>ML682081.1:6894992-7630226 GCA_007922195.1 Podocnemis expansa | reverse complement strand
TGATTCGCTTTGGGAGGAGAAAAAGGGGCAGAGGGGGGCAGCCGGCCCTGATCCGCTTTGGGAGGAAAAGAGGGCAAGGGCAGAGGGGGGCAACTGGTCCCAGTTTTAGTGGCGGAGAAGAGGGAAGCCAGTCGAGGGGAGATCCAGTTTTGCTCCAGAAGAGATCTAGTTGGCTGCTGATTCAAGGTCAGCTGGGGTGACCCCGGGGGTGAGGGTGATGACTGTAAAGTCCCCTGCCTGGGCAGCCTGTGCCCTGAGGGTGGGGATCACAGGTTTCGAGAGAGCTGGTCGCCCATTGTGCCTCCCGGGAATCGCACTTGGGTGAGGCTGTGTGGGGCGTGGGTGTGAGGCGTGATGTGGAGGGAGAGCAGGGTGCCCATGGGATGTGGATGCTGGGAGCTGTTTGCAAGGTGGCTGGAGGGAGGATGCTGGATACAGCGGACAAAACTTTGTGAGGAGGGTGCTGTGGGGAGCCAGGATGGCCTGTTACCTCTATCTGTCAGCAGACAGGTGGGCAGGTTTGCGGGCGGTTTGAACCGGGCAGCTTGTATGCTTTGGCCTTGAATTCAGGGTCAGCAGGAGGGTATCCTTGGAGCAGGTGGAAGAGTGAATTTATGGCTGCGTGAGGCAGGCTGCAGAGAGGGTAGCTTGTGAGCTGGAGCAGTATAGCCGGCTTTGAGCAGGCCCTCTTGCCCTTTTACCCTTGCAGTGACTGATATTTTCCCATCAGTTCCTTGGTACTAACAAAGGTGAGAGTCCTAACCAGGGGTGATTTTACCACTCAGCTGTCTAAATTCTGTCCGTTTAGGATCAGGCAAGAGAGTGGTTAACTCTTTTTGCTACAGCCACTGCTGGTAGAGTTTCACTGATGGTGAACTTCAGAGCTCAACAAACAAGGAGTCCTGTGGCACTTTTAAAGACTAACACAATTGTTCATCTCATGAGCTGTCATGGGGAAAAAACCCACTTTGTCAGACGCTTGAAGACTTCAAGCATCTGATGAAGTGGGATTTTTCTCCCACAGAAGCTTATGATAAATAAATTTTAGTGTTTAAAAGTGCAACTGGACTCCTTTTTTGTTTTTGCTGAGCTAGCCTGACACAAAGTGGGCTCCAAAGGGGCAGTCGTGTTAGTCTAGTAAAGCAAAAAAAGCAAGGAGTCTTGTGGCACTTAACGACTAACGAATTTATTTATCGCATGAGCTTTCGTGGGAGAAGATCCCATTTTGTCAGACGCTTTGAAGAGAGCAAAAACTTATGCCTGAAGAAATCTGTTAATCTTTAAGGTGTTGCAGGACTCTTGTTTAGACTAACACAGCTGCCTCTTTGGAAATGCAGAACTTACCTTTGCCTGTGTAAATGAAGCTGAGACTCGGATTTAGACTTGTTGTGGGAGGTCCCTGCTGGTTTGAACATCATGTTCTCCTGGCTGCTGCCACTTGCCTCAGTTTCGTGCATGAACGAAGAAAAAAACATTACAGCGTCAGCCTCTGGAAATGCAAAGCTTTCCTGTTAAGAATTTTTTTCATTGTTGGAATCATGGGGGGGACAGGGACTAATTTCATCTAAAGGCCACTTAAAATCATTTGCATTTGAGACATTCCCTCCTGCCTACTCTCCTCCAATAACTAGCGTTCAGCTGCCAGTGACAGGAGCTCAATGGTTCTTTCTGTGCATGGTTATCTATTTATCCAGACTCTGGATATTGCCTGGAGGAAGGAGCAGAAGAATGCAAAAGCTAAGAGCTGCTTCTTTCCAGGGGTGCTTCTGCAGCTGTAGCCATGCATGTGAGAGAGCTGAGGCAAATTATTCGCATTGGATTGCTTGTAACCTCGTCCCAGTCTTTCAAGGATATGAAAGTAGCTTTCCGAGCCAACCGTACTGTGGTGGTGATGTGGCAAAGTGGATGTACTCAAATGTCTGGGTGATAACAGAATAGTCGCCCCTTGAAACTGCTGCGATGGTTACAGGCCTGTTTGCTGTGCAGTCTTCAGGCTGCAATGCCAGCTCAGCCCTCTCCCAGAGCACTTTACGATAGGCAATGAATGGCCTTTGAGGCTGATAACATCGGTAGCCAGTGAAATCTTGGATGTCAGTACAGTACATTGGTATGAATGAATGCTTCAGGCCACCACTTCCTTGGCGCACCGGGTGACTGCGAGTACCACTGATAACAGAGGCGTTGGCGAAAACTCCAGCGTATACTGTGTGAAGTGCCTGCAGCTTATCTCAAAGCTCAAGGCATTTTCAGGTTGCTTCAGAGGAAAATCGTAACCATTAACAGGCCTCTTTCCTGTTTGAGGCTGGTATTTGTTTCTGCAAAACAAACAAGGACGTGTAAATGTATTTACTGCATGAGCTTTTGTGTGCACAATCCCACTTCAGCAGATGCATGAAACTGAAGTTGAAGTGACTTCTGGGTTTCCTTTTTGAGCTTTAAAACTCCTTGCTTTCATACAGACCCCTCAATTTTATCTCAGGCGAAGAGCTAGGAGAGAGAGAGTCCACCAGTGATGGCTGATGTTGATATGCTTTGAACAAAACCTTTTTAAAGGCTGGTAGGCATGAAGGTCTGTCACAGGAAGAGGATGGGAACATCTCCAGGATTTGCATGCTGGTGCTGGCTCTGTCTCCTTTGTCCTAACCGTTAGAGAATGGCTTTTGAAAGAGAAATCTTGTGTTCACGCTTGCTGAGAAGTGCAGTGAAAGTGCTGATGGGAGTAAGCGGCACTCAGCATTCGTTTGGACAGGTTGCCAATGTGTTCAGTTTCCCAGACAAAGTGCCTCCTCACTTGAGAAGCTGGAGGGACCATGAGCAAGAAGGAGCTCTGAATTTACAGCGGGGCTGTATCCCCGTCAGAAGTAGATGAGTTTGTTGTGTTTGATTCAGCCCTTTATGGCAGCCTGAAAAGCTGGATGGCAAGACCCCTTTTAGCTACATACCCTGGCCTTGAGGATCTCCTGTTTCTTCTCTTGTCATTGACTTGGTAAAGGTTAAAAAGTGAAGCAGCAGGAGGTAAGTGATTAAGAGATTAACGGTAAATGTGATCAACTCTGGGTTTAAGTACAAGGCCAAAGAATGTGAGGTGAATGGCGATCTCGACCCTGCGCAGAAACGTGTGGTCTTCCCCCCAGTAGGCTGGGGAAGCTGGCTTAGCTGAGGCTCGCTCTTGACTGTATTTTACTTAAGAGGCCTCATCTTGCCTTGTCTTTTCTGTTAGCAAAATAACACCGGCTTTGTTCTCCAGTGATGTTACAACAGGGCAGTGAGCAGTTGGCAGAAGTATTGGGGTCCACTTAGTGTGCTCTGTACTTAAGTGCCTCAGTTTTAGTAAGAAGTTTAGAAGCTGGTGGATTAGCCACCACTAGGTTTCCCTATAGCTGTGAATTGTGTTGAGAATTTTCCATTTACATCCAGGGCGGTATTCTCACAATGGTTTGGGACTTGCGCCCTGGTGACAAAGAACCAAAATAATCTCTTTCCCAAGACTCACTGTCAAATTAGGTGCTGTTCCTTATAGGTACCTAGCGGTTTGAGCTGTTCTCTCATTAGGAAGACCAGTTTTATCCAGCAAAACAAACAAGGAGTCTGGTGGCACTTTTAAAGACTAACAAATTTATTTATTGGATGAGCTTTCGTGGGAGAAAATCCCAATTTTTCCTGGGCAGTGAGCAGGGCTTCCTGGGGTTTTTGCTCGTTGACTATTTCAAGGACTCTTATGGCACATAAAGACTAACAAATAGATTTATTGCATAAGTTTTTGTGGGAGAAAATCCCATTTTGTCAGACTTTTTGAAGACACTCTGCTGAAGTGGGATTTTCTCCCATGAAAGCTCATGCAATAAATAAATTTGTTAGTCTTTAAGTGCCACAGGCCTTTTTTTTTTTTTTTTTTACTGAACTACACTAACACGGCTGTCCCCTTGGACCTTGAGTATTTCAGTGACAAATGACTTTCTTTTCAGGTGGAGGTGATACCTGCTTTTTGATCTAAGGTGGCATGAATCCAAAATAGGGAAAATCCCCTGTGACATTAATGATGAGTGGAACCACTGGATCAGGTGGGCCTGATCATCTGGATCAGGCTCCTGACATAACCACAAAAGCATATTTCTCCAGGATTTTTATAATGAATTGTAACAGAAGCTGCTCACTGATATAGCTCTTCTGTATCCTCTTGTCACACCGCTTGTGAAGCTTAATAGCTTAGCTCACACCTTGATCTACCTTACCAGGTGTGAACTACATTTCATCAGGTGGCACTGCAGTAACTTATGCGTGTTTATGCAACAGAATTGAAATGTGAAAGGTGCTAAAAACTGCCTCCTGCTCTGTCAGGCAGTCTGGATGGTCGCGGCACCTGCCGAAGTCTCTGTCCTTTGGAGCTTGAGAAGCAGATAAGTGTGGCAGTCTTTTTTTCTCCCCCCTAGAGCCAGCTGCATCAGCTCTATGGATTTTTTGCTTCTGAACCTGCATGTGATGGCATCACTGGAATCCCACTGAGGCTGTATTTAGAGATGCCAAGGAGCATACTAATGTGCTGCTGCTGCTGCTTTGCGGTGGCACAGACTCAGAGCTACTCTGTGCATGGTGCTGGAAGCACAGAGCAAAGAAAAACTGGATGAGGCACTAGGAGAACTGAATTTGGGGCAGAGGTGGTATAGATGCATTTGGGATCCAGGTAGACATACGGATTGCACTCAGCATTCCCTGGAGCTTTGTGTTTTGCCAATTTGAAGTCGCTTGCGCAAGCTGTTAAAGGCTTCCCTGATGGCAACTTCTCTTGATAAATGGGCCTGCTTGCTCCTGGCATGTCAGAGCTTGCGTGGATGAGGTTAGTTGTGGGCTTCTCAGGGCAGTGTTGCTATGTGCTGTACAGTTCCTTTCCCTAAATACAAGAATAGTCCTGGGGGTTGTGATGCTCTTCATTAAACCCCTGTGGGATTGCTGGCTGGCCGCAGGATACCAATAAACCAAGCTCCTCTGACAGACTGGGAAGGAAATGTATTCCAGGATGCATTTTTCATCTTCTCTCAAGTGAAGCAGAAATTACTTAGCTCTCCTGCCATCCATGAGGTTATTTCCTCTAGGGCCAGTACGCTTTCTAGGACCAAGGAGCAGGGCTTCCTCCATTAATCTAGAAAATATGTTTTATCCCCCCCGCCCTTGTCAAAGCTTTTCTGCAGACAGGCCTCAATAAATCTGTTTCTGGTTGCCATGGCGACCAGATTTAGTAGCCTATTGCCTAGCTCCATGGCAGAAAGATAATGGAGAAGTGTCCTGGTGACCAAAAGTAAAATTGCTGGTGCCTAGCTGTGAGCCAATTTTGTCCACCCTGTCTTTAGAGTCATTTTGAATTTCTTTCTGACATAGATTTGCTAGGATTAATTTATCAACCATGAATCCTCCCCCGTTCTTCCTGTTTGTATCTTCCGTCTCGTCTCTTCCATAGGCAACTGTGCATAGGTAACCTGCATGATTGGTCCCGATCTGAGCTCTGTTAGTCTACCCCAGATGGGAGCATGCCCACAAAGCTGTATCTGAAGTAGTGTGTCTTTCTGCACACTCAAATGTGTACGACTGGGAGCATATCCCTTGCTTCCTTGTGCCTAGATGCTCTAGGATTCTTTCCTAGTCACTTGCAGAAGAATTTGTCTGGCCTGCGGGGGAATTGTGCAGAGGTGTTGAAGGATTCAAGCTCTGCATAGCTCAAAAGCATCTCTTTCCCCAACCGTGGTTAGCCCAGTAAAAGATATTGCTTCACTCACCTTGTCAGTCTTCCTTAAGTAATTCTCTGCTGCCTCCTGACTTTCTTGCTGATCTTCCTACTGTTTGTTTGTCTGGTAAGAAGGTGCCCAAGGCTAGATGCAATATTCCAGTTGCTCCTCTGTGACAGCAGTAGAGAGACAGATTGTCCTTTCCTGCTCCTGTACTGAGATGTTTCTGTAGCAATGGTCTTTGATTCTTTCCAAGGGGAGTTCTCGTTTCTCACCAGTGATGGTAAGAGGAAGTGATCAGACGCTTTGGATTCACCAGTATGGATGGTGAAATACTTCTAGGTGAGGAGGACCACAGGTGATGTGGAGAACCTGAAGGGGACCCATTCTTGCACACCAAGGTGGTGATGACCATTAGAGTTAAGTTGCATTCTTTCTGGTTTGTCCTCTTGACTGCCATGCCAGGGATCAAGACTATTCATTCTCGATATATTCACTGTTGTGGCCACTAGAAGTAGGCTGAGTTTCCAACCATACGAGGCTTCAGACACTGAAAGGTGCTAAAATCCTCCCTCTGCTCCTTTGCAGCTCCTCTGGCAGACATCTCAAGAGTCTCATTCTCAAAATGCCAGTTCAAAATGACTAGTGATCACAGATCATGCAGGTACCCTCTTTTTTTTTTTTTTTTTTCAATAACGCAAGTTTCCCTGTCTGCTTTGTCATAATTAACTGTTGTCAAGTTCTGTCGAGGCCTTGAGGGTCGTCTTGGTGGGAACAATCAGTGTCAGTTCTCAAGTATGGAAGACCTAGTGGTGATAGAGGGGCGTTGTGTTTTTTTTTTCTAAAATTCTTCCTGAAATGGAAGGTTGTTTGATTGTATGGAACAGGCTAAAACAATACTTTCTTTGGGATCGTGACAACTCTTTCCACAGTTGGATTCCACTTGGACAGTGTTCGCGTCCATTCGTTCTTAATTACGGAGGGTTTCTCAAACTTGCTATGGGATTCTGCTTTTCAGAGCCAGGTTTAAGCTGACCTGGCGATAAACATTTGAAATCTGTAGCTGTGCCTTGACTGTTCACTTGTTTTACATGCAGAGGATTCCGTCTTAAATGACTGCCAAGAGGAATGGCAAATTAATTGCTTAATGGAGGGGGCTTAATAAAGGGGGAACAGAAGTGTGACAATAGAACGGTGCTTGCTATGTTTGCCTGGTTTAAAAACAGGATGTCACCTAATAAAGGAGACCCCTTTCTTGTTTGGGTTTCAGTGCGTAGTAAGATATGGTATGTATATGGTCTCCGATGTAGCACTCACAGGTGTTCAGTAATAGAAAAAATAAACCCTAAGACAAAATGCACTCCAAAATGAGAGGGCAACCATCTCTAATCAGGACATTGAAAAGGTACAGGCCTCATCTGAGACCAGCAAGGGACTAAAATTTACCAGGTGTGAGCACTGCTACCAATTTAGACCTGGTGGCTTTGTCAGTCCGTAAGCCATGTCCTCATAAAGTGCCCTTTATGAATTTGCACTTGTGCACAGGCCGTATTTATTTAACCATAAGTAAAAATGTTTTGAAATATGCCCCTCTTCCCAAAGGCTGAACTGTAGGTCGATGTTCTCCACCGGAGCCCAGAAGAGTTGTTGACCTGGACTCTGTGGGATGCTGGAACAAGGCAGCCTTACGGAGAGCGGAGGTGGCGTGGCAGATGCATACGGCAGAATGCAGAAACTCTGAGCGGAGATGCGGTTTTGGGCTTTGCAGGGCGTAGCGAGTGAATTCTGTTCAGCAGCTGTGGCAAATTGTTCTTGAAATCAAGGCTGCCGTTGGCACTAGGAAAACTAGCTTCTGCTGCACCTGGACTCATGTGGGAATTGTGCCTTTGAAAAGGCAGGACGTGGATGTGGCAGCTATTCATGCTGTTCGTGGGGCCACTCAGCTGCCCTGTCACTTGGGGCCAGTTGAACTGTGAATTTTAATTACACTTTCTGATCAATACCGTGACCTTGGTAACGGACTAATGGCTGCTGTAGAATCTGTTTACTTCAGGTTTGTAGCAGAGAAAAGACTTTGCTGGCCAGGGACACGATGTTCTGGTTAGTCAAAGAGGCAGCATTGAAATGCAGGGTGGGAAGCATGTAACTGCAAGGAAATTGGTATAGCCTCAGTGCTGCCTACTTGAGAGAGCTGTCATATCCCAGCGTTCTTGCAGTGTCTTGGTTTAGTTCATAAACCCCAGAGCGAGACAGCAGGTGGTGGTACAAATGAGGGAGTTGTCTCTTCTCCGGCTTTTTGGAATCTGGAAGGTCGTTGGAGCCTGCCTAAGAGCAAAAAACCAAGGAGTCCCATGGCACTTAAAGACTGACAAATATATTTATTGCATGAGCTTTCATGCTCATGCAATAAATGTATTTGTCAATCTTTTAAGTGCCACAGGACCCCTTGTTTGTTTTACTGAACTACGCTAGCACGGCTGTCCCTTTGGATCTTGCCTAAGAGCAGTTCACTCTGCTCCATCTTACAAAGATTTACTTTGCTTTCCTTTGGCTTGGACCTTGGTGCTGTGGAAACTGTGCCAGTACATCCTGATGTTTTCAGGAGCTGTGATCCCACCCTTTGTCAAAAGTCAGGATCAGAACATTGCACTTTCTTTTATAGTACCACAGGGAGAAGATTAATTCCAAGATGGGCATGCTTGGAATGAGAGCATTTTGCAATTTCTGTTGAACTTGGATCAGGAGACTATACATGTAGCGTGGCCTCGGTCTTCCTATGTAAAACGGCATATTCTCCAATGATCTCCTAGCTGCAGTTACGCAGGCTATTATATTTTATCCTTGTATCACATAGAGACAAGATGAAAAATTAACTCCTAATGACTCCCCTCTACTGGAAGGGACTTAAATCACAGGAAACTGGGCTGATTCATTCTCTAGCTGGTGGAGGACTTGCAGTGTGTGGCTTGTTCTTCAAATGTTTGTGCCCACGGGTTTGCCACTATAGCATGCACATGGGCCTGTGTGCTCTTGACTGAAGAGTACAAAGCACATCCGTGTACCTCTGCAGAGCAGCACCTCATGCTCCCAGATGAAGGCGTATAAGGAAGCATGGTCCTGCCCCTCTTGAATCCCTCTCAACCATCGGGTCGAGGTAGAATCTGGATTAGACCAGCACATGGAGAATTGAAGCAATTTATCTAGGTCACTTATGTCTGCTGCAGCAGGGAGCTCTGTTTCTGAAACTTTATCTTGCTTGTCATACCTACTAACTTGAACATTTACAAGAGCTGGTCCTGGGAAGTGACAAATTAAAGGAGATCTGCTCTGTTGAATTAAGCTGGGAAAGATAATGAGTTGTTTCTGGGAAATATGGTTGCTGTCTTAGAGGACTGAAGACCTAGATGTTGCCCCACAGATGGCAGTGAATTGTGGGGGAAGCCACACATTGAACCCCAATGGTGCAACAAGCTAGAGGGACTCCTTGCCGATGATGAGAAAGATGAGGCTTGACTTCCTGGATGGCACTGAGCAAAGAGCGACTCTAAGAGCTGGAGTCTACCACAGTGTGGCCGTGCATTGAAGTCTGTCTAGGGTGGCAGTCTGTGGCCGATCTTGCAGCTGGACTGAAATGTAATTTCCAGTCCTGATGAGATTGTGGTAGGCTGCACACACCTTGCATTGGATGTGAGCGAGACTTCCTTACTCGGGCATACCCTCACCTTTGCCTGAACCCTGCACTGATGGCTTGCTGGCCACAATGCAGTTTCAGTGCTCATCACAGAAGCGTTCAAATTTGGACCTGGCTGGATCTTTATCTTTATGTAACGTGGGACTGAGGGTGCTGACAGGGTGCTATGGAAGAGCAGCTTGCATCTAATTGGCACTTCACTTGTCAATGAACTTTGTCTTTCTGATGGTATCATCAATCACAGCAAATGAGCCAAAATCACATCAGTTGGGTGTTCATTGTCTTGATCCCATTCTAGGTTGTTGACATGACAGAGATTTGATCTCAGTTTTTATATTGTGAGATAGGAAAAAGCACAAGACTATCATAATGCTTTATGTTCCATAGGATAAATACTCTTTTGAGAGCAGTCAAAATCTGCTTGGTATTGAAGCTCTTGCGGTGTGTCTACACTGGAGGCTTAGGTCAACTTAAGCAAGGTTAGGTTGACCTACAGACTCCCGAGGCCACGCTGGGTTTTTATTAAGTCGACTTAAGTGCTTCCTTAGGTTGACTTAATAACACCACCTCTTAAGGTTGACTTAATGCTTAAGTTAACCTGCTTGGACTCCAGGCCCCTTCCCTGCACCACTTCTCTGTCGATCTAGCACCTGCCAGTGTGTACGCGGGCAGTCAACAGGAGTTTTCAATGTGGACTCTCTAAGTTGACTTAACAAGGTTGGCTTAACAGAGCCTCCAGTGTAGACGTACCCTTGCAGAGCACCACTCTCTCTTGAGTGATCTTGTCTTGTAATGTAAGGAGAAAACTCATTGAGGCAGAAGAGAGACTTTGTTCTGGTTGCTTAGCCTTGCTCCACCCATTCTGTAAGTTCCTCATCTTCAAGCATTTGACGAAGTGGGATTTTTCTCCGATGAAAGCTCATGCTGTAAACGAATTAGTCCTTAAAAGTGCCACCAGACTCCTTGTTTGCTTTTTCTGGCACCGTAGGATCCTAGTCCATCACATCACAATACACATGGGGCATGAAAGGCTACCAGAAATAACTTTGTACTTGTGTCTGTCCTTTAAGAGTCTATGAATGACTAGAGAACTAATAGGCTTATAAATAATGGATACCAGGGAAGTGAAGTTGCATTACTTGTGAAGGAAAGTGACTTTCAATTAAAACTTTGTTTTGTTTCGTTTTGTTTTTGCTTCTGCCTGCATAGGTCAAGCTCTAAACTCAGTTGGGAGAGAAGTTATTTTGTTAAAGATTCATCAGCCCTCCTCCCTTCATCTAAGTTTCTCACCATCACTGGGTCTTCTAAAGAGACTTCCAGGGAAACCCAGACTTGCGATCTTTGAAATCTCTGGCTTCATTTTTTTAAGTGGAAGAGAGCTCTTTACAAATTCTAGATAAATTTTCAGCCTCCTAACCAAGAAGCCCCAGACTTTTTGCCTTTGCGGGTAACCTTTATGCACAGTCCCTGTTGTGGTGCTGATCAGCATTATATTGTAGGCTCTTTGCACAATGCCGTCACCAGTGGTCAGCCGGAATAAGAAATATAGCAACCTTGATGTGCAGGTTTTGGCAGCCTGAAGTAAATGATCCCCAAACTGTTATAAATTAAATACTTAAAATGACATTAATGCGACATTGATAAGATTTTACTGCCTAAAGGCAAAGATTCAGCTTCTGTTGCTACAGCAAACTTCGCCTACTCTGTTGTGGTAAATGCTGTGCTGTATATTGAAGGGAATTATGAGACCTGACTCCTCCTCAGTAGCTGTGTGGCTTGGGGCTCCTCATTTAACTCTGCAGTAACTCAGTTCGACCACCTGTGAATTGCATACCGATGCAGTTTTGGGCACCTGTGCAGTATTTAAAATGCTTGGGGAAAACTAACTCTGTAGGTGGAAAGCAAATATGAAATCTTTGGTTCGAAAGGTAGCTTTTTAAAGAAGTCCTAAGCCCCTGACAACAGAAGCTCACTGAAAGCAGTTTCCTAGACTTCTCTAACAAGCGAGTTGCTGTTGCAGTCTGAAATTCATGTAAGACTTGAACAAAATTCCTAACTGTACAGTCCCCCTGGCAATGAGTTTAATATCCTGGTGCTGTTATTTCTTTAAAATGATTTTGTTTTCAGTAGTTGGGTAGCTGTTTCAAATGTGACTGTAAAAGTGCTGTGCTCTCCTCGCTCACTGATTTTAGTGGGTGGTGGTCACTGCTGCTGCAAAACATACACGTTATTTAGGGCTGGGCTCTTCGAAAGATCTTCTCTCAGGTCTCGGGCCTTTTTGGCATTTAGGATTGCACTGGTTTAACTTTGAATTTGTTTGAAAACAGATATAGTTGAAAGTGGATGCTCTGTGACTTTGATTTGGAGTGCTATTATATGCTGTTGCACTGATTTGACTAAACTGGTATAAACTCTCATCTTTAGTTGGTCTCTGAATACGGGTGTGTTTCAGTCTCTTTTAACAAGCCCAGCCTGGGTGACTACTATTAGGCACCCACACTTTTAAGAATTGATCCCTGTGCCTATAATCTCAGCAATCTATGCTCTAAATAGCAATCTTTCCCAAAGTCCAAGGGCTGCATACTTTATCTCTTCTTTTGGTGCCAAAACTTTGCCTATGCTCCTTGAGAAACAAGTTACTTTGACCCTGAGCTTTTTATAAAGCAGTAATTGTTATTGTTCTCAGTTACTATTTAACCCTCAGACCCTTAAAATCGCATTTATTTTATTTAATGTTGTGTTCTGTTGATTTTTTCCATTAACCACCTCTTCGCATGTATCATTATAAGAAGATTAAAAACCAGAGGCAGTTTTTCACTCCATTAACCTTTGTGATTTGCCTGCTTCTTTCAAAGAGTGACTTATTCTCTGTTGAACTTCAGATTTTTGCGAAAGTCTCTTCTTGACGCAAATGGAGTATGCGCTCTCTCTAACACAGAAGCCTTTCCTTTCAGTGAGGAACCCAGGCAAAACTTAAAGTTTAGTTTGCATTATCAGGACCTTAGCGCCTTTCAGTTCCTGGTTAGACATGGCACAAGATTCCCAAACTAAAGTCTGGCATCTGACCGTAGTTCCTGCTCCAAGCCAATGCCACATCTGCTACAGAAAGTATTGAAGACCTCTGAGCAGCTTTTCACTGCATTGACACAAAATCAGAGCAAGGAGAGAGCTTTGTATTCAACACCTGGATCTACCAGGTGTTTCAAATGGCACATGTGGGGCAACAGAAGGCTCTAGATAACAAAATGGCTCGTAGAGTTAAGGTTATGAGATACCAAAGCATGGAAGGGAAGACAGGGAAGTACAAAAAGGAGGACATTGGAGGACACATGAAGAAAATGTAGTACTCTTCTGTCTTTACGGGGCCCTGGAACGCTTCCCCCTTAAAATAGGGTGTTCCAACATACTTCAACCCCTGTAAGTAAAAAGCCAGACAAAATCATGTATTTATAAAATGCGTGCCAGACAGAGGACATGAAGGTAAAAAGGAGGACGTGTCCTTCTTTTGCCTGACATCTGGTAACCCTAGGTAGAGTTAATTGAGCTTTGGCTGTGATTTGTCTGAGCAAGGCTTTCCCAGAAGATGCCTTCTAGAGGTTGTGGGAAAACAGAATTGGGTAACCTCAACTCCCCAAGTAGGGCAGGTTGAGCCTGCGAACACCAGCAAAGAAAGTCTTTTGGTAGGAGAATGGGTCTGGCTAAGTGCAAAAGATCAGGAATGCTGCCCTGGCACAGCACAGCAACGTTTCATGTGCTTATTCCTTAACTAAACCAGCTTTGTGGTAGTTGGATGGAAGTGTCATCTATGCAGGGCTCCCACGGATCTGCACAAAGGAGGGTCAGCTGCAGTTCCTCTTCCCAAAGCCAGCAGTTAGTTGGAAGTCTGGAGTAGGAAACTTATAAAATAACTGCTACAATGGGTTGCTGTTGAAGCTTCTCAAGAGTGCTATGGCCATGCAAACTCCAGCAGCGCCAAGGACACTGTAAGACCATGTAACTCCAGCAACGCCAAATACTCTGTGACAAGTTACGGGCTTCTGTTTTCAGGATTGGGGAAGAAAGCAGCTGCTAAACTTTTTTCAGTCTAATGTAGCCGCAGAGCCGAGCCTCCTCTGAAAGGCTTTAATGAACTACTTTCAGGGGGGAAATCCTCATTAGGGTGTATGAAGGGTATTGGGGTATGTCTTAAGCATTACATGGGTGGAATAGACTCCCCTGGGCAAGAGAGATCAGCGGTGGCCACAGGTGGTGAACAGGGCTTATGTAGAAAAGTAGATGACTAAGCACAGCCTGCCTGGCACATAATATTTTAAATAGATGCTCCTTTGAAGAGGAGTTAGAACGATCTCAGATCTGCATCCCACGAACTGGTTGCTCTGAGATGCACAACAGTGTCATTGGGGGTATGAGAGATGGTCACGAATTAACCTGCTAGTCTGTTCTTGACCTAGAAAAAAAGAAGCTGTGTGGCAGCCAAATTTCTGTCTGTCTGAGGATTCACCAGCTGCTTGTATGCCTGAAATGAACAGGGTAGATGTGAAGGCTCCTCCTTCTTACCTTGCGGGTAGGGTTATTAAACATGATGATTTGCTTCTGAAAGTAAGTGAATTAAAACAAACGCCATTTAAAAGCTTTTGAATTCACAGGGAGAGCCTGCTGCTTATGAGAAAACAATTCCAACCTCCCAGGAGGAAATCGTGTCGTGGAAATGAACTTTCTGTGGAATAATTAATCATCGAAAGGAGTGGTAGGATGTCAGGGTGGCTTTCCAGGCCTGTTAAAATCAGTAATTGTAGAAATGAATTACAGAATCCAAGCTGCAGTTTTTCTAACCTGGCTGCTAGACCCTGTTTCAGCAGGGAGGATGGATCTGGATTGATATCAAGCTTTTTAGTCTAATAAAGTTTAAAACCTTAATCTCAGAATGAAAAAATAAGAAATAAAAACAGGTTGTATAGGGTCATCTTCTGTAATCATCGTGAATGTGACATGCAGGGCATGGCATGCAGCCAACAGTCCCTAGAACCACTGAGCTCTTGGTAGAGTGAACATGTTAAATCAAGCGCAGGTCTCAACAAATCTGTTTCTGGTTGCCTTGGCAGCCAGTTTTAGTAGCATGTCAGCTAGCTCCCCTGCAGAAATGTAATGGAGGAGGACCCTCTGGACACCAAAAGTAAAATAGCTAGCGCCTAGGTGTGAGCCAGTTTTGTCCACCTCTGATCAAGAGAACATCATGCTCACATCTGTGTCCTGAGCTTTGTTGCTGGGTTTCTGCAGTCTCCAGGGGAAAGTCCCAGGATCCCTGACTCTTTAACTCTCTTTTTGGGCAGCAGTGGCCATACAAGTTACTTCATGGTTCCCTCAGGCAGGTGACGAAGGTGCTAATTTATTGGCAGTGCCAGATCCCTGAAAAGACACACAGCTCATTTTCTTCTGGGTAGCATTGTCAGTCTGAAGCTGTGTGTTGCAAGTTTTCATGCAATCTGTCTGACAAGCAATTCTGTAGAAGGTTTTTGAGATTTCATGTTTGAATCTTGATTGCATTTTCTCAGCTGATGTAAAGGGGTTTTTCAGCTTCCCAGTCCTATTAAAAGAGCCTGGAATTTGACAGACAAGCAGGGTTCTTTCTGGTTTGCATGTTATCATAAGTAATAAACAGTTTGGCAGCCAAATTTCTCCCGTAGGCATTGGCATTACCAGGACATTTGCTTTGTATCACATGGTAACATCCCAATGTAGCCAAAGCAGTTTTTTGTTTTCCCGTGTTAGCTGGTCGAGGTATGCCTTAGGCTCTCTCTCGGGAGTTTCTCAACCAGTTCACAGATGTGAAAACTAAAAACCCTTGTCCAAACACTTAAATCTCCCTTTTTGCTAAGTTGTCATTGGACACTTGCCAGATAACACCCCCTCCCCATTGAAATGGCTGTAGACACACTTTCCCTCGGTATGAAACTCATTCAGACTTGCAAGATAGAAGCAATTGTGTGTACATCACCCCTTTCCCCACATTGTCAGAGTGCTAGCGCCGCGACAGACAGTACGAAGATTTGCTACACAGTATGGGATAGGTTTATATTTTCCCTTAAACTCCAAATTGTTCTGGGAGCACAGACATTGAGGCTGGTTTTGGGGTACATTTATGAGAACCGTATATATAAAACAAACTTGATTTGTACAGAAAGTACATGCAGCATCAAACGCAGCCCATCTATTCTGGAAAAGGTGATTTAACTTGCTTAAACGCACTCATAATCTGAGAACTGTCAAACCCCTATTACGGACCGGGACAAAATCCAGATGGCTTTTCATCCCATGAAGGGTGATTCTCTGTTGCTGGGGGTGTAGGTCTGATAAGTTGCTGGTTGCTTGGAGCAGACCTGTAACACTGGCATAGAAACTTGCCATGCTAATGGAAAAAAAAAAACCTAAAGGCATTTTACACTCATTTCTGAGCAAGGCTGAATATAGCCGTGGATTAGGCTATGGTCTGCCCCTGCAGATGGGGGCTCTCTGTGCAGAAGTAGTTGATATACTACCGCCTTAGCCGAATATTATTAGTGATTGCTCTGTAACGCAGTTGTTCAGTGATGGAGAATGGAAGTATCTTCTAGCACAGCACACCTGACCTGTGTTTCCAACATAAGTTTAAAGTGGCTAGGGGAGAAGGGGGTCATTACGATCTTCCAGTCTTTCTCAAGACACAGTACTGTGCCTGGAGCTGTGTTCTGTCCTGCTGTACAATGAACAAAATTAAATATCACATGCATTGTTGAAATCGGTGACTTATTTGGAAAGCATCAGAACTGCTTGAGAAATACTAGAATTGCAATAAATCCCTGGGATGAAATGTACCTTTCAGTTATTGACAAGTGAACTAAAGCTTCTGGCCTTCGCTTGAGGTGTGCCTCTGCTGGTTGGGACCCATATGTGTTGCTTATTGCCTGATAGTAAACTTAAATATATTGTGGAAGATTTAAATGATTGCATGAAAGCCTTTCTTTTTAGAAGCCTCCCTGAACTGGGGCTGCTGTGGGCCAGTGCACCGGTAACTGAAGGCAGTATTGGGTGACCTGGATTTGAATTTTGGCTCTGCCACTGGGTGATGTTGGGCAAGCTGTTTCCCCTCTCTGTGCCTCAGTTTCTCCAATTGTAAAATGAACCCCGTGCTGACCTTCCTTTGTAAAGTGCTTGAGTTGTGTTCATAGAAAGTTCTGCAAAAGAGGTAGGTGTTGTGGTGTTCTGCCTACTTAGTACTGAAGTGCTGGGATTAAAAATATTTTCCTTGCTGTTAAATGCTGTACTCCACCCAGCTGGAAAAGCCACTTCCAGCAGAGAGAAGAGTTTGGGTTCCAATAAAATAAATGACATTTTTTTAGATTGCTTTTGGCCTTGGGAGCACAGAGCCTGGATCCACAATGAAAAGGTGAACAGCCTTGCTTTCTAGCCCTCTCTGGGAAGAACCAGTTTAGCTGGTTTGTGAACACTACACACAAACCTAGCTCATCCAAGGGAGACTGCCTGGGTGGCTACATTCCCCAGCAGTAAGTTGCAGGAGAGGTTGCGCAGTCAGTATGTAATGGGAGTTTGAGAGATTACAGTGTGGATTTTTCCCTTAATGCCAGCTAGAGAACCCAGCACATGAAGAAGTAGGATGGATGGAATTAAGTGGAGGACAGCGCTGAGTGTGCTGTGCAGACACACCTGTCTCTTACCCTGGCTGGGGTAGACTCTCCTCCCTTATCCTCCTCTCAGCCAGTCAACAGATGTTCTGTTAGTTGGTTGCAGACTGGGTTTGAAGAAGGTTTAATGCTGGAATATTTCATTTGATTAGTAAGCTGCTTGCAATGTTTGATAATATTTTTAGACAGGGCAGATTTTGCTAAGCTGCAGCGCTCAGATGAGCACCGGTAAAGCTGGCGTGGGGATTACTGTGGTTAATTCAGCACTTGGTTTCTTTAGCAACCGATTTCCCTGGATCCAAACTTGCCTTTTTAGAACTGAAAAATCCTCATGCAACTGCCGGGACAGGAGTTTCTTTGAGAATAAATGTGGCATTTGCTCAGAACCTGATGCAGAGGAACTGTGTGTGTGTGTGGGGGGGCATTGGGGTAGGAAAAAGGAATTGGATATGCTGGTGGTAATCATCCATGCAGTGTTTTTGACTGTAAAGGGCCTGTGGGGGTTAGTGATAAACTACTTTTCTTGCTTTTTGGTCAAGTGTTTTTCAAGAGAATATTAATGTAGAACATGGTTGAAATCCCCCTGGGACTAGACCAGGGGTGGACAAAATTGACTCTCAGCTAGGCGCCAGCATTTTTACTTTTGGTTGCCAGTGTGCACTTCTCTGCTACATTTCTGCAGTAGAGCTAGTTGACAGGCTACTAAAACCGGTCACCATGACAACCACAAACATTGATTTGTTGAAGCCTGGACTAGACAGAAGCTTTCCCCATCATGCTTGTATTGATGCCCATGCTGTAGTTTTAGTGAACTTGGATGATTCTTTGTAGTCACCTGCTCTTTTTGCAAAGCGTATGTTACGGTTTTCTCTTCCTATGTTCCCAGCCCTCAAAGCCCCCCTCACTTTAACGTTAAGAAGTTCTTTAACACTTTAAGCCATTTTAAAGCCTGTAACTGATTTGGGGGGCAACCCATCCCTTCCTGGATTTAAATTCTTGGAGGAAGTGGGAGCTTGCATTTTTAAAGCTGCTAATCTTTTTTTTTTTTTTTTTTTTTTTTTTAAAGCTATGTCAGTAATGCTCTGTATGCATTTCCCCCTCCAATCAGCTTGAAAAAGCCCACACCTTCTTTGAGGAAGATTGTTACAGGCAACAAGCCATGAATAGAGTCCAATAAACTGCTCCTGGATTGAAAATTTAGTGCATTCTTTAACGTCTGATTGGCAGCCTGCCAGCCTCCGACCTGCGCACGAAGTACGCTAATTTTACCTCTTTGTTCCTTATCTGTCAGTAACCAGATATTCTAGGACATTGCTGTGATGGGCTCTTCATTATTTCCCACCCAAAATAAATGAGTGTAAGGTGACTGCAAAACCTGTACCGTGAACTATATTTAACCACACCAGTAAACCAAATTCATCCTGCTGCACGCAAGTCACATGATGTCTGCTGGGAAATCCAGACCGGAGAACATACCAAACTGCAACAATCCTGATATGGAAAAATGATTTTAAAAAAGTTACTTTGTGCAATCATGGCTTAAAACATAGAGCCTTCTTGGTTGGGTCTAACGACTGACTTAATCTGACTGTATTTCCAGTGGCTATGCTCTGGTTTCTTGATGCCAAGAGTCCTGTTTCACTTCCCTGGGATTACCAAGGGTTCCTTCTTCGAAGTCACTGCTCTTTCTGAAGCTCCGTCTCGAGATAACTTACAGGAACATAAGCAAAGAGTCCTGTGGCACTTAGAGACTAACAAATTTGTAAATCTATAAATTTGTTAGTCTTTAACTGCCCCAGGACTCCTTGTTTGTTTTGCTGAACTAGACTAACATAGCTGCCCCTCTGGATCTTTACAAGAACATGGCGCAGAGGTTTGAAATGATCTCCTCCAAGAATGAGCGTTGAGCCTGACAGTTGAGTAATGGTGGCATATAAGTGGCTCAAGTTTCTCCTGAATAGCGGAGACAATGGCAATTGATCTGTATCCAGTCTTTGTTGCTGTATTACATAAGCACCACACAATCTTTTATTTATTTAGTATCCCTTAAACTCTCTGCTTTAGTTCCCTGTCTGTAAAGATGGGATGCTAACACTTTCTGCTGCACAAGGCATTGGGAGGGTAAATATGTTAGTAAACAAGGAGCCCTGTGGCACTTATAAAGGCTAACAAATTTATTTATCACATGAGCTTTTGTGGAAGAAAATCCAACTTCATCAGTCATAAGATCTGGTCAGACTGTAATAGCAAATCAAAGCAGTTGTTAAGATTAAAACAGTGGGGCTCAGCAGTTGAGGGTGATGGTGAATGGGTGGCCAGGTAAATACATAATAGATATTTAACTTACAACACCCCTGAGATATGGTATTGCTTTTAACTCCTTCATACAGTTGGCTTGCAAGAAATGCGTGTCAGGGAACTGAATCCACATTTCTCAAGTTCCAGGGCAGTTCCTTTCCCGCTAAACCATCCTCCCTCTCTTCAGTGATGGGTTTGCATCTTCCTTCTGGCTCCTCTTAGGACAGTGATTCTTAACCACTTGTGGGTCCCTGCATGTGACCCTACAGGACACACCAGCCCACCTCCCCCAGGCCAAATCCAGTCATGTCCCTGGCTCTGTCCTGACACAGTGGTTGAGAACCCCTGTCCCAGGGGACTGAGATGGCATTAGTTACAAACGACCTGCGAGGCATTATGATCACGTTGGAGCGCTCAACAGCCCTTGAGACAACCTCACTGGCTTGCTGCTGCAATGAATAAAGGATGTTGCGAGTGTGTGTGGAACCGCTCTCCAATCATGCCCAAAGTAGTGGAGCCGGTTGGCTGACAGCTGTTACTTTTGAAATGAAATGCAGCCTCTTTCAGGGGCCTGTCCCGCTTGCATGAGATGAGGCCTTCTGGAGCCATCCTCCCTAGAGCTTCAGCAATGTGCTGCTGCACATTTGTACGTTTCCTGCCTTCCGGATAGTAGCTTGGTCTCTGAGGATTGCCTAGATATTGCCCGCAGGGCTCATTAGAGCTGGCTTAGCAGGTAGTTGTCCTTGTTACGTTTTCCTATATTTCCACTTAGATAGGAATCAGGCTAAAATCCTTTTCAACTCTAGGCCGTTCTCAAGGAAAGCCCCTTCATGTTGGCCCTGGTATAAACATTTCATCTGCAGTTTCTTATCCACACCGTCTCGCCACAACATGCCCCCTGACTGCAATATCTTAGTTCTGTTCTTGTTCGTTTACCATGCCCATCACTGGGGTAGCTGAGCACCTTCGGTGACTGTCGCCTTGGAATCTGGCAGCTTCCAGAGCTCCCGGGATTGTTATACACTCAGTTTTTAGCACTGCAGGATTTCCATAGTTGAAACAGAACAGCTGTTCGCTGACCTGAATGGCTGTGCTATTGTTACATCCATTGTGTATCTGGGCTCAGTGGGGGGACAAGTCCTCCTTGGCGCAGGTCATTTTGGGTGAAGCACTTGTTCCTCCCCAACCTAGAAGTCCATTTCATTCTGTGCATCCCCTCTTCTGAAAGCATCCAAGGAAGTGTTTGGTTTTAATGGTTTTGCACAGGTTTTTCTTTTTTCCCCCTTTTGTGTAGACCCACTCCCTAGCCTGATATCTCCTGTCTTGACTTTATAAAACTCTCTTCAACACTCCCCTCTAATTGTGCTATGCCCTGGGTTGGAAGGTGCTTTGTTAATCTGTCCACTGAGGATGATATTTCATCCCTGCAAAGACGTGCAATTAAATTACATGCCTTTGTGGTCAGCAAAGGGGCAAACAGGACCAGGGCACTGCATGGTAGGGTTTAGCATCATTTAAGGGATGCTGCTTTTGTAAGCTGTAGAAGTGCAGCAAGAACCAATATTTGCTGGCTTTTCAAAGGCACCTCAATATCTCTTTTTAAGAGGTTCTGGAGAAGAAATATGCAAATACTCTGTCCAAAACTTGCACTTGTTTCCTTTCCACATTTTTATCGCTCTGTACCTTTAAGGTAATATGGGTTTTCTCATTCTGATCATGCAATATGTTTAGAAAGTTGAAGGAGTTTGTGTCTAACTCAGCACTTTAGTTCTCCTCTCAGGCCCTACATGCTAGAATCTGATCGAACAGCAGAGGAAAGTGATGAAATCCTCAACAGAGTCTCGCTGCTGGATGAAGTGGAAGGAGAGGCCAGCTTAAGAGCTCTGATTACAGTGGAAACATCTGTAATAATAGCAGAGGAAATGGAACACTAATGCAGTGTCAACTGCTTTTTGTTGAAATGTTCTTACTTTTTGGCTCTTGCCCTAATGTGCCAGGTCCTCCTTTAATGAAATTTCTGAGATTGCAGCATTTTTACTCCATAGGATGCTTCCCTCTGGGTTGAATGGCCTTTGAGGCATCCGATCACATGAGCCAACTTGCATCTCTCAACTGCTCCAACTCTCTCCTCATTGCATTGTCACTTGCTATGCAATCGCACCAAATCAGTGCCTACTGTAAAGCTGACGTTTTATTGAGTAATCTACTGTAAACATGACACTGGTGTGTGTCTCATCAGGTGGTTTGCTTGTAAGGCATGATCGCCTAGAGTCCTGTATTCTAGTACAAGAAGTGCTTGCTTCTCAGAGGACCTGGGATGGGTTAAAAGAGATGTTTCAAGGTCTGTAGGGAGTCTGCCTGTTCTTGCTTAACCTGTGGTATTGGGTGACTAATTGCATTAACCCGGTGATGACAGAGGTGACTACAGAGAGAATAGCCACTGAGCAAAGTATGTGGGGTTGGGGCTTGAAATGCAGCTTTGGTTCCTTGCGAGGCAATTCTGTTAGCTCTGTTAATGGACTATTAAGTAATGCTAGGTTGTTAGTGTGGCAGAGGGGATGGAGAAGGAACCATGAACAGAGCAGAATGAGTCATTGGAGCATTTCCTGTGAGTGTCTGCTGTTAACCGTAACGCCTCCACACTCTTCAGCAAATCCAGTTTGCAGATGATATGCAGGAATTCAGCAAGTTCCCAACCAAGACTGGCCGCAGGTCCTTGTCTCGTTCCATCTCTCAGTCTTCCACGGACAGCTACAGCTCTGGTAAGCGTGAGCCTTCATCCTTCCTGCCACTAAGTGCCCCTTGGTTTTGTTGCCACGGTCTCTTGCGCCTGGAATTGAAAGCACTCAGCAGGGACACAGTGTGTAAAGAGTTGTGTAGATTGCCTCCAGTTTGAATACTGGTCATGTTTCTTCACTAAGCCAGAAAGACTTTTGTCTTGTCAAGGTTCTTCTTCCCCATGTGCTGACTGCATTTTGTTAAATCCTGAACACTTACCTTTGTTGCTGGAGTGGGCTTTGCAGCGAAACAGGAACATTTCTCTAGTCCAACATGCAATTAAAACCCATCTACTCGTGTGTTGGAGATGTGAGGTGCTTCCCTCTTCCACAACCCCAAATGACCCCTTTTCAGATTATTTTTGACCATGTTTGAGTAGTTTTGAAAATCCTGACAAAGGAGCTCCACTTGTAGAAGGTTTCATCTTCTGCCAAATCGTAAATGCCAACATAGAAGGTGAAACTGAATAGAAATGCATTTGGCAGTAGGTAACTGACCCATTGGGCTTCTGAGATCCTCACGTTGTTTTTCTTTCCTGATTTAGCTGCATCCTACACTGACAGCTCTGATGATGAGGTGTCCCCGCGAGAGAAACAGCAAACCAACTCCAAGGGCAGCAGCAACTTCTGCGTGAAGAACATCAAGCAGGCAGAATTTGGGCGCCGGGAGATTGAGATTGCTGAGCAAGGTAACGGAAGACTTTCAAATCAAGTGGGCTATATTCCTACTTGGTACCATAAACCAAACCAAGGTGTATCCTGGAACCTTTGGTTATGGTCAGCAATTTTGATGCTTTCCTTGAGTCATCAGCAAGCCATGTAAGAAAGAAAGGAACTCATGACGGGTGGTTTATTAATGATAAGGCATAAAGGGTTTTTAAGTACCCAGTCTTGGGAGCTGCAGGAGGTAGGAAAAATTGAAGGTTCTGTTGGATTTGGATTGGAAAGTTTGATATGTGAAGATCTCAAAGCACTTTTCAAACAGTCAGTGGGATTTCATGACACTTGGCTGGCTGAGGGAATAATGGTGAAGGACCATGCCTTCAAACTTTACTTGCCCACACGCTGTCCAGGCTGTGGAAGATGGAAAAATTTCAATTGTAAAGGTCCTTGTAGGGTGACCATCTTGGGAGGAAGGCATACATTGTAATATGCTCTTAGCTTAAATGTTTGCTTTTAAATGCCTCACTCTGTTCCTGGGGATGTGCTAGTCTCTCTATATGGAAAGGCAGGGATGCATGAACTGGCCTGGTGTCCTGGTAAGGAGCTTGTTAGGAGAATAACCACTGGCTGGGTGGACAGAGACCTCATTAAAACCCTCTGTTCCTTTCACAGACATGTCTGCTCTGATTTCACTTAGGAAACGGGCCCAGGGAGAAAAACCTTTGGCTGGAGCTAAAATAGTGGGCTGTACACACATTACAGCACAGACTGCGGTGAGTTTATTTGGAACTTTGTGGGTGGAGGAGAGGAGGAAGAACAGTGGCCGGCTTTTCTTCTTCTCTGTTACCCGTGCAGAGAAGCTTGGGAACTTCCTCAGCCCTGAGGAATATGAAGAAGCACTTCAGTATTGTGTAAAATGCATACAATTGGACGGGCGGGCAAAACTACCCTGCAACTGTGGTTTCCAATATGGCTTCCCAGTCAGTGGATGTTTCCACTCTTCATTGCAAATGGCCTCGGGCGGAGTCACTGTCCCCTTCCATCTCCGTGCTGGAGTTGCCTCAATCCAGACTGTCACTACAGCTTCCTCTTGGGCTGACTGTCGCTTGGCTTCTGTCTCCAGGTGTTAATTGAGACGCTCTGCGCCCTGGGAGCTCAATGCCGCTGGTCTGCTTGCAACATCTATTCCACGCAGAACGAGGTGGCTGCCGCCTTGGCTGAGGCCGGTGAGTGCTGTGAGAGCAGCGGGAGAGGAGTGATGTAAACGCAGCTTACACCAGTTTCAATTTGCTTTGCCAGGGTTTCTGTAAATACAGCGCTTGCCTAGAGGACTGACTATTCACAGCCCCATCTGGGGAAACATTGCAGGGAGTCCACAGAGCTCCAGGTCTACTTGGGTATGACTCAGTTACTCTTAAGCAACAGGAGAGCTTGGACACTCTGAACAGTTTGGCCAGGGCCCCTTCTGCTCCTGCGTATGCCACATTGGCTGGCAAGCTAGAGGCAGCTTTGACCTTTTCTGTGGTTTTTTTTTTTTTTTTGATGCCTTTCAAGGAATCCCAAACCACTTTGCAGGCTGTGCATGGGAATCCCTTCAGTGCAGTCATTTCTGAGGTGGATGACGACAGTGAACAGCAGCATGATACAGGAGTTCAGGGCAGGGATACAACATTGGTGTAGCCTTGACCATGAGCTGTCTAGCACGTGTTAGGCTCAGGCCTCGGGTCTGCTGGCTTCATGCAGCTCCCTCTGACCAGGTCGCAGTCAGTGACTTTATTTTCCCCCTCCCTAGGTGTTGCTGTTTTTGCCTGGAAGGGGGAGTCGGAGGATGACTTCTGGTGGTGTATTGACCGTTGTGTCAACATGGACGGCTGGCAGGCCAACATGGTAAATGGGAGCATTTCCCGGCTTTTCCTCTGTTCCTCCCTCGCAGAGTATTCCACTGCCTGCTTATCTTCCCCCAGAGCACTGCTTTGGTTTCCAAGAGCTGTTGCTAATGGAAAATAGATTAGATTACCATGTGGGTTTCACTGGCTATCCAGCCATCCTCTTGTACAACCAGTCCCTCAGGGTACCGGTGGAGCATTTTTCTTGCTCTGTGTCAAATGAGGCTGAATACAGTCAGGAAGGGGAGTTCCCAAAGGCTGTGTGCATCTCATGCTGTGTTTTAGAGCCTGTGACTAGACAGCCAAGTTGCACTGATCTGTGCACGGGAGACTTGCGGGGTGTGTGACTGGGCTGAAGTCTCAAGAGGCCTACAGATATTGTATGTATTGGGGTACAAACCAATCCCCTAATAGTCTGATTTAACTCAGTGACTGGAGTACAAACCACTCCCTGCACCTATAACTTAGCCAGCCATCCATCCTGGCAGAGTCGTGCTTTTGGGTTCTGTAAAACTCGTGTGCAGTTTACTGTGGTGGCCTGTCTCCTCAAAGTCCAGTTTTTTGGCATTTAATCGTAGACTGGTATCTGTCTTTCTCCTTCACCTAGGAAATGGGTCCTTTAGCAAAGTGTGTCTAAGCCAGTCCCCTGGGACAGTTACCCTTTGAGTTGGACAGAATTTTCCCGTGTGAGCATGGGCAATATTTAAATATTAAGTAATACTTCTCGGGTCAAAGATTGGAAGTATGGTACAAGCAACCCTCCCAGTTCCCCTGTGAGATGTAGGTCAGTAGTCATCCCCATGTTATAGAGGGGAAATCGAGTCACAAGGAGCATGCCCAGCACCACAACTGGGAATAGAACACAGAACTGTACCCAGACTGCACTGACGTGTTAAAGAAGCCAAATATATTAGTCAATGCTGGTAGAAATCGCCTCATCAGCTCCTATTTTAATGGGGCTTTTTTGTAGTTCATGGTTATGTGGCTTGCTGGCACTGGATGGCTGAATGTTCTTTGCTTTTCTCTGCATGTTTTCTAGATCTTGGATGACGGTGGAGATCTGACCCACTGGGTTTATAAGAAATACCCTAATGTTTTTAAGAAGATCCGTGGCATCGTAGAAGAGAGTGTGACTGGCGTGCATAGGTAATGGTCCCAGGGGCAGCATGAATCTGTCCTTTTTGCTGCTCCTTTGTTCACAGCAGGCAGCTGCTTCTGTTTCTGCTCTGCCTGATAGCTAGAAGAGAGCAGTCAGTGCATTTTCCTGATCATGAGTGGTAAGGCCTTCGGCTTTCCACAAGCCCGTCTGTTTACATGTGCTGTGATTGCTTCCAAGAAGAGCATGAAAGGCCTTAGGCTCTGAGTATTGAGGTGCCTACATCACTTCCTCTGCCAGATACATTCGGCCTTGGATTGCATCTGTCCTGGGAGCCTGAGCAGTTGGTGGATCTATATGTTCTGTGGCAGTTTGCAACCTGAGCAGCCAGCTTCCCTTACTAGTGGTCCCATCTTTTTCAGGGAATGGTGTTAATTTTGAACATAATTTGCTTTGCAGGTCTCTCATGCATCTAATGGAACAGTTTCTGAAGTGTCCTTTCTCCCCGCAGGCTCTACCAACTGTCCAAGGCTGGGAAACTGTGCGTTCCAGCCATGAATGTCAATGACTCTGTCACAAAACAGAAATTCGATAACCTGTACTGTTGCAGAGAATCCATCTTGGATGGGTGAGTCTGATCCTTCAGGATATCCTGCTTTTGAGGAGACCCTAAAATCTGGAGGCCATTCCATTCCCTTAAATCACGCCGCTAGGTCTGTTTTGTCTCTTATTTCTGCGGCATTTAAATTAGACTGTCGTGTCCTAGTTGAATGTTGCAGTGTCTGGTCACATGATCAGCTGTCACTCTGGAGCGTCATGCTTATACGCACTGCTCTGTTTGGATTGCACGGAGACTGACTAATCCCAACATAACCCTGTTTTTATCCTGTAGCCTCAAGAGGACCACAGATGTGATGTTTGGAGGGAAGCAAGTAGTGGTATGTGGCTATGGTGAGGTGAGTTCCATACACAAACATGAGACAGCATCACTTTGATCCAGCATCTGCCCTGGTCATAGAGTGAAGTTTCATTTTTTCCCCAGTGTTCATTAACCTGCTTCTCATGAGCAATGATCTCTTATCCTTGCTAATAACAGGAGCGTTAGAGAGAGTTCAGACCTAACAGAAGGAAAATAGTGTCTTTCTCCAGACACTTTTCCTTGTGTCAGTGTATTGCTGACTCTCAAAACCTGGAATGAATTGTTTTCAAATCATTGGAAGATGGACCCTCACTCTGTCTTGTGCTTGGGCAGGAAAACCTTGCTAGAAACTGCTGAGGCTTTATATACAAAGTCTGTTTATTTCCCAGCGTGCAATTCAGACAGATCTCCAAGCTATATTTCACCACAGTAGTTTCTGGTAGCGCTCTGAATTGCCATGCCATGAATAACAGGATGTTGGGGAAATAGTGCCAGGAGTGGTGTTAAATGGAAGTCCGATCTGACTGTGTGCTTGCCTTCATAAAGCAGGGCTGTTATGAAGCGATTCTCTCACTGAGTGGTGTGAAACTCTTTCATGGTTCCTCAGCTCCCAGATTGATGTTTTTGGGGCAGGGGCTATGCATCTTGCTTGTAAATCCTTCTGGGAAGCAGTGATCTAACATCTTGCCTTGTTGGCATGCTGTCTGTATGTGTGTTTACCTTACAAGCTGTGTCTGCTGCAGTTGAGGCCCAGGCAGTAAATGTTCTTCTCCCCAGGAGTATGTGTATTAATTTGTTTATCCACCAGAGGAACCCAAACTTTGCCCAACCAAAAGGCGGTGCTGGCAATCTGCCGTGGACTCAAGGGTTCCATGTAATTTGCCTGTCTGCAGCATTACTGTGATGTCTCATCTCTGTGGCTTTAGTGGCTATTCCAGCAGCTTGGAAAATTCCTCTTGGAACCTGCTGGATGTTATGTCCAGCTATCAAAGCCAGTGGTGATCTTGGAATGATACTTCTAGGAAGGGAAGATTTGGGCCGGGGGGAGGAGGCGTGCCTGTTGCCATGCATATAAAACTGATAGAGCATGTTTCTGCTCCTGGCCTTGACTTTGAACTTGAACCTTAGCACAGGCAGGTGCCTGCAATTAGACTCTCCCTCATAGCACTGCCCCCTGTGTGCAAAAATGGTTGCATGCTCTTTTATGGAGCTTAGCAATGGGGCTGGTTGCTGTGTCTGGAGGCTCTTCCTTGCATTGCAGGTTGGAAAGGGATGCTGTGCAGCTCTGAAGGCCCTCGGCGCCATTGTCAACGTCACGGAGATTGACCCCATCTGTGCTCTCCAAGCTTGGTAAGAGATGAATTGTTAAGTGCTGTCGAGTGCACACCTTTTCCTTTGCTGTCTGTCAAGGCTTTGAGCTTCATCAGAGGGTTGGCCTGAGGTCAGTCTGCTCAGAAAATTCTCTTCTCAACCTGGTCTCATGGGACATTGCTTGAGGAGCTTCCATCATGTGTGCTGTCATTTGAGCTCCTGTATCCTTGGCACAGGACAGCCAGGGGGACTTAGAGACCCACATGCTTTAAAGTACTCTAAAATAAAAGACTTGAACAAGACTCCCCACTCCTCTGAATGCCTTGTTGAGCTCACGCACTCCCACTGCCACTCACTATCCATGACATTTCCAATTGTGAGCTTTCATGCAGGCCCTTCTGCATGTTGTTCTTGCTCTCACTGCACCCACGGTGCTGGTGGGGGAGCCTGCAAACCTGATGATGTTTTGGCATAGGTCTAGCTATCCCGTTGCATTCCCTCTTGGATTCACTTCCCAGTAGTGCTGTGTAGGCTGGTGGGAATGCTGTGGTGTCTCTTCTCACCCTGCCCTTTTTCCTTTTGCCAGCATGGACGGCTTCCGGGTGGTGAAACTCAATGAAGTTATCCGCCAGGTGGATGTGGTCATCACCTGCACAGGTATTGAGCCGTGGAGGGCAGGTGTGGGGCTGATGCTTGCTTCAAGCCCTATGGAACCGCTCCTGGGCCCATGTACTTGGAACAGGCATCTCTCTAGGACTTCCTTGCTCCACACAAGTCAGAAAGCAGGTGATGAGTTCCAGTGACTGCATGAAGGCAATCCCTGTGCTTAGGAACCTCAGTCAACATATTGCACGTGCGATGTGGGGAGTAGAACTTGTGACTTTTGGATCCCAAAACCTGTGCGTCCTATGAGAGCTCTGGAGGAGCTGCTGTGCTCATTGAGCCTGTGGCAGGAGCTGATAATACCTGAGCAGTGAGCATAGGTGGCCAGTAGTGAGCGTAAAAGGGAAGAAACTGGAGGGTAGGACGAGGGAAAAAAAACCCCACTGCTGCATTAGTGTCAAACTGTGAGCTCCATCTGCTGTCCTCAGAGGGTCCAGGTGAGTCAAGGACTTCCTCTGACCCTGGGATAGGTGAGATTGTGCCTTACAGGCTGCACTACTTTCTTGCCATTTTGGGTTCTCATTGTTGCCTGGGTGACTGCACCCTACACAGACACCAGTGGGAGCTCATCTTGTGGAAGAGGCACTAGGAAGTGATCTTCTCAATACCATGGCCAGCTCACATGTGGACACCACACCAATGGCCCTGTGATCAGCACAAAGCATATCCCCTCCATAGCCAAGTGGTCCAGCCAGCCATGCACACATGAGGGCCTGCGGACAGAGTGTACAGCCAGTATAGTCTGAGCACAGATTGTGAACTTTGGGCAGAAATCTTCAGCACTAGCCATAAAGAGAAGAGTTGGGAGGCGTAAGTTATGGTGGTTGGGGCTCATACGAGCATCTCCTTTTTTTCTCTGTAGGAAATAAGAATGTGGTGACCAGGGAGCATTTGGATCGAATGAAGAATAGCTGCATTGTGTGTAACATGGGCCATTCCAACACTGAAATTGATGTGGTGGGTCTCTGCTACATAACCTTCCCCATCGACCCTTCCCGTAGTGCACCGCTGGCTCGCTGTTAACCTCCGACCAGCCAGCGCCTGACTCCCAGGCTGCTCCTGACAGAGCCCTACCGCATCCTCATGCTTGTGGGTTGTCTCTTTCCCACGAGAGCCGCCTGCCTTGGATCACAGGTGAACGACTCCTCCTTGTTTCTCTCTTCACAGACCAGTCTCCGGACTCCAGAGCTGACTTGGGAGCGTGTCCGTTCCCAGGTGGACCATGTCATCTGGCCAGATGGCAAGCGGGTGGTCCTGCTGGCCGAGGTATGTCTGAGAATTCAAGCTGGCTGCAGCAGCAAAGCGCCTTGCAGGGTGTCCTGCGTCTGTTCCTGGAGCATCCCAGGAGATAATTGTGCGGGTGCTGGCTTGAGAAATGGGACGTAACTCAATGTAAAGACTATAGAGCAACTTGTGTGGTTGGGAATATTTTTGAGCCTGGGAGAATCCTGTGACCAGGGGGCGACTGCAGTCACAGGCCTTACTTTGTTTGATTTTTCTCAGAGATGTAGAGATGGTACCAGCTGGCTTGCTTGTGCCTATCTATGCTAGCCAGTCACAATCTCTGTCTTGATTTGGGAAGGACCCAGTGGCTGCAAAACACTGAGTTTCTCCTCCCTTTCCAGGTGATCATTCCCATCTCCCCAGACACTGCATAGGCCTTGCAGTTGGTGTGACCCTGTCTCTCCCTCTGTCAGGACCTCACAGTTTCTCTGTCCATTGGCTAAGGATGGGAACTGTTGGGTGAGCAGTTGGGGCCTCCAGAAGAGCAGGACACTGCACTTTCTTAGAGGGCTGGGCTGAGAGCATGAGCTGCCCCGGGGAGAGAGACCAAACATGTCCCTGGCTGTGGTCAGTAATGAGGCTGGGTTTTCTGGCTACTTTCACTGGTAACCCAACTAAATGAGTGAATCTGAGGCATCATGAGTGACAAAGTTCACCTAATTTTTCCTAACTCTAAGCTGCTACCAACGTAATGAGTTCAGTATTCTCAGCGTGTCTTCATCCTGCTGTCTTTTTAGGGTCGTCTTCTCAATTTGAGCTGTTCAACGGTTCCCACCTTTGTTCTGTCTATCACAGCCACCACGCAGGTATGTGACTGGAATCATTCCATCCTCCGACTCACCAATACCTTCCTACCTCGTCCAATGCTGTATTTAGAGTGGAAAGTAGAGTTTATGGCCTCATGTCATGTTAGGGTTGGACATAATCACTCAGCTGTAGGAGATTTTTTTCTGCAGCATACAAAATTTCAACCATTTGAGTTTGCATTATCAGCAGTTAGAGCATTTATTTCTTTGAACTTTGCTTTGGATAAAATAAATTCTCTAATCTGTTTTGGCTCTGAGGTTAAAATGATTTAAATCAGCCTCTATAGCAGTGTCACTTCAGATGGACACTCGTAATCACCACCCGTTGCGTTTCTTGACTCGCGGCTGTGTATATAAACAGAATTATAAATAAATACATCTCCAGTCTTCAAATTTTGTCCAGCACTATGTGCTCAACTCTTTGCCATGGACTAAATCAAGGCAATCCCTGCTCTGGTCTCAGAGAAGCACAGGAAATAAATTATACTCAGAAATCCAGTCATGGTAGAGGGTTAAACTTGTTTTAAACTGAACTCTCTACCGGCATGGGCATTGTAGAAGGGAGTTTTAAATGAATTGTTACAGATGGGTACCCACACCCTTTCCCTTGATGCTGAGATCTTTTCCTGCCGATCAGCACTCGTACAATGCCAGCGTTCTGGACCAGCTGCTGTAAAATGGTGGCGCTTCAGTGATTTCAAGGGAGCTTACACCAGCTCTAGAGCTGGTCCCTTTCATTTCAGAAGAGGCACTGTCAGGTTAAAATGCATGTCGATTTTAAAAGTGATCTCCTCACCTGTCACCGATGATGGTATCTCGCATTTACTTTTCTGCCATATCTGATGGCTGTGTGTTTTATCTTCCATTTAGCTGAAACACTGAAAACTTGCTAGCCAGTTTCTCTCTAATTCTAGTGGACCAGGGATCCTGCAGTATTTGAATCACATAGCAAGGAGGGAATGTTATCTTCACAATGGAAATGTTCCTCAAAAATGATGGTTTTATAAAAGCTTTTTACCAAAGCTGGACCTTGAACCCACTGTTGTGTACCATGTACAGGCTGTTCTGAGGGCATGTAGTTAATAAGTATCTCGACAGTCATACACGTCATAATATAGCTAAAGAACGCAAGAAAGGCCTTGCTGGGTTGGACCAATGTTCTATCTAGCCCATTATCCTGTATTCCAACAGCGGCCAGGTACTCTGGCCGCTCTTCTCTAGTGGCCTGATGCTGTTGGTGAGCCCTCCACCGGTGATTGACTTACTCTTTGTGATATCTGTAGGCTTTAGCTCTGATTGAACTCTACAATGCTCCTGAGGGACGTTACAAACAAGACGTGTACCTGCTGCCCAAAAAGATGGGTGAGTAAAGGAGGCTTCTTGAGTCCCAGATTGAAGGAGTCTTTAATCAATGGGGTGGGAGGGGGGGCGTCTAATCAGAACCCAGCAAAGCTGTTAGGCCAGAATCTCACCAGATGCTGGAGGGAGCCCTGGTCCACCTTTACCTTCTCCTGTAAGGAGCAATTTGTGCACACTAATGTTACATGCATGGTTGTTCAGGGATTGCCCAATGTTTGGGGTGATGCGTATGCACCGTCAGCAATTTGGCTAGTTTGACTAGCCATCTGGATTGAACCTGTTTCCTTTCACGCACCCCAAGAGCCAGTGACAGCTTCTCCTACCAAGCAGTGCTTTGTTAGTTTTCACCCCATCTGATCTATAATAAAACAGAAGCGTCTGTTTGCTCTTCTGACTGAGTTGGCGAATCAGCAAGGTGCTTTAAGTATTGGGGCTGATATTCTCTACAGCAAGTTGTAGGCGGTTCCATGACCAGACTGCTTTCATATTCTCTCCCAGTGGCTGAAGAAGTCAGGGAGCCACTCTGGACAGAGCAGAATGATTTAAAACTACTGTTCTCCTCTAAACTTTGTTTCCATTTGAAGCCAGTTTGTGTGCATTTGATCAATGCAAACCCACGAGAAAATAAATCTTCCAGAGCCTCTGCAATTCCCACTTGTGGGATTGATGTGCTCATGTATTGGCACCAGGGAGCACCACTCCCATCACAGGAATTGCACAGGGCCCCAGGACTGTTGAAGAAACGTTTTCTAGTGAGTGTCCTTTCTTGGCACACTTGAGGCTTGGCTAAATGCATAATTCCTGAATGGCCTGTAACTGCCCTGATTGGTCATTTATCTATCCATTTATTCCTCTAGCGCATACTGACTCTTCAATGGCTTTTCAGGGCTGTTCGTTTATTGCCTCACGTAAAGGGTTTGCCATACTGGAGCACGCCACTGATCAGTCTACGCTGGCAGGGACCAAAGCTGCCCCCTTCTGAAGAAAGCCTAAAACTCCTATAGTTGTAGCACTACTCCATGGAGACATTTCTTCCTGACCGTATGTTGATAATGCTTCTGCCCTGAAAGATGAGGGTTAAGGATACACAATTTTCAGAGCTGTTTCTGCTCTCTCCTGCTCCTCCATCTATCATGCCTGTCATAAGCCCAACAGGGAGATATGGTCTGCTACTCTGTTCGGTGTCTGGGACACTGGACCAGTACTACCACGATGAACATGATTGGCACTAGCTGGAGATGCTTTCCATATGAGAATCCAAGTCTACACCGTTTTACCTCACTGCATTAATATCAGATATCTTTACAGGTTGGATGGAGATTGGTCCATGTTAACACTGAGGACCCTGAAAATTTATATTCTAATTTGACTTGAGCTCTAGACACTATATGGATATGCTATTTTTTTTTCCTGAGTGCGTTAGACTGGGAATCACTGAGCATATTTTAATAAAATCTGTGCTGTTTTCTTCTAACCTAAGACCTGCCTTGACAAAATGGACCTTGGCCTTAAATTTGATCCAGCCTCTCAACTCCTCAGCATTAAATGCAATGATTGGCCTCATCCTGAAGTGCAATCTCATCTGTTCTCGCAAGAGTATTATACCTTGCCCAACACTGGAGTCTGAGCGCCTTCCAGTCCTGCATTAAGTGACATGACTGCTGTTGAATGTGTTCATGTGTGCAGGGCCATCAAAGTCAATTGTTTAGTTTCATTTTTACTTTTCCTAGATGAATATGTTGCTAGCTTGCATCTGCCTTCATTTGATGCCCACCTGACAGAACTAACAGATGACCAAGCAAAATATCTGGGACTCAACAAAAATGGGCCTTTTAAACCCAACTATTACAGGTAAAATCTGTGTGTAAAGCAGATAAAGAATCCATCTCTTTGTATTTTCTGATGTCTCTTTTCCAGTGGCAGGTGCAGGAATTGTGCTTCTTTATTGTAGTGGCATGTGAGTGTGTAGAAATCTTGCTTCTGTATAGGCAGGGTGATGCCATCTGAGTGACTAGAGTGTGGACCAGCTGTTTGGTTAGCTAGTTCTGGGTTGGATAAATAGTCACCCAAATTGAATATAGCTGATGTTTGGCAGGGTTGGGAAAGAATTGCAGTGGAGGGGGACATGGAAACATGAAGACTGAGAAGGCTGCTGTCTGAAGGTGCCAAATATCCCACTGATGGTCTGGTTTCTAGTATGGTGTCTGTTCCTTGACTCTGGTCTCCTTTCTTTGTGTTTCAGATACTGATGGACCATAACATTGAAGGACCAGACCATACAAGACAACTCTAGAGAAATTATTTTTAAAGATCATTTTATTTTGTTTTACTCTTTTTTTTCTTTTTTTAAAAAGCTTTTTTTCCTTTTATCTGTCTGGTTTTAATGTCACTTCTTTGTTTTACATTTTCACATGATCGTGTCTCTCTGTACGTCTGATCTTGGCAGACACCCTGCAATTTGCTTACTGCTTTATGGCTGAAGCCTGCCTGTGTGGTGTCAGACTCTAACAGGAAGGGTTTCCTTTCCTGAGTAAGATGGGGCAATTCATTCCCACGGTGGTTTTAACCTTTCCAGTGCACCTTAGTCTTAGCTGGGATATCTGCAAATACTGAGATACTGTACTGGTTTTTTGTTTTTTTTTCCTGCGTGGAATTATCTGCCTTAATGAGCCCAGTTTCTAGCTGCTAGATCCATGCTCCTATGCTTGTGTTGGAGCAGAGTGGCACCTAGCGGCCAGCTAGGGTGAAGTTGTATGACCCCAGCCGGGTTTCCTATGTGAAGATGGTTTGGTGCCTGGCTAGGATGAGCAGTGTTAACTAGTCTATTTCCGGGTGCTCATCTGAATTTGAATGGGGATCGCCCACCCAGCAGACTCCTCATCTCTCCTAGGTTTTAAACTGCACCTTATTTGAGTTCAGGCCATTTTTCTTGAGTTTTTCGATTCTAAAACATTTTAAAGGAGAAAACATTTTCCCAGTGGAAATGCTGTGGAATAGTCAACAGCTGCTGAGCATTCTTCAGCCGTGTGCGACCACTGCTGTGAGCTCCCCCAAGGCTTCTGCACAGAAGTCAATAAAGGTTACCTTTTCTGCTCCCTGCAAGGGATGTTCTGATGATGTAGCAAATTTTCCATCAGCTGAGCTCCATCTTCAGCATCCATTCAGACCCAATGACTCTTTGGAGGTGGGATCCTTCATCAGCTACACAGCTGTCTTCTAAAGCATTCAATGGCTTCAATTACCTCTTCCTTCCCCAGCCCATAGGTTGGCAGGTTGTCTTTTTTTTATCTGGTTCACCAGGTTACAGTCCCACTATAGAAGGGACTGATGCCCTGGGCTTAATTCAACAAAGGTCACTGCACAAAAATCCAGGTTCCAATTCATTGCTTGGTGACATGTGAAAGGGAAGGAGTTTCAGCTACAACTTCGGACACAGTTCCAGCTAACGAGGGTATTTCTGCTGTCAGTCCGGCACTTCAAACATCTGCATGAATGTACCAGTCCAAGACAATCACGATGACATAGTGGGGCACAGCAAGCACACTTGACCCATCCGTGTGCACCTTGGGTGCACAAAGTCACTTTGTGGCCACCCTGAGTACAGGAGATTCATTCCTAAGACCACCTCTGACAAACCAACCTGTATTTGTTTATGGTTGACCCTGCCTCTTATGGTTGACTCTGGGACTTAACAGCTCCTTGCTGATGAAAGGAGGGACTGGATTAAGATTTCATCCTCCAAAACCGTGCAGCGCCCCTCAAAATTCCCACATAATTCTCCAGATTGTTCTTCACAGACTCACCCAGTTCCTTGACCATCTTCTGTCTTGCCCTCAATCCCAGGTAGACCCTTGGTTTCTTATTGCTGCCTTCCGCTTCCTCAGACTGCCAGGGCTGGTTCCCACTGTCCTTGCTGAGTGTGCCCATGCACCCCACCTGTATGACCTGAATTTGCAGTGAGATGCAGGTGGGTGTGGACTGATGAGTCCTGGGTCCTTTGGGGGCCCTGCTCTCTTTTTCTCTTGCTCAGGGAAGAGGACATGGCTCCCTCTCAATCATTGCTCCAGTCCAGCAGATTTGCCACTCATGGCTTTCTCCTGGTCCACTTCTTGCTCCCATAGACGCTGTAATACCCCAGGTCAGGCTTGGATCTCCCACTCTAAGCCAGAGTATGTCTCTCTTCCTCAACGTTCTCCATCACGACTGTCAGGAGGGGCCCCTCAGTTCCATTTGTCCATCTCGGTGTCAATAGGAATCTTAGCTTAAGGGCTCCATCTCTGTATAAGCCATGTAACAAAAAAGACATAGTGGAGCAAATGGTCTTATGCCTAGAGAAGCCTTGATTCTGCAAGAGGGAGCATGTTCACACCAATCCATGTGGGATTTATTTTGTATAAGAATGATTTTTAATGAATGCAATATTAATCCTTGCAGATGAGCAATAAATTCAAGTCTAATTAAAAAATGATTAGAAAAACATGTCTCTTGCCTTGTGCGATTTCATTTAAAGAGCTAATATGGTGGTCTTCAGACCAACGAATCAACTTCTGTTGCTGCCTAAGGCACAGGAACAGAGCTGCTTGTCCACTTAAAATCATGGACCATTCAAATAAATCTGTGGTGCATCTCCCCTATGAGGCATTAAGTGGTGCTGGGCCATGACCACATTTGTGACTGATGATGATCTCGTAGATGCCAGCTTGTCTGCTGCAGACATCATATTCTCTCCCCCTACAGTTACTAGATGCATGATGTTGCCATGGAACTGTTTTGGTGTATGTAGATTATCACCAGTGAGAAAGGATCTGCCATTGGGTTTTGTTAGAATCCCGCATAAGAATTTTTTCATATCTTATGTATAGGGCTCATGCAGTGGCCAGCAAATTAAACCAGCTTCTCTTGGAGATCATCATCCCATTTTCCTCCAAGGGATTGGGTATTTAGCTCTGCCTTTTTCACCCACTGCAATCTAGTTTTGGGTTTAACCTGAGTTTGCCTTTAAGGTGCCTAAAACCCCAGTGCTTTGCAGTGCTGTCACATGGCTGAGGTTTGACCTGGCACTGTCTGTGAAACCCATTGCTGATGAACAAATTGCTTGTGGTGCTTTCTGTAGGTGCTGAATGGATCAGAGACACACTTAAGATTCTAATCCGCCCCTTTATTGTGGTGCTTCCGGAGGACAGTGGGTACAAAATCTCAAACCTCGCTTTCTCCCTCATTCCTTTTAGGCAGAATTGTTAAAATTCATCTGAGAACTGTACGGAAGGGCAATGGGCTAGGGAATTAAAAGCGGGATGGGTAATCTAGCTCGTATTCCTGGCTCCAGTACTTAGTGTGCCTCAGTGTTTCCCACAGTAGGGTGGAAGGATGGCTTTTACCCTCTGTAAAGCACTGAAATGTGTGCATAGAAAATGCTGAAGTCTTAACAGGTACAGACTGTACTGTCCTTCCTCAAAGTATGAGATACTTGACTGCAGTCATCTTTGAAATCTAAGCTAAGCAGCCTCTCCTGAGCCGCTGTTGCCTGGCAGTGCAGACGTGACTGCATCCCCTCTGTCTGCTGTGTTCTGTGGTTGTAGGCTATTGAAGTGGGCCAGAAATCCTGTTCTCCTGCTGACTTCAGGGGCCAGGAATTTTATCAGTTTCACTATCATGCCTGCTGACATGAATATTGATGCCTGGAGTCAGTAGGACCTTGCAGCTCCCATGCAGGGAGCTGAGAACCAGCAGGGCTTGTGTTATTTGGGCTTGCTGGTATTTGAATAGCTGTTTTCCCTGATGGGAATAGAGGCATCCTAAGGCAATCTTTTAAAGAGGGTAGGAGGCTTAGGCTTTGAAGTGTTAACTTCAGCTATACATGTATCCTTCCAAGTGCTGCTAGCTCAACCAGGGCTGGTGATGGATGGAGCCTTTATGGCAACCTCTTAAAGCCCCGCCTGTACCAGAATCTTTTGTGGTTATTCCTGGGAGCTGTCTCATGTTCCTGTGTAAGCTGCTTGAGGGGCTGAGTAGCCATTCCTACTTGATTGCCATAGCTCCAGGCCAACTTGGTGCAATATGCGTTCCCATCTGCCAGTCACTGGGTTAACCAGACACAGGGTAGGCTACAGTTAAAAGTTATACAGGAAAGTCACTTCCCCCAGCGTCTAGGGCATTGAATGGGATGTGGGAGACTTTGCTCTGCCGTTGACCCTGTGGGTACTCCATTTCCTCTCCCTTGGCAGCTCCTACTCTCCCTTGGGTGGGGTTACAGATGTCAGGCAAAAGGAGGACAGGTCCTTTTTCCTTTCACGTCCTCTGTCCAGTAGGCATTTTAAAAATACATGATTTTGTCTAGCTTTTTACTTACAGGGGTTAAAGTTACTAGAACGCCCTATTTTTAGGGGGAAGCGTTCCAGGGCTCCCTAAAACCAGAAGAATTGTACATTAATACTACATTTTCTCCATGTCCTCCAATGTCCTTCTTTCCATGCTTTGGTAGCTGGTAACCCTACCCTTAGGCCATGTAGCCCTGCTCCGTCCTCCATGTGTAGGGTTACCAGCTACCTAAGCATGGAAAGGATGACAGTGGAGGACACAGGGAGAAATCATAGTATTAATGTAATATTCTTCTGTTGTTTAGGGCCCTCTGGACCGCTTCTCCCAAAAAACAGGGTGTCCTGGTGCACTCCAGCATCCTTTAACCCCGGTAATTAAAAAGCCAGACAACATCATGTATTTTGGATGGAGGATGTGAAACTAAAAAGGAGGCCATGTCCTCCTTTTGCATAATATCTTGTAACCCTATCCCTGTGGGAGCAGACCAGAGGGGTCCTAGGCTGATTTCTGACTTGAGGGTGTAAAGGCAGCTGTACCCCATCCATGCCTGTCTCCTAGGGAGCCCCCCAGTATGGTGTGAACTGGGGCCAAGTCTGCCCCATAGTCTCCCCAGGAGTTGAGATGGGGGGTAGGAGTTGCTCCCTAATTTGGTATAAGGCTTACTAAGGATGACAGCATGTGAGGGAAATCTCTGAGCCTGCCCCAGAGCACCCAGCACTGTGCAAAGCCCATGTGCAGCTCCTGCCACTCCTAACATGGCGGCCTGCCTCTACCCACCTGTCCGCCACACCCATCATGGCCGCGGGCCCCCCGCCACACCCATCATGGCCGCCAAGACTCGGTCGCCACGCCCATCATGGCCGCCGCTACGCCCCGCCCGCCGCCGCGAGAAGTGAGCGGGAGTTCTCGCGAGACGGCGGCGGGGAAGGCGGCGATGGAGCCGGGCGGCGTCGGGGTCCCCGGTTCGGGGCCGCTGAGCGGCAACAACAAGCCGCGGGGCGGGCTGCTGCCGGCGGGGAAGGGCCGCGAGTTCAACCGCAACCAGCGCAAGGACTCCGAGGTCGGAGGGCGGATGGAACCGCCAGGGGGCGAATCCGAATCCGAATCCGAATCCGAATTCGAATTCGAATGGAACGGACGGGCGGGGGTGGCTTCGGATCCGGATGGAATTGTCTAGGCGGGGAGGGCGGATGCGAATTCGAATCCGAATTGGAATCCGAATCCGAATCCGAATGGAGCTGACGGGGGCGGTTCTGTATCAGGTCTAAATGGAGCAAGCTCCTCCCCATCTAGTCCTCGTCCTTTTCCTCTGGATGTCAATAGCAATAAGCCAGCCCCACTGGGGGGTTTCTCTAACACCCCTCTCCAATTGTCAACTAGTAACAATAGTGTGGCACTTAAAGACTAACAGGTTTATTTTTCGCAGGAGTGTTCGTGGGAGAAAATCCCGCTTGGTCGGGTGTTTCGAAGATGGCATCTGGCAAAGCGGGATTTTCTCCCACAAACGCTTCTGCGAAAAATAAATCTGTTAGTCTTAAAGTGCCATATGACTCCTTGGTTTTTTTGCTGGACTAGAGTAAGGCGGCTGTCCCTTTGGAAATTAGCAAGTAACAATGTTGTCCAAATGAGTGAGACCCCCCCCCCCAAATCTCCCTCTCCACTCCCCTTAATTTCAAGATTGCTGGTCTGGTCCCCGGTCCACCCCCTCTCCTGGTACCAGCTGGCACAGGGGCCCAATGAAACATCAACATCGTCGAGCCAATTACACAATCAGGTAGAAATGAGAAGTTACGACTATTACACCCATTCAAAATACAGAAGGTATTTTCGTAGGGTGCCACGGTGCTGTCGATGTGCGGGTGAATTTCATGTCTGCTAGATTGAAAATAACCTGCTGACGTTCCAACAGGATGAATATTGAAAGCTCTGGAGGGTGATTTTTGTCTATTAGCTGAATAGTGCTCCATTAAAGTGTTTCCCTTCTTCCATCAGGGTTATTCTGAATCTCCAGACTTGGAGTTTGAATATGCGGACACAGATAAATGGTCTGCAGAGCTGTCAGGTAAGGAAATTAAACTTAATTGTTAATTTAACTTGCTTTTTGCTCACTAATCATTAAAAAAAAAAAAACAACCCTATCTACTCCAAAATATTACTTTTCATGTATGACTTTTTAGCGTCATTAATGACACTTTATAAAATCTTATTGTCCTTAATTAACTAATCGTAGTTTGTGCCATACACTGTTTTTCTCTTTTGTATTTCTCATGTTGGACAGTGACAACAAGCTGGTCAGTTTCACCTGATTTGGTTGTCAGTTTCAGCTTTCAGTTCTCATGCTCGTGGGTGCTGCAGTTTTTGGATCCCAGATACTTGAGAAATTTGCATCCAGATAAACTCTTTTAACTGGAAATAATATATTAAATAAAATAATATATGAAATATGGAAATAATATATTAAATAAAAGGTTGCATTTCATGTATATAAAACATCGTTCTGAGATCACTTACGTTTTGAGTCTTTGCTTATATAAAACTTCAGTGTTGAGAAACAATTTTTAAACAAAGAACATACTCAATATTTGAGTAGAAAAACCCCACAGCAGCAGTTTCCAGGTGACAAGTCAAACCATACAGATTCTAATGATCTCAGATTGCCATAAACTCTGAGTGTGATAGGACGTAGTTTCACAACTGAGACCCGATCAGCTTCTGGAGGTGTTTTCTGGTGGGACACAGAAAAGAAACTGACAACAAGTCCTCTTTGCCAGCAGTTGGGAATGGGCAACAGGGTGGATGCTTTATGGCTGCCTATTCAGTCATTCCTTCTGAAGTACCCGGCACTGGCCACTGTTTGAAAACAGGACATTGTGCTGGGTGGACCTTTGGTCTGACCCACTGCGACTGTTTTTTTGCTCTTAATCAAACACCAGTGATGTTCTCTTGGCAGAACTGTACAGCTACACAGAAGGTCCGGAGTTCCAGCTGAACCGAAAATGCTTTGAGGAGGATTTTAGGGTGCACGGTAAGAGACTTCTCTTCTCCCTCCTGTGTCAGGAGGGCACCAACCACATACATCAATTCTGTGTTTACCATAGGCTGTGTTTGCTGACTAATGCTATCAGTGTTCGCAGGACGCCTTCTAATGTGCCTCTCCTGTGAACTGGAGGGGACGGAGTAGCTTAGCGTCCATGCCCCAAAGAGCACTTAGTCTATCAAAGAGTGCTAGGTGGTTAATTAATACCAACTTCTACTGTGCTTCATGATGTGGAAGAGTATTAAGAACAGCCATCTGTTTCACAAGGTTGCTGACTGTACTGACGTCTGATCGCTGCTGCTATGGAGATTAATCCTGACCTGTCCCTCTGCCTGCCCCCCAGATGATGAGACCTACCTATGCTTTGTCCCATGGCCGCGATGAGCTGCATATCCAAATTAACAGTCACGTATGCTCGATGCTTTGAATTTTCCTCTGTTCAATTTACTTCGAATAAAAGATTCAGAGCGGTAACTGCGTCATGGGTTTGGAGAGGTGAAAAAATATGCATTCCCTTCCAGCTGCAGGGAGAGACATTCCACAAAACTGGCTCTCTTTGGCTTTTCAGTGCTCGATAAAAAATGGACCGAGCTGGACAACAGCCAGCATCGCACTCATGCCATGCGGCTCCTCGATGGGTTGGAGGTCACTGCCAGGGAGAAGAGGCTCAAGGTGGCCCGAGCCATCCTGTACGTCGCACAGGGTATGTTGCAGTGTTGGCAAAAGAATTAGTCCTGTTCTGAAATCCCACTTGTCTTTTCTATGTTGAATCTCTTTTAAAGCAGCACCCAGGTTAAAAACCATGTATTTAGTGCCAGCTTCCTTCCCTATGTCCCCTGCAGCTCTTAGATCTGAACTAGCTTGTCCCAGTTGCTGCCATCTGACTTTTTGTGCATTTCACTCGGTGAAATGAAAGAGTTTAGTTCCACCTTTATTGCTATTTGGGTTCTTGTTTAGGGACTTGATTATGAAGTGCAGCACATAAGGTGTAGCCTAGGGTGGTATGAGGTGAAGGCTGATTTAAGTGATGAAAGTGCACTTTCCAAATGTGCCTCTTAATAAAAATCAATTATTTTACCACTTCAGCTCTACCATATACTGCCTGCACTGAGAGCTGAGGTGGCCCTAGTCAAATTAAGAGCAGCTTGGAGACTTGTAACAGCCTCCCTTCTCTGTCTGTGGTGCTGAACACTATGTCACTGCCTCTCCTACCCCAAGCTAGTCCCTTGTGCTGTGAGTGGATGGGGCCATGAATACAAACCTTTAAACAGAGTTGCTACAGTGGAGGGAATTTGCCCTCCGGCTGTTTTATCTCTTTTACAGCCTCTGGATCAGATCAGCACCTATGGGATGAGGCCTGAGCCAGAATGTGACCCCTGCTTCTCCTGCACTAGCGCCACACTGTGGAGTTTGGGTTGCAAATGCTTCAGGGGAAATGTTTAAATCCAAATGAATAATTTTAACTGAAATGATTTTAAACAATCCTGAAAAGATTTCCTTAACTACATCTTCCAACCTCTAATGCAGTAAATGAGGCAACAGAATGAGAGCTGGCTACTTTGGATTCTTTGCCCAGCTTGATCACTCATTTCTTTTTCTTTCTGTAACATGGAGCAAGGTTCTTCCCCTCTCAGTGCCTGTCTCCCTGCCCGTGAGACATGGATGGATTCACCTGAGCTCTCAGAGGCTCGTGGGGTGTCTGTGATGTGTGCTGAGATGCTTGGTAGACAGCTGATCTGACAAAAGCTTTATTACAGGCACCTTTGGAGAGTGCAGCTCAGAAGCTGAAGTTCAATCCTGGATGCGGTATAACATTTTCTTGCTGCTGGAAGTTGGTACCTTCAATGCATTGGTGGAACTTCTCAACATGGAGATTGAGTGAGTGCCATGAAGCTGGGGGGCTGAGGATATGAAAAGCTGTGCCTAAAGGGTTTGCTAATGTGTTCGCAAACTGCTCCACCTGGATATTTTTCTAGTTTGTGAAAGATGCTCACTCACCAGCAGCCAGATAGGCCCAGTCCAGTTTCCACCAGAGTCATCAGGAAGACTCGCGGTGATTTCACTGGGCGTTGAATTGGACTCTTTCTCCAAAGTCGATGGCTAATGTAGGCACTAGTAAGTTTGGCAAACTTCACCTTTCTTGACACCTGTCCTGGGGGTACTGCCTCTAGTTCAGTCACCTTGGCCCATTCAGTCCTTCGTTTCTGAGCTCAGGCTGTAAATTGTGATGGTGGATTTTGAGTTGTAGGGAGCTTGGCTACTGGGAAGTAAATTCTTACCCCCCACCTCTGGCGTCTGGTAAGTGGTTAGATGGTTACCACTGGCCTGGATTTGAACTGGAAATCTGCAGTGGAGAAAGACTGTATCCCATTTCCAATCCCTTGAGCTGTTCTTCCCTGGCCACCCTAAAGCAGCGTGCTCATTAAATGATGAAGGAGGGGTTTGAAAGGAGTCGTTATCTCTAGTGAGCTGTCCAGAATACCTTTGTTCTGCCGTGGGAGCAGGGGTGGGAGGTATACACCTGATCAGACAACCATTCCAGAGAGTGGTTCTGATTGGGGGTTAATTCATTTAGCCAGCCGATATTACATGCAGCACCCATCCAGGTCTGCCATGAGTCCATTATTGATGGGAGCTGAATTTTCCCCCCAAGTAAAATCAGCATTTTTGTGTCAGCCGCTGGCTTCAGAGGAGACAGCTTTGCGCTTGAGTGGGGGCTTTCTGAGGACACTGACTCCCTTTGAGACCTAGGGCAAATCACTGAATTTCTGCCTGTTCTCTTATCTGAGAAATGGGGCTAGGTTATGAGTTTGACATTTCCCTCCTGCAAAATGGACTGGTATGCCACTGTGCTACCCCAATTCTCCACTCCAGGGCCTTGACTTACCCCACCTTACAGTGTGAACCCCCACGCCTGGATCAGCTCACACCCAGCCTCCTGCATGTAATCAGACCGTCACCCAGTGGAGGGGCACTCTCACTAGCCACTCAAGGGATAGACCCCCAGCAAACATCCCCAGTCCCAGATCCAACCCTGGGAACTCGCATCTTGCAGGGTTCAGTGCATCCCCCACTATACCCTGCAAGCTCAATTTGTCAAAGAAATTGATATGCACCAGCTCTGTCTCTCTGAACTCACATGCTTGGTCTGCCAGCACTGCTTTAGAGAAAATAAATGTCAGTTTAATGACTACACAAAGATTTTAAGTGACTGTAGGTCAAACGAATATAAAATCAAATTATTCAGTCAAGGAGTTAATCACAACCCAATAAAGGGAAACTCACATTTTAAATTAAGATCACTGTTAGAGTCTATTCCCAGCTTGCTGCACAGGCTCGGCTGTGATACACTTTGCAACCAGACTCCTCGTGCCCTGCTGATAGGTGTCAGTCCTTGATGTTGCATCAAAGATGATTCCAGGAAGAGAGCCCCTAGCCAGGGGCGCCTCTTTGTTTTAATCGGCTCCCCTGACCCTCTGCTGGGGTCAGGTCCGGCAGTGGGGATCATTTTTTCCACTTGAGCCAAAGGGCTCACAAGTGATGAGGTTAATTCCAAAGGAGTAGTCGTGTCAGTCTAGTTCAGCAAAACAAACAAGGAGTCAGCTGGCACTTTTAAAGACCAACAAATTTATTTATCACATAAGCTTTTGTGGGAGAAAATCCCACTTCACCAGATGCTTAAAGGTGGAGAATTTACAGAACAGGAGGAAAATAAAATCAGAAAGTGTAAGTTATAGGATCAGGTCAGACTGTTTCAGCAAATTAGAGCAGTTGTTTAGATTCAAACAGTATGGAACAGCATATTAGAAGGAGGGGAGGTAGAGAGAAGGCAAAATCGCCTTTTGTAATAAAAAAGTCAAGCGATATCTTTATTTAAGCCCAAGGCAATAGTGTCAAATTAGTTTAGTTAGTCCATTATTCATGTTTGCATGCCTCCATTGGTTGTGGAAACACAGCTCGGTTTGTCTACATGCATGTGAGAGACACTCTTGAGCATATGATATAGCAGTTTCACATCTGTACACGTGTAAGGATGTTACAGGGAACATGCCACCATAATAGAGATAATCAGTATATCATGAGCATCCCCAAAACACCATACGCGACGTGCTTTGTTTTAGACCATACACAGTAAGGGTGAACCTGAATGATACACACGTCATACTACAAGGGTGTATGTGGGGTGCAGTGTGTCACAATGGGACTGGAGGGGGTTAGTGGGATGTTTGAGAAGCACAATTGCGGCATGTACTAAACATGTTAGTTTCTCCTAGGAGAGTTGTATCTTTCTCTGGGTCACTGTCTAACTGGGGCTTATTTTTTCAAACATGAGGATCTCTGAACTTGCTTCCTGTGTTGCCAGATCGATTTGGGGCCTTCCAGCTTTCAGCACTGATAGATTCTAGTCAGGTGTCAGGTCCCAGCTGCAGTGATTAGGTTTTATGTGTCTTTCATGGTTGTTTAAGGTGGTGTTAGACCAGGCCTCGACAAATCTGTGTTTCTGGTCGCCATGGTAACCAGTTTTTGTAGCCTGTTGCCTTGCTCTCCTGTAGAAATGTAATGGAGGAGTGCTGTCTGGTGACCAAAAGAAAAATTGCTGGCACCTAGCTGTGAGCCAGTTTTGTCCACCCCTGCATTAGACCATCCAAGCTGTGTTTTCCTGTACAGCGACATGGGTGATTTGATCTGAGGGACCGATTCTCTTTCCTCCTTCAGTAACAGCGCCGCCTGCAGCAGTGCCGTGAGGAAGCCTGCCATCTCCCTCGCTGACAGCACGGATTTGAGGTGAGGAAAGTTTTTGCCTCTGGTAATGATGGGGAGAGGCTAGTGAATCCTTGGCTTGTTCTCTGCCTGTGGCGTACAATAATTTCCTCTTCTGAGGGCTCTAATGGTTTGGTTCAGTGCTGGTTGCTGGATTGGTGCAGGACTGACTGAGGGATAAGGTAATAGATGGGGGCTCAGACTGATAATCTAGGCAACCCTTTTGGCCTTAAACTCTATGAACTTGAAAGGCGAGGACCTGTGTGGGGAAGAGAAGACATTTTCTCTGCTATGTAATAAAGAGTTCAACATCTCATGACCTTCCAGTTGGCTAATGCTGTTCCAGGGAGTTTCCTACTCTCACCTCTGCTGCCTTGCTCTATTCTTGAATTTGAACTCTTCCTCATGCGGGATGTTGACACGAGGGAGCAGAACACAGAGCTACATTTCTAAGCGTTACTGGAGCCAACAGGCTACATAGCTGGCTCAGATGTGACTCACTCCCATCTTGGCCACCCCAATATACTGACACTGCCGTTTGCAGGGTGTTGCTGAACATCATGTACTTGATTGTCGAGACCGTCCGCCAGGAGGCCGAGGGAGACAAGCCTGAGTGGAAGACAGTGAGGCAGACCTTCCGAGCCGAGCTAGGTAGGAGCCCCATAGGAACATGTATGTGATGGAGGGTGAGTAAGTCCCAGCACGTTCTCCAAAAGATGGTGAGCTGTAGCTGAGACCTGGACTCTCTATAGTGGTGCGAATCTGGCCCTGGTTGGAACTGAGCAGCAGTTCCCTCCTTACAGCTGCTTAGTGGCCTACGTGAAGTGAATTATTTGGTCCTAATCTAGTTCCCAGACGATATGTTGCTACTCTGCAGAATTCGCTCCCATCACTTCACCATGTCAGTCTTGGTCAATTGGCCAAGGCCTGCATTGGTTGTGGAGATGGGATCCTTTTGGTTGCAATGGAGGGTTCCTCCAGGATGGGGCTGAGCCGCACCAGAGGTGACGGAGGCAAGCAAACCAGCATGTCAGTGCTGTACCCCTGCTGTGGCCAAGCAGGGGCCTGGACTCTCAGGCCATCCTTGGCCAACATCAAAGTTATTTGTAAGCAAAGCTGGCAGGTACTGGGCTTTAGAAAGGAAGAAGGGCGTTGGCTGGAAAGAGGATGAGAGTGGGTTGGAGTGTGGAAGGCATGAAATGGTGAGGACATTAGAGGAGCTTTTGTCATTGATGCGTTTGCTTCTAGGAGCCCCACTGTACAACAACGAGCCGTTTTCTGTTATGCTCTTTGGAATGGTGACTAAATTCTGCAGTGGTCATGCCCCGCATTTCCCTATGAAGAAGGTGCTGTTGCTGCTCTGGAAAACTGTGCTGGTAAGAATCACATTGAGTGAGCAGGGGAGTTGGACCAAGTTTTCTAAGGCTGTCATCTCAGTGATTCTTTTCTTGGTGCCTACTCTGGGACCAACTTGGCTGGAAGCAAGTGGCAGAGCACTGATGTCTTGTCCTGTATTCGACTCAGAACATCTGCCCTGAGGTGTACCTGAGTAATTGCAAACCGGGAATCGCTGTGGAGCAGGTGTGCTTCCAGCAGGGTGCTGCAGAAATTGATTCTTGCACTGTGCTATTTCACATTTTTATTCATGACCTGGAAGAAGACAGAAAATCACCACTGGTGAAGTTTGCAGATGACACACAAATTGAGGGAGTGATAAATCGTGAAGAGAACAGGTCACCTCGTTGTGAGCAATCTAGATCACTTTGTGAGCTGGGCATAAGCAAACTGTGTGTTTTAGTACAGTTAAAAGGAAGTGTATTCCATTAGAAATGGAGGTCATGCTTTCAGGATGGGGGGCTTTATCCTGGGATGCAGTGCCTGAAAAAAATGTGAGGGGTGAGATGGACTGTCAGCTTAACATGAGCTGTAAGCATGATATGAGTCTTGTGATGTTGTGGATGTTGGCTGCATCAACAGGAGTCTTAAGTAGAAGTAGAGAGGTTTATTTTACCTCTGTATTTGGCCCTGCTGGAGCAGTGTGTCCAGTTCTGGTGGACACAGTTCAGGATAGATATTAATAAACTGGGCAGGGTTCAGAGAAGAGAGAATTAGAAAATTTGTTTTCCAGTGCTAGACTCCAAGGAGCTCTGTCTATGTTGCTTAACAAATGGAAGGCTAATGGGTGACTAGATGACAGTCTATAAGAATCTATATGGGGAACAAATATCTAATAATGGGTATCTTTGATGTGCCACGGAACTAGCTACCGTGATTCAGTGGCTGGAAGTTGAAGCTGTATAAATTCAGTCTGAATAAGGTGTATGTTTTTAATAACGAGAGTGGAACAAGCGTGCAGTAGTTTTGCTCATAGACAGGGTCGTGCCAGTTGTATCACCCTGGCAATTACAAACCACGTGATATGTGACTGGACACAGTGGGTGAGATCAACACGGTATCCATCTCTAATGAAGTATAACATAAACCACTGGCTTTCAGCCTTTCCAGGCTACGGTTCCCCTTTCAGAAGGCTGATTTGTCTTGCATACTTTCAGCCTCACCTCCCTTAAAGACCACTTGCTTACAAAATCATATGTAAATATACAGAAGTGTCACAGCAAACTAGTATTGATACATTGCTGATGTTCTCATTTTTACATGGAATTATAAAATGCGTTCACTAAAATATGAATACTGCACCTACGTTTCTGTTACTTTATACCAACTTCATTAGTGCTTTTTATGTAGCCTGTTGTAAAACAGAGAAATACCTAGATGAGCTGATGTACCCCTGGGAGCCCCTGTGTACTCCTAGGGGTACACGTGCCCCTGATTGAGAACCACTGATGTAGACAGTCCCCAGTGTGGATCATGTTTTGGGGCAGGTGAAATTCCACAATCGATTTTCAGGGAGCCATTGAAGGTAGGTTTTCTGTTAAAATTCTCCTTCTCGATGTTGCTAAACACATCACCAGCTGTCAAAGCGGAAAGCACCTTCGGTGCACAAACAACAGGCGTGATGTTGACTGCCTGGAGCATTTAATTCCCAGCTGCCTTGGCACTGAGTCCTGCTGGGTTCCTGTAGTGGTAGGGCTGCATGCCATGATGCTTTTCTCAGCTGGAGCGTTTCAAAGGTCCTCTCACTACTTGGTGAGGCCTGTCTCTAGTGTTACTGACAGGATAACTGAGGCGCCAGGAGTTCTGGATGCTCAGCGGCACAGAGAGGAGACAGTTAGCAATGGAATTGGAGTTAATTACTGACCTTGTGCTCTGACTTTTTTCCTGCCTGGCCTCTTGATTGAAGGACCGTGTGTCCTTGACTTCACTAAGTCTAGAATCTCCTGTAGGTACAAATCCCAGTTGTTCGTCTCTGCAGCTTTCTCTCCAGTGGCTTTTCAGCTCTCTGCAGTCTGAGCAGTCCAGTGTCTGATCTCGGATATAGTCCAGCCAGAAGCTGAATAACAGACCCCATAAGTTAAGGCTTTACGGTCAGAGCTGTTCATCTCTGGGATCTGTTCACCTGAACTTTCTGGCTGATGGTGTTGGGTGCTTGGAGGGCTGGTGCTGTAACCATGAGGAAGTGAACCCTGTATGCTGTGTCTGGCGGGTACTAGCCATGCAATTTCCTTTGTCACAGTCATGGATGTGGGGGGTCTTTGTTGCAGTGTACTCTGGGAGGCTTTGAGGAGCTCCAGGCCATGAAGGCAGAGAAACGGGAGATACTGGGTCTCCCACCACTTCCAGAGGATAGCATCAAAGTGATCCGCAACATGAGGGCTGCGTCCCCGCCAACATCAGCCTCTGAACTGATCGAACAGCAGCAGAAACGGGGCCGGCGGGAGCACAAGGTGAGGCTGAGGCTGGGAGTGGTCGGGGATGATGTGGAGGAAATTGTTGCCTTGCCCTGAAGAGGACAGTGACAATCAGAGTAACACAGGACAACCAGGTTCTAGATCCAGGAATGCTGGGGAGATGGGTGTGATCTTGGCCCCAAATTACTTTCTCGCCGTGTCTCTCAATCTGACAGTCACCCGCTCAGCCACTTCTGTCCATTCCAGGCTCTGATTAAGCAGGACAACCTAGATGCCTTCAATGAGCGAGACCCTTACAAAGCGGATGATTCCCGGGAGGAAGAGGAGGAGAATGATGATGACAACAGCCTTGAGGGAGAGACGTTCCCCCTAGAACGAGATGAGGTGATGCCTCCACCCATCCAGCACCCTCCCACTGAGCGACTTACCTGTCCGAAGGGGCTGCCCTGGGCTCCCAAAGTCAGGTGAGTTGTCTCCTTGGGACTGCAAGGAACATGTCGGGATCGGGATGACCTGGTGCCAAGCCCTGGGAGCGTCCTACCGTCAGCTTGTCTAATGAGCTGTTAAGGGAGATGGTTAAAGGGCAAGATGGGTTCCCACTCCCCAGATGGAGACCAGTATCCTTCAGCTGGGGATTCAAATATTTAGATGAATGCAATTCAACAAGATATGCATGCACTTGGTAAGTAGCAGATCTTCCTAGGTCACTAAAAGATTTTGATATCTTTTAAAAACATTATTTTGAGATTTTAGGGTATTTTTTCTGCAGCTGAACCATCCATGAAAAAATGTAAGACTTAGAGATTATCTTGAAACACAATCACTTATAAAGACAGGGTGCTCTAGGGTACTATCCAGCAGGGGGGCTATTGAGACCATCCAGGCCGGTGTCGTGAGCCTCCAGGGGAGCTGACATTGTCTTAGAGCCATGGTGGGCTGTCACTTTCCACGTAGAGCCCGTTCTGGCTGTTGTCTTAAAGCCAAGACTGGCAGTGGTGCCCACTTAGGGCATGGGGACCTCCTGTGGTGGGATTTTGGTGAAGACATGTGAGGTCTGCTTTCTCCAAATCTCACTTGACCCAGGAAGGCTCTGCTGGGCTGAATCATTCTTCATTTACAATTTCGTGGGAGCTCTCCAGCACTGGTGGAAGGCATAGGCGTGACTGTATGATAGGCAGACGGTTTTCTCTTTCCCACAGAGAGAAGGACATTGAGATGTTCCTGGAATCCAGCCGCAGCAAGTTCATCGGTTACACGCTGGGCAGGTGGGTGAAAGTAGAGCCATAGTGGTGCAAACTCTGCAGGTCCTGAACAGAGCCAGTTGGTGGGTCATAATACTTTGCAAAGCTGGCGTGGTGACATCAAATGGATAAGAACTGCTTGGCTGCTTCCCCAGCCAGGTGGCTGCTCTCTGCCCTCTCGGAGAAATGGCCCCTCTCCTTTCTGATGAGTGGGAGGGTGCGTTCTTGGCCTCCATGTCAGTCTGGCTCTTTCTTCTCTCTAGTGACACAAACACGGTGGTGGGGCTGCCCAGGCCCATCCATGAGAGCATCCGAACCCTGAAACTGGTGAGTGCTCCCTCTGCAGGCTCCCCTCACAGCTACCTTTGTGTGGGTGCCTCTAAGAGCAGTTGGTGGCCTTCCTATCCCAGCAGTTGAGGGACAGATGGTCCGTTAACCTTTTCAGACTGTACGGCTCATCTACAAGCCAGGCCTCCAGCCTTCCCCCTTTCCTATTCTCCCAGCACTGCCCTCCTGTCTCCTGCCATGTTCCCTTGTCTGCCCTGGGTTTCCTGACCCAGGTCAGCCCCTTTCCTTGGTTGTTGAGTTGTGGTCATTGGAGGCCCACAAGAAAGGTCCATTTGGTTTCCTGTTGCAGTGAGCCCCTCGTGATGAGGTGGCAAACAACCTAACAGCCAGGCAGCCAGTAGTCTTCAATCTCCTAAGCGTGTCTGTGGCTTCCCCTCTGGGCAAGCTGCCGCAGGTGGTGTGTGCGCCATCAGCCAAGGGAGCGTGGGAGTCTCCGCGCTTCGTTGTCCGGTGACATTAACCTCCCTTGCTCTGTCTCTGCACAGCACAAGTACACGTCGATTGCGGAGGTTCAGGTTCAGATGGAAGAGGAGTTCCTGCGGTCCCCGCTCTCTGCCGTGAGTCCCGCAGGGGTGTATGCCTCTCTGGAGAGTCAGCACATCTCAGGGAAGCAGATCCTTAAAGTGACTCTTTGGGGAGTGTGGTGAGGAGGCTGTGGGCCTGCGGAGTTTCTTATTGGAATTCCTTTGGTGGATAGGATCCTGTCCTGTATCATCTGAGGAAGTCATTACATCCATCTGATGTTACTGCTGCATCTTCAGTTAGCCAGAGAGGTTTGCTGAAGAACAGCCTGTGGTACGGAGCAGCAGTGGTTCTCCCCGTCACTGGTGCTGATCTCCTTTGTGGCAGTCTGCTGCATGACTGTTAGCGTGGGAGGGCCCTGTCTGTGTTCTGGGTGGCCCCACTGTGTTCATGTCTGGTTCTGCAGAGCCATGAGCCACACAGGCCTCAGCACCCCTGTCTAAATTGGTCCACTTTCCTGGGCTGGACATGTTCTCAATGCAAAATTTTCTCTCATCTCTGTGCTAGGGGGAAGAGGAAGTGGAGCAAGTTCCTACGGAAACCTTATACCAGGGCCTGCTTCCTAGCCTTCCTCAGTACATGGTGAGTTGCGCCACGTTACTGATCCTTTCCCCACTCTCCTAGGGTCTGAGCCCCATCCCCTCTCACTCCCCACCTTGACCAGGGCTGCTGGACTCTCCTTTCCAAACGTTCCCATGATATCAGCCCCCTTCCACTGGTATGTGACAAGACATACCAGATCTCTCCTTCCTCATCTGTTGGTGTGTGCTTGACTGTGCCCTCTGTTGCTTCAGGCCCATCTCCTCCTGCCAAGTGGCTGATTACCCCTTCCTTGTTAGTATGTGCACAGTCCCATGGCTCACTCCACCCATCCACTGGTAGGTGCCACCTTTCCTTATTGGCACATACCTGGTGGCACCCTCACGCCTTTCCCCTCCACATGCCGAATAGAGGACATTGCCTCTGGATCTGTGCCACCAGCCCAGTTTTCTGCCCTCAGAGGCCCTTCATAGCCCTTTCTGTCCTCACCAGCTCCCTGATTCCCTCCACAGATTGCCTTGCTGAAGATCCTGCTGGCCGCAGCCCCCACTTCCAAAGCCAAGACGGATTCCATTAACATCTTGGCGGACGTCTTGCCCGAAGAGATGCCGTGAGTGCCCTTCTCTGGTTGGGTGGAGAGGCACTCGAGGGATGAGATGTTCACGAGGGTGACTAGGTCTCCTCCTGGTGTTGCATGGCTGCCCTTTAAGGACTGACTTGGGTGTTCTGCAGCTGTGGAGTCTTCACAGACACCCATCCAGTGGCAGGTGGACTCAGTTTCCCGTACTTAGGGCAAGTCTTAACTCTGAGCAAGGAAGAGCCCTGAAGCTAGACTGCCTTGATTCTGTGAGCTCTTTCAAGCTAAGCAGCATTTTATCTAACCATTGCGTGGTGGGGAGACCTTCCATTCAGACTCCGGATGTGTGGGTAGCAGTGCTGGTGCCTGTGCAGGACACATTTCCCTGCTGAATCAGATCTCCCAGCACTAGGTGCATTCTGCTAGCTAAGGTGCCAGATTTCAGAGACAATGTCATCCCAGAACAGATCCCAAGGGATGTTAGACCAGCCCCCTGGCCTAATTCCCATTTGGGGAAGTACCTTGTGCCAGTTTGTATTGTGGATTCAGTCAGATATGGGATTTGTCTTCACTTCTTCCTCTGAACTGTAGTGGGACATTCCTGTGTTCTGTTACGCTGCTGCTGCCTTCCTCCCCAGAGATGGCTGCATTTCAGTGCTGCAATGGAGTGGCTAAGCCCTGTGTTCAGGGATCAGTTTGCTGGCTGGACACGGTTTATTGGCACAGTTGTGGTCTGGCTGCCTCTGGCCATGCCCTCCTATGGATATCAGTTACTCCGTCCCTGAGGTAGAGGGCTGAGATTGGGGTTTTGTCCTCCAGGACCACGGTGCTGCAGAGCATGAAGCTGGGTGTGGACGTGAATCGGCACAAAGAGATCATCGTCAAGGCCATTTCTGCTGTGCTGCTGCTTCTGCTCAAACACTTCAAGCTGAATCATGTTTATCAGGTAAGGCAGGAAAAGGGGACACTCCAGCCCCACAAACACAGAGCTCACCGGGGGACCATGCGGCACCAGAGGAGGAGGGCAGATGTCTGCATGCTGATCCGCCTCCCTTTACTTTGCTCTTAGTTTGAGTACATGGCTCAGCACCTGGTGTTTGCCAACTGCATCCCGCTCATCTTGAAGTTCTTCAATCAGAACATCATGTCCTACATCACTGCCAAGAACAGGTAACGGGGCGGCTGGGGCTTGCTTTACAGCCAGTGCCTTCGCTGACCCTGCATCTGTATGGGATTAGGGATCCTGTCATTGGCTCTGCTATGGGGTGCCTCGGTGGACTCTGGGGAACCAGGTGGAGTGCCCCTGCCATCCCTAACCCTTCATGGAGGTAGCTGAGAAAGTCATGGGGTACCTTGAGTGTCCCCATCACTGCATCTACAGTGGGGTACCCAGCATCTGCTCCCCCCCCAGTCACTGCTCCTGCCAGGGGTCCCGTAGGAAGGGAGCTGTTCTCTAATCTCTCCCTTCCGTGTTGCTTGAATCCCCAGTAATGTCCCCCGTCGGGCAGCGGGACCCATTCTCAGTAAATACACAGCCATGTTGTCAGTTGTTGCCATCAAGAGATCCTCCAAGTTGCTGCCTGAGAGTTTGTGTGTAGCAGGGGCTCCTCAGATCCCCTCCCACCCTGAGGATGGGGCTGGTGCATTGGCCAGCTGGGGGAAACTGAGGTCCTCTCCTCTGCTTTCAGCATCTCTGTCTTGGATTACCCTTACTGTGTGGTGCATGAGCTCCCGGAGCTGACGGCCGAGAGTCTGGTGAGTTCAGCCCCTAAACCCTGTTCCCTCACAGCCGGCAGTGCCGTGCAGGCTACCCACGGTCTGTCTCACTCCTGGCTGTCATGGCCTTTCCCTGCTGGGGCTAGAGCAGAGCAGGGGGAAAGAGGAGAGCTCTCTGCACCACTCGGAGGCCTAACAGGGGGAAGCAGGCCCATAAGCCTCCAGCAGATCCCCTTGTATTCCAGTGCGGGGCTCTGTGCCGTACTGTGACAGCTTAGGCTTCCTGGAGGTCTGCCCAAACATGTGGCTTCAGTTAGTGCTAGGGGAGAGCTGGATGGGAAAGACTCTTGTCCTTCCGGTTGGCCCTGTTTGCTGCCAGACTCCTCCCGTTGGCAGCCTTGGCCATTGCCGTGCAACACCGCCCCGTCTAAGCCTGCTGTCGCCCTCCTGCCCGGCTCTGCTTTCCCTGCAGGAAGCCGGGGATAACAATCAGTTTTGCTGGAGGAACCTGTTCTCCTGTATAAACCTTCTGAGGATCCTGAACAAGCTGACGAAGTGGAAACACTCCAGGACCATGGTGAGTTGGAGCCACTAGGCAAGGGGACACGGCGGTACAGAGACCTACTTCAGTGTGTGGGTATGGGGGCTGTGTAGGGCTCTATATTGCCTTAAAAACCTTGGGGTCCAGCCCTTTTCCTGGTGCCCAGGGGTGCGTGGATGGCTCAGTGTACCTGTGCCTGGTCCAGCGCCGGCCTGTCCAGGCAGCATCTGCCATGTGCATGCCAAGGGAGCGGCTGCTCTCGGCGTGGAGTGACGGGAGTGCCTCCTAGATGCTGGTGGTGTTCAAGTCGGCGCCCATCCTGAAACGAGCCCTGAAGGTGAAGCAGGCCATGATGCAGCTCTACGTCCTGAAGCTGCTGAAGGTGCAGACCAAGTACCTGGGGCGGCAGTGGAGGAAAAGCAACATGAAGACCATGTCTGCGATCTACCAGAAAGTGCGGCACCGGCTCAATGACGACTGGGCCTATGGCAACGGTACCATCCTGCTCCCCCCATAGCCTCTCGGGTGAACCCAGGGGGAGTATCCCCAAGGGCAGCTGCTCACTTTGCCCAATAGCAGGCCCGGCTGGCACCTTGCCAGGGGCCTGAAGGGCATCTCTAATTAGCGTAAAACACAACAGGACTTTAATACACCCGATGGAGGTGAAGCATTGCATGCTGGGACCTGTAGTCTCCAGGAGGCTGAACGTTCATGTTAAAGATGAGGGCAGCCTCTTGGACAAAGATGGGGCATTGCATGCTGGAGAATGGCCTGCTTGGATGAAGATGGAGCACTGCAGGCTTCATTTCCACACTAAAGATGTGGGCAGCTGCACTGACGTCAGAAATGTGGTTGAGCCACGCTTGTTTATATCCCGCCAGCTCTCAGGAACTGGCTTCTGTGGGAACTTGCTCCCTGGGACAGCTGTACCAAGCTCACGTTACAGAGAGATGGCATCCCAGTGGTGCAGTTAGACTGGTACCCTGTCTCTTTACAAAAACCACTGGAAACTCCCATAAAGCACCTCTCTGGCTAGCAGCCTCCTTGATGCCCACCTGGTGATCAGCTCAAGCCCTGATCATGGGTTTATCCTCTGACAGTCTTGGCTCTCAAGTCTGGACTCTGTGGGAGGCGAGGTCCGACACACAGGCCACCTTCCCCCAGCTGTACAGGCCTAACGTCCTTCCCCTCTTCTGCCCTAGATCTGGATGCGCGCCCCTGGGACTTCCAGGCGGAGGAGTGCGCCCTGCGAGCCAGCATTGAGCGTTTCAACTCCCGGCGCTACGACCGGGCGCACAGCAACCCTGACTTTCTGCCTGTGGATAACTGTTTACAGAGCGTGCTGGGCCAAAGGGTGGAGCTGCCAGAGGATTTCCAGATGAACTATGATCTGTGGCTGGAAAGGGAAGTCTTCTCCAGACCCATCTCGTGGGAAGAACTGCTGCAATAACAACTGTGTGACATGAGGGGGCACAGCGGGGACTCAGCTGGGATTAACATGCCAAAAGGGCGGCCGGCTGGGGGTGGCAGAGCCTTTCTCTGTCATCCAAGGGAAGCAAGTTCTGGGTGGGCTTATGCTGCCTGGAATAGCTCTTCCTCCCTCCTCCTCTTGAGGGGCACATGGCTTCATTCCATGCATGCAAGGACACAGCAGTCCTAGTCACCAGCCTTTGCAGGGATCTGTGTGGTTCCTGATGAATCTTGTGCTAACTAATTTCCAGGGCTGCTTGGCTTCCATGCTGTTTAGTGTGGAGCCTGGGGGGGGACAGATCCTCTCCGTCATCTCCAAGACACTAGAGTCCAACTCCACCCAAGGGAAGCATGTTCTTTTGGCCTCTCTGCTGTTCTCAGACAAGGTTTTGTGCTCTGCCTCAGTGTGGATATTGGATGTGGCTGCTGCTCCTGCTCCAAAACCAGTCACTCCACTAACCCATTGTGGCACTCTGTCCTCCTCTAGTGGTGACTGTGCCTGTGGCAGCTTTTGCCAGCTGACCCGAGGTTTCAGCTCCAGCTGGGGAGTTTCCTGCTTTTAGAAGCAGAAGTCTTGAGTTCAGTCCCTGCTGAGGATGACACAGTGGCCAGGGGCATGGCATCCCTAGCCAGCTGCCTTTTTTCGCTCTTGTTTCCTACCCTCCTTTCTTGGGCAGAGCTAGGAAGCAGCCTCTGGGTTAAGGAAGTGGGAGAGAAGAGGGGCAGGGCATAGAAACAGGTTAGGGAAGACGGTGTGGGGAACCATGGGCTCAGTGCTGCTAACTAGTGACTGCCTGAGATGGGTGAAATGAGGGCCTGACTGTCCTGTTTCTGGAGCCAGGGTAGCATTAGCCCATGTTCTTGCTAATGCCAGGGCTTGGCACAACCAGAAGGGTCTGCAGCAGCAAGGCTGCAGGGGAAGTGGGGGAAAGACCCTAATTTGGAGCTGAGCTGCTGTCCCACTTCACCCCACTGGGTGGCATGCGGGAGCTGTACATATCTATAAATAACGCTGTCACCATTCCTCCTGTGTAACTCCAGGTTTTTAGTGTCTTTGTGACTCTTCCCAGTAAAACATCTTTGGTGCTTGTATTTGGTCCAAGCGAGGTGTCGGGGTCATCTTTCCTGCGGAGCAGCTGCTTCTTGCAGGCCCCTAATGCTTCCTATCCATCTTTCCCAATGGGTCTTCTCTGCTCTTGAGGCCACTCCAGCCCCTTTTTGCATCAGGTCTTGAGCCCAAGGTTTTGTGGGTGTCTCCGTGGCTGTGCCCACAACGGATGGGTGGCCATTAAACAGATCGACCAACCTGCTCCTTCCTATCTCAACACTGGCTGCTTTCAACTAAGCACTTCTGACACAAACAGTTTTTTTCCTTTGCAGATTACTCTGAGCCAGGTAGGGTTTCCAGCATGGTCAAATCCTCCGTGAGCCTGTTGCACAGCCCATCCCCATTCACACTAGTCTCGGCGATGGATGTGTGCTAGCAGAGTGGGAGAGGTGAGGTGGGGACAAGGGCAGGCATTAAAGGCCTTGACTCTCAAGGCAGAAGGGGGTTGAGTTATTGATCCATTTCTACACAGCTCTGGTGGGACGTGCATGTGGCCATGGCTGGATAAAATGGTAGTTCAGAGCGGAGCACCATGGGTGATCAGGGAACTGGAGGGCGGCAGAAGAGGGAGGGGCAGGTGCAAAGCTTGGCTAAGTGAATGCTGATGAGGAGGGAGAGGTGGTCAGTAAGGTGCTGCCTCAAGGGTGCTCGGTTATTCCCATCTTGGGACCCATAGTAGACCCAGCTCTGAGCACCCGAAAATGCGCAACTGGCCTGTATTTGGCTGCCTGATTAGTGAGAAGAACCAGCAGACCAGGTTTTCAGCTCAGCAGCAGTTTGGTGGCTGCTCAAAGCATTCGCCAGTGCCTCTCCCAGCTCTGCCTCTTGGCTCCTTATCCTAATTTTGGCTCTGGTGTCTGACTCCAGTTCTGACTGGGCTTCTATTCCTGGCAGCCAACTCCTGCACCAACCGTTAGGCACGACAGCCCACATCCACACCTGATGACAGAGAGAGAAGGTAAAAGTGAGTTGTGGGGAATCTGCTTACGTGTGATGGGAAGCAGGGGGATCTTGTTGTGTGAGACGTGTGATTAGTTTGCACAAGGATCTAAGAATGAATAGACCTCATGGCACCATCCCTTCTTGTCAGATACCCAGCCTGGCTGCCTTTGGTGCTAGTCTCACACAGTGGCTGCAGCGCTTCTGCTGTTGACGCAAGTTCAATGTTGCATCCATAGCCAAGAGTTGATTGTGTCCTGCTGTCCCCTCTGTCAGTGCAGTGGGGTGCAGCAGGACTGCCAAGGGCCTGCCTCTACTCCTTGGCCGCCATCCTGCAGCAGCTGGGCCCTGCCACCCGCATGCCGGAGGCAGGCTAGAGCCAGCAGAGTTCAAAGCGCTAGAGAGATCACGGTGCTGGTGAATGTGGCAGTTGGTGCTTAGAAGTTGGTGTTATTGTCTGCACCAGGTTTTTTCTATATTGCCCCTCAATCCTGACCCACACGGTTGCCCCTGCCCAGTCTGGGCTATCTGCATATAGTTTTGCTAGACTCAGTCCCAGCTCCCAAATCCTTGCCAGGCTCCACCCACACTGCTCTGCTCTGTGGATGCACTTCAGTGGTAACCTGTAGCTCCCCCACCTCCTCTGCTAACATGCCTCGCTGCTACGTGCGGTCATTTGCACTGATGCTGCACGGCCCCCTTGTGCTTTGCCAATGTCCCTCAAGCCCGACTTCTTGTGTTTGCACCTAGTGTACTTTCTGGGCCTGCTATGTGCCCTGCAGATGGGCTGTGCGTGGTCTCCAGCTTGCAGCTGTGGTGTCAAACTGGGCAGATGCCTTGAGGGGACTTTTGAGACCTCCTGCTCCCATGGTCCCGGGGGCTTATCCCCATTTTGCCCTGTTTGTGCTGTTCACTCCTGCCACTGCTGACTTTGACTCCTTCTTGTCTTGACCTGCTCCAGGTTCATTCCCTCAGTCTTTATGTTGGTGCACCCCAGCCCTCACGTGGCTGAGAACAGCACTTTCAAGGCCAGCACGTCCCTCTGCTCCCCTCATAACCACCATGTGCTGCTGTCTGCTCCATGGTGCAGTTCCCGGCATGGTGCCCCACTCCAGGCTCACCTCATGCCCATCAGTGCCACATCCTGTGTGCACCAGTCAAGGGCCCTGTCATGGTTGTGGAGCCGCTGGGCAGCGGTTGATGAGGAACAGGTTATTAGAATCATGACTCTGCAAATGTCAGTTTAGTGCAGCAGTTGCCTGTACAGAAAATTAACTGGGGGAGTAAAGAAGGGCTCACAATAAATCATCCTGAAGCAAATGGTTGAGGACTGTAGCAAGCAGGGACATCACTTGCCATGGGACAAAGGGGGGCGTTTGCCCCTCCATAACTTTTCAAAGGGCTATACACTCCACCTTTCACTCACCCCAGGCTTTTCTAATCCCCTGTGATGTTTTGTTATGCAAAACAAACAAGGAGTCCTGTGGCACTTTTAAAGACTAAGAAAAAGTGGGATTTTCTCCCATCAAAGTACATGCAATAAATACATTTGTTAGACTTTAGAAATGCCACAGGACTCCTTGTTTGTTTTTCTGTGACGTTTTACGTGTCAGCATAACTTTGCCCCACTCCAGCAACTGAATTTTTCTGAAATGGTGCCTGTGGTTCTGAGACCAGGGGAGGCCTGAGAACCAGGGCTTGGAAGGATGTCGGCAGCGTATAAATGCAGAGCAGGGGCAATTGTTGAACATCTAGAGGAGGAATCAGGCTCTGATGCAGATACCATACGTGCAGGGGGATCTGAAGAAGCCAAGCCGGCCTGGGGTGCCATGGTGGAATGGTTATGGGAAAGCAAATGTCTGTGGACTGTCGTTTTAAAACCAGCACAGTTCCTAGTGCTGAAATAACCAATGCTTTTTTTGAAGAAGCTGGCTGGCTGCATCCACCACAGATGCCATCAGTGGTTGATTCCAGGTGGATCTACAGGGTGCTGGTGCCCAGGACCCAGGCTAAGACTGGGAAACTGGGATTCCAGCCCAGGAGTACCAGCATGAGGGGCACACTCAAAGAGCGGACCAGTAGGTAGGTGTGATGAACCCTGTCGGCATCACAGACCACGCTTACTCCCTCCATCTGTACTGCTGGCAGCCTTCTTCCATCACCTGTTGGGAAAGGAAAAAATCCCCTTGCCAGGTTCTGTGCCAGACTATGCCTGCCCGGACCGCTGTCTGAGAGCTGCTCCTAACTGGGGGGTATGGGAACTGCCGTGACAGCCTTGGGAATCCCTGGCTGTACTTACCCTGCAGCAGGCTATTGGCTGGAGTTTGCTAAAGAGACTTTGAATGTTAGTCCCCAGAACACTCTGAGATGCTGGGGGCCTACCGATTGCCATGCTAGAGGGAACCAGTGCCTGGAAGAGATGTCTGATCTCAGCCAAAAAGGGACAAGGCTAGCGAGTGGGAAAAGTGCTGCTTTGCTTGCCCCAAGGGACGGTCACAGATGAACTGGGCCATGGGAGGGGTCTGAAGCAGGTTCCCAGCGGATTTGCTTCCCTGAGAGATGGACTGAAAACACCAGGCTTTGGTTGTGGAGTGCTTTGGCTCCAGGTCGTGTTATATCAAAGCTCTGGGGAATCATTTGAATGGTTCTGGGGTTGGGGCCACTTTCCCAATCCCCAGCTCTAAGGGAAGCAAGGGGCGTTCTGTTGGACTTTTGAAACCTGATTCTCTGCTTCCAGGCAAATCCCATGGGCCAGTCCCTTTCTGGGGCTATTTCCAGGCCCCAACCAGCAGGGTGGCCTTGCTGAAGGTTTTGGGGCAGCTCAGGTTCAGCTGATTTGGGAGCAGAGCTTCCCTCCTAAATGGTCAGTGCATGTTAACGTCCCCAGCCACAGACCCCAAGCCCTTGGGATGGGGGGTTGGGAGGTCCATTGGGTTTGGGGGTACATAGCCTCGGGGGTCTCTGGGGTTTGGGGGTACACAGCCTGTGCTTTCTCTTTGTGGGATAGGATCTTGGGCTACATAGCTTGTCCCTCTATGTGGGATGGGGGTCTCGGGTTTGGGGGTACACAACTCATCCCTCTATAGGATGGGGGTCTTTGGGGTTTGGGGGTACACAGCCAGGCCCTTCTGTGGGGTGGAGGTCTTGGGTTTGGAGTACACAACCTGGCCCCTCTGTGTAGGATAGGGATCTCTGGGGTTTGGGGGTACACAAGCTGGCCCCTCTGTGTAGGATAGGTGGGTCTCGGGTTTGGGGGTATGCGGCCCACCCCACCTCAGTGTGGCCGGGGTGCAGCAGTCTTGGGGGGAGCTGTGCAAGGCAGGCTGGAAGAAAGGCTAATGGGAAGCAGGTGGGGCTGTCCAGCCAGCCAGGCCCCTCCTCGACCAGTTAATGGGGGTCTAGGTCCAAGTGATGGGGATGCCCTGATGCAGAGGAGCCCTGTCAGGTTACCGATAAGGCAGAGAAGCAGGTTCTGGGATTACCATTAATATTCATTAAGTGTGAAGCAGGCGGTTGTAAAGTTAGCTCTCTGTTCATTTAGCTGTCACTGCCCAGAGAAATATGAGCTGTTCGAGAGGCACACTGGAGCTTGGCCAGTAGCGAGGGCTGGTCCTCGTCCTCCCTTCCACTGCGGAGCCAGCTAAATGGAGTTTCTGCTTATGTGGAGACACTTGAGCCTCCTTGTTTTCCTCTTTGCTGTCTTTTTATCTCTGGTCCCTGGAGACAGGGCCTGGACCCCCAAACAGCAGATTTTCTCCCCCATCCCTCCCCTGTGTGTTGTTCCAGGGTAACAGCAATGGCGACTCAGGGTGCTGTGGTGCTCACTGCTATCCAGGCATGGAGTCAGAGAGCGCCCCTGCTCCCAAGAGCTTAGTTGAAATAGACTGGCCTGCGTCGTCATCCCTATCTTCCAAAGGGGGACACTGAGGCACAGAGGGATTGAGCTGACCAGGGTCCCTGAAGGAGTCTCTGAAGCCCTCAGATCTTGCTTTAACTATGAGACAACCCTCCCTCTCTTCCTACACCCTGATTCTGTGGCCTGAGCACCTTTTGGCTGCTCGCCCAGCACAATGAAGCTGCACCGTTTCTGGGACTCCCAGATGGTCACCTGGGTCAAAGCCTGCGATGGGCCCAGGGCGGCCCCCAGCTCTTGATACGGGGAAGGAGAAGGAGATGGCTGATTTTTTTCAGCAATATTTGCCCTCCCACTTGTTGTATTTGCACCTTGTCAACTGGATGACCATGTGCAATTTTCACTGCATCTGATGAATTTTCACATCCGTGTAACGCTGTGCTGGTTCTGTGCTACCCTGCATGGCCTGGAGGGGAAGTCACCTGAGGACCATTCTTCCAGTTCCTGCACCTGAGTTAGGATGGGAGGAAAAATTGCACTACAACCATGCAAAAGGACCAGTCACCATAAACAGGTGGAGAAATTTCAAGAGGATGATCCACCAGAGGCAGCTCTGCTCTGCATCATAGAGTGAGTGACCACAGTCTCGCATGGCTCCACCAGGGTCTGATCCACAATGTGGGTTTGTGATGAAATGTGTTAATCTGAAGTGCAGAAGCAGATTTCCTTCTTGTCTTGAGACTTATCCAAATCCATGAGAGAGACACCCCAGGGACTGGCTTAGCCTATTGGCCTGGAAGTGGCTGCTTCTCTCTCCTCTTTGCTGGAGCTAAATTGCTATTGCCTGCCATCCACAGCTGCTTTGAGTTTCTGCAGCGTTCCAGGCAGAGCCCTTTGTGCGTCGGAGGCTGGGATGCATAAATGGCTTTTAGGGAGATTGGAAATGATTCCTCCAGTTATTAATTCTTGGAGGGGGCCTAGGGCTAGGGCATTCAGCCTGCTTTTCCCTGTAGAATTTTTCCTAGCCTTGCAGAAAGGGAATAGGCCCCTCTCCAAATACCGCGCTCTGAGCTGGTCAGGGAAGGTTAGGTGCTGTCCATCTGGTACAGATCATGAATCCACTTGGGACCTCTTCAAGGGGACAGAGAGAGGCCCTTCGCTTTCCAGGGGATGAGCCAGGGTATGTTGCCCTGGCTGTGCAACCAGGAGCCCCGAGAGGGTTTAGCCTATATGCGACCCTGGAAAAAAGCCCTCTCTAGCCACTATGTGCATCAAAGGATTGCTGCAAAGCCCTTGCAGGCCTCTCAGAGGTTATTTTGTTTGGTTTTACCACCAGCCTATCTATCCCTGGTGCATTATTAAGGGCCACTCTACATTAGCATTCACACCATTGCTAATTTAATGTCCTGTCCTTAGCTGAGTCATTGGCAGCAACTTGGCCCTCTGGATGTAAAGCTATGAATGTCTGCTGCTAGTGCAAGAACACTCGTGTTTGTCACCCCAGCCTGGAGGTTACAACACTGTGCAAATAATTGTTTTTACACCTCACTAGCTGAACTGAAAAAGTCTCCACCATTTGTGTTTCAGTTGGAGCAAAATGTTTGTTTTATTTTCATGCTGTCTTTCAAACTTTCTGATCAACAGAATGGAACTGAAGTAAATTAGAAATGAGAGGCTGCTTTAAATGACAAAGTCAGTGTTTTGGGGGTTTTATTACTATTATTTTTTTGTTTCCAGCCGGTGATAATCGGCACAAATTGTTTTGGTCAACCGGAATCTGGATTTCATGGGTGAAAACAACTTTTTCTCTGAAAAGTACTGCCCTGCCCTATGTACAGGGGGCTAGATGGTTATGTTCATACTGCTTCGTAAATCTGGGACCCTGGCTTGTGGCCTCTGTGTTTCCGAGTCCGTGCATTCACATTGCATTGGAAACCTCGGTGTACAATCGCTGGAGTCGGGTCTGTGCTAACACATCTAAACTGTACTATCTGGCTCAGGGCCGTGACTTGACCTGTGCCTACATTGCAAAATGACCAGGTCTGGGTGCCAAGCACAGCTGGACTCAAGCTCCAGTCATCCCCGAGCAGGTCCTAAGTCTTGACTATTTGCTGACCAGTGTCAGACTGATGGGTATGTGGATGGAAGAGGAGGGGAGGACTTGAGCTCAAAGCTGATTCAGAGTCTGGGTTTCGTGTGCAGTATAGACACAGTCTGTGTGGCCTTGACCAGGGGAACAGAGCACCACACTGAGTGGATGTGGAGTACACTGCCCCCAGTGGAGCTGCACCAGGAGTGAATTAAGCATCTGGATTTCCCTGCTTCAGATATATATTATCCACAGTGTTTGTTACCTGATCTGTAAAGCAAGCGAGTCTGTTTACTGCTGTCATCAACAGTGTCTGGCCCTTTAGCTCCACATGGAGCGTATTTTAACTGCCTCAGTTTCATCCCATGCTGTGCAGGGTGATGGTTGTCACATACAATTGGAGTCCAAGTCCCACTGAAATGCAAAGACTTTCACCTGACTTCATGGTATTCTGCGATCCGTGGTACTGGAGTTCCCTACAGGCGGAGGCTTCTGTCCGTGTGTCCTTTGTCTTTCTTAATTTATCGTCATCTCTCCTAATCCTGATGAGGCATGAGGTATCTGATCTGAAATAAATCTGCTCTCTCTGGAAGCCAAGATATTCAACAGTACCTTTCTTGCATGGGCTCTGGCCTGGAAGGCCAGAACAGCACAAGGAGGAAACCAGCACATTTTGGGGAAGAAGAGTGGGCTTGGGCTTAAGAGGCTTGTTTGGGACTTGGGGGATGTGGGCATAATTCCCAGCTCTGCCATAGACTCATTGTGTGAACATGGGAAAATAATTAAATCTCCCTGGGCCTCAGTCCCTATTTAAAAACTATTTGTGGTACCCGAGTCACAGACCAGAACTCCAGTGTGCCAGGTGCTGTACAAATAGAACAGAAAGATGGTCTCGGCCCCAAAGAGCTGGCAAGCTAAAGCATGGAAATTTCCCTTCCACTCGATTGGAAGTGTAATACTTGCATGAGGGGAGAGACTCGTACAGCGTGTGTACTGTGCCTGGCACGAATGGGCCCTGATCACAGGTAAGTTCTGCTGTAGTGATTTATTTTCAATGAAAGGAATCATTTGGGCACAGCGGGCAAAAGTCAGGACTTCTGAGTTCTATTCCTGGCACCGATCAGCTGCTTGCCATTTGGGTGTACTGTGTTGCCGCTTTGTGCCTCAGTTTCCCCATGTCTTACAAATGGCTTGGAGGTCTAGTCAGTCAGTGCTACAGAAGGGTAGAGGTTTGTTATTTAGTGCCTGCAGAGTAATCAGCCAGGCCTTGGCTTTGGAGTTGGAAGACATTCATGTCACTTAGTGACCTTGTATGTCCCCCAACCAGAGTGCGTGAGGGGCAGGAGTTGGGGGAGTTTAGAGAGCTGCGGCTCTGGGGGAATGTGATTGTGTTTATTGGGATATGCAGGCTGGCGTAGCTTGAATATATCTCCTCGTAAAGCCTGCCGAGGTCTTGGTGAGATAAAGCAGGGCTGAATAGTTAGTGATACAGAAACCACAAAAAAGAGCTCTGGCTTTTTTCTCTGCCCAGACTAGGTAGCTGCAAGGAGCTGCAGACAGGCTACTGGGAGTGTTTCTGAGGCAGAAGTCCAAGTGGGGGCTCCGTCCTTGGAAATCACAGCTATGGCCTCTGACTCCAAACTCGACTGCTGTGCCTCCTTGTGGCATGGTAGTCAGTGGGCTTCTTCACCATCTCCTCCCTTTTCCTGCCCTGCTCCTTCTGCCAAATTTCCTTTGCCAGTCGAACTCCTGGCCTCGCTCTGCTGCTGACTCTGCACCCCGAGGCCCTATAAGGGACGTTCTGGAGGTCTGCCTCACACCTCCCAACCCCGGCCAGCAGGGCTACGTAGGAAGGGGAGTGCTGGCCTGGCCCCCAGGCCTCTCTTCTGACCACTGCTTTGCAGAGCCAGAAATAGACCCAGGACTCCTCACGGTGTCCTAGTGTTACAGCTGGGTGATCAGACCCCTGGGGGCCGCAGAAGCCAGCAGCCCTGAATCCAGCTCTGAGCCCTCAACCGTATTCGGGATTCCTGGGGTCTGTTCCTAACACGGTTGTAGACTTTGCTGTGTGACACTGGGCGAGTTACATGCCCTCCCTGCGCATCAGTTTCTCTATCAATAAAGTGGGGGCAATGACACTGCTCTACCTCTGAAGGAGCAATGAGTATTCATGAATTAACATTTGCTAAGGGCTTTGAGAGCCTCAATCCCTCATCTGTGCAATTGGTATAATAGCAATGCCTGTGTCTGGCTAGTCTATTGAGATTGCAAGCTCCCTGGGGCAGGGGCTGTCTCTGTGTGCAATGAGAACGTATGTACGGCACCTAGCACAAGGGAGTCCTGAATGCAGCTGATTACTCTGGACGCTACTGTAATGCACATAATAGCTGGGTAAAAAACAGCAGCAGAGAGAGCTGTTTTATATCAGGATGCCTGTGCCATGACTGAAAGGGTTCAGTGTATCCAACTTGGCGGGTGGTTGGAGCTGTTTTATGGTGGGATTTGGCTCTGAAAAGAGGGGCTGGATGGGAAAAGAAAGGCAGACTAGTGAGTGCATGACCCAAATAATAATCTGGAAGCTAGATCCGAGTTCTCTAACCAGTCATGCATGGTGCCTCCATTTAACACAGCCAACCTGTCTCTAGCTAAGTGGCTGGCTGCGCTCTGGGCTGAGGACAGACCCTTGACAAGCTGAGCTACCAAAGATGGGGACCCTAAAGCAGAGAGAGACTGAGGGCCAACCTCTCTGCTTGTGAGAATCTGTGGACGCTCCGTTTTTAGCCCTGGGTTTTCAACGAGCCGTCCAGCTCTCGCCGCCTCTTCTCCACCGTCTTCACTACATCCAAGGTGAATCCAGCATTTATCTGGAATACGCTGTGCTCTGGTAAGCTTGAAAAAATTTTGCTGATCCTCAGCTGGAACCAGAGACAGGCAAGTAGCACAGAGCAGCTCCTGTGAATGTTCCCTTGGATGATAAACTTATTTGCATCCGCTTCTTTGATTCACTTTCTGAGCCTCTGTTTACAGGGGGGACCCCTGCTCCCCGAGTGAAAGGGTGGGCATCAGGAACACAGAATTCTGGCCCCAGGGTCATGGCGGGGGGACAAGGGAAGAGCATGTTTCTACAGGCGTTGGGGATGACCAAGTCCTGCCGGCGTGAAGTGCATAGAAGGTGCCTCTCCAAAAGGCCTATAGGGCAGGGACTAATATGCCCATGCACATGCCCGTGTTGGCGGAAGGGTTCAGAGTAAACGGACCCACAAGAGTATTTGTTAGGCCAGCCGATGCTGTGGGATGCTGTTCCACAGCCTGGCTCCTGAAGTCCTGTAGCAAGAGGCGTGATGGTTGCCTGCCCCAGGGAACACCAGGCATGTTGCAGCAATCAGCATAGGTTGGTAGGCAATTCACTGGCTGGTAACACCTGCACCCGCATGTGGCATCGGTAACATGCTTCTGTGGTACGAGGCCCCTCTGCAGTGCAGCCTCGCGCTGGGACCCTGCCCCAAGCAAAGCCAGGAGCAGATGACTATTTGTGGTACTGGAAATGTAGGGTGGACTCATGCGAACCAGGAGTCGGGAGCTTGTGTTGGAGCCATGTGCATGGCTGGGAAGGAATTTTCAGCTTGGCAGTGGTCTTGGGTTGGAAGATTTTTACCTTCTTCTGCAGCATATGGTTGTGGATTACTTGCTGGGACTATATGGGTTTTTTCTCACTTAATTAATTCCTGCTATTGTGGGGGCCTCCGCACTAGTGCATCTCAGTCTCTCCTGTTCTCTGCCCCCGGCACACAACAGCTTAGTCTCCTGGGGACTGTAACTTTTGATCTCGTCTTGGTTGTTGGGTTTAGTGGACAGACACTGGGTGGTGCTGGTGACCTTTGAGGGATGGATTGTCACGGAAGGACCAAAGCAGCTGAGCATGTAGCTATAGGGAGCCTTTTTCTTGCATGGAAACAGGACTAACGAGTGCATGTCTCTCTGTTGCTGCCACTGTCCCAACCCGATCAGTGGTGTCCACAGACGAGGTAGGGCTCTTGGAGCCACTGGCATTTAACCCCAATGTGATAATAGCGTCTTGTCTACAGTTGGGCTCCTGCAGTTGCTACCACTAGTTCTGGCTTCCTCTAGAGATAGCAAGGGTGGGAAATGTAAAGCAAATATCTTTTTGCAGACCAAGTCTGAGGGACTCTTGAAGAAGGAAATCAGAGATAAAATAAAAGCTTTTCAGTCCCACAGAAATCTCGCTTCAACACCTCTATGCCAAGACACGGAGGAAGATGGCCACTGTGCTCCTCAGTTGATATCAGCCACGGGATCCTGGTCATCTCTGAGGTGCCAGCTGCTGGCCTGGGAGTGCAGGGAGGTTGAAGGCAAAGGAAAAAGCACAGGCTGGGAGCTCTCTCTATTCCTTGTGCCTCATGGAAAGTTGGCATGAAAGAGCTGCCTACAACCAGCTGAGTGGGTTGTGTCCCCTGTCCAGCTCCTTCCAGGGTTATCTCACGTGGTCCAGTTAAGCAGGCTGGCTGGCTCTTTGGCTTTCATCCTCAGTGTGACAAGGCCAGGGGACTTGTAGTCATTGTCCGGCAGGGGCTCAAAGCCATGACTGCCGAGGGAAGGGGGCAAACCATGGATGGAGTACAAGTTGTTGATCCCGGCGTGGTGAGGGGGAGAACCAGGGATGCCCATGAATCCTGCAATGTTCCCATGGGAATGTGGGTACGGAGACACGCAGGGGGAAGGGATGCCCTCTGGAGTCATGAGGCAGGGGCCTGCAGGGCTGCCTGATCCTGTGCTTGGCCACAGGTTATTCTGTAGCTGAAACAAGGAAAAAGAAAGAGATGAGGCTGGGTTAGCTGCAGACAGGTCACATTGTCCGTCCTGAATTCCTGTTCCAAGGGGGTGAAGTGCAACTTAATACATAGAGGAATTTCCATCCTGTTTTCACCACAGTTTAATCTTAGGCTTGACCCCATGTGAAATGTTCTGTTTCCATTCTCCTTAACAACTGAAATTTCAAGTTGAAAACTTCAAAATGAGTCAATTCAATACTACTCTGTGTTTCCCTGGGGAGAGTGCTTTGCTCCTTGAGCAGTGCCATGGTGGGGCAGGGGCTTGAGGATGATCCTGATCTCTCCTACAAGCTGGGTGCCCATGCCCAGGATGAAGAACATTTCCTGTGATCCAAAGAGGTAGCTGTGTTAGTCTAGTTCAGCAAAACAAGCAAGGAGTTCCCCCATTTTTAAAGCACCTGACGAAGTGGGATCTTTCTCCCATGAAAGCTCATGCGATAAATACATTTGTTAGTCTTCAAGTGCCCGCAGGACTCCTTGCTTGGTTTGATTTCCCATGATGCGTCACCCCACTCCACCGGTGGGGAAACTGTGGCATCATGAGAGACAGTGGTGAGCTATATATCCCCTCCTGGCTTTAAAAGGGTGAATATGGGCCTGTGAGGCTAATTGCCCCCATCTGGTTGCAGCTGGAGGATGGGCCAGGCCTGATTAAAGATGAAGCCCAAGTTCAGATGGAGTTGGGTGCTGACTGTTGAAAGAGGAAGCCTATATCAGAAAGGACTGCAAGGTGAGCATGCAGACTGTGCAGTCACTCCCTAAGACTGGTGTGGAGAGGCTGGGGTCAAAAAAGAAGCCCAGAGGAAAAGAGTTAGGTCAGGGTTGCCCCCACACAGAGAGAAATCTGGTAGGAGTCCACCAGATATTTGAAGTAGCCACAGGGATGTAACAGACACTGGTAGTGAGCCCTGGTAAAAGGGTAGGATTTGGACTTCCAGAGTGTGCACCCTGGGAAGCATTCAATTAAGGGAAACTTAAGTCAAGGCGGAGGAGGGCAGAGATGGATTTAAAGTTTGGGATTTTTTTTAGGGGGATTCTGAAAAGGACCTTGCCCGGAATAAAGGGTGAATTTAATTAAGCTTTCGGAGAGGCCAGCTTGCCAGCTACAGTAGGATGAAATCCAGAAGGCAGCATCAAGCAGTCTGACTGAATGGACCTTGTCTGCTGTTATCGGATCCCTGGACTAGAATCTACTGCAGAAGGTGAGCCTCGGTTTCCCCACCAGACACTGGAAAAGGTGGCATGAAGACCCTGAGAAGAAGGGGATATGTGGACTATTGAAAGCCCTGAGAAAAGGGTGTATATGCCAGCTGGCCCTGAGTTGGGGCTGAAGCCCTTTTGTAATGACACTGGACCATTACATGTTGAACTTCAACAAATTTATTTATCACATGACCTTTCGTGCGAGAAAATCCCATTTTGTCAGGTGCTTGGGGGAGTCTGTCCTCAGGCATCCAACCAAGTGGGATTTTCTCCTTTGAAAGCTCATGCAATAAATAAATGTGTTAGTCTTTAAAAGTGCCACAGGACTCCTTGTCTGTTTTGCTGAACTAGACTAACACAGCTCCCCCTTTGGGATATCTTGAACTTTGTTACCCAAGAAAAGGTGGAACTAAAACATGACTTAGCTGGAAGGCAGAGGTGCAAAAAGGCAGACTACCGTTGTCAGCAAGCGCACTAGAGGACAAAGCAGTATCACACCATGCCTAATCACGAAGGGGTGCTCCAGTGACAAGCTGAACCTTTTACAGAGATGTGGCCAGGAAACTCAATTCATGGATGAGAATGGTGGCACCAGGCCTCATTGCAACACCTCCCATGAGGCAATGCCCTCCCCAGCTAGGAAAACGCTGCTTCATGCCGAATTAACTCCAGATAGTTTGGTTCAGGTTTTTCCTAACCAGAAATATAAAGGAAAAAAAAATCAGCAAAACCAACATTTTCCTTTGGAAAATTTCACGGTCGTGGCGATACATTTTCCATCAAAAGATCATTCGGAAGGAAAACGGGCTGTCCATAAATTACAGCTCTCATTAAGGGATAAGTCCTTAAATTTGCTTGTTTGCTTCAGTTCTGAAAAGTGTTACAAGAGGTGGGTGGATATTACAAACCACCTTATAAAAAAAAGTTGGGGGGTAATATAATTTATGAACTGCCCCAATTTCTGCACTGTATGCCGTTCCTAGGGCAGAGAGCCGCTGGGCTAACAGCTGTGAGGAGTTGCCAACTACATCATAACTGCCTGTACTAAAGCTGCTTCTGGTCAGAAGACCTGATCCTGTGAGTGGTTCTAACTCCCACTGGCTTTGCATGATGAGGCTCCTAAGTAGGAGGCAGGGAGCAGAAATCTTGGAGGCGCCTGTTAATTAAGGGATGAATTTCTTTGGTAGAAATAGTCTCAAGCTGCCAAATACTCATGGCACCATCCTTCCAGGGCCACCGAGTTCAGATGTGTTTGGATGCAGGAATTTGGCACAAGAAAGTTAGGGGATTACTCACAGATTGATCATGCCCATGCTGTACAGGGCTCCGGAGGGAAATGACCACACTCCAAAAGTCCTGCCGCAGCCTGCTAAGGAATGTAAAATGTGTGATGGAGTTTGAGAGGCACCAATTTTGTCTTTAGCTGACTCTGGCTAGGAACATTGGACGGCAACAGGAAATGTCTCCGGAGGATCAGAAAATGGCTATGTGAATAACTGATATATTTTCCCCCTGGTTAGGTGGCCATCCAGAAAAAGAATAAACACAATTGTTTTGGGTCAAATGAGACATTTTGTTTCATTTTGAGATTTTCTTTTATCTTTTCAAAAAAATATACAAACAAAATTCAAAATGAAAGTCATCTTGCATCAAAACATTTCATTTTTAAAATGTTGAAATGTTTTGACTTTTTCTGAAAGTTCTGTTTGTTTTTTTTCTGACCCAAATAACCTCATGAATTTGATGCAAGTTTGCAAAATGTTTTGGTCAACCTGAATCTGCCTTTTTTGCAAAAAAAAAAAAAATTGTTTAATCTTGAAAAGTTGCTCCATGCTGTCAGAAGGGTGAGTGTGAAGGCACCACCAGATGAGTTATCCTGCTGCGTTTATCCCTGGTCTTTGGGGCCAGGTGTTTATAGGGGAAGTGTGAGATTCACCAGTGAAGTGTTGCAAAAAACTTGGAAATGAGACATAATGTGCTATAGCTCTGATCTGATGGATTATTCTCCTTTTAGAGTGGAGATGAGGTGCCCCTGGTCTTCTCATTTACATAGTGTCAGTTTGAAATAACTTCAGTGGCTTGCATGGAGCTAATCTAGATTTAAGCTAGTGGACTTGAGATCCACATTTGACCCAATGCATTCTTATGGTAGTGTGATACAGCCACCATTCCTCATTCTGTCTCAGTACCTGTGGGTAGTTTTCAGCCTTGGGCAGGACAGAGATGTCACAGGTGGCTGCGAAAGGATTTCTCACCTCCTGGATTTTCCCGTAACGTTCCCGTTTTCGCCACTTTGCTCTCCGGTTCTGGAACCAAACCTGGGGATGGAACGGTGCAAATCCCAAGTGAGTTGAGACTGTCGTTCAATGCAGGGACACTGAAACAGCTAAGGGACAGACCCAGCAGGGACCTATTAAAGAGAGAAACTTTAGACCTACCAAGATCTTACTGGGGGCAGGAGACACCCATGCAGTATGGAGTCCCAGGCATTGCAAGGAGAGTACTGAGCCACGTTCTATCTGCCAGATTTTCTTGGTTCATGCCTGGCACCGTGTTACTGCTTAAGTGCTATTACTCTGATTTACAGAGACCATTCAGAGCTCTAGATTCCTTGCTGCCTCCTGGGTTCATTTCTGGTCCCCTTTAGAGTTGGTACAGAGCACCAAACACATTTCCACTTGTGGTGTGACTAAGATCGAGTCCAGGTCTTAATTTAGCACCAGCCAAGTGAGGCCATGTAGCCCCAAAAAGTTGCTTTCCATTGTGCTGTTTGTGTTGGGCGGTGTATAAGCTTCACACCACGCAAAAAGATGTTTCAGGAGCAGCTTTCAACTTAGGCGTGCCAGTCTTGGAAGAGGAGCCTTAAAATGGAAAGGCCCAGTTGAGGAGAGACCTGGGAGGTGGACAGATCTCTCCCCACTAGCTGCCAGGAGGAAGCACTGTGGGATTATTACAAACTGTGAGCGGTGGCCCTAAGGATGTTGAGCAGGGCTATGGCTCATTAGGTATTGCCCCCCAAAGAAGGGAGACCAGGGAAGTGTTTGGTCTATTTTTTCATGTGTCTTTCTTATATTACCATTCCTTTGAGGGTTGAGGAAAAAGGCCTGGAGACGGGCCACAGTAAGAAGATGCCTGGGTAGGAAGCCAGAGGTCTGAAGAAGCAGATTTGGAAGTCAGACTAGAGGTAGGAGAACCTAGTTTCCGCAGGCCACCATGGAAAGGTCTAATGAAGGATCTGGGCGTGCATCATGATGGGCTGGAGTCAGATTCAGGCTGGAGTCCTGGCACAACGCTGTTGGACTGGAGTCTCCTTTTCACCAGGAAGGGCGAGACCAGAAATTGATTTGGCTGGAGGACAGCGTCACACGACCAAGGGAAGCCACCTGCTGACCTGAATGGCTGGTCGGTGAGGCTACCGAGAGAGGAAAAACTGGCAACATCATACCCAGCCACAAGGCAGCAAACTGGCTGGTGAGTCACTTTGTTCCTTTACGAGTGTGCATGGTGAACAGCAGACTGATCGTGAGACACAGGGCCCTTCGTCTTGTGGTCAGCTGGTCTGATGCTGTGAAGGTTGGTGGTGTCTGAAAGCCTTTTGCACAATACGACAGGTGGCCGTTGATCTGATTCCTAGCTGACCGGTGCCTACAGCACACAAGTAACCCTGCTGTAGCTCTCACCATTTCACTGCCCTTTTGGCATCCTCAGAGGTGCCATGACTGTGTGGATCGTGGAGAGACAGCACCAGCAGGCCTGGTCCCTCCAGGTCATGGCTGAGGCTCATCTGTTGGATGGAGTTTGGGGCAAGCATGTATTGCTCCTTCCCTTGTTTGTACCTGCTGTCTGGGTAGCAAACGGCTTTCCGGCTCCAGGCTGTTTGCTTTTTAATTAGCACTGAATCGACTTTAAAAAACAACCCCAGAAAGGGGGGAAGCGACCTTTCACTCTCTAACATCAGTTGCTAGAGTGACTGTTTTTATATCCTCTTTTCAGCCTTATTTACACCTACAAATTATGTTGACCTAGGCTGTGAAAAATTTCACCCCTGGTGTTGCATAGTCAGCTTGATCTAAGGTGCAACTAGGTGGATGGAGGAATTCCTCCCTTCTCCTAGTGACTGCCTCATGGTGAAGTGGATTAACTACAGCAATGGGGAAACTGTTTCCCTGAAGTAGGAAGCACGAGTGGTACATCCACAGCACAGAAGCTGTGGTACTGTAGGTAATAGTTAATAGTTCTTCAAAGTGTCTGATGAAGTGGGATTTTCTCCCACGAATGCTCATGCAATAAATATATTTGTTAGTCTTTACGTGCCAGAGGACTCCTTGTTTGTTTTACATTAAGGGAATTTCCCAAGATCCAAAGGGGTGGCTGTATTAGTTTAGTTCAGCAAAACAACGAGGAGTCAGGTGGTGAACGAAGTGGGATTCTCTCCCGTGAAAACTCATGCGATAAATAAATGTTAGTCTTTTAAGTACCAGACTCCTTGCTGGACTTTTCCAAGATATCATGGCAATTATCTTTACATAGGCTTGATGCAGAGAATCACTGAGGATGGTCTTTGGCCTGTGGGCTAAAAAATCAAGTCTGTATGTGTTGAGGAGGGTCTCGCCTTGGCTGACCTCTTAAGACTCTTCATTTATACCATGATGAGCTATGGCACTGATTGGTCAACATGGGCCCAAACCCCAGTCTGGGATCCAGATGTCCCTGAACCATTCAAATTCAGATTAGGACTTTCTGACCGGTAGGCAAAATTGTAGCAGGCAAAACCAAAACCGTGGGACCAATCCACACTGCCCATCTCACAACATCCCATTCCTTTGAACTCTAGATCTGTTTCTGCCCTTTGCTGGCAAGTCATGCCCCTGCCCCATGCCTCAGTTTTTCCATCTGTACAATGGGGATAATAATGCTGCCTCCTTTGGAAAGTGTGTCTGTGGGGGGGTGTCTCCAGATGAAAAGTGCTGAATAAAAGGTAGAATTAGCATTAGTCTGTCCCCAAAGCAAATGACTCAGTCTTCTTTCCATCACACAGGTGAATAACGCTGGCTCCTGTCCTCTTTTCCACTTTCTCCTGTGTCTTCTAGGAAGGCTGCCACCAGGTAATACCGCTTGCTTCTCCCAAGAAGCCACACTGCCTCAAAACATGCACCCTATAGCTTTGGCTGGCTGGGTGGCAAAGTACATCCTGGGGGAAGTGAAAAGCTGCCATCATCTCTCCAATGAAGACGCACTGAAGGCTCACCCGTTTGCAGGCCGGTTTGTCCTGATGTAAAAAGGGTGCCACTGCAACGACTGGACAGCTCCCTGCTGTGTGCGAGGTCTCCTTGGAGCGTCCCCTCCATTCAGTGAAGGGACGAGTTGTCCACCCCTAGGGATGCCTGTGGCAGAAATTTTTTAGCTGGGTTCAAAGTTGCTATATAAATGGAAAGAGATGTTATTAAAAAAAAAAAATGTCAGACAAGAATGCTAAGGCTTAAACTTTGTTTCCAAGCAGCTGTAGCTGTGTTGGTCCCACGATGTAAGAGAGACAGGTGGGTGTGGTAATATCTTTTATTGGATCAGCTTCTGTTGGTGAGAGAGACAAGCTCTTAAGCTACACAGGACGACTGTTCCCTCTAAGCTGTGCGTGCGTGTGATGCATACAGGTTGTGAAACCTGCACACACAACAAAATAAAGCACATACAAAACAATACAACAGTGCTAATATTAGTGCATGCGAAGAATTTTTTTTTTTTGTGCACACAAAGAATTTTATTGCACATTCAGCCTACAAAAAATTAGAGGGAACATTGCACAGGACTCTTAAAGTCTGGGAAACACACTCGGTGTCACAATTATTCTCTAGTGTAGACTAGCCCTAAATACAAAGCGGAACAGATTGTGAAGCATAAGAAGTTAACACATGTTGCAAGAGGTTAGGGTGAAGTAGGCAATTGATACCTCTATTATCACAGAATGAAGGAGGGTTAATGAGCTACAAATTATTGTAATGAGACATACATCCAGTGTTTCTGGAGTCCTTGATTTTTAGTGTCTTGTAAAGTTATTAATTTGAGTTCGTCTTTTGAACCTGTTTCATTAGTTGCCTTTTAGAAAAATGACTGAGAGCTCCACTATGGAGTGGTTGTTTTGTGAAAAGTGCTCACTTACAAGTTATAGGGTATTATTGTCTTATATTTCTCTGTGAAGTCATTTAAGAGTGCGATTATCTGTTTTCATCCAGCCAGATGCTGAGGCATTTGATGCAATGGAGGAGGTCCACCATATGTTGTGACAGGCATATGTAGGACCCGTGGATCTTGGGGGAGATGTGGATTGTTGTACCAGTGGAGATTTGTCTGCAGGTTTTGCATCTGTTGTTATGACAGGGTCTTGTGCTACTTTTTCTCGGTCTGTGGGGAGCTTGCTTCTCAATAGAGAGCTTGGTGAGATTTGGGTGTTGTTTGAAGCCAGACAAGTGGTTTTGGGAAAGATCTCTTTCAGGATGTGGTCCCCATCAATTATGGGGTTATAATTGTTTGATGATACCCTGTCTGAGTTCCAGAAATTGGTCCAATAAACATACTACTGGAGTGGAACGTGGCGGATCTTTAACAGCACACAATAAAGCTGCTGGCTTTTTAAGAAAAGAAGCAAAGATGACTTTCATGGACATCTGAAAAAGGAGGCGGAACTCAGGGATACAGACTTGTGCTTAAATGCAATACGAGGGACACTTTGAAAACGAGACAATTGCTAGAGAAAGATTGGTTAGAATATAATATCCAGACTGCAATCTGCCCCCAAACACTGTGATTCACCACCCTTCTCTTGGCAAAAATACTGCAAAGGGATACAGAATGAACATCAATACTGTATAGGCATCTCTTGGTCTTGGCAATCTTTTAATCCCAGGATTGACCAGACCTAGAGTTACCAAATGTCAGGCAAGAGGAGGACATGTCCTCCTTTGTACCTTCACGTCCTCCATCTGGCAGGATTTTAAAAGTGCATGATTTTGTCTGGCTTTTTACTTACAGGGGGTTAAAATATGCTGGAACGCCCTGGAACATCCTATTTAGGGGGAAGCATTCCAGGGCCCCCTAAAAATAGAAGAATATTACATTAATACTACATTTTCTCCATGTGTCCTCCCACGTCCTCCTTTTCATACTTCCCTGTCCTCCTTCCCATGCTTTGGTATCTGGTAACCTTAACCAGACCTGACCCTGCTTGGCTTATACAATCCCCGGGTGATGGAGCTAGGCTGGGTAGCAAAGTGCATCCTCCCAAAGTGCCAAATGTCAGTGTGAAAAAGTGGGGGGCAGGGGGGCTTGCAAAAACAACCCTGCCCTTTGTTCTCTTACCTGTACCCTGGCTTCTGTTAGGTCCGTCCGTAGTGCCAGCTGCTCCCTGGCATATACGTCAGGATAATGGGTTTTCTGGAAGACTTTCTCCAGCTCTTCCAGTTGGAAAGTGCTGAAGGTTGTCCTGTTCCTTCTCTTCTTGTTCTTGTTCTTGGACAGCTCCGTGGGATCGGTGAGCTCGGGGGAGATGTGCTCCCTTAAGCTGCCCAAAGAAGCAGCCGGGGAGCATCTGAGCTCAGGCATCTCTTCCAGCTGGGCAGTGCAGTCTGTGGGCCTGGGGTGGTACCCTTGGCCTTTGGAGCTTTTCTCTCCAGCTACAATGGGAACACACACAGTGGTGGGTTAAATAATCACAGAGCGAGGCTGCTCCCCACAGCCCCCTTGGATGTTGGTCTCCTATGGCTATTCTAAATTATTACAACCCTGGGGTTGGAGGACTGGCTGGTGGTTCTGAATGGATGAGTGTAGTCCACATCTTTTCAAGCTCCCCAGTAAACACTACAACAGTGTGTGTGTGTGGGCGTTTGGGCAGGTGCAAAGAGATCAAGGCCTGTATTTTTTGGTGGAAAACTCCTCTGTGCCCTATCAGGTAAGAAAATAAGCATTCCTGGCAATCACTGAATGGCTCAGCCTCAGGGTGGGAAAGACAAAGCTGTTGGGAGTTGTGGATGAAATTCCTGAAAGGGGGAAGACACACAAAAGCAAATAGTGGGTCTGAATGGGTCTTGCAGATGATTGCAATATAGACCCCGAGGGGAAGGAATGCTCCTTTGCTGGGGCATAGATAGATGCTCGGAGGTAGTTTAGCAGGGGTGGGGAAGAGGTTACAACTCCCCTTAGGGCTGTGGTCTCTAACACATGGGCCGCATGCGGCCCCTAAAGCTATTTCCTGCAGCCCACAATGCCACAATTGTTACCGCTATTTGCAATATCATTGTATGGAACGATTTCAGAGGTGTGGCCCTTGGGCTACCAAAATAATGCTCATGCAGCCCTCTACTAGTCCTCATGCGGCCCTTGTGGTGATTTAAGTTTGAGACTCCTGCCTTAGGACACTAGCCAGAGACTCAGGGACCTTAGGCTCAGTTCTTCTCTCTTCCTTGACCTCTGTGTGTCCTTGGGCAAGTCAATCAACCCTGTGCCTCAGTTCCCCTTCCTAATTCCTAATAGCCCCTCCTAATTCCCCAAAGGATCAATTCCTTAAAGATTGTGAGCACTCAGAAACTACAGTAATGGGGGCCACCTACATATCTAAAACAGAGAAAGATTATGTAGCCTCCCTTGGTCTGACTAGGGAATGGAATGTGTCTCTCCCATGTCAGTTTAACAGAGGGGAGTAGAAGCGGAAAAAGTACAAAGAAGAACAGCAAAGATGTTGAGGAGTATGACAGCTTCTGTACGAGTTTAGCTAAAAAAGATGGATTGTTCAGCTCAGAAAAGAGATGACCGAGGGGGTGGGATATGACAGAGGTCTATACAATCAGGAATGGAGTGAAGAAAGGAAGTGTTGTTTACTCCTTACCCAAAGGGTCACCTAATGAAATTAATAGGTGGCCATTTAAAAGAAACAGAAGGGAGTATTTCTTCACACAACACACAGTCAACCTGTGAATGTTGCTACCGGGAGATGCTGTAAAGGCCCACACTATAACTGGGTTAAAAAAAGAACTAGGTAAGTGCATGGAGACTAAAAATTTTGTTTATCACATGGAAAATCCTCCCACGAAAACTCAAGTGATAGATAAATTTGGTAGTCTTTAAGTGCCACCAGACTCCTGGTTTTCTAGCAATGGGATGGATGAAGGAAAGTGAGGCAGGAGACCACTGGTGGTGGTGGGGACAGGAAATGAATAAGGAGAGAAGCAGCTGAGCAATGCATGTAGGTGACATGAATGCGGATTTTATGGAGGCTAAGGGAGCAGGATGTGACTTGCAATGTACCTGAAGGGCCAGATCCTCAACTGGTGTAAATCAGCAATGCCTTTGGTGGAGCTGCTGTACTTATTTACACCCACTGAGGATCTGTCCTGGAGCACAGGCAAGGCGAGATCATTCTAGCAACATTTGAGGAGCTCACACATTTCTCTTTACTTCCAGAACAACAGGGCACAATATCTGTCTCCCCACAGATGCTGCAAACTCTTGCCTGGTGTGGTGGAAACCAGGGACAATCCACTAACCTTATGCATGGAGATGACTCAGTTCTTGCATTCCAGGGGTTTGCTGCCCCTGAAACACTGCTATTGCGGACGTGCTGGCAACCAGAGGCGCCCCAAAGATGCATCTGTCTTAGGAAACTATTTGAAAAGCGCTCACCAGGGCCTAAAACTATCCTGGCACCTTTGAACTGCAATGCCAAGGGAGCCGGTTTCCCAACCCGCATCAACTGTTTGAGAAATTGCCTTTTAGAAAACTGCCTATTGGGGCTATGGCAATAAATGCTACATTTTTCTCTCTCCTGGGTCTGGCATTTGCAACAAAATCCGTTGAGGGGGATAAATCAGAGCCACATTACTAAAAGAGGCACTCGAGCTGTCTCTTTCTGCAATGAGAAAGGGACATTTTCTTAATACAGGCTTGGCTGTGAATGTGACAGCAGAACACAAGAGGCAACCGTCCCAGTAGAGAAGATCTTTTGGGGCCAGATCCTCAGAGGGTGGAAACTGGTTTCATTGCCATCAGTGAAATTATGTGAATGTGCACCAGCTGAGGAGCTGGTTTCAGAGGTGGGTTTTGGGGTAGGCAAAGCAGGCCCCAAGCAGTAAGGGGCCCCATCCCCACCTACCCCAAAAGTCAACTTCATCTCAGTGGGTAAGTCATTCAGGGAGCTGGTGACTGGGAACCGGGGTCATGGGGCACCACCCAGTGGGGAACCTATAGGGTGCCCCACAGCCTAAGACTGCCTCTGGCTGGCTTGTTGTCAGACTACAGAAGTCTTGAAGTATGAGCATGCGGGAGGCTGCAAAGAGGACAGCAAGCAGGCCTTGAGCCCAGTCCAGAGAAAGGGTGATGTGTGCAAAAGTGGGGCCTCCAAAACTCTGAAGGGTGACTCCTCCTGGTCGCTGCCTGCACTGTTACCAATGTGGGTGGGCAAAGCTTGCCCAATTTGCCAACGGCTCTCAGCAGGGTCCCCTCAAAGATGCAACAACGGCTCATTGAACCCGATCGGTGCCCTTTCATCAAACACGGTGATGCTGTCATTGCAGTGCCTGGCTCGCTTTACCCCATCAGTGAAAGGGAGTGGGTAGGAAATTGCTTTCCTGACCCCTGGTTCAGCTCACCTGGAGGCTATTACACTCAGCTGGTGAAAATGGGGTAAAAGGCCCCAGGGGAGGTGGAGATAAAGGGATGGTGGGAGTGGAGAAACTGGGACTTAGCAGACTTGGAAGTTAAGGCTGGCAATACACAGAGGGAAGGTATTTTTATTGCCCTCGGGCTGAAGTTTCGTTCTGGGGAATGTTTTCCCTTCCTAACAGGATCCAGCCTTTCTCAATTTCCTCTCTGCAACAAGTTCTTCTCCAGCAGAAAGGGCACCAGGACTCACAACTTTAAACCACCCCAATGCTTGTTTTCTTGGCACTGGGCCTGGTCCTGCCCCACAGGGAGGAAAGGGGGACTTTGATTTTTTTGCATGATGGTAGGCTCAGGCCCAGTATTTTTTGTGTCTAGATACTGTTCCAGGTTGAGCTGGGTGGATGTTGGCTGGGGCCTCTATAGGTTGAGTGTGATGGATCCTATGTAGAGGCTGTGGCATGGTGCCCCAAGTTTTTCCCCCGTGTCCCATGGGAGATGGCCCACTGTCTAGTTGTGGGTCTTTCTACCCCACTCGTGTTGTATGGGTGAGTATGATTCACATACACACAACTTGGCAGAGCTGGAGCAGGTCCCAGTTCGTGCCCCCCAAGGAATGTCTGCCTCAGCAAAGGGGAGGGCCAGCATCTTGTGGCGCTGGGCTTTTAACCGCAGAACTGTCTGTGAGAGCTGCTGGCATAAGGTGCTGGAGAGAAAATTCCTTTCAAAGGTCTGCCGGAAAGTGATTGAACCCAGACAGATGGTGCCTTTGTATCTGAACCCCAGAAGGCAGGAAAGCAAGAAGCTGACCCTGAAAAGTTGCAGGGGATGCATTCAGACTTACCTATTACAATTTCCAAAGGGATACCTGTGTTAGCCTAGTCCAGGGGAGGAAAAAAAAAAACCAAAAACCACCAAGGAGTTGTGTGGCACTTTAAGACTAACATTTATTTTGTCGCAGGAGTGATGGGTGAACTTATGTTCGAAGCATCTGACAAAGTGGGATTTTTCTCCCATGAAAGCTCATGCAAAAAATAAATGTTAGTCTTAAAGTGCCACACGACTCTCTGGTGGTGGGTTTTTACCTATTACAGCCTCTTTCTTTTCTCTTGTTTCCCTTCCCATCTTTTCTTCCTCCTAATTCTGTCCATTCTCTCCTCAGCACCCTACACCACTTCTCCTTTCACTCCTCAGACCGAGTCAACAAAACCTAACAGCAAGGTCTTGAGAATGCACATGACTTTGGACAATCCGAATTCACACCAGAGCTAGAATCACAATGCTGCACTTAAACTGGGTCCTTAGCATGAAAAGGGCACATCGACGATTTTTTTAAAACTTGAGGCATTAAATCGATTTCAAGATCAATCGATCCCAATTCACTTAAGGCCGTGAGACAGGAACTAGGGTCACTTCTTTCTCCTCCTTAAAGGGTTTCTAAAATTCGAATCAGCTCCTTGTCTCCCCACCTTAGGAAGTCGGTTTACTGAGGGCTTTTTTTTTCTCAGACTAAATCCCAAATTGGTTTAATTAACAGCTGAGTTTGTCAGTCTGTTTTGATTAATTCCTACCACGGGAGATGTTTTCTCTGGCTGGACTCATCAACAGACTTTTTTTCTTTCCTTTTCCATAGCTCTATTTATCTAGCTAGATAAACTAAGCACATCCAAAACAATGAAATTAGGTAAAATTATCTTTATGCAGCCACTACAACGGTTTGTCTCCATTTTATTTTCCAGAAACTCAAGAGGGCAACATGCACGATTGAAGGGCGATTAGTGAGACAAAATCTAGCGTTGTCCTTCGCCGAGACTATAAATTTAAATTCAGAAAGTTGGGGCTATCTCTAAAACTTATGCAAAAGGAGGAGAAGATGGATCTGTTGAGTACGTAGCATCTTCGACCAAAACTGGTTTCAAGAATTAGGTTCTTGGATTGATCCCCCCCAATCCACAAAATAATCCCGCATTTTATTTCCACCAGCTTCTCTAAAGCTCCCCATTTCTCTGAGATCCATGAGTTTAAACCCAGCAAAGCAGGCACCGAAATAAAGAAATCGTCTGAAAGAAAGAGAGGAAGGCGGCAGACTAGGGGGGACAAAACCCAGCCAAAAAGGAGACGGGCAAAGTGGCAATAGAGAAATTTTTGCCTTGTAGAGTTTGCAGCAATACCCACCCAGAAAAGCGCAATTGCATGATTTTTGGGTTAATGTGGAAAAACTCAGCGCCCCTGGATGAAGAGTTGGGATGCAAAAGAGGTTTTTAAGCTGTTTAATAACGGTGGGAGAAATTTGGATGGTAAAATGTTACAAGCCTGTATGAGAGGCCATCACCCCGGTATCTGAGAGTGGTAGGGACCAGCAAAACAAACAGGGAGTCTGGCACTTTTAAAGCCTAACAAATTTATTCCTGGCATGAGCTTTGGTGGGAGAAAATCCCCTTCCCCAGCCGCTTTGAGGATGGAGGAGCTTGCAAAAAGGGAGCAAATAAAGAGGCATCAGCTCTAGCTCCTCCTTTCCTTCCCCAGCAATTTCCCTCCTTGGCTGAGCAGAGATTTTGGGGTGCCCTCCGCAAATTTATGGGAAAAGAAACAGAGCCGAGATGCCAGGCCGGGGGATCATTTCTGGCCACTTGCAGCTGGGGTGAGAGCTGGCCTCGCCTTTCCAGCAAAGCAATTGCCCCCCTCCATATAGAGCTGCAGCTGGGGGAAGAAGAAAGAAAACGGAGAATGCTTTTCTTTTTTCACTCCCTCGCTTTTTGCACAGCCGGCTCCTTTTGTAGTTTCTCCTACTCGGGGCTTTTCCTCCCCCAGTGAACCCCACCTGGCTTTTAGCCCCGTGGGGGAGATTTGCAAAAACTCCTGGGCGCGCTTGCTGGGGAAAAACCCATTAGCAATGCAGCTGGCTCCTTGCTAGTTGGGGGGGGGGGGCATTTTACCCCCCTGCTGAATTGGGCTTTTTTTTCCTCTCTCCTCTGTTTGTGGTACCTGTTTCCCCCTCCCCAGGACAGACTTGTTTACACAGCATGTTGCCTGCTAGTCTCCAAGAGCCCCTAAAGGGACTGAGTCCAGTCCAACTGCTTCTAATTAGGTGCAAACTGGTGGTTTTTGTCAGGAGAGCTGGCCATGAAGGGCCACGCAGTAAATAGGGTCCTCCAGCTGACCCTGTAGCACAAGGAGGGGGATCAAGGGCTAGGGATCCCCCAGATTTCGTTGGAAGGACTAAATAATTCACAGTCCAGGGGAGACTGGAAGAAAAAACCCTCCCAGAATTGATGGTGAAGGAGCAAGGGTCCTCTGGTTTCAGATAGACGCCCTGATCTGTACATGGGCTCATTTGGGAGGAAAAGTGTCAGGCTGATGAAAGGGAAGGGGGGAAAGGGCAGTAAAATAAAACAGATTTAGTGGGCAGTTGGGTTCAATATGCAACACACAGACAGAGAGCTGCCTTTCTGGGAGAAGTGTGTCTGTGGAGCCATAAATCACAGGGCTGAATTATTTTCACTGGACCACTTTTCCTGCACGAAAGTGGATTTCTTTTCTTTTGTGCCCAACTAAAATGTGAGTGGGGGGTTAAAAGAAATTTTTAATTTTTTCAGCACTTAAACAAATTAAACTTTGCTTAAGAAAAAAGCCTCCTTCAGTTTTTGCTTGATCGAAAAATCCCCCCCTCCCCATGCTCAAATTAAAATTACTTTTTTGGGTGAAAATATTTAGCATTTTGATCGGCGCCAGGGGAGATCATCCATCCATCTAGCCTACATTTGTGATAGCTAGACAGAGGTCTCTATAAATGCGAGAGCGGCTGCATTGGTGAATCTACAAATAAATGATGAAATCCAAATAAAATTCAGAAAGAGCGAGGCAGCATTTGGTCTCTATAAACATGAACTAGCCTCTGGCCGAAGTACAGATAAACTTTTCTCTTTCCATGCTCTCAAAATGACTTTTCAGCTGTAGGATAATTTAATCTCCAACATTTCCGTGCATTGGGAGAGGCTGGGGACTACCGGCGGGGAATGTGTCTATCCTCCAACTAAATTCATGCCACGGAATACACCGCATACAGATTTAAAATTAACTCAGCAAATACTTTCTAAATAACAGAGATGCAGAAGCATTGCTATTTAGAGCCCAAATATTGTCCTTGCTCGGCCAAATGAGATTTGAGGTGTGTCAATATATTTTACACCCGCAAATGCGGGATCCTGCAGTCGTGGGACAAGCAGATGGGACTGAGCAAGGCGATAGTGTGTGTGTGAAGTGAAGAGAAGAAGGAAAGACAGCCGAGACAGACTGGGCTAGCTGAAACCCAGCACCACAGACATACCCGACCCAATTTCAGGCTACTCCTGAGTTGAAGAAGCTGCATTATTGTATTTTCACCCTTGAGGAACCGTCGGAACTCACCACCACTTTGATATAGTAGCAGTAAGTAAAGCCGCGGTGAGTTCCGCCGGTTGGTCAAAGGCAAAAATGAAGTGAAATAACATCAATAGCTCTTGAAACTCATCTTTTGTTCCATTTTTGCATTTTTTATTGGTCACAGAGTTGATAAGGAATGATGCCGGCTCGTTATTTTAGCCCTGCCCTAAGTTGCTGTTGAGTTTATTTTCCTATCCTCTGTCCTTCCTGCTGGTACTCGGCAGTATTTGTTTATTAGGTAGCCTCGCATTCATATCCGTGGCTTTTTCCTTCAGGTCGAGAGGTCTGCGGGTTTAATTTTCAGAATCAGTGTGGTTCCCTTTGTTTTGTGAGAATAGATTTAGCATTGCCCATCATGCTGCTTTGCTTGGTCCCTGCTCGGCTCCAATTCCCACCTATGCAAGGACTGACAAAGAGGGCTTCTGCCCACCCCTAAATAAATATGTCAGTTTTGGAAAATGCCACAGGACTCCTTGTTTGTGCGGAAACACTCACCCTGGAGCTAAATGGCTCATCAGGGCTTGATGGTTTTCAGGCCAACGGGCTTTAGCTTTTCAAAGCAGAGCACAACTTCTGAGCCCCTCTCTGTCCTCATCCTCTTGGGCACCAAACTGGGGATAAAAAGGTGGCTTTTTCAGCACCCCAAAACGCCAGCTCTCCAGGGAAACCGCAAGGATGAGCGACAAAATTGTGGCTTCACCGCCTGAGCCGGTTTCCACCTCCCGCGTGTAAACCCTGCGGGAGCGGAGCGTTCAATCCGCATTGACTTTCCCCAGTATTTGGCTGCCTGATTTCTGCTCTTTTGGCAATGCAGGGGGTTGGGGAAAATATATCCCTCTCTGTTCCCAGCCACCGCTGCGCGCAAATCCTGATCATGGTAATAATTAAATAGCCTAATTAGGCCAGCTCCTCCCAGGGATTTAAAGACGATTTTTCATGCCTCTGGCAATTAAAAACTGACGCCAACGAAGGGGTTTGTGGCAGGGGGCAAACCACCCTCTTTTTGCTGAATGGGGGCTTGGAAAAGTTGAAGCTCCCAGTTTGCAAACTTTGCACGGGCTTTGCTGAGTCGGGGAACAGGCTGTTTGCCTGGAAAATTGCGGGGATGACAGGAGATTTAGGTGGGAATGAAAAACACCCACCCGGGAGCTGCCCTGTGTCCACACAACGAAAACTAGCCTTCTAGGTAAACTGGTTTAGGCTGGTTAAATCCTAGCTACATAGGGAAAAAAAATTCTTTTTCTTAGTTTCATAGCCTATCTTTTACCAAATTTAACATTGCAGCACTTTGGGGGTAAGAGGGGGGGAAAAAAAGTCTTGGATCAATGACCCGATGTTTAAAATAGCATGCAACTATCTGTATAAGTAGCTGAAAAGCAAAGAAAATCGCTCTCCTATGATAGAGAATTAAAAATAAAAATGAAGAATTTTTAAAAAAATTCTAGACGCTTTAGGAAGTGAACTTTCGAAACACAAAAATAAAGAAATAAAATAGAAACAATTGCAGGGGAAAAAAAGGCGGGGTGGGGGATCTAATCCGGAGCCAGCACGATAGGGAGAGAAAACATTTTCGCTCCAATTCGATTTCTGCTCCAGGCATTGACTGTCGGGTTGGGTGAGGTTAAGAAAGAGAAGCATGATCACGAAAAAATAAGGGACCAAAATCTTTCTTTGCTCCGTGCAATACCATTTCTAAAATGAGATAGTTAAAAAATGTAATGAATGAGGGGAAAGTTGGTTGGGGTAGGAGTCTCCAGTTGGTGCCGGGGTTGAAACAGCTCACTCCGTTTTCCTGGAGCTCGGGATGGGGGTGAGGCAGTCCGTGAAGTCCCAAAAGAAATTTATCTCCTGGCTTAAACCTCCAGCCCTCAGTCCACTGGCGATTTCTTTGGCGCTCCCCTTTCCAGCCCTCACCTTGGGGCTTTGACTGGGGTGGATTCGGAGTGAGACCGGCACATCAACCCTTCAAGGAAACGGGGCAGTTTTACCCGTGCGTGTCCATTGGGCGGCTGGCTCGTCTCCAAAGCAGCCCTTTGGGGGCAGGAGAAGGTGCCCCGCAGTTTATGGCTTGCTTGGGGCTCAGGGGGAAGCTGCAAGGAAGGAAAGGAGCTGGAAGAAAGAAATGCAAGCGGGAGAGAAACAAGATGCACACGGGAGGGAAAGAGAAGCAAGCCTGGAGACAGCAGCAGGTAAGGAAACAGCAGGGCAGGCAGCCCAAGCAATGGGTCTGCACCGGTTTGCAATGTGAAGTCCCCCTGGCTTTGGTGCCTGTTTGCACCAGGCTCCTTGCACGACCCTTTCTCACCCCCACCCCTGCCCTAGGGGTGCCCCTGCAGGCCCCAATCCTCCCCTTACCTTCAGCCAGGGCCAGGTAGGCAGCCTTCCCCTTGGCAGGCAGCGCCTGGTGACTGGGGGGCTCCAGGTAGCTGGGGGGCGCTTTGTCCCGGGATCCAGGGCACATGGCCGGATAGCGGTGGGTCTGGAAGGTGCCATAGGGCCGGCTGGGGGCCCCAGGCTGCAGTCCCGGAGCCAGGGGTGCGGCTGGGCAGAAGGGGAGGCAGCCCTGAGCCTCCATGGCCAGAGGATGCAGAGGCTGAGGGGACCCAGCTGAGATGCTGGTTTTGAGCTCATAAGGGGGAGGGATCCCCCCCCCCAAAAAACCAACCCTCACTTCAGCCAGACTGAGGCTACTAGGATCCCGTCACGTGTGTCTCCCTTCACATTTATTAACCCTCATATCCCAGCCCAGCCCCCTGGGCCGGTTCAGAGAGGCCAGAGCTTTCCCTAACCCTGGCCTGGCTTCCCTAGACTGCCGTGGGCCTCAGTGCCCCCCCACGCAAGTCTTTGGGCTCCCGAGCCACCCTTTATTTTCTGACTGGCAGAAGCCACTGGCCCAAGGCCTCCCTAGTCATTGGCTGGGATCTTTGAGAGGAGAAGGATGAGATTGGGGCTTCTGCTCCCCCTTTTAATCAAATCAATCCAATTTTTCTTCTCCCCAGTTGTCCACAATTAGTTTCCTGGGTTAGCTGATTAGAGCAGACAGAGGATCAGCATCCACGTGTCCCACTCGGGCTCAGGATGTGTCATCAGCCCAGTGTTTGTATGGGTGAGTGACTGGATAGTTCAGGGGTGCCCAGCCTTTTTGGGTGAGGGGCAACGTTGCAATTCTTCTCTCAGTCAGGGGGCCAGTGTGGAAATTTTTGATAGATAGGATATACAAATTGATCTTTATTAATAAACTTTAATAAAATAATGGTTAGTGTGAAATTTGGCATTGCTGTTGCTGGCATAAATGGTCAATGTCTGCCTGCACACTTGGTGTAGCATATTCCAGATAGCCCCAGCTCCCAGGGTCTTGTGGCAGCCCTTGGTGGGCTGGATAAAAGCCCTTGGTGGGCCAGATTCTGTCCTGTGGGCCACATGTTGGACAAGCTTGTCCATGCTATGGTTGTATATGGCCTATGAAGCTAGGAGGGGGACTACAAAGAGAAAACAGCATTCAAAAATGAGTTGATTTTTGAAAGGGGGAAATAGTGAAATAAGTCCATGGTTTCTGGAAGTTGCATGCAGATAGGGGCCCACCTGGAAAGCTTCTGCCTGCTCTGACAAACAAGGAGGCCCTGACATGGACATCGGGGCTTGCAAAAGTGGGGAATCCCTTGGAGAGAGGGGGCAGGGAATAGGGACCCCAGGGTAGGCCAAATTCTTCCTTTAAACTCCATCAGAGCCATCCTGCTGTTTGCTGCCTCCCTTGTCCCACCTTTGGATCCTGGGCGCAAACCTCACCCCTTTAAACAGTTTCCAAGGAGCCCCTGTTTCACCCGGGGCCTGTGATCTCCCCATAGCTTCAGGCAGGTAAGAAATCTCACTGGGGTTAATCCTGCCCTAGGCAGAAGGCAAGCTGCTTTAATCTGCTTAATTTTTAGGCTCTTCCTAGTATCTGCCCCCTTACTGGTTTACAAGCTGCTGGATCCTGCCCCCCAGAGTGGTCCCAGGACAAGCTCTGGGTCCAAGCATGTTCATGGCTGGGGGCCAGCTTGCTCTTTTCCAAGGCACTGATTGCAAATGTCTCCTCTTTGAGTTTTTCCAAGATACAGTTAGTGGGGGACTCCCTGAGGGCACAAGAAAATTTGCCCTAAAATTTCAGGGTTTTGGAAACCAAAAGTTCCTCGATGCTAAAACAAAACCCATCCAACAACACTCACCCAAACAAAAACCAGCCAAACACCCCCAGACCAACCGATCAACCACAAACATTAATAACCAGCAGTCTTATGTAGTGTTAACTTTATACTAATAACCATAATCAATAAATATCAAACCCACAGAATTTCCCAAGGAATGAAGTACAAATCGCGAGAACCAAAGATCCCCCCACCAAACAATTTTTTCCCCAATTCAAACACACAGCACAACAAAATCAAGTAAAGAAAAAACCCAAAGAGAGAAACAACAAAACAAACATCTTGTTCTATGTACAGCGCCCAGCACGGCTCATATTGACAGACCCCTGGAAACATTGTGACACAATAAAGTTTTTCTTCCAAAGATACTCCAAATCCCCTGCCCCAAAAAATGTCAAGCAAAAGAAGGGAAAAAATAATCAAAACCATCTCAAGTCGAATAAGAAAATACCCACACATTGCTGTTTTCTCTGACTGTGTTTTTTTTTAACATAGGGCTTAGTGCATTCAAATCCAAGAGGCCAGTAAAGGTGCCTGTTTGACTTAGGCGGAGGGGCCGGTGGTTGTGGACAAGGATGGGTGTCAAAGTTGCTCTCTTGTTTTAGCGCCTTAGTGAGCACCACTAGTTAGCCTGAAACAAATCAAAGAGTCAACACGGAGACTTTTGGCTGTGAAAGAAGCAGGCTGAGGTGCACAGGAGAGGGGGAAATGAAACTCATTACAGGCACGCTTCATGGGTAGATAAGGGAAACATTTGCCGGACTTAATTGCAGCGAGGGTCTTGTGTTAATTACTCCTGTGGGGAAGGCTTTCCTTACTCCTGTTGCTGCAACTGAGATCTTTATGCGGGGATTGGAGGAAATGTCTTTTGCTGTCTGTATGGCTGTTGCATAGCCCCACAGAAGGACTCCCCTTGACTTCAAAAGGGCTTTGGATCAGGTCTTGCATGTTAGCAGGGAGGTAGGGGGATTTGAGAAATGCAAACCACAATTCACAGATGGATTAGAAAGCCAAGAGGCAGGCTGAAGTGGGAAGTCATTCTGTTTGTGTCAGAGAATATAATATGTATTTATAGCGTTTATATGTCTTAATAGGCATTACAGGCTTAATCAGATAGTTATAGCTCTGTAAAAAAAAAAGAGAAATACAACTGAGGATGTAGCAAAACTCAGAGACTCTGAAGTCAGACGGGACCAATGTGATCACCTAGTCTGACCTCCTGCACAATGTGGGCCACAGAACCTCCTACACCCACTCCTGAAGACTATGGCCTGGTGTACATTTAAAATATAGTGGCAAAGCTCTGTTGGTCAGAGGCATGAGAAAAACACATTGCAAGTGGCATAGCTTGTTGGGAGGTGGTGCTCCTTTAATGCAGAACTACTTCTGCTGCGGCAAGTCTCTATGAGTAGAGCCCTGCACAGATACAAATACGTGGATCCCTATCTGACCTGCATCTGCAAGAAACGGTCTGCGGATATCCGTGTTGTATCTGCAAATGCGGATATAATGCAGATATCCGCGGATATCTGCATATTTGCAGGGCTCTAGCTCTGTGCAGATAAAAATATGCAGACCCGTATCCAATCTGCATCCACAAGAAATGGTCCGTGGATATCTGTGTTGTATTTGCGGATGCAGATATAATGCAGACATCCGTGGATTTGCAGGTCTATCTATGAGTGGGCTAAGCCAGCCTGTATGTGCAACAGAGGGTCTGTAGTGAAAACATAGCCTAAAGTATAAGAAATGAATAAATTACAGCTGGATCGGTAACACTGGCTTAATTTCTGCTCTCATGTTCCATCTTATCGAAGCATTACGTAGATGTACTCTTAGGGTCTGATCCTGCAAGTCTTGGTGAAGTGATTAATCCTTATCAAGTGTGTTTAACATACAGTGAGCAAGTTATCTTCAGGCCAATATAAGAAATCTGGAGCGCTGAAGCTCAGAGTCAGCATGTGATTAAAGTTAAGGGTGTGCTTTAACGAGTTGGGGCCTGTGACAAATAGCTAGAGATGCATGAACTTTGTATGTGAGTTGTTAGAGCTATACTTTCCTGAAAGACTTAAAATCAGGGGTCTCAAACTTGCAGCTTGTGGGCTGCATGCGGCCCCTGAAGTTATTTCCTGCGACCCGCAACGACACTATCACTATTTGCAATATTATTGTGTGAGAAGGTTTCAGTGGTGTGGCTCTCAGGCTAATGTATTAGTCCTCACGCGGCCCTTGTGGTGATTTGAGTTTGAGACCCCTGCTTTTAATAATCCAGAATGAGCAGAGCTGGGAATCAGGACTTCTGGGTTGTCTTCCTGGCTCCATCACTGACTGGCTGGCTTTGTACAGATTATCCCTTTGGAACTGTTTGAATTGACCTTGTGACCCATCCTTCTCACTATGTGTGCATACAGTTAACATACGACATCTTCCATTTCATGCATCTGATGAGGTGGGATTGCGTCCACAAAAGCTTATGCAATAAATAAACATGTTGCACTTTAAAAGGGCCACAGGGCGCCTTTTTTTGTTTTGGCTTTGTACGATCCGTCTAGCAGAGATAATGATTCTTTACCTGTATCAAGAGCGTATAGGCGTGTGTGTGTGTGTGTGTGTGTTTAATAAATGAATGCTTGTTAGATGCTTTGAGATTCTCTGCTGAAGGGGGACTCTGACCAAGCAGAGAGAGTGAGCCAGATCAATCAGGGAAGAGACTGCAGGAGAAGTAAAGAGGTGAGGTAGGAGGTGGGCAAGCAAAATCTGCAATACATGTAAATAAATTGACATAGCTGTGCAGTATGAGGCCCTGCGATGAAGTTTCCCACTGGCTCTAAGGAGAGGATGTGCAAGCCCTCAGTAATGGCCCTCCAGCTCAGCAAGAGGCTGGCAGACTGACCCAAAGGCTGACTTGAGGGTAGAAGGGGTGTGGGTGTGAGAGAGAGAGAGAGACATTTTGGAGATTTTTACTGAGGACAGCTGTGACCCAGGCAGAGATGGACTGAAGACAGTGAACTGGCTGGAGGACTGCATCATTGGGTGAGTTTCTAGCTTAGAGACCGCCACAGAGCCCATGACCAACAACGGGAGGCTTGAGCCCCAAGAGAGAGCTGATGCCGTGCCTGGCCCCGAGGGGTAGCAAGCAATGAGTGGGCTTTGTTAGACAGAGTTAGAAGACCAAAGATTTTTTAAAAGTGACCAAGAGGTTGGGAAGGTCTATAAACCTCCCAGCTTTGGGATGCGAGTCAACCTCAGGCTGACTGGTGCCTAGAAGATTCATTCCCTTGTGAAGCGCCACCGTCCATTCCTTCATACGGTTTCTTGCTCCTTCCTCTGAAGGAGTCGAGCGATCCCCGGCCAATGTCGGAGACTAGATGGACATTTGGTGTGCTCCAGTCCGGCAACAGCAAATAGGGGGACCACCTTTGTTGGATGGAAATAAGAGAAAGTCTCTTGAAAAATAAGGGACGGGACAGTGCTTTATTTTAAGGGACACTTTAGGGAAACATCATTCCCTTAGCAGAATGCACATTTTTCTCTGAAACGTACATCTCTCCTGCCTTCAGGTATACCATGCAATTATTATAGACTTCAAGGTATGGTTTAAAATGGTATATGTTGTCAGTTTTAATACATTTCAATACATCTTCGAATAAAGGCAGGTGGTTTCCTTAAGAGATAAATCAATGAAGTAAGGGATAGTCCCCTAAAATAAGGGCCTGGGGTTTTCCCATTAGGGTGACCTCCAATTGGTCAGAGTGCAGTTTTGGGAAGTTGGGTGGTTTGATTTGATGCACAAAGGATTCACTCGGTGACCGGAATTAGTTCTCTATTCTCTGCCCTTCTAGCTTTCCCCCACTCCTTCCCGTAATGTGTTCGTTGTTAGTCACTCTTCGAGGGCAGCTGGAAAGATCTGTATGGTTCACAGCAGGTCCAGGGGATAACATCCAGCAGATGAGCCTTTTCTCCAGGCGCTGTCAATTTAACTGTACTATTTCAAACCTCAGCTGAAATCCTCTTCCTTCAGAGCCCAGGGAGAACAAAGCTACAGCCTTTCTCTGATGCTGAGTGAGTTTGTTGTCTCTGCTGGAAAACATGGAACCAGATTGGTTTGAAACAGCTTTGCCACAATAAATTTAAAGTCAAGGGAGGAAGGGGAGAATCCTAATTTCCGCCTGCCAATTTTTCACAATTCAGGAGTCAGCACAATCCTCTATGAACAGTCTGGGACTGCATCAAAGCACAGGCTCAGAGTGAGCTGTGTTGTGAAAGGAAGGGACAGAGAGCGGCCGGAACTGATCGTTCAGATCCAAATGATCCTAAAGGGTAGGGCTGTTTGGATCCAAGTCTTTGGTTTGATGCAGGTAGCGATAGAACAGAATTTCCCAAATCCCTGCCCTAACTTTTCTCCCATTGGAGGCAATGGTACAACTCCCACTGATGTCAATGGGAACAATGTGAAACCACAACTCGCTGCTCTGGCCAACCACACCATACGCCCCAGCTGTGCAATTCAAGTCTGGAGGCAGATCTAAGCTGCACAAACTTGTCCCCAAGACCTCAAGTGCTTGCATTAAGCTTCTGCCCGCTGCAGGAGAAGGGGGTGGCTGCAACATTTGGATCTGGAATCAGAACCAGATTCAGATCAGAAGCTAAACGTTCCTCGAGCTAAGAGGTGCTTGGAGACAAGATTTTGGTTGTGTCTCCTCTCCAGATGGAAGGCATCTCAGCTGGGCTGGGAACAGTTAGCAGGTGTATTTGGCCAGTGCTTCACCACAGTTTTTCTGCTTCTGTTCAGAGGAGCAGCTAGAAAAGTGAATGTTTTCCTTCTGCATTGTGCATTACTTTTCTTCCTTTGCCTCAGTGAGCTCATTAGGTGTCTCAGGAAGTACTCTGGGCTGGACTATAGAGCTGGGGACAAATGGCACCAGAAGTGGTAGGATGTCCAAAGAAACAGCTGGGGACTGATGAGTACTTCTTGTCTGTGACAGGTCAGAAGAACCACGTCGTAACAGACACAACGTCTCTTTTACAGTCCTATGTCCTGCTGATGAGACTGGCTTACATCAGAAGGTCATAATAGGGTACAAGAACCCAAACTATAGTATATCTAATGGCGCCGTTCGGTACCTTTGTGTGAGAGTCACTTCTCATGGAGGTGTCCTACTTAAAGATCATTTATACCCAGAATCTATGAGGATTGATAACACTTACTAGTTTAACTTCATGTTATTCTTCTTCGCATAAAAGGCCAAACCCTCACCTGCTGTAAACCAGCAGGGGTTCATTGAAATCAAGCTGAGGATCTGGCCCGTATGAGAGAGAGAATGGCATCAAGCTAAGATAAAATCCCAAGGGGTTTCACGCTGTTTGTTTCAGGATCTGGCCCATAAAGGTTTAAACTGTGTTTTGGAATCTCATGAAGCTATTTGCCTGACCAGTAGGGGAGGCCGTGTGGGTTAGCAGGTGTCAGGGACTGCGGACAAATCACCTAGGCTCAGGCCCACAGAGGCATTTAGGTTCCCAACTTCCACTCCATTTCTTTGTGGGTCTGGTCCTTAGCCTCTCCGAGCATCAGTTGCCACACCTGTAAAGTGGGAATAAGGTTCCTGACCTGCTTTGTAAAGTACCTGGAGATGTACAGATGAAAGTGCTATGCAAGTATTTCCCTGTTCAGTTTTGTATTCATTCTTAATTACTCTATGCAAAATGGGGTGCTGCTCCTACTCCAACCCTAAAAGATTAACTGGAGCTTGAGAGCTTAATTAGGGCACCGGGTTGCACGTGGAGGCAGGTCAAGCTTAGATAAAGATGAAGCCTGGGAGCAGACAGGAAGGAAGCCCTCTTGGGACCGAGGCTGTAGGGAACGAAGGGAAGGACTCTGATCCTGCTCTGGTTGTTAGGGAATGGAAGAAAGGTCGAGATAGAGGCAGATGTAACTTAAGTTTAAGGAGAGGCTATGGGAAAAACCCTGAAGGATGGAGTCCAGGGAAGCAATGAGGCATCTGAGGGAGCTTCCCATAGAGTCCCTGGCTTGGAGCCCAGAGGAGAATAGGGGCTTGGGTTTCCCTAATAGCTGCCAGAAACTGCAGTGTAGAAATCCCTGGCACCAGGGGCAAAAGGACTATAAAGTTCGGAGCTGAGCCTCCTGGAAGAAAGCCCTGAGAAGAGACTCTCGGCAAGAGAGCTGAAGGACAGCCTTACAGTGCTTGGGAAGGGTCGAAGAGCAAGGAGTCAGCCTGTATAGGGCTGAAGAGCTATGGTTATTGCAGTTTAATTTATTGGAGTCTTTGTTTATCCCAGAAGAGAGGAACGGACTAAAATGTGACCTGGCCAGGGAGCTGACTACCAAGGAGAGGCGGACAACCAAAGGATCAGAGCAGTTGTTGGCTGGGAGTGCTAAAGGGAAGAATTGCCATGCCAAACCACCTGTGAGGGGGTGCTCCAGTGGTGAATTGTCCCATCTACATTTGTTTTCTTCTGAAATCCTGCAGCAGAGAGTTCCAAAGGTCAGTTGTCTTATCTTGCATAAAATGGTATTTTAAAAATCTCTCTCAAAACTTTTTAATCTTAGAAAGCTCTTTTCTTCCTTCACGGATTAAGCTGGTCAAAGGCTTAGGCTTTTTTGTAGCAACCTGTTATACAGACAGCTGCCATGTCCCTCTGTCTGGACCAAATAGACTGAGCCTTTCTCATTTGGGGATTTTTTCTTGCCCCATGTGAGCACATTTAGTTGCCACACACCAAAAACTCAGAGGTAACAAAAATCTGTCTACAGTCTAGGTCTGCAAAGACACACATATCCTATATTTGAGCTAAGCTTTAGATGAAGATTTAGAAATCTCTTGGGCCAGACTCTCAGTAGCATAAATTGATGTGGCTCAGTTTGTATCTAGGTTGCATTTTAGAACCTCTTTCCGTTCAAACATTGTATTACAAACCCCAGCAACAACTGCAGGAGCTATTGCAGTTTCTCTGACGTTGAGCCTAGTCTGGTGTTGCTCTGCACAACCTTCACCATTCCTTGCAATGAGATGTCCTCCAGGAAGGCACATGTTGAAGGCAGTAAAAAAGCACTGTAAATGCACTCTGAGATGTTTTGTATGACTGTAATAATGGTTCACATCATCTTGTGGCTGGAAGAGGGAACCCCTTGAACTGATTTCTGCAGGAAATCCATTGGTTCCAGAAAGCTGAATCCAGATTTGTTGTTTTACAGGGCTGACAAGTTGTAATCGCTGCATTTTCAGGGTTCCTAAAGGAAACACAAACACACCCCTTATGATCTCAAACATCCATGTGAACTGTAAATAGTTATGCACGTTATAAAAATATGCACAAAGTTCATATGGTATTCTCACACCCACCCACACAAATACGTTTGTGCATGCATGTACGATCTACACGTATACTGTGATCACATGTGCAGGCACACCTATGTTATAGTCAGATGGGTGCAATGGATTAGGGTTCATGAGATGCCACTGGCCTGCTGGGTGAGCCTGGGTAAGTCACGGCTCTGTTTTGCCTCAGTTTCTCACTCTGTAAAATGGACATAAGCAAGCCAACCTCATCTGTCAAGCACTGTGAGATCTATGGAAGAACAGTGCTATATAAGAGCGAGGTATTCAATTTTAATGACATACATACACAAAACAAACACATTATTATTTCACACACTGATGTGTGCCCATCTGTATATTATAATCATGCCCTTTCCCATATTATAACTAATCACAAATATACTATAATCATGTTCACTGCCCCTACACATGCTTTGTAATTTCTTTCAGCTTCCCCAAGGAGGTGAGGCAAACCAATCCATTTAAAGCAAAATTTCCACCTTGCAGATGTCACAGTGTCTTGCCTGTGGGACTCTGTCGTCCAAGTCTTTTGCCACTGATCGAGACCCAGACTGACTTTCGTGAGACATTGGAGGATAGAACTGACCAAAGGCCAGTTCCTGAAGTCTTCACTCAACCCTGTGCACATTTATAACTGGAGTAACTCCACTGGCTTCAAAGCGTCTAACGAAGTGGGATATTCTCCCACGAGAGCTCATGTGATAAATAAATTCGTTAGTCTTTGAAAGTGCCACAGGACTCCTTGTTCGTTCCACTGGCTTGTTCATTTAGACAGCTACAAATGGATTGAAATGATAAAGATGGATGTTCTGAAGGGCTCAATTCAAGATGACAACTCAAGTTAGAATAGAGGGAAGGGATTTAGATCCCTGTGTATCTTAAGGACTACTGGGTGACCCCACTTCAGAACAGAGTTCAAAGATCCCCAGTTCCCTTCCCCTTTGGAGACCAATGGACAAAATTTCCAGCACGACCCAGTGTTTCTCCCTTCTTTTACTTCCACTTTGTTGTCTCCTTTCAGCTCTGGAGCCACCCTCTGAATGCCAGTTCCTCTCCGCCTTTGCTTGTGCAAAACACCCTTTGGAAGACCTTTGCCTGAACAGCAACTCAGAACCAAAATCTGACGTCAGTCTCGCTGATGCAAATCCACAGTGACCCTAATGAAATCAGATTTACACTTGCATCGCTGAGAACATAATCAGCCCTTCCGCCTCTGGCACTTAAACTGTGTCCTCTAGAGGCCCTGATCCTCAGGTAGCGTAGTTCTGTGGAGAGTGCAAAAGACACTCGTTTACGCCCGCTGAGGATCCTGCCCAGTCATGGAAGTCAGTCGAGCTGTGTTGGTTTGTTGCTGGCTGAAGAGCTGGGTCACGTTTTCTAACTGGAAAATTTGGGTCAATAAACTCTGTTTTATGTTGCAAGACTGAATTAGATTAGTCCCCTTGGGATCTGTTGGCAGCATCTCTCCTCCTCAAAGAACCCCTCCTTCTCCCTCTCTTTATGTAAACTGCACTCAGCGTGGTTCCAATACTTGAAGTTTAATGCATACAAAGCCATCAGTGTTTCCCTGACTGTTTTACACTCTAACAGGGAAAGATTTGTACTTGGTATATGAAACATATGGGAGACTGTCGGTGCTTTGGAAAGGGTTTGGTGATGCCAAGATCAGCCTCTTCAATTCCTTTTTCTTGAGAGTCTCTCTCTGCCTCCCCCTCCTCTAAATAAAAAGACTGAAATACAGTTTTAAATCAGCCACAGTGCAAATGGTAAATTGCACAAATGGCATGTACATAATCAAAGGCAGCCAGGATTAAAATGGATACATTTCACATGGAAGATTGGATTGAATGTACTCCACTGATTTAAATGGAGTCATTCCAGACTGACACCAGCCTTGGAGCACCTCGTGTAACATACACCATTTTGGGCCAGGTCCTCAGCTCCTCTAAATTTTGTAATTTCCCTTCCTTTAATTGGAGCTGCGATGACTTACACCACCAAGAACAGACGCTCAGTGAGTGTATATTATTTACTGTGGGCAGGCTTTTCTGTGCTGATGTACTAGCTGCACTGATGTCGGTGGAGTTATTCCAGTTTTACTCTGGTGTGATCGACAACAGAATTTGGCCTCCAGGTATCAGTTGGTCAGAAGATTATGGGTTAAGTATATGGGAGAGATGACACAGTGTGCCGTGCTGGTTTGGCGTTTGGCGGGTGACTAGAACGTGTTAGTTTCCCGGGGCAGTAGCAGGTTTGTGGATTTACACTTCTTGGACCCATCCAGCTCAGGTTTAACTCGTGGACTGAGCTGCTGGTGGTGGAAAAATAGGTTCAAGCAAGGAAAGCAATTAAATGGCAGGAGGGAGTGTTGGGTTATCTTAGTCCCCCCTGTTTTAACTTGAAAATAATGAGGGCCTGATTCCTTTTTTATTTGTCCTGGTTGAAATCAGAAATAACTCTATTGGCATCCATGGGGTTCCACAGGTGTAAAAACCAGTGTAAGTAGAAAATCAAACTTATATGAGGGATTAATTCCTCTCATGGACATTGGCTTTAAATTGGTGTCAATGGGCCAGATCCTGGTGCTCTGTTTCATTACACCAACTGAGGACATAGCTTACAGACTTCAGTGGAGCATCTCCTGATTTACACCAGGTAGGTGTGAGCAGAATGAGGCCAACTAACCATAAGGTCCCGTTATTTGGCATAGAACGCCAAGCAATGTAAATTATACTCCTTTGCCACACATACTGGGTGCCTACTCTCACCTACTTCCAGCTGAGCTTTTAGCCAACTTACCGTCTGCTGCAGGACTGCTGAAAATCAGCTCGCTGTGGTCCAGATCCTTGGCTAGAGTTCATCAATGCAGCCCTCTTGACTTTAGTACAGTACTGTCCGTGCCATTCATTCCTCACTGGCTGATTATTCCCCAAAGAAGGAGGCACCTGTGCTGTATTAGTAGATGGGGCTGGTTTGGAAAAGTGTTTTTGCATCATTGGGGGTGGACAGATTTATTCTCCTCATCACTAACAAGGCATTTCCAGGCCTCAATGAATTATACATCCCTCTGGACAGAAGAAACCTTGCTCCATAAATCAGAGGCAGGGCTGATGAGTGGTGCGTGCATCTCTAGTCTGGAGAGTGGCATTTCGGAGATCCTAGGGACAGCAGTCTCCACCACAAATCCCTAATAAACCTGGGAGTAATCGTTCCCATCAGAGCACCAAAAAAGCACTGGAAAACACCGCCTCCTCCCCAAATGTAAGTGGAAAATTTATTGTGTGAAAGAGAGGGTGGGGGGCAGAGGAGCTTTTCCTACGTTTCTGTGACAAACTGCAACATATGTGGAGACCCTAAGGGATTTTATATAAAGGAGCTGGTTCCCCTGTTTTTCCCATGGGTGTAAATCAGGAGCTGCCTGATTGAAATCAATGGAGAGGCACTGGTGAAAGCGACAGGAGAACCAACCCCAATCGTTAAACATTGCAAAAAAAAAAAAAAAGAACAGTAAAGGGTTCAAGTGAAGTTGTTGAGTCTCTTCTGCTTTCTCTTTTGTATTTAGACCTAAAAAACCAGGGGATGTGTGCTTCTTCTTCAGGGGAAGATGTGTTGTATTAGCTAGCTGGCGTCTGAAAGTGACTGAACCCTTTATGGTTGTGGTGGATGATGCACGTGGGGGGGACAGCTCTATAGGAGCCTGTGGATTGTGGGATGTAGAAATTCCTTGTACCCCACGCTGATCTCCCTATTTTCTAAGTGTCCTTCCTTTGTCCCTCCCCTAAGTATCATCCATTCTCTTACTATGGGGCTGGGACCTTGATGCTGAGCAAACTGAGTGCTAGGTTTGAGAAGTCTCTATGATTTAAGCCTTAGCAGACAACGGGAGCATGCTAATTCACATTGTAAAGGTGAAGGAATCCTTTCCTTATTTTCTTTGTCTGTGGTGCCAACAGAAGTTGGGGGGGGGAGATGGTTGGGGAAAAAAACAAACAAAAGTAATCCCCATGTATTATGTTTCCTGAACCACCTCAGATTTTCATTTTTTGTGGACTCCCCCTTCCAACCCCCCCCCCCCAAATGTTTTCAGGGGAAATTTTAAAAAGGGAGAAAAATTTCCTAGGGGTACTTAAAAGAACCTTCCACCTTTTCCAGTCTGCTCTCTTAATAACAATGAGCCATATCTTCAAATTGGCATAGCTTTAGGGGAATCAATAGAAGAAACCTGGTCCTACCATCACCTGGAATGCACTAGGCAAATCCAATCTATATAGACCAGGTGTGGCTAGACTGCGGCTCGGGAGCCACATGTGGCTCTTGAATGAAAAATTGTGGCTCCCAGAAGAACGTCAGCAAATCAGCCCCAGCCTAGGAGTTCAAGAGGGGGTCGGGATGGTGGGGAGAAGTGCAGCATGGTCAGGATTTTAAAAAATCTCTCCACTAGCCTGCAGTCTTCTACATTGAGCAGCAGCTAAGTTTTTACTGTATAGGCCTAGTTTTCATGGAAACCTTAAGTAATTATTAGTCTGACATTAGTAGGATCAATATTTGTCCTCTTTTTACAATAAAGTTAGTGTTCAATGAATTTTACACTTAGTAATTTTGGAGCAGGTAAAAGTATATGGCTATATGCCTCAGTGTGGCTCTCAAAGGTTTAATAATCGACTTGTGTGGCTCTTGAGTTCCATAAGTTTGGCCACCCTTGAAGACCTTTACAAAGTCAGGGGAACATTATTATCCATATTTTATAAATGTGGAAACTGAGGCACGGGAAGGGCTGTGAGTTGTCCATAGTCACCCAGAAGGTTAATGACAATAAAATTGGGTGGCCTGATTCTCAAGATCCATTTGCATCCTGTGGCCTCTTTGGCAGACGTAAGGGCTTGAAGCCAGCTCTTCATAGAGCCCCAGGTGGAAAGGAAAGGTCCGTGGTGTGACTGCTATACACTCAGTAGGGCTGCTGCCTGCTTCCTGGAGGGCATAGCAAGCTAAGTGTAAGTTAGAGCAGCCTTAGGAGGGTTGTGTCTGCGGCTGGTACCAGAAAATGGAGAATCCAAAGGTGTTTCAAAGTCACCTTCATCCCAAATACAGGAATTGAGTAGCTGAGGCTCAGATGCAGCTCCTTTGCTCTGGGGCGAGATCTCCCAGCTCATTCTGTTTTGCAAGCAGGGAACAACTTTCCAGAGGACCTTCGTGTTCGATAATTGACCAAATGGGGAAGGGAACCACTTCAAGCAATCAGCCTGTTAAAGATCTCTATACCTGTCAGAATGCATGAAATGTGACACGGCAAAGAACATTAAGGGCCAGGAATAAAACATGTGGTCTGTCAGAGGCTGTCGCTCCAGACCCAGGAAATACAAGCCAATCTCTGTTTCAAATCTTCACCCTAGAAGGATCCAGTGACTCAATGTAACTCAGCCGTCACATGTCAAGTGTGAGCCACTTCCATCCTCTGCTGGCTTGTGATGTTTAGGGGGCTGGGTGGAGAAGCTCAGACAGCCTCTATAAAACAGACATGGAAATATCTGTGGGAATCGAGCTTTTATTTACATTTGAAGTTATAGAGCCACTGTTTGCAAGGTCCCCTGAACATTTGTTTTTTGGAACTGAATAGATGAGCAGTGTTTTGGCAGCTGACTCTGGGATGCTAGTGTGAGACTGAAACAGGGAAATGAAGAGCACGGAAGCTCAAGAACAGATCAAGTAGGTGTCCAGATGTTGCAGGAAGGGGCTTGGTGTGAATGCCTGGATGCAGGCATGAATAACAGATTTCTAATTTGGATTGGAGTGAGGGGTTAAAGCTGAGGCTGGATTAGGGCTGTTTGGGGCATCACTTTGCTATTGTCTAATATATTACCCCAAGAGGCAGACATCTGTCCATCTCAACTCTCATCATGAGACACCCCAAAGGTCTGGTTTTTTACGGTGCAGTCACCCCCAGAATCCCCCCAAGGAGACTGCAATCCCATTGTGCTAGGCGCTGTACAAACTCAGAATACTAGAGTGTATGCTGCAGCGTGGCTAGTGCACAGAATAGCATCTGGGATGCCATCCCATCCTTGAGGCTGCTCTGAGTTGCTCCTTGGCCCTGGCCTAGCTTCTGAAGACCCAAGGGTGAAGAACTGCCTGGAAGGCAGTAGGCACAGAAGAGTGAGTCTTCAGGATCTGGTCTGTGTCATTAAATGGGGAAATGAAGCGGCCAAGGCCAGGAGGAAAGAAATGTTTCCAGCTGAGGTTTGAAGTGAGACAGAGAGTGGATCTCATCAGGTACAGAAGATCCTCCTGGGGAAGAATATTTTGATAACTAGCATTTGTTCTTCATGGGCCAGCTCCATTTCTGGTGTAATCTCACTGGCTGTGACAGTGGTACCCAAGGGATCAGCCTGGCCCTAAATCCTTAACTTTGCTTAACGCTCTCTTGGCTTTTAGTGGTCATTACTTGGACCCTAGGGCTGCAATAGCAGCTCGCCTTGCCGGTGGAAGTTAGAGCCGAGTGTAGGGGTGATGGGGAGGGTCTGGTTTCACTCTGTCGCTGGGTTCAGAGGTGGGGCATCTGCTCCCAGAAAAGTTCTTATTTCCTGACTCCCCCCCACACTTTCTCTCATCGGAGTTTTGTCTCGGATGCCCTGTTGCGCTGTCCCCAAGATGACCCAGCCCACGTCCCTTTCACTCAGCCAACTCTGATAAGAAGACTAGAAACAGCTTTGACCTTTCAACTACAAATATCTTGGCCATGAACCTCAGGCGGTTCTGCATCTCACCGCTCCCTTGATCACACACTAGGAAATCAAACTTTGTTACTGAATCCTTAAGCCGCTGGACTCCAAAAGTCTAAGGCACCAGGAGCCTCATTGTAGGCAGCGGTTTTCCCCCTAGATCTTCAGCAAGCGTCAGCTGCGGGAAGAGAGCTGTGGGGTGGGTGGGGTGACTTGTCAAGGCAATAGCCTGGTTTTTTACTCTGGCTGCCCTGGGCCGGCTTGTAGCAAGGTGAGCAAGTGAGTCAGATTCTCAGCTGGGATAAACCAATATGTTGCAGCCAGTCAGATTAATGGGAGCTGAGGATCAGGCCCAGTGTGGGTAGCTCATGGCACTTGTGGCCCCATTACTTCATCCTGTCGGTGGAGAGAATATCAAATCCCATCCAGTAGAGAAGACAAGCCATTTAATCAGTCTCATAAACTCACTGAGCCCGAATCTCCTGGCATAAATCAGGAGTAACTCCATGGAAACTGGGAGAGGTAGAGCAACGTGTGATCGATGCATTGCAGAGGAGACTCAGGCATGAGCACATTGCCAAAGATGAACTCTGGCCCTCTCGAAGCCTGCTACTGCTGAAGTCAATGGGGATTTTGCCAATGCCTTCACCAACACCTGGATTTCACCTCTGGAGACGAAACGGGTGATTCCTTTCCCACTTCTGTCTGCAAAAGCCAGGAGGAACTCGGTGTGAGTCAATGGAGTGATGCTGGCCAGCGCAGCATTGGGCCCGCAGGAATTGTTTTGGCCAAGCACAGATGGCAAGGAGATGGTTTATTTTAGGAAGAGCTTTCTTCTTAAGTGGAAGCACATTGAGGAGTGCCCTTCAGGCTACAGTCTCGACTCTTATAAAACAGGAACAGCACAAGTGGCCAATAGACAGGGCCGCTGGCTGTTGATCTGTCTCCTCCAACCTCTGCACATTTTGCGCCAGAGAAATCTGTGTCATTTGAGTGAGATCAGACCACAAACAGGGAAGTCAATGGAGCTGCACCTATTTACCCCAGCTGATGGTTAGACCAAGTTCTTCTTTGCTCTGTAGGGGTAATTCTGATTCCCATAGCTTTTTGCATAAACACAGGACAGTGTTCCTTATCTTTGACTATTCCTGTTCCTCCACTACAACTGTTGCATTGTGTTGGCTGGTGCCCCCCTCCTACGGGAGTCTACAGGAATGTCATTTGTAAAACAGTAATGATCTGTGTCTGAAGCTCACAGCACCCATAAGAGGTAGGTCTGCACCATTAGCCCCATTTTACCAGTGGGGAGACTGAAGCACTGAAAGGCAGGAAATGACTTGAATGTGGTGACCTAGTGAAAGGGGGACAGAACTGGTACTAGACCCCAAAAGTCCTGGTGCCCACAAAACTTAAGTCTTTGAATAGACCACAAACCCAGATTTATACTAGTTCTTAAGTTATTTAGCTACCACTGTGATGATTATGTTATAAATCCATAAACAGACAGACAGCTGGACAGATGGAGAGAAAGATAAATCCTTCTTCCCCCTTCAAAAAAAAAGTTCAAAAGGATTTTTTTGGGAGCTGGGAGTGGGTTGAACGTGGGGTTTGTTAACACCAGGAGCGTTAACATGTGCAAGAAGAAACTACACAGATGATTTCTATTCTTGCCTTCTTTCTTTCTCCTAGGAACGTAAGGTTTGCAAACAGGGTGTTTGCAAACCATCCTGTTGTTCGCTCTGCATGTGTGTTATATACCTTCCCCTCAATGCCCTTCAAGGAAGTGATGACGTCTTATTTTATGTATGGAGCAGACTAAAATGAGGGTCTAATACAGGGGTGTCAAACTCATTCGCTATGGCAGGCCAGATTTGACTTAAATGTACTTGAAGTAGAGTGTACATACCGTAAATTGAAATACTACATCACTCTTGCAGTATTGCTGAGTGCTGGTGTGAAACTGTGCTCTGAGATACTCCTATGTGTTAGGGAAGCGTGTTGTCTTGCAGGCTATGTCTGGATCAGCAAAAGTAAGTTCGAACTTGTTTGTTTGAACTAATAAGTTCAAGTTTAGTTCAAACTAACCGTTATCTTCTTAGTTCAAACTAACCACGTTGTTAGTTTGATCTAACTGCCTTAGTTCGAACTTAGTAAGTTTGAATTAAGGGTTAGTTCAAGTCTTCACTGTACTTAGTTCGAACTAAACATTGGTACTTACTAGTTCGAACTAAGTGTTCCTTAGTTCGAACTAAGGACTGGCTAGCGTGGCCATCAGCTAACTTAATTCAAATTAAGCTTCCTTAATTTGAACTAAATTGCTCTTGTAGACATAGCTGCAGGGCTGTGTCCCCATTTTCCATGATGTTGCGAGACTTGACACTCTCATGGCATTGCAGAATGCTTTGCATGTGAGACCACGCTCTTTCTCTTTCTGTTACGGAGGATGTGGTTCTGCGGAGCGTGGTCACGGCCTGGATGGAAAAGGTTTGGCCCACGGTCTGCATGTTTGCCACCCCTCGTCTAATCTCTCTTGGGCTCCCTTGCACTACAATAGTAACAATTAATGATGATGGCTCTTTACAGAAACAATATGGGTCCCAGACCATAGCAGCTAGAAATCTAAAAAGACGGAGGATCAAATCCTTCTCTCAGGTATAGACTAATGACCCTACAGAATCTTTTACCTTTTTTCCATTATAGGGGCAGATCCTCAGTTGGTATTAGCAAGAATAGCTGCTTGGGAGAAGATAAAGGAGCTAGGTGGATTTACACCGTATGAAGACCTGGCCTGTAGTGCTCGAGTCTGATTTCACTCTGAGTGGTGTAGATCTGCAGTGTCCCCTCGTACAGTGGTTAAGGGTGTCGGTTTAGGTAGCTATTGCAACACATGCCTTGCTCAAAGCACAATGGTGGCATCTTAGAGAGCTGCTTGTGTATTTCAAGTTAAGCATGCGCTTAAGCACCTTGCTAAATCAGCTCCTTAGTGAAATCATCTCAGGTCAATATGTTTCCAGCTGATATTAAAACTAAACGTTCACTGCTGCAGGTTAAGTCCATTAAAGGAGTTTGAGGCAGGTTCAAAGCTTGTAGAGCGGCAGGGGGCAAAGCCAGAGTAAGAAGCATATTTGACCCATTGACAAGGGGGAATAAAAAAACGTTTCCTTTTCTGTACTGTATGACTCACAGCATTTTCGGATTAAGTCTCTGAGTCAGGAATAGAGAGGGAGAAGGAAATCCGAATTGGGGATCCGGATCTAAAGAAAAATCTTTCAGAGAGGAAGCAGAGTTTCAGATTAAGAAGGTACAACGTGATGTCCTAGGTCCCCTCAAAGTTATAAGACCCATCAGAAGGTAGCAGGGAGAATCTGCTCCTCGAAGAAACAGATCTCACTGCAGTGGGTCAAAATTTCTAAAAGATTTAAACTTTGGTGAAATTTGACATTAATTTTTAAAAATTGGGGAAATCTTTGGCAAAATCCTCCCCCTTAATTAATATTTCACAAATTTTTAAACTGTTTTTTTTTTTTAAATTTGGCAGAGGAAGGAGAGGGGAAAATTGGATTTTAAAAAATCCTTCTACCTCTGCCCTTTCCCCCCCTACCCTCCAACCAGCTCAGATAGGGAATTTGTTTCTGTTCTCCAGGGTTAAGGCTACATCATGATGGAGCTAACAAAAAGCAGAAGATTCCCAGGCGGGCACTGCAAGGCAGAGAGCACACTTGGCTGTAGATGAGCTTGGTGGCTGACTTTCATATTAATGACACCAAATTAGACTGAGGGGGGATGGTTGTTACTGATGAGCACATTGAACAGTTGGCGTTTGAAGGGGTATCTCTAGGGGGAAGTGAGTAGGGTGTGGGGCATCGTGACTTTAAATGCTGAGAGACAATGCCCGTGAGGTAATATCTTGGACTGGACCATCCAGTTTTAAGTTCTTAGTATTTTGACTTGATGAATTACTTGCATGCCCTAAGTGCTGTATATCACATGGATCTATGCCATATCATTTGTCCTAGCCATTGTGGTGGAGAAGTAACTCAACCAGCCCTCACCTTTAATCTACAGCTAATTTGAGTGCAACAGTTTAATTAGTTGTATGAGGAAGACTGCTCAGAGGGCAGATACTTGATGCAACTGCCTTCTGCATTTCAATCTTTGTTATCACTCAGTTAATGATTGGCTAATTGCTGCTCTCAGACAGATGAATACAGGATCAAGGCTTCAAAGAGAAGCTGCTGAGATTGAATTTATTTGCAAATTCAGTTGCATTGCCTCAGGATTTGATAGGGACATTGGATTTTTCTCTCATTACAACAGGCGATTTGACTTCATCTCCCTCTGTATGCCTTTCCGCAGTGTTTGAAGCTTGACAGCTGTTTTGATTTGCTGTTACAGTGTGACCTCTTCCTATGACTTACACTCCCCTGCATTTATTTCCTCCCATTCTGTAAGTTGCCCCATCTTCAGTGTCTGATGAAGTAGGATTTTCTCCCACATGCACTCATGCAATAAATAAATGTGTTAGTCTTTAAGTGCCACAGGACTCCTTGTTTGTTTTACTGAACTAGACTACCACGGCTGCCCCTTTGGACCTTCACCTCCAAGGACTATCAACAGTACCCAGGTCTTCTCTCACCCTTTTCACAAAAATGCTTTCCGTATGAGGTCAGTGTTGCTGTCCTCATTTTACAGATGGGGAAACTGAGGTATGGATAGGTTCCATGACTTGGCCAAGATCAATCAGCAAAGCAGTGGGAGAGGTAGCGGAAGAACTCCCCTGTCCTGAGTCCATTTAGTAGTGCGGCATTATGGAATATAGCCATTTAGGGGACAAGGGCGAGTGGCAGATGATCGCTGTAGAGCCGTATTTCTTTCTTGGGAGCACTGGCATGTGGTAGATCTCTTAGGGTGTGGGTTGCTTGGGTGCCTTGAGATCAGGGTACATCATGGCAGGTGGTTGCCTAAGGGCATGTCTACACTACAAAATTAAGTTGACTCAAGTCATTGTACCATCATCATAGTAATTAAACTGGTGTTTCATGTGCACACTATGCTCCTTCTGGCCGCATTGTGCGTCCTCACCTGGAGCACTTCCACCAACTTAGCTGTGTGGAGGATTGTGGGGCACTGACAACTGGAGATTCCCTGTCACCCCATGAGGAGTACACAGCAGGAGACCCATCCTCACCCCCAGGACTGTCAATCTCCCACCCTAGGCTCCAGTTGTGAGTTTACAGCCAACAGGTGACGTGTATAATACGGTGTTTACACAGATGCTGCGTCACCCTAATTATGTGGACCTAAGGACAACGCGTCTCTTGGAGGTGGAGTTACGAAGTCAAGGTAGTGGGCGATTTACGTGGGTGGCAGCTACATTTTATTATGGCACTTACAGAGTTAAGTAGAAGTGAGCTGCCTTGTGTCAACCTAGCTCCGTAGTGTAGACCAGGCCCAAGCGGGCTGAAGACCTTGCAGAGGACTTTGGCTGACTCATGAGCGTCTAGGGAATGGATAACTTGGTATTGTCTAATGCAGTACTTTATCCTGGAGGCTGCAGTGGTAGCCAGAGAGTTTTAGATTGCACGCTACGTAGGCAGAGACTGTATCTGCTGCTGTGGTTGGACAGTATGTGGCACATTTCCTGGCTAAGAAATAAATATATCAACAATTTGGAGAGGAAATCGCAGTGGGAGGATATGGGCATGAGGTATGAGACCGTTGGTACCTTGGGAGGTTGATATTCTCAGTTCTATCTAATGCCTATTTAATCACATTTTAATGTGTAGTACGGAGGGTTCGGTGTGCGTGCGCAAGAGAGAAAGAGAGAGATGCGTCTGAATCGATCCTTACATGTATTGAACATCCTCTCCTCCTCCTGTCTTTTGCATCTATTTATCTCATCTATCTAATCAAGCCATCAAAGGGATTTTTATAGCACCCTACAGAGGGGACTTAGTAATTTTTTGGATGGCACTGGCAGATGTTTGCAATCCATAGATTCTGGTATCTGGAGGCTCCTGGAATTTAGCTGTGGCTGGAAGGATAGTTTTACAAAGTGATGCAGTTTCTAGCAGCCTGGTTTTCGGGAAGATGTTTCTGGGGTGACAGGAAAAAGAATCCACATCCTTATTTCAAAAGCATGTTTACCGTGACCTAACAGATTGCACTCTTGCATCCAAAGGATGGTACTTAATGGGTCCCAGATGTGGTACCATGTGGCATTTGTCCCATGGAGCTGCCAGGTTTGGCCTGGCCAAAATATTCCCTGGATGTTCTTCCCTTTGGGCTTTTAGCTCATCTGTGTTCAGCGGGGGAAGTAAATTCAATAGCTTCATAGAAGACATGAGCTCAGCACTCTGGGGTGAGGCTTTCTTTAGCATTAACCTCACTTCCTTTGCTGGCCAGAGAGGAGTCACGCCTATTAGCTGCTAGCAGCAAGGAGTCAAAGTACCCAAGATCTGTACATCAGTCCTGAGAAAACCAGACCACATGCTCCCAAGAGCTCCATGCAAAGCAGAGGGGGACTTGGCCCAATTTCTCATGAACAAATAATGTAACCAAATCGTGCCCATGTTCGGGGACTAGCTGGATTGTGATGCAGGATGCAGTTGTGGGGAAGGGAATTTTCCAGTAAGGAGTAAAGGATTTGTTATACTGTCTATCAGGAGTTTTGTCCTGCCATCCATCACCGTAGCATTTGGGTGCTTTCCACATCAAATCAAAACCAATTGGGGAGTCTTGCGGGCATTTAATGGAGTCTCTGGCACATCTCTGTTTTCAAGGTCAAAACTTTGCTTGGGGCAGGTTCTGTTTGTTTGTTTTTCATTTTTTGGGGGGGTATTGGTAGGAGCTTAGGTGTCAAGAAGGAAGCAGTGTAACTTTCATGCTTATGGTGGAAACGATTATTCAAAGGGGAAGGTAACTGACATTGCTGATTGGATCATTTTCCATATCCCTCTGATTGGAAATAATTTCATTATCCTTTCAGTGCATTCACTAGACTGCAGACTCCATCAGAATCTGGAATCGTTCCTGCTAAGGATTATAACACTCATTATGGGCTGAACCTCGCAGTCCTCACTCCCATGGGTTTTAACAAGAGTTTTGCTTCAGTGAAAGTTGCAACAGTTGATCCTATATTTGAAATCACTATATTGACTACTGAAATGCAGCTGCTTCTGGGGCAAAGCACAGCAGCTGTTTAACAACTGTCCAGCAACGTGACACAGAAGTTTATTAGAGGAGATGAAGAAAAACAGTGCACTGAACTGAAACCATAGGAGGAATTTAGGGAAGCCGAATACTTTGCCCAACCTGGAATGCGGCCTGCATGCTAGAATTAGGTCTTGTAAAAGTTGGACCAGACGTGGGCTCCTTTGATCACTTGTTAGTCCTGATCTCAGTTTGTTAGCTGAAAGCTGATGAGTATGGCAAAATAAGGTCATATTTTCTGGAGAAAGAAAATAAACTTGATTAAATGGAAGATCAGAGCACTAGTTGTCAAAAGTGGGCCCTGCTTTTTGATGTTTTGAGAGCCCAATTGGAGTCACCTAGGACTCAGCTCCCACTGTGACACTTGTGGGCAGAGTTTCCCATGAGCACACGGTGAGTTTTGAAAATCTGGGCTTCTGGGTTTGCTTTCTGAGAAATGCCACATACCTGCTGCTCCCAGCAAAATAAATCAGAGTTGCACGCCCTGAGCAGAAATGAATACCATCATGACTGGGGGCTCTTGGGTGCCATGAGAATACTGTACACATAACTACATCAGTCAAGAACTTGGTTGACCTGCTCCCAGTTTTTTGTGCCAGAGAAAAAAGGTGAAGTCTGTAGAATAACTTACTAGCTAGAAATCCATCAGCCATTTCTAATGGGGACAATGGATTAAACATACTTAATTACTAATGATTGTTAATTGTGAATATATTTGGCAGTCTACAAATATATAAGCTACAGTCCCCAGTGCTAAGAAAATGCTGTGAATACAATATAATACAATGCAACATTAAGGCCACAAGCATAAAATCATAGAAATTTATGTCTGAAATGGATGGGTCATCTTTTTCAGTTCCTTGCACTGATGCAGAACTAAATGTGGTCTCTAGGGCATCCCTGGCAGGTATTTTGCCTATGCAATGTAGTTGTGTTGATTTCAAGATATTAGAGAGACAAGATGGGTGTGGGAATATCTTCTCTTGAACCAGCTTCTGTTGGTGAGAGAGACAAGTTTTCAAGCCAAACAGAGCCCTTCTTCTGGTCTAGGAAACATATTCACAAGCAAATTGAAACATATTTTTTACCATAAGTTCTTCCAAGTGTCCGATGAAGTGGGATTTTCTCCCACAAAACCTCATGTGATAAATAAATTTGTTAGTCTTTAAACATGCCACAGGACCCATATTACAGACAATTCAAGGTAAAGTGGCCCATTAACACTGCCGCAGTCATAGAATAAAAGGAGGGGATTTAGTGGGTTACAGATGGTTGCAATAAGCCGGAAATCCAGGAACTCTGTTGAGTTCATGATTTTCAATGTCTAGCAGAGTTATGAATTTAAGTTCCCAGGCTCTTCTTTTGAAAATGTGCAGGTTTCTTTTGAGCATGAGGACTGATGGGTCAGATGCACAGTGATTACTTTGTGAAAAGCATTCACCCTGTGTGATAGGGTGGTTTTGTCTTTTTATCATGTTCCTTTGTGAGCTCATCTGAGAGCGTAGCGATTGTCCAGTTTCATCCACGCAGATGACGTTGGGGCATTTTGTGCACAGGGTGAGGTACAGCACATGTTTTGATGGGCACATGTAGGCTCTATGAATTTTGAAAGGTGTGTGGTGTGGGGAGTTGATCAACACAGCAATGGAGACGTCTGCAGGTTTGGCATCTGTTGTTCTGACTTGCTCTGGTGCTGCTTTGAGTTGCTGTGTCCTGGTTTGTGGGCTACTCATTTCTGATGATGATCCTGAAGAGGTTGGCTAGGTGGTTGAAGGCCAGCGGAAGGATTTCAGGAAAAATTTCATTCAGGATGGGGTCCCTATCAAATATGGGTTGTAGTTGTTTGATACTCCACGTAGGTTCGGGGGGGGGTTGGTAGGTGACAACTAAGGGTGTGCAGTTCAAAGGGGTTTTAGCACTGCATTGAAGCAAGTTTTTCTGGGCTATTTGCCTCATCTGTTCTTAAAATCTTCCACTATGGAGATTCCACAGCCTTCCCAGGTTATTTATTCCAATGCTTGACTACCGTTTTGATTTGGATTAAGATTTTCCTCATGTCTAACCTGAACCTCCCTTGCACAGCTATGCGGCACAAACAGCGCCCCATGGTGCAACGGGACGCACTGCAATGCTAGGCACACGTGCCAAGCAATGAATTATAGCCCATGTGGCTCACTGCAATGCAGCATGACTTTAGTATCTCAGTCGAACGCCTGTTTCATCAGAGAAGCCATCTGGTACTCTGATACCATGCTCCGTTACCCCAAGAGATCTGTGAGTGAGGGGGAGATTTAATTAGTGGAGAGGCAGAGCAAGTGTGGTTGAAATAAACTACTCACATTGAGAGTGGCATCTCGCTGAACTGCCAGGTTGCGGGAAAGGGATGGGTGATGGTGGCAGCCTTCTTCAGCGTGGGAACTTGCTCCCAGCGAGCATGAAACCAGCCCCACCCCGATTTAATTGGGAGTTAGGATCAGCAGAAGCCCTTTGCTGTGCCCCCGGATAAACAGGCGCACAGTACGGCCATTCTTCTGTTTTACACTGACCCCATTGGCGCAGGAGTGGCACCCCCTGCCTGGCTCTTGCCCTTCCCCTTCACATAACCCCAGTCATGTCCTTCCTCCTCCTCTGTCCTGCCCCTTTCCATACCCTGCCCTGTCTCTTTTCATGTTTTCAGGACCTGACTCCTTCCCATTTGCCCTTATCGCCTTCTCTCATGCCCTCATCTATGGCCAGGGCGCTTCTCTTGTCCTTCCTCCCTACACACATGCCAATCTCCCATACTCTTGTTCATGCCCCGCTACTTAGCGTGGCACAGCCCTTTTCCCCTACCTGATCCCTTCCCACACTCTTGTTCATGCCTCTCCCACGCCCCAACTTCTCCTTCTGTTTTCTCTGTCACCCTTCCCTATTTCTGACCTCCCTGGCTGGGGACGGAGCAGATTTCTATCAGAACTGACACGCTGAGTGAAAATGATCCCAGCAGGGGCCTGGTTTTCCCCAGCAAGTCCTAGCGAGGGACTGGACAGCCTCCATATTATGCAAGCTGGCAGAGGGGAGAGCCACAGGGGATGTCTTGGATAGATCAGAGAGTTTCCCAGCCGGAGAAGCAGCGCCGGCTTGATTCAAGATGACATTCTTTAAGGAGCTGGCCTGGACACTTGTCTATTTTTGGAAGCTGCTGCGGCTTTTCCTGGAGCTCCCGCTCTTTCAGCCCACAGCGCGCCTGGCGGTTTGCTCTGGCTTTTCCGGGAGGCTCAGGAATGCCCAGGAGCACCTGGAGGCAAAGCTTGTGTTTATTGTTCTAATAAATAAAGTGCAGAAGGGTCCTGGGGAAGCTTTCCTTGGGTATGCAGAAGAAGGGTAGGAAGGGGAGGCCCAAGGCAAGGGCTGGAGGGAAGGGATGTGAAGTGGAGGGTGGGGGGGACGGTCACAGACTAGCAGGATGGCAGGCGGCATGGGGGGAACCCAGGGCCAGATTGTCAGCTGATGTGAATCAGCTCTGTGTCGACCTTAAGGGAGTAAGGGTGGTTGATGCCCGCTGACAATCTGATCTCTCAATTTTAAAGAGATTCCCTTCCCTCCTTGCAAATGTGGGACTCTAGAAAGGGGCTTGAGCACAGCTGCAAGGGACAAAACTGCAACTTTAGGCCTGGGGGAGCTGAGCGGGCATGGGCTAACGGTTCTGAATTTCAAGTTTCATGAGTCAAATCGGAGTCTTTGGGGGTGGGCAGTAGAAACCCTTCAGGGGACATGGTAACTAGGACTGTTAGTGCCTGACCGGGATACGTGGCTCATCTGTAACAGAAATACAGGGCTTAGCCAGCTTGTTTCAGGCCATCTCTAATCCCCAGTTATCATCCCAGTGTGATTCTGTCGACCTGTGAGACTCAACCCACTCAGGAGGAAAGCCAGCGAGCACTGGTCGATGATTAGGATATTTGCTTCTCCTGCCTGGGTCCCTCATATCAGGGGGCCAGCCTGCAGCAGGCATAACCCTGTATCCAAAGACTCACGTTTGCAGCAGAGTCTCTGCCTGTTGGGCAAAACGAGTGAGGAATTTTGTGGCATTTTTAAAGATGAACAAACTTATTTATTGCTTGAGCTTTTGAAGGAGAAAATCCCACTTTGTCAGATAGGAAACTTACCATATGGGAGGGGAAAAGAAATGCACTGAAATATAAATCACAGGATCTTTCAGCAAATCAAACAAGTTTTGATTCAAACAGTGAGGTACAATATATAAGCAGGTGGGGAGGTTGGGAGAGCTGAAAATGACTGTTTGTAATAAGGAAAACAAGGAGTAGTGTGGCACTTTAAGACTAACAGATTTATTTTTCTCATGAGCTTTCATGGGAGAAAATCCCACTTCATCAGATGCTTCGAAGATGGGTGAACTTATCTTCGAAGCATCTGACAAAGTGGGATTTTCTCCCACGAAAGCTCATGAGAAAAATAAATCTGTTAGTTTTTTTTTTTTTTTTTTGGCCTTTGGTTGTTTTTTTTTTGTTTTTTTTTTTTGCTGGACTAGACTAACATGGCTATCCCTTTGGAAATTGTAATAAGGAAGCCAGCCCTTATCTTTATTCAAGCCTAAGTTAATGGGGTTGAATTTGCATATGAATTCTAGCTCTGTAGTTTCTCTTTGAAGCTTTTATTTAAAGTTGACCTAAAGTGATATTTTTCTGCCACAAAAACTCATGCGATAAATAAATTTGTTAGTCTTTAAGTGCCACAGGACTCCTTTCTTGTTTTACAACAGACATGACTTTCACAGAGAGTGAGCAGGGAGACTGCATCTTTGCTATGCCCACATTGCTATTTTTAGTGTGTTAGCTCAAGGGAGCCTACCCTGAATCTGTCTAACCAAGCAGACTTCCTCTCCCAGCTCATTTTGTGCTTCCCCTATCCCGGAGTTGAGGTTCCTGCTCTCCTCAGCCCAAGATCCCCACCATGGAGCCACTCTACGTTCATGGTACCAAGGGATGGCTTGGGGTTTCTCCATCCTTTTTATTTCCTCCCAGCTAGTTAGTCACAGGAAACAACTGAGTTGCATTAAGTTCTCCCCTGAGGCTCGGTCTCTTTTCCCAGATGCCTCCATGTTGCTCTAGGGGCAGGTTTTGCCTGGGATTGCGTTACCCCAAACTCTGCACAGCCAGCGGTCTGTCGATTTTGCTTCCCATTCCTCTTTCCCCGCCACCATCCCTTCTCCTCCTTATCTGCTTCTCTGATCTGACCTGCCGTTGCACTCCGGACTTGGCGCTGCACTGACCCAAGGAGGGCTGTTGCTGATCACCATTGCCCTTGGGCCTGCTCCTCAGTTCCCTCTCTGCCTTTCCCTTCAAAAAGCCTCTCTGTCACGCCATTGATTAAAATAAACACAGCCAGTATTTTCATTCCTAATCCAATTCTGAGCTCTCCTGACCCTAATGCTCAGCACCAAAATAGTGTGACAGAAAGGCATTTCTGGTGACAGTGGATAGTACAGGCCAGGCCAGCACTGAACGAATAAAACCGTGATGGAAAGCTTGAGCGCAGCTCTGCAGACAGGATGCAGATTAGCTAGCACAGACCAGTCAGAAACTGCTAGAGCCCGGGAGCGGTCAGCTGGTTAGAGTTACCTCATTCATGCTTAGACATAAATCAGGAATCAGAGAGACATGAGAGCTCAGCACTGCCTAGATAGGTGGAATTTACTGATGGATGTGCGTATGTGGCCGTCTTTGCTGTTGCTTCTGAGCATCCTGTGGCTGTTAATGGATGTTTTCACAATAGCCCTCTGAAGGAGGAATGGATTATCCCTGTTTTACAGGATGGGGCCCGAGAGCAGAGTATTGTAAATGGCTTGCCCAAGTTTGCACTGGAAGTCTTCTGCTCATAGCAAGGGAGAACTGTAGAAGGGTTTCAGGGATTGCTTTGAAGATGCTTCCCAAAAAAGGCTGAGTAGAACTGCCCTGCGCTCTGCAAAATTGTGTTGGAAGCCCCTTGAGAAGGGGCAATCTTCAGCAGAGATACCCGAGGTCATTAGCTTGTGTGGACTCTGATCACCTTTTCAAGTCAGATACTAGCTGGGTTTTAATTGTTGCTGGCAGTAAGGATATGTTCTGTGTACTATAGAGGTGGGCAGATTTTTTTTTTAGCCAAAAAAAAGCAGATTCAGCAATACTGAAATATTTCACACATTTGTGTCCAGACCATCAAATGGTGTCAGCTGGAAAAAAACTGCAAACCCTTTAAAAATATTTTGATATTTCAGAATGAAACTTTAAAAAATATTTTGATATTTTCAAAATGAGACTTCTAATGTTTTGATTTGAAACAACTTTTCAATACAAACCTCCCTTTACTTCTAGTAAAAAAGACAGCAAAAAATGTTTGAAATGGTCAAAAACAAAATAATCTAATTTTGTTGAAATGGACTGTTTTGCTTGACCTGAAAACAAGATCTTTTTTGAACTTTCAGTTTGCCAAAGTTTTCAGAAAATGGTTCAACCTAAAACAATTTTTTGGAACTGATATTAAACGACCCCCGCCAAAAAACCCCCACCTCCTGCCTGCACAGCTCTAATCTACTCACTTTCAGATATTACACGGCTCCCAGTGGCTTTGACATAGGTCTCTGGTCCTGACTGGAGTTGGAAAAGGAAAGAACTGTATCTTGTTTCAAACCAAGGTTCTGTTTTAGGGTTGGACTAAATTTTAACCCATCATTTGTCCAATGATTTTTTAACATTGTCTGAGTTCCTGGAGCAATCGGTGCCTAGGGACTCACTTGTGGAAGACTTTCCTCCTTATATTTTCTTACAAGCTGCATGGGGAGTCATGAGTTTAACCTAAAGCAAGTGGATAACTGACATTCCACTGTTATGTTTGCTTTCAAGTCTCAAGTCCTGAATTGCTTGATTTTACACAGGGTCCAAACTTCCCCACATTTTAATGGGGTAGAGAGTCAGATCAGATGTTCTGGTTCTGTTCCGGTACCTAGGGATGCAACTTGAGCTGCAAGTGCTGATCCGAAGCCACAGCTCCTGATTTCAGTGGCCCCACGCTGATTTACACCAGCGGAGGATCTGGCCCTTGGGGCCTGGCTCCTCTCCCAGAAAGAATATTCATTTGAACTTCCTGTAGTGTTAGAGAAAGTTTGGATCAAGGGCTGCAATTTGGGGCTATCTTCCACTGAAAGTCTGACCCTGGGTGACCCCTTTATAGCAGCTTGCTCTCAGGTTTTGAATTTGCAATGTAATATGAAACCAGCTGAGCTTCACCTTGTTTCGAATTTCACTGCAGACCTTTTGCACAGCCAGTAAATTTGTATATGTTTCCAGACCCTGGAGACAGGAATCTGTCTCTGCTTCTCTTACTCATGGCCCTGCTGTCTGTTGCAAGCTGCCCTTTTCTTTACCTGTTGTGGGAAAAGATGCATGTACCAACTGAAGGGGACCCTGACAATGAATGGATGACATGAGTGATGTCATCTGTCATGCAAACCTCAGCAGCGATGCAGCAGGAATCCAAGGAGCATTGCACTGAGTGGGCCTGTTAATGGGGCATGCCTGGAAGATCTCATGTGCCACAGAGAATTTACCACAGTGGAATAAGCCAGTGTTGTATGGACAGCACCACCTCAGGTTGCCAAACCAGCAGCACCCCGGGGCACAGAATGGTCTAAATTCGTGCCCAGGAAGCTGGGTATAGGAGCAGAGCGACATTACCAATTTAGCTTTTTTACAAGGTAAAACATCCTTTTAAAAGTGGAAATATTATACCTGGAAGAGCTACACTGAGGGACCAGTCCCCAGCTGGGGTCTTCAACAGAGCTTGGCTGACGGACAGCGACTGATGATCTGGCCCGTGTTTCGCCTTCTCTTAAAAAATACCAGGGGTAGAAGAAGGAGTTAATTATTTCTCAGGCCCATTGAGGATTTGGTAAGGATGAAGAATGATCTCAGAGGTAGGGCAGCGTGCGAGGACTGGGAGACCTCCATCTAGTTCCCAGCTCAGCCAGTGACGTCCTGCATGGCTTTTGGCAAGTCATTTAATCTAGTCGTGCCTCAGTTTCCCATCAACAATCCCTCCCTATCCTTCAGGTGCATTGTGAGTCTAAATGCATGGATGATTCTGAGTTGGACTTATTTATTAGGGTGGTGAGGACGGAGGCCACAGGCTGCTGGGATGAGAAAACAGAATTTCAGGACATTCCTATTCTTCCCCCATTGGGTAGATGTCATGGCTGAGAAGGATTAAACAAACCTTGGGTAAAGGGGGGGAAAAACTGCAGGCAAACTGCCTTTCAAAGGGCCCTGAAGTGCTGTAAACACTTATCCAACCCTTTGAATTTGAAAAGTAGTTTAATGTGCCAGTTAAAGGCCTCTCCTGGGCTGTCCCCTGACTTTATGGGGGACTAATGGACTCAAAGCATAAAAGGAAGAGCAAGTTCACAGTACAGTGGCAGGACAGAACGTCCCCCCACACCCCAGCTGAGCCCTGATTAATGAGGGTCCTCCTCCATTATTGCAGAAGAGATGATGGAGTAATAGAAGACACGGAGGACCAGTTACCCCAGAAAAAGTGTCCAGCAAAGAGTTGGGGGCCTTAGATCACGTGACAGCGTTCAAGATTCATGGTTTTTCTCCTAACCCCAAATAAGGAACTTCAATAGAAAGCAGATTAGTGGCTCTGCTTTACTACAGAGACTCTGTTCCTCCCCCCTCCTGCCTGCTGCAGATTTAACGAAATGGTGCAGGTTCCACGCTGCACGATTCACTCTCATGCCCTAGGCCAACGGACTGAATGAAATAAAATAGTTTTACTTGAGGATCTCAGTCTCAACACAGTGGACAAACATTAATGGTTCAGCCCTGTAAGTTACGTTAATATGTCCAGGGGAAACTGAGGCATGAAGCAGTGACCTTACAGCAAAATGTGGTTGCAGCTTAGTAAGTCACAGCAGCATTCTGGGGTCTGAACTTGATTCCCATTAGCTTCCAGGTGGCATGTGAGATGTTAGGTTGGATGCCACAGTGATTTGGGACCTGGCTAACTTGGAGGTATTTCTCTTCCTCTGTGGTACTGCCCCCATTGCAATCAGTTGTTTCTGTTGAGTCACCTTGTGTCTAGATCTCACTCTGGAGAGCTGGGATCCATGGACATTTTGTGGGTGCCCTTCAGGTCTCTGTTCTTTCCCTAGGTTTTGCTTTTAGGGGATGTTTGGGGGAATCAAGGTTGATATGGGAAAGGAATGCATACCTGCTGTTTCTGGCTAATGGGCACCTCTGATTTTGAGAGATGATGTTGAAGTGAAAGAGGACAAGCAGGTCTGGGGATGAGGATTTATCCTTCAGTTATGCATAGAATAGCATTTATTTCCATTGATACCAATTCAAAGCAGCCCACCAGATCTGTGAGTGCTGACACAACACTAAGAGAGAAAATTATATGGTGAATTCACAGTTTAGATTTTCAAATGCAGTGTGAGGTGTTTTTTTACACTTCTCACAGGAAAAAAAGTAATGGAAGATATATCTAAGTACCACAAATTGTCTTGAAAAAAATATGATCCAGAATATCTATCATGTGTCTGTCCTCTTGCCCCTTTCCATGGCTTGTCAAATAGTGTATTTAATACACAAAGATGAAACCTTTTTTTTAATAGGCCCTCATATTGCAAAGTACCAACCTCTTTCCCGAAGGGCAGAACACCCTCCTTTTACTGTTTCATACACTTTTTCAGGAAGGGGCTAATTTTTTTCTCCAGAAAAAGGAAGGAGTCTTGTGGCACTTAGAAACTAACAGATTTATTTATCGCATGAGCTTTTGTGGGAGAAAATCCCACTTCGTCAGATGCTTTGAAGAGGGAGAGCTTACAAAATGGGATGAAAATAAATGCAGGGGAGTGTAAGACATGGGATCAGGTCATACTGCAAATCAGAGCATTTGTGAGGATTCAAACTCTAGGAAACAGCATATGGAGGGTGAAGTCAAACTACCTGTTAATAATATGAAAAGAGTCCGTAGTTAAGATTAAGTCCTGCTTTCACACAATCTGATTTGCATATTAATTCAATTTTTGGCTGTTTCTCTTTGAAGTCTTGATGTCCCATTGATTTTTTTGAGGACCGTTGTTAACAAATCATTAATGGAGTGATTAGGAGGATGGAAGTGCTCAGCAACTGGTTTTTTTGTGTGTTGTGATTTCTGATGTCAGTGTTTGTAGAGTGCCTAACATAATGGAGCCCACATCTGTGACTGGGGCTCCCATTCAGTGCTACAGTACAAATGATTCAGGGCAGATGAATGGAGCCCTGACAATTTACATCAGCTAGGGATCTTCCACAGTCAGATCCAGGGATGGGGGGGCTTGTTACCTCTCTGAAGCCTTCAGCAGCTTGCATGGGTGGGCCCCAAAACTACAGATGACTTGCTAACAAACATCTGGAGCTTGGGTTAGGGCTCCCCCCACCCCTGAATAAATCCAAAGGAATGAATAAAAGAAATAAAGACCAAATGTGTAGATTTGCTATAAAGGAATTTGACTGGACAGCTTGCCTGTTGCTGCACCAAACAGTCTGATGGGTTGGATAGTGCCAAAAGTATTTTTGCCACCATCAGCACAAATCCTCCATTTCCTCTCCATTCAGAAAGGGGCCGGGCTGAAATTCAATTGGATCATTTTGAGGTGGGTGGAGCACAAAATGAATGGCCATGTTAATTTTACATGCAGCGGTGTTTAGTTTCATGCTTTTTTAAGAGAAAAAATGAAATTGCTTTCCATTCTTACAAAGAGAATTGATAGATCAACAAGAACATAATGCAAAAGAGCTATGGTATAGTTTCTGAGTTAAGAGGTGTTCGAGAGGCAGAATGCAGAAGCAGGCTGGGTCCGGGTATCGAGGATATTAGAACAGCATAGAGTTCAGCAAACAAACAGGGAGCTTGGTGGTACGTTTAAAGACTAAGTGCCACCAGGCTCCTGGTTTGTTATGCTGAACTAAACTAACACAGCTCCCCCTTTGGAGCTTGTCATAAGATAGACTTTGTCCTTTTCCAGTAGTTCGCAAGGCTTCAACCAGAACAGAAACCCTCCTGAGCAAGCACTCTACAAGGAGGACTAGTTTACAACTCTGAACATATACCAATTTAACGCAACATGTTTTGAAATCAATTTGTGTCCATGTAAAGGGTTATACTAACTTACTTAAACTGATTTAGTTAACATAATAAAGTCAGAGATAGGAAAGCCAGAAGGGACCATTTTGATCATCAAGCCTGCCATAACAGATGCCAGAGAAAGTAATTCTTGTGTGATGACCAATAAAATTCAGACAGCGCTAGAGCTAATTAATTTGGGGAAATTTCTGGCTGTTGACTGGACCTCATGCCATCCCTAAAAAGTTTAGAATCATAGGGTCGGAGGGGATCTTATGAGGTCACCTAGTCCAGGGGTGTCAAACACGTGGCCCATGGGCTGTATGCAACCCCTAAAGCTATTTCCTGCAGCACACAACGACACTCTTGTTACTGATATTTGCAGTATCGTTGTATGAAAAGGCTTCAGTGGTGCGGCCCTTGGGCTGATGTACTAGCCTTCATGCAGCCTTGTACTAGTCCTCATGTGGCCCTCATGGTGATTTGGGTTTGAGACCCCTGAACTAGTCCAACTCTTTGCTAAAAGAGTCTAAGCTTGCTTGCTTGCTTGCTTTCTTCTGATAATTGGGAAGGTGGGTGGAGGCCCCAGAAACAAAAGGGTCACCTCCCTTATCTGAGAAAGAAGCACCTCCCTGGGCCTGGGGTTCTTAGATTTTGTGGGGGCCCCACCATCCCGGTGCTAACCCCCAGCAGCCCTGGGAAGGGGGGGAGTTTCTACTTACAGGAGGGGGTGTGAGGACTGGGAGAAGGTGCAAATGAAGGCTTGGCTCCCCGCTGCCCCCACTGCACTCCCTCCCCGCAGCACCACCTTTCCTGCTCCAGCACTGGGAGTGGGATGGGAAGCAGTGTCCTCCGAAAGTTTTAACCTCCACCCTTGGTGCCACCCACGAGCGGTGCTGACACCCACCGGGTGCTCCGGCCTCATTCAGTGGCTTATGTAGGGAGAGGGCAGGAGGGGGCAAGTGCAATGACCTGGGAGGGGATTCAAAACCTGTCAGATTGACAGCTTTAGAGGCTGAACTCCTCAATATATGCACAGCCCAAGGACCTAGTGGGAAGTTCTGGATCAGGTGTGGCCAAACTGCAGCTCGTGCGCCACATGTGGCTCCTGAATGAAAGAGCATGGCTTGCGGAAGAACGTCAGCAAATCAGTTTAGTAGGTAAAAGTATATGGCTATATGCCTCCGTGCGGCTCTCGAAGGTTTAATAAGCAACTCGTTTGGCTCCTGAGTTCCATAAGTTTGGCCATCCCTGTTCTAGATCTTAATTTCAGCCTGATTTTTTGTGGCCATTCCTTTTCTCTCTGCTGAACTGAATTAAAGCCCTAGATCCAAACACCTGCACACATTGAGAAGGTTTGGATTCTCATATGAAAGCCATGGCATAGATCATAAACTCTTTAGGGCAGGGACCAGTTTTTTGCTCTGTGTTTGTACAGCACCTAGCACAGTAGGGTCCTGCACCATGATCAGAGCACCTATGTGCTATTTCAACACAAATATTGATTAATAGTGGCTCAAGGTTATCTCCGATTCTGGCTCAGGAGGGTTGTAGGAGCTCAGTGGAAGAATGGTCAGGTTTCTGGAGGCTGTCTCCTAGAAATATCAGCCGAAGACATCTTTGAAATGAAACAGGGAAAGATAAATAATTGCAACAGGAAAAGCATAAGGTGAACATTTACTTGAGGACTGGCTGCTCTGTGCAGAGATCCCCGAGTGACATCTAGTGGCAGAAAGACACCAGAGAACCAGGATGAAATCCTGTGCATGACTGCCAAGGGCTAAAGTCTGGCTTGATGGAAGTGGATGTGTGAAGAAGTGGTTTAATACCTGTTGATCTCTGTAGCTGTGCCTTGAGCCCTATCTTTGCAGGAGATGGTAGACAATGGGAATTTACCTGTATATTGTTTGTGTGGGAGGGAGGCCTCTGGTGACTTTTCAAGCTCTAGGTATCTCTGTAGGATCTGGGATGTAACTGCCTGGTGTTAATAAAGGGACATTCACATCTACCAGCCTGCTGGGACTTCCTGTCTGAAAGCAGCAATTCTGGGTGTGGAGAACTGTTCGGAGATTTTGGAGATGAAACATGACTCCCTCAGATCACTGCTCCCACATGGTTCATAATTTATCCATGATGACCATGATTTATCACACTCTTCTGGGAGGGAGACTGGGGCTGCAGGGCAAGTGGAGTCCCACCAAACATAGTTGTTCTAAAATTGTGATTCAGGCCCCACAAATCATGAGATTGGTTTCAACAGGCAGGAGATTTTTTAAAAATGTTTAGTGTTTTGCGTTCTCTTCGTTTGCTTTCTGACTTCGAAGCTGTTGTTAGAAGGCACTTTTTCAAGCCTTTCCCAGCAACCGGAGGGCTAGAAACTTCTGTTTCCTTATTCCCAATTAATAGAAACTGACTCCAGGAAAAGGCACTATAAGAACATATATTGTGAGATTTCTGAGCTGTTTCCTTATGGGATTGTTTCAAGGCCCACTGGTGTCAATGGGGTCTTCTACTGACTTAAAAGGGGTCCTGATGAGGCCTTTTACTCCTTTAAGCTGGGTTTTTGAAAGGAACCTGTAGGAACGAGGTACGCAAATTACACTGAAGGCTTGATTCCTTCACGTGCCTTGAAAACACTAGCTATAGTCTAACTCTCTCTCCACTTTTTCCTTCCCTCCCTCTCTTGTCTCATCTGTGCAGTGAAATTATTTACTGCCCCTTTAAAGTAATTAACTTGTAACAATCCCAAACTGTTAGCAGCCTGGTCAGTCCCTGTAATTTATCTTTCCATTGAGTCATTAACGTTCCCCCAGAGACCGGTCATAAAGTATCCCAGGCCAAGGCGGGCGGGCCACAAATTTCCATGCATCTCTTTCTTTCCCCTGCTGTCCCGCTTCCCTTTTGCTCTGGATTGAATCTGACAGCTGACCCCAGCCAGAAACTGCTGTGCTCTGATCCAAGACTAGAGCCTGTTCCTTGGGTCCCAGCAGCGGCAGACAGGAGGCTGTGCAAAAGCATTCCCATGGGGCTGAAAAGAGAGGGAAGCTCGGACAGAAATACGTAGGTGTGAAAATTTTTGCTCCAAACTGGAGTCTAGGAGAGGCAGCAAAAATGTAGATTCAGGTTAACTAAACCATTTTGCGTGGTTACGTTAATTTGGCCTAGTTATTGTGGATGAAAACAAACAAAATCTCCAAAAAGGCAAAACGTTTTTGTTTGAATGTTTTTATACCTACATGTTCTGACTTTTTGGTTTCAGAGGTCTTTTTTTTTGTTTTGAAGTTCCAGAGGGTAGTTGTGCTAGTCTAGTTCAGCAAACCAAACAAGAAGTCCTGTAGCACTTAAAGACTAACAAATTTATTTACTTTCATGGGAGAAAATCCCACTTGGTCAAACACTTAGAAGATGGGGTATCTTACTCCCCCATCTTCAATTGGTCGATGAAGTGGGATTTTCTCCCACAAAAGCTCATGCGATAAATACATTATTTAGTCTTTAATGCCACAGGACTCCTTGTTTGTTTTTTGTTTTGAAATTCTTTAATTTTATGTATCTATTTACATTTCTTTAAGAAAACCTAGAAAATGAAACACTTAATTCAATTCAAAACATTTCTGTTTTTATTTTTCAACTGGCCAGAATTCTTTTTTAAAAGAATCATATTTGAGTCGATTTGAAATGAATTCTTTTTTTAAAAAAATATTTATTTTTGGCCTTGGCAATGAACTAGAAAATCCATTATTAGTACAGCCCTAAGTCTGGGGGTTTCTCTTTAAATTCCAGGCACAGAATGCAGCCCTGATGTCCCAGCAGCAAAAATAGCTCTTGTGTTACTGGTAATGGAAAAACAAAATGCAAGGGGAGTGAAGGTGTCCAGTCCCACCTGGCTCATCTCCACTGGGGCACTTTGCCATGAATGCCCACATTGAATCAGGTGCTCAACTGGTGTTAATTGGCATTTATCCTCTGAAATCAATAACTCTCGTAGCATGCTATGTGCAATATTGACCTGGACTTTGTCCCCTATGGCAGCCAGGCTAGATATTCCAGAGCCAAATCCTGTGCTGGTGGAAATTGGGAATGACTTCAGTGGAGCTACACCGACATATGCCAGCTCAGCCTCTGCTTTGTCAGGCTTATAGGATTGAACTTATTCCTGCGTAGCGATCCAGTTTGGGACCTCACTCGTGCATGTGACATGTGTCTCTCTGCCACAGAGAGAATTTCAGAGCACAGATGATACCCGCACATACCCTCTCCCGTCCTCTGTGTTTCTTATTGTTTGTCTGTATAAACTCCAGTTAAACTAATTTTCAAACCTCTGTAAGGGAACTTGTATATTGGCTTAACTGTGGCTTATTTTGATTTAACTCCTAACTGATTTGAAGTATGCCAGCTTCAAACTGAGCTAAGAGCATCCACACAGGGCTTTTTTCTCCCATGAAAGCTCATAAGATAAATGAATTTGTTAGTTTTTAAAAGTGCCACAGGACTCCTTGTTTAAATTGGTTTAAAATCATGCCATTTTGATTATTATTAGTTTGATTAAGAAGCATCTGTTGCCTACTGGATAGATCTCTGGCCTGGGACTTAGGAGCCAAATCTATTCCAGGTTCAGCCATTGGCCTGCTGGGTGACTTGATCCAGGTATTTCCTTTGTGCCTCAGTTGCCTCAGCAGTAAAATGGAAATAATAAAACATCTTTTTAGTAAAGTACTTTGAAATCTACTTCTGAAAAGTACTGGATAAGAGCCATGTGCTAGTCTGGTAGTGCCCCCCCCCCCAGTTACAGTGTAGCCAGTTCTCGCAAGGATCACAATGTTTGTTTTAAAACTAAAGCTGCAATGACTGGAGTCATGTGATCGCATGAGACTCTCAGCTTTCATTTAAAAAAAAGGTTTCTAGCAATCATGATGATAGACGAAACATGACCCCTAGCTGACTCCAACCACAAGAGGGAAATATAAAGAGCACCACATCTACTGTTTATTAAATCTCATGATTTGTAAGGCAATTTCATGATTTTGTTGGGATGGGGCTTGATTAGTCTTTGGCTGGAGTGGGCAATTCTGCAATCCTGGCCAAGGACCCCATTGTGCTGGGTTCTATACAAACCCAGAACAAAGGAATGATCTCTGCCAAATTGCTGTCAGTCAATATAAGCGAAGTGTGGCTTTCTGATGTAGAAAAGGCCTGAATGGACCTAATTGCTTTGGATTACTTAAGTAAAAAATATATTGACACACATACAGGCATTTTTTTTTTAAACAATCTCTTCTCCCGGGGCACTATTATCCCCCAAAGTTTCAGAACATATTTCACTCATCAATTTCCCAGTCTAATTACTCTAATCATGTTATGAATGCATGCCTCAGTTTGGCAATCGCTTTTGCTTAACATTAAGTGGGTAATTGAGAGAGACAATTGCATGGAAAATACTATTGGAAACATTTTTCCATGTCATTACCTAACCAGCAAAATGGAGGCACTCAGTCCCTATGAACCGATTGCTGTAGTCATTGCAAAGAATAAAAAAAGCCAGACAATTCTGTTTCCCCCAAAACACCTGCCACATTGTGAGCCCAATGAACACACTCTGGTGTTAAACAGGAGTAGTTGTATGAGGCCTGATTACTCTTTTCATTCACCCTGCTGTAAATCAGGAATAGAGTCAGGCAAATAATGGATTATTAGGTTCATTTACAGTTCCAAAAGTTGATTTTTTTTCAGCCCTAAATGGAAATATTTCAAAATTTTCAGTGAATTGAAAAGTTTAAAAAAATGTTTTGGGTCCAATAAATGTTTCATTTTTCACATTGATAAATTTAAAATATTTTTAATAGTAAAAAGAAAGGAATTTTTAAAATGGTGTAAATCAGAAGTGACTCCCTTGGGCTTGACTCCACCTTCCCCCCCCCCCGATTAAAAATTTCTTAAAGGGCACCCACTGTCTCTTCACTTTCCTTTGCTTCTCCAGTCCCACTCCCTCACCACGCCTCTTATTTTCTCTGCCGACTCTGCTCTTGCAGCAATCTCTCTGACACACAGGACACGTAATTCTCGCTGACCTACTTTGCTTTCACTCTGAATCCTAAAAAAATAAGCAGATATGAGCAAGACAAATATAACCCAAGCGATCAGAGACTAAATGGGATGCGGCAACTCCCTCTGACATGACAACAGGGAGAACATCATTTGGGTTTTTCCATCCTGGATGAATCCCTGTTCAGAATTTTAACATAGTGATGAAAAGCATGCACAGGATGCCCTGGGTTTTATCAGTGGAAAGATACAGTCCTATAACACTAATAATTAACTAGTACCTAGATCATATTTTTCACCAGCAGATTTTGAGTGCATCAAGCAGTTCAGATTGAGGTCTAAATTGTTGTAACTGACAAACCTCTTACTTTTGCAAAGCCTTTCATGGATATTTTATACAGGGTGGAATTTGCATCAGACACTTCCGAAAACCCCATGGGGCGGAACATAGCAACTGTTTAACAGAGCATTGCAACATACACATCCGCTAAGGAAATGGAGAATGGCATATCCAGCTGAAACAGTCTATATCAATATTTATATGGTCCTCCATCTTTAAAGTACCTGAACATCTCACACGGGGGTAATTCAGGGAGGCAAAATGAATGGGTGATAGTTGAAATTGGGCCAAGATGGAGTTAACACCTAGACACGTATGAAAAATGCTACAAGACTTTTACTGATGATTCAGATTGGGGTATATCTCATATCACATGTATTCATACCTCTGTTGTCTTAGATTGTAAAACCATTGGGGCAAAGGCTGTCATTTTGTTTTGTGTTTGTACTGCTCCTCCATAGCAAGGTCCTGGTCAATGATTGGGATTTCTAGATATTACAGTAATAGGAAAAATGTGTCACTCAAACTGGTAGATTCAGCTGGGTGGTATCGGCGCTCTTTTCTTCCTAGCTTATGACCATCCACTCAGGTAAGGTTTAGCTGATGTGAATATTGGGGAAGCTTGTGTTGGCCAATACACACTGAGACAAATGAGCATATTGGTGTGAGACCACATGTTCACACCACAAATGATCAAAGTAAGGGCCAGGGAGTGGATGCAATATCATGTGACCTACATGACCAATTGCAGGGCTGGCATAGCAAGGAATAACCAGATGGCTGAAGTTTATTTGAGTAAAGTGTTCATTGGGCAATTGTGAATGGAGGAAAAAAATTAGTAAAACTCCACAGATCACGGGGGGGGGGGGAGGGCCTAATTCACTGCATAAATTGTTCACTGTGCAACATTTAGATAAATTACATATTAAATCCTCAGCAGTTCATGTCTCAAGCCCTGCATAAATATACAATAAGTGTGTCCCTTGAAGCGAATTGCCCCAGCTCACAGAGTGTAAGGGTAGAGACTGAGCCTTCGTGCTTAACTTGTGCCAAGGCTTGCCAGGGCTGAGCCATGACACCTCTAGACTTGACCATACATAGCCTGCTTGCTGCATCAGTTACAAATGTTAAAAAAATAAAAAAGCAATTTGTGTGGGTGTGTGAGCCCAGCACCTCTTTCGTTACCAACAAAGCACTGCAGAGCCTTGGTTTTCTTAGTCCGCTGTCTCATTCACAAAATCACCCTTTCCTTTTCTGTAAGCTGCAGCTAGCACAAGCTCAGAGTAGCAATTATACAACAACCAGGTGGGTGTTATCTAGTATATTCACGAGCCGTACAGATCTATGATTAGCCCACTAGTGTGTGTCTTGGGTGTGTTAGATGGTCTGCCGGGAGATATTCATTTAACCTGGTTATTTAAGCTGGAGCAGCAGCCTCATTCCATAGTTCTGCTCCACAGCCTGTTCTTGGCAAGCGTTTTTTTTTCTTGACAGTCTAGTGATTTTTTGCACTCTCCCATGGTTTGATGTGTGGCCCCACAGCTGTTTAGACAATCTGTTCTCTTAGTCAAATTGACATCCCGTCCCCGGAAAATACGCCAGCACTGCGAATAAGTGGGGCATTGTCAAAACAAGTATAGCTGTATATGAGGCAATCCAATTGCTTGAGGAATGGATAGGTGGAGATGGGGGGAGGATAAGGGGTGAACCCAGGACAGGAAAGACATAAGGGAGTGGGAGAAAAGGGGCTGGGCTGAGAAATGTGAGTGTAGCTGGTGGGAGAGCAAGAAGTGTTCCAGGAATCATGGAGCGAGGGATGGCAAGAACAGCTATTGAAGTGGTTGAGGGCATCCAGCCCAGATGAAGGCAGACAACTATACAGTTAGGAAGGATTTAATAGCTAAAAGTTCAGTTTCCATCTTTGCCACAGACCCCTTGTATGACCCTGGGTAAGTCGCAGAGATTGGAATTTTCTTGAGAGCCCAAGAGAATTAGGGCCCAAATCCTCAAAAGTATTTAGGTTCTTAACTCCCGTTGAAACCAATGCAAATTAGGTGCTCAACTACTTTTGAGGATCTGACCCTTGGCTCCCAACTCCTTTAAAGTTTACCCTCAGTTCCCTGATTGTAAAGTGGGGATAATACCCCTTTTGAGGTGTGTCAATACTATGTGCACCAGGGACTCTCTCTTAGCTGGTTTGACTCCCTTACTCACACTCGAAACTCTTGAGGAGGGCTGTCTCTCCCTATGTGAACGTACAGCACCTAGCACAATGGGACTTGAGCCAAACTGCTGGAATATTATTAGTGGGGAATGGGAATAGAGTAGGCCAGGAAGAGGGGTAATCTTGGCTCCTTGGCCTCCGTAGCAGCTTTCACTATGTGGTCTCAAATGCTTTTACCCTCACAGTGCTTCTAAATCTCTACATTTTGTTTCACGTATTTCACACAGATAATTGCTATGTTCATTTTGCAGGTGCTCAAGCCAAGCTACTGAGGCCCTGATCTGCTTTAGCTGCATTCAGTAGATTTCACCGGACTCTTTACTGCCTCACTTCCCTCAATCCAAGGGCCGATTCCATCCCTGGGGCAACTTAAAGCAACCTCAGGACTGCCGTACATGACGCCAGCTTGTACTGGGATCAGTGGTCATGTAACAGGAGCCAGGGATCATCAAAGTGCCGCAGTGCTCAGCCATGCCTCTATGGCAGGGGATGTGATGAGTCTGGCATGGGCCAGCTATGCGGATTTCCTAGCTGTGAGGAAAAACACCGGGAGTCCTGTGGCACCTTAAAATCTAACAGTGGTCATGCAGTGTTTGTTGCATCTGACAAAGTGGGTTGGAGCCCACGAAAGCTTTTGCATGAAGAAATCTGTTCGTTTTTAAGTTGCCACAGCACTCTCATTGTTTCTGCTGCACTCAGACTAACACAGCTACCCCTTTGGAAATGCTAGCTGTGTGGAAATCCTCAAGTGTTGGGTGAAACCAGGTTTATAGCATCTTTGCGCTACCACAGCAATACAAAGGGGCAATTGCAGGTGTCAGGACACTTTAAACTCTCAGAGGGCCGCTGGCCAGAGAAGGACGCAGATTCAGTACACAGGTGCCTGCCCAAGGTCACACAGCGAGGGCTGGGAATAGGACCCAGGAATCCCTAGCTCTACTGTCTGGCGTGAACAAGAAATTTCCAGCCCCTTGTTATTAGCCCACCTCTGATGTAACTGTGAAGCAGGAGAATGATGGAGCTACAGGAAAGGGCGTGAAATATGGAGACAGAGCAAGATCTGGATTTGAGTGGCAATGTATGGCCTTCAGCCTGTTCGATCAGCAGTATAATGAGATACGTGGCATGAATCCTCTGAGTCCTAAAAAAGGGCCCAGATTGTCTCTGCATGCAGATAAAGCCCTCTTCTAATAACACATGGATTGAACTCTTTGCAGGCCCAAATACAAGTCCCTCTGCTCCACCTCCTTGCATTGCTAGCAAACCCATTGCGGGACAGTCACTGAGTCATGGCCTGTTCTCCCACCCATTGTGTTGTGTGGGGGTGGACAGGGGGGCAGGGAAGAGACGGGGTTGGGCAGCAGCTGATCCCACGTACCAAGGAGAAAACAGCACCTTGTATTCATCGCAGCCTACTCTCCTTTTGTGGCGGGTTCAAAGTGCCACGGGTCCACACAATCGATTAGTGCATCACAGACACAACCTCCATCACTGTCAATTTAATTCTGTGTCCCTTCCTCCCCTGCAGTTTGTGTGCATGGTAAGGAGTGTGACTGCAGACTGACTCCCAGAACCAGCTGGTGGCTGGTGGGAGCTCGCTTGGAAAAGCTGAGACAACAGAACTGAAACACATACAAAAAATACAATAAAAATGGGACAGATGGCTCTGGCAGCCTGCCTCGCCACCCCCACCCCCCACATCCCACCCTCTTCTCTTTCCTTTTCCCAGCTTTTTCATTTACTTCCCCTGACCTTTCTTTTCTTTCATGTCTTCTCCTCTAGTCTTTTTTTCTCATTTCTTTTTCTCATTTCAGCCTTCGCTTTTCCCCATCCTCACACACTTTCCGCTCTCTGTCTTTCTTCCTTTCTCATTCCTGTCCATTTGTTATTTGTTTTCTGAAGTTTGAGATGCTGGAAGAACAGACTTGGAGACCTCAGGCCTAAGAATGGGAGGCAACTGGAATTTCCGTTTGACAAGAAATTCTGTGACTGGAAAATTGGTTTTGAATTCCAAATTAGAACAAAATGTCTGATTTCAAACTTTCCCATGAAATGAAATGTTGCTTTGGATCCATTGAAACGCTCCATTTCATTCAAAGCGATATTTTTTATCACAGGTTCCTAACTCTGTAGATGGAACTTTTTGACATGGTCAAAATGTTTTCTTTCAGATTTTTAAAAAGTAAAATGTTGTTGAAAGTGACATGTTCCCACAGAAAGTTTCCATTTTGACAAAATGGCTCAGATCCTGAAAGGTATTTAGGTTCCAAACTTGCTTTGAAATCATTGTCATACCAGTGCATTTTAACTGCCTTCCTTTCTCCCTTTCCTCATGCCTTTAATCTCCACTGTGCTTCCATCTTTGTTTTCTCTCTCTTTCCCCTCTTTCCCAGCTGCCCTCCTTCTCCCAGAAAAGACTGCGCCCTCATTGCCCATACTAACCTGCCTGTGATGGGTGGTATAAACCCCCATGCTGGCACTGACAAGGTTAAGGGGAACTGGTGAGATTGGTTAGCTTGTTCTATCTACGGCATCTGGACTGAGACATGTTATTAAGGATCAGATCCCGCTCTGCGAAAGCGGCTGAGTGGCAGATGAAGGCGGAAAGTGGCCTAGGAAAATTGCAGCAAGTCTGAGGTAACACATAGATACTTAATACAGGCCGTCCCTGAGCTAGAACTCACAGGTGAGGGTGAACAGGGAGACAAGGACAACTGAGTCCTGTGTGGAGCTGAAGGCCGAAAAAAAAAAAAAAGGACAACTGAGTCCTATGTGGCGCTGAAGGCTGTGGAAAAAAAAAAAAGCGCTTGATTTTGCTGGGCTCTTTACTGCCCTAGAAGGGCTGGGGCATGAGATGAGGCAAACCATTTGGGGTGTGGAGTGGCTGTTGACAGATGCTGCCAGAATTAAAGAGGCTGCTAGACCTCGCTGGGCCGTCAAGGGGTGTGCCAGCCCGTGAGTGACTTTTTACACTGTCATGCCAGAGAATCAAAAGCAAGTTAGAGGCGCCCAGAATGAAGGCTGGTGGAACAGTGGCTGTGGAGACAGACCCTGCTCTCTGTCAGCTCCTATCCTGGTGTAAAGGCACTGAGGGGAATGTGTTGCTTCTAGGCAAAGGTTTTGCATGAGTGAGCTGCAGTCGCTCTGCCTAGTGCATGCAACAGGCAGAAATGCACCAGTCTGAGACAGACGGAGAACGGAGGAGGGTGGAATCTGTAGGGAACCAAGGTTTCAAACCAGCAGCCCCTTGTGCTGCTGTGGGGAAGGACTTTCCATTTGCACTTATCCACTGACCAGGAGGTAGCTGGGCTGCTATTGGTACCTGGGCTCTGTGAGGTGCCAAACTCTTCCCCCGCCCAAGGCTTTTCCCTCCTCCTTTTGCATAGGAGTTATAGTTTCTGGAGGAGAACTCCTACGAGCAGCAATCCCCTAACCTCTCTCACTTTTCCCAGGCCACACTGCTACTTGGTCAGTTGCCCAGATAGGAGGATGGGAGTCAGTGTCTGGGAGCATTAGTGCATGTAATCACTTTTCTCTTTCACCATAAATCTGCTGCTCCCTTCCTCACTGCACAGCAACATATGATCCAAGAGCTCAGAAAGCACTTTACAAAGAGGGGTAAGCTATACCCCTTCATTTTACAGAGAAGGGAAACTGAGGCACAGAGCAGGGCTGCCACTTGCCTAAAGGCACACACAGTAGGTCAGTGGCTGAGTTGGGAGCAGAAGCCAGGTGAAAAACCTTAATCTTAGCCCTGCTCATGTACCCCATTCCAACCCCCAACCTCACCCTGCAGGGCTTTCCCAGCAGCTATACCTGAGTTTATTGCTGCCTGCTCTGGCTTTGAACAGCCTGTCACAAAGGCTGTAAATCACAGCTAATGAAGCTGTAATGAGAGAAGCTTAAAAGAAAGGTTGACAGGGACCTCAAAATCATCCTGTTGAAATGGTTCCTATTCAGTCCCCATCAGAGTGATTTAAACAGCCCCCTTGCCACTCTCCCCAACTGGCCCTGTCTAGGAGGCAATAAATTTCCTGGTAATGATTGTCTGGCATAAGTCATAAAGCTCTCATGGTGCAAGACTCCCAGGGATCTAGAGTACCCTCCATTTATTTCTTAAGTGTGATCAACAGCCCTGCTTTAGACACCAAATCCTTGCCTCCTTAGGAAAACCTGGAGAGGTTAAACTCCTGTTTAGATAGGCATGGCCCTTAATCAAAGTCAGCCTCAATCAGCTGAGGTCAAATCCTATTGTCAGGGAACGATGGGATTGGGTCCATCTGAGGAGAGGCTGCCATTTTCCTGCTTTCTTGCACCTCTGGTTTATCCATCTATCCTTGTTTTGCAGTAGTTTGAGGAGCCTGTTCACTTGCAAAGTGTGATTCTGATTTAGACAACCCAGTTCTCCAGTCACCATGCTCCTGTGCAATGTCTGATATATCTCAATATCCATACAGTGCCCCTGCAATGCAGCCACTTCTGAGGGAGAGGGCAGCAGCCAGATGAATAAACATCCTCCCTTGTGTGAAAAGGTGAGCTTTCAGCCAGATCTGAGGGGGAAAGCCCCTGTTCTGGTGAAAACACCACTAAGATCTCTAATGCCCTTGGTTTCTAGGGCCCTGTTCAGAAGGGTTAATGCTCTGTTGAAGCTTGAGGCTGTGGTCCTTTTAGGGGATTGGAAGGAAATGAAACCTGTGGTTGAAGTCACTCCTTTTGGGTTAGGTCTCTGCAACAGGGAAGGTCATTTTGGGGTGATGGTGCCTGGTACCTGTATGGATGCACAGATGGGCATGGGACTAAGAAGCCATGGTGGTGGGGCTTGCATAATTGCTGCCCTTTCATTAGCTAAAGGGGCAGCAAGAAGTGTAGTGGGGGATGAGGCTGTAGTCATCAGTGGGACACACTAAGTGCTGCAGGTGATCAGTGCTTCTCAAACCCTGTTTCTGGACAGCGATTATCTACCTGGTGCTGAGAGGGCTGTGGGGGTGAGACATAGCCCCTGATCTGTGCAGCTGTGACATGAAGACAGCCATCTACCAATGAAGCTAAAGGGGAAATGGAATGTAAAAATTTGGCTGAGACAATGGGATTGCTACTATTTCCTCTTATGGTCGGTGCCATGAGACTTTTCAGCTCCTCAGGTGGTCGGTCAGGCTTCCTCACATCTCATCACCGGATGGAAGCTGCTGCAAACAGTGCCCCTCACGCCACCCTGGAGCAGTGGTTCTCAGGAGAATACCACATGGTCAAGACCATTTTCTACAACACCTAGGTAGGTGCCAGAAGCCACCTCGTGTAGGTGACCTTGACATGGGACCGCAGACCTGGTAGGGAATGAAGAATGTTACTTATGAAGTACCCTGTGAGATGTCTACAAAAAATGTCAAATGGCACAGAAAGAAGGAGAGGATTTAGGATTACTTTAGCAGAGTTCTGATACAGGGATACAGAGGGTTGTTTTCTGGTTGCTGAGGTTCGGGGCAGAAAAAGGAGTGGAATGTGGGAGATGTGTCTTGTATAGGTCTGGGAGCAGCTGCCCTGTCTCAAAGGCAGAAATTGCTGTCTTCAAGCAGGTTCTTCTGGGAGGGGACTCTCTTTGCTGGGGTGGGATTTCTTTCCCCATTGCAAGGTCTAAATGTGGTAGAAAGACTGGAGTTTAGACTGAGGGGAGTATTGCCCAGATCCTCAAAGATGTGTTGCTTTCAGTGGGAATTAGGTGCCTGTGCAAATTAGGTGTCTAAGTACCTTTTGAGGATCTAGGTAATGTTTTTATACTGTACCAAGCACAGTGGGGCAAGGGTATCTAGGAATAAGTAACTTTCCCATTTATACAGCTAAACAAATGTTTAGAAGTTGCACAAACACGGATTGAACTCAGTCATAGTCCAGTGGTGTTTGGTGGCTAAGACAAAGGGGGCCAATCCTTGCTACAACACTCTTCAGAACTAGCCTATGTTAACTTTTTTTCCCCAGCGCAGTTTGATTTGGTCTGCACTGATCAGCCAAAGTGTGTTAGAACCCTCTTTGGCTACATTCAAGTTTAAATTGTTTTTAGAACCAGATTCTTCTCTTGCTTGTGTCTGTGTTAAGTTAGTTGGCTTGTTAGAGCTGGGCAGGAAATGATTTTTTCTGCTCTGTGAATGTTTGAGATTTCAAATATTTTTCCTTTCCTGCAGCACTAGGAGGAAAGAAAGAGACCCAGCACTCAGTAATAGGCTATCTGCTTTCTGGTGCAGGGCGGCAGCATCACCAGGTCAGGGGCTGCTTGTGTTCTTTACTCTCCCTCTACTGCCCTGTTCAAAGAAAGAAGTTGTGTGCCTCTTGCAAACAAACAAATCACACTGCTCTTGATTTCCGTTCCAAAGGAAAAGTGACCATAGGGCCCCTGGATCTACCATCACTCAGCCAAAGGACAAGACAGGGCAGACAGTTACCATGCCGTCAGAATTACAGTTTGAGATCAATCTGACATGTTGTCAGCTGGATAAAGGGTCTGTTGTGGCCAGACATGATGCACTTTGCAACACCTTGGGGTGTGTGTATCTCTGACCTCTGTTTGCAACATCTGGTCTCATGCCCTGCATGTCAGGGGATAAACCTTACTAAGAGGCTGTGTCTATACAGGCATGCTACTGCTGCTCATGATGGGGATAAGTAGAGTGTTTTAGGATCAGTAGTTGTTAACCTTGCTCCTTTCCTTGGTGCTAAATTCACCATACAAAATAATCTCACTGAATCACTCTGTGGAGAGGAAGCAAAGGCACCAAGTCATCAACATGCAAAGTTTGCTATGGACCATTGTACCAGCCAGTGTTGATGGTGTCACGCCTGATATTGTGTAGTGAAGTTTGCTCCAAAATGTCACTATCTCAAAAGTCAGGCCCACCTCCAGTTGCTCATTTTATTCAAAAACAGCCTTGCATGCTCTTCAGCCCATTGCCAAGATAGGCAAAACACCCCAGCAAACCATGCTGTCACCTCTCTAGCAACGTACAGCGGGGGCACCGCCTGCCCTACCTGTGGGGCTTCCCCAGAGATTTGTGGAGATGCAGGATTGACCTAGATCTGGGATTAGGGCACTTGACTGCAATTCAGTCATTCTGGAGGCAGCCCCTGACTCTACTGTGGACATCCTGTGCAACTATGAGTCCATCACTTAATCTCTGTGCCTCAGTTCTTCATCTGTAGAATGGGGATAATGATCCAACCTTGTCTAGTTAGTTGGCTTTCTGTGCAGTGGTTAAGGAGAACAGAGGGTCTGATCACAGGGGAAGAAATACTGCAGGAATGACTGAGGGACAAAGGATAAATCTATATTTCAAAAAAGAAAAAAAATGCACTCCCCACATACCCTGAACAACTCACCTCCAGTAGCAAGTGTCCCAGCCCAGATCTACAGGTTCAGGCACATGCTACAGAGCTAAAAATAGCTATGTAAATGTTCCTGTTGGGGCTCTGAAACCTCATTTGTTTGTTTTGCAGCGCAGACATACCCCCAGACAGGGAAAGAAAACAGTCTTTCTGCAAATCCTTTTTCATGTTATAGCAAGATTCATGAGGGCCTTGCCAGCAGGGAGAAAAAGACAGCATTGAAAGTGAATCTCTGGACCCTGTTCTCCTGGAAATATACAGAGCAGAATCCCAGGGAGCTGGTGAAGAAGGCGTGACGTCAAGATGAAGCTTAAAATATACTCTGAAAAAATCACATGACAGCAGTGAAATATGAGCAGTTCTTTTGAGTCAGGCAGAGGGCTTTAGGGAAGGACAATAAACATCCATCGCCAAGGCGAGGGGCGTTTTCTCCCCAAACTCCTTATTTTTGCAGCTTCTTCTGTGCTCCTTTTCCCAAGATTTTGGCAGCACCTTGATAAGCAACACTGAGCTGTTTCACTCTGCTTGCATCTCTTGGCTGGACCAACTGATGAGCTGGCTTCCATCAGCCCCTTGCTAACTATGCTAGCTGGTTAATGAGCCTCAAGGCTATTCCTGGGTGGCATCTGTTAAAGTAGCCATGGCCCATTGAGCAGCTGTAGGGTTGTATTTGACTGTCCTGGCTGGTTAGCAATTGAAATTCAGAGCCAGGGCTCTGTGTACAATTAGCGGGTTAACTGCAGAATAGGAATTATGGGCCCTGGTTAGCTACAGCAGTCTCTATGGTTAGCTCTTGGCTATTATCTCCAAAGGGTAGAGGAACTATTCATGTCCCCTTGTTAAGGTCAGGAAGAACCCGAACTTCTGTCTGAACTCAAATTAGATTGTTTGTTTTGCGGCTTGGAAAAATTCACATGCATTTCCTTTAAAAATAAATTTTTTCACCTGCCTGTCCTCAGGCGAAAGGCTGAATTCTCGTGAGGCTGCCTGTTGCCATGATACTTCCAGCCAGCGCTGCCTGAGATCTCCTGGGGAACAGACTCTTCTCGCTAAGCTTTCACCCCACAAGCCCAGGGAAGTTCAAAAGATGGTGAAATTGCACACAAAAGCGCTGATTTCTCAACCCGGCATACTTCCGAGCCTCTTATATGGATCTGAAACATCAGATGTTGCTTAAACAGGAAAATAGGAGGCATTTCATGTGTGTGGCTTATACAGTGTAAGACGATTTGATTTGTATCAGTAATAGGGAGGTATTATTGACAGGAGGGCCTTGAGACATTGAAGTCCTATTGCTGACTTGTGCTTTGTGGTCAGATAGCCCACCTCGGAGACAGTCCTCACAAACAGAGGCCTGAAAATCGGACTTGAGGTCAATGGAGGATGTTGTCCAGTCATGGTAATAGCCATGTGATCATCTACGATTAACCTGGCTGCACCAGTTCAGTAATAGCCCTGTGGAGCTTTTATAGGCCAGGAACACAACCACACAATATGGCTGTGGATATCCAGAGCTGTCGCTATGGACCCTTACTGTGTAAGCATGGTTTGTATGAATGTTCAACATCTGACTCATCCCAAACGCACCAGCTCGTTACAGATTCTCTTATCACTTAATTCAGTTGAATAGTTGTTGCCTCATTGTAACTAAAGTCCCTTAATGCCACACAGCCAAACTTTGCTCTCAGGTTGGCTGGTAATGGTGAGGTGTGCAGAAAAAAATACTTGGATAGATTGAGTGGCTAGGCTGGGGAAGCAGTGTTGCCCAATGGATAGAGCACTGCAGCGAGGCAGGGAGACGTGAGTTCTGTTCTCAATCTGCTGGCTGAACCTCTTAACGCTCCACACCTCTGTTTGCCTGTTGGTAAAATAGGGGCGGTTGTTGTTATCTCTTGTTAAATGCTTTGAGACCTACTCCTGAAAAGTGTTATAGAAAGGCTGAATATTATAGAAATGGGTGAGAACCCAACTCCATTGAAGTCAGTGGGAATTTTGCCGTTGGCTTCAAGGAAGTAACTATGAGTGCTCATTTGTGTAAGTGAAATCAGAATTTGGCCCTCAGACCCTTCTAAGACAATGAAGAACATTCAGATCAGAGATTTAGCAGACCTGTATTCTGCTCCCAACTCTGCCATTGACTCGCTGCATGTTTGACCCCTTGTGCCTCAGTTTCCTTATCTATGTAAAAAAAAAAAAGGGGGGTTAATACTAACCTTCTTTGTACAGAGTGTTGAGATCCACCTTAGATAAAAAGTGGGAATAACTGGCTAGGCAGTAGAACTGATGAAAAAGATCTGGAGGCTATAGTATGGTAGCTCTCACATTAATTATGATTCAACAAAGTGATGCTGTTGGTAAAATGGCAAATGTCTTTCTGGGATATATTAACAGGCATATTTTGGGTGACACGCAGAAAGTACTTGCTCTGCTCAGCTTGGTGCTGGTGAGGCCTCCCCTGGAGTACTGCATGCAGTTTTGGAGGCACCCAATTCTAAGAAAATGGAAACAAATTGGAGAGAGTCCAGTGGAGCACAACAAAAATATGAAGTTTAGAAAGGCTGAAAGAACTGGCCATGTTTTAGTCTAGAAAAAAAGGCTCCTGAAGGTGTAAGCATCTGATGAAGTGGGATTTTTCTCTCATGAAAGCTCATGCGATAAATAAATGTTAGTCTTTAAGTGCCACAAGACTCCTTGCTCCCCTCCGCCCCGCCTGGAAATTGTCTTTCTTCCCCTCCATCAACAGAACAAAATATTGTAGGCTCTGGAATAAACAGTGGCAAAAGGGTGGATTCATACACAAAAACATATTTAGAAACAGAAGGGCATTGTCACCCTTAGATTATGATCACTTTTATGTAGGTCAGCTTGGCAGCTTCCCTGTGAAATCACCTGAGAATACAGCCAGCCTACCTGATTCTCACTTTGCTAATCATCTGACCCTGCTCTTCTGCACAAACCCCAGGGATCTCTCTCCACTTGCTTTTACTGGGGATGGTCTTGTATTCCTAAAACCTTATTTGTACTGGGCTGGCAATCATAGAAACTGGAAGGGACCGTGAGGGGTCACCAAGTCCAGTCCTCTGCATTCATGGCAGGACCAAGTGCCCTCTTAAACCATCCCTGACAGGTCTTTGTCTAACCTGCTCTTAAAAACTTCCAGATTTCACAACCTGCCTAGGCAGGGTATGTTTGCCGCAAATACCCCACCCGGGAAGCAAATATTGAGGGGTGGGTTGGCTCGTTCGTTCATTCTTTCTCCTAGTCTATCTATTATCATATTTAGATAGTGGCTTTTCCAGCATCCTTTCTGAGTAGGACCCATCATTCTCTCATCACGTTTCCCATCAGATCAGCATTTTGTATTTTTTTTCCCAAGCTCAATCTTTTAAAATCATTCATTATTTTGGCCCCCTCTTCCCAATGACAGTTTGAAATGCTGTGAATGAATGGCTGATGGCCACGTGATGCCATCACCATGGTGATACATGGCAGCAGAAGATGCAGGGTTCAGGATCACATGAGAGCGACTGTAAACTTGGCAAGTTATTTATAGGCTGCTGTTTGTGCATTTATGGAAATAACATCTATATTAGACTATGGTAGTCAGCTTTGCTGCGCCTCTAGGGCACTGGTCTTTAAGGAGAGGTATTACTCACACTGAATCTCTGAATTAATTCAGAGAGTTCTTTGTGACGTACATTAGCTGACATGAAACACATATTTTTGAGGTTCACTGTAATTTTCTGTCTCTGCCTGTCTTTATTCTATCCCAGCCAGACTGCTCAAAGCGAAATTCCCCATAGCTGTTCTTTTACAAAAATGAAATGTTTACCATGGAGCCACAGCCTTTCGCCTTGCTTCTGCTTCCCTCAACACTCTCATCATCTTCATTATCATAATCTTTTCCTTTTGTCATGCTGTAGGGAGTTAGAACAAGTCATGGGAGGCAGAACTCAGGGGTTAGGCCTGGCTCTGTGGGGCAAGGGTATCCGGTTGATTAGTGTTGTGGTTTCTAGCCCCAGATTTACCTATCACTCAATGTTTAAAGGTGGGAAAAATCAGTCTCTCTGAACCTCAGCTTACCTAGCTGTAATGTGAACCCAATCAGTTGCAAAAAGGGGGAGTTAACTAATGTCGGTGCCTCGAAATTCTCCAAGGATGGAGGCATTAGAAATGCAAAGCCCTAGCTATTGCATTTATTTTCCTCTAATTCTAATAAAGGGACCATCGTGGCTTTCTAGCTGGTTATAGACTGATAATTTATAAGCACGTACAATGGTCTGTCCAAAATGGCCTACTGTCAGCAATGATAAAATAACTCTGCACAACCCCCAGCTTTAAAATTGCAGGTCCCTCCCACCAATACACCGCTCAGGCAATCAGGAAAGCCTTAGCAAAGACGCAGCCTCTGCAGTGTGCTCAGAAGGTCAATAAACCATCTCTGGCAGATCATGGAGATGTGAACAGCAACAGGCGAGGGCACCCATGGCTGAAAAGACTCTGCCCTGCTGACTTCTAGTATGCGGGGCCGCCCACCATCCAGAGAACATTCAAATACAGGACAAGGGCTTTTCTCACCTCTGCCCACACGTACCTGATCTTAACTTTTGGGTGAATTCAGAAGTGGAGGAGTCTCAGACCCCTTCTCCATTTGTGAATGCTTTCAATTTTGGGGCTAAACATTTGGACACAATATAGTCTATCCTGATTCCTACTCGGAGGAGGTGGTGTCAGAAAAAACGCTAACATGCTTCTCCTCCACGACATGAGCATCATATGGACTTTAAATATTGCATGGCAAGATTTTGCAGGTGGGACTACTGGCTGGAGTGGTGGCTGGTTGGGGTGTCTCAGCAGTGCAAGCTAGCCAAAAGATGGGTTTCTCTAGTTGGGAACAGGCTTCCAGTGCAGCACAGAAAGGGGTTGGAGCTGTGGAGGGACAAATCCTTTGATCCTGTTTGTCTTTCAGGTAGATGCTGCCAGTGTGGTTCTTATCTTTAAACCTAGAGGAGTGTGTCAGACGTCCTGTTGGTGGGGTCCCACATGGGCACAGCTGCCCTGTGAATAGAAGAGATGCAGATTCTATCCCTTGCACTTAGGCCCACTGCTGGTTGGGTTTTTTTCCTCGTGGTAAGACTTAAATTGCTGATCACACTCTTCATTTACCACATTCCTCCCCGATGTCTCAAGGGATCCCTTGTTTCTCCCACAAAAACTGGCCAGATCTTCAGCTGCTGTAAACAGGCATACTGGAGTGATACCAGTTTCCACCAGTTGAGGATCTGGTCTATTATAATGAAGGGAGAACATTTTCTTAAAATAGAGGCTCCATGCCTCTACATCACACAACCACCACCACTGTCATCCCAGTGGTGGAGAGACCTAGACAAAGCTTCTAATTTCAGTGCCGCCATTTGCCCCAGAGAGATTTCACTGATCTGAGCTTCCAGTTAAAAATCAGACCCTCAAGAGTCTGCGAGTAGGCATGGACAGGCCAGCAGGGCACAGAGTCATTAGAAATTAATGGGAGAAAATGAAACCCCATTGTTCTACCAGGGGACAAAATGATTCACTTCAGCTTTCCTGGTGAAGTGGGTTGCAGTCCACAAAAGCTTATGCCCAAAGAAATTTGTTAGTCTTTAAGGTGCCACAAGATTTTTATTTTCTATTATTTTTCTGCTGTATAGAGACTAACATGGCTACCCCTCTAGGAAAGATGCAGTTTGGGTGTCAAGTTTCTGCTACAACAGGGAGGTTTGAATGCACAGTGAAGGCTATGCTCATAGCTGCTGTTATTCATATGGACGACCACTTACCTATTTGAGAGAGAGCGGAGGCCCAGGGTAGGGTAATGTGGTAAGGGAGCTTGCCCTCATTGCTTACGCAGTGGCTGCAACAAAGGATTCTGCTCCTCGGACTAGCAACTCAGCTGGACTTGATTCTCATTTGTGGTGGTGGGCCTTTTGCCCCTTTGGTGGGCTGCACCCCCCATTTCAGCTTATAAATAGGCCAGCACCTTTCACTGCTGGCCCCTATGGAAAAAACCCTGAACTCACTCCTCAAAGGGAGACAAATAAAAATAAAGCGATTCTTGTCACAGTCACCTTGGTGGGTCTGATGGGACTTGGCACTGAGCTGCTGAATTTGAGCCGAGATCCCGCGATGGAGTTGGTTGGAATATTGCTGACTCTGATTTTGATTTAATTTCACAGAAAGAGAAATTCCTCAGCGCATTGTAATGTATCCCAGCCTGAATTGTAATGCATCCTGGCCTCTCTCCCATGTGCTTTTTATAACTTCTCTGTCAGATTACAAACTCTGATTGTGCTAGACTACAGCCTGCCGGGACAGAAAAGCCAGTGAAGTAATGGGGCCAGCGCCATCTCTAAGCAGAATTCCACTGGCCTCGGTGGAGTTAAAGCAGAACATGTTTGACATGAGGTGTTGCTGTCTTGCTTCTTATTAGCACCAAGCAATGTCTGGCTCAGTGTCCTGAAAGGTTAGTTTAGCTCAGACACGGCATTCGCTGGCCTGATCGAAAGCCAACCAAAGTCGGTGGGACTCTTTCCACTGCCTTCCATGTGTTTTGGAGTGGGCCTTGATTGAACGGTGGTGCATACTCAGATGGTGAACTATACCCAGCTATCATTTTGTTATCACATTGCTGTCTGAGTCCCCCCCAAAGCAGTGATTTTCAAACTATTTTTCTTGGGACTCAGTTGAAAATAATCATTTATGCCCAGGACTCAACAAACACATCTTTGAGCAATGCAGTCCAGTCTTTCAGTGGTAGCAGCAGGGGGCTTGTGACCCAGTACCTAAGAGGCTCCAACCCAATACTGGGTCCCGACCCTCGGTTTGAAAACCACTGCCCTAATGGATGGGCACCCAGTCTGTTATAGTTTTAGATCCCACCGGCATCTAAGCTGGCTGACGTAGGGTGACTGGTCTTTTAGTCCCGCCTGTGACGCAGCCAACTCTTTGCCACAAGTGGATTTCAGGACCTTCATTTATCCCCCGTCAGGCCCCTGGGGCAGATAAGGGAAGATGGAAGCCTTGGGTGAGGGTCTTTCTGGCAGAGAAGGAAGCACAAATCCCATAAAATTTTATTAAATCTTTCACAAGCTGGAGAAATCTAGGCTTGATGGAACTACCTTTAGACAGACAGAGAGAATTAGTTAAACAACAACAAAGAAGAGTGACTATTAATGATAAATTACACATCTTCAGGTGTTGTCTGAAGCAGGATCCTCTTTTACGAAAGCTCATGCGATAAATAAATGTGTTAGTCTTTAAAAGTGCGACAGGACTCCTTCCTTGTCTTGCTGAACTAGGTTACCCCTTTGGAACTTATTGATGGACTGTCAGATTGGCGGGAAGTCTCGCGAGGACATCACGGGCATCTGTTCTGTGTCATGCTGTTTGACATCTTTAGTAATGAGTGGGCTATCAGGCTAAAGAGCACACTGATAAAATTTGCAGATAACACAAAATTGGGGAGGGGAAGTTGCTAACACTTTGATGGTTAAAGTTATGATTCAGGGGGATCTTGATAAATTGAAAAACACAGTGAAATTTAACAAAGACAAATGTAAGATGCTATACAAAGGGAAGAGAAACCAAATGTACAAGTACAGAATGGAGGATAGCTGGCTTGGAAGCCAAGGAGGACATGGGAGTTGTGTGGATCACATTTTCAGCATGAGTCCAGAAATGCATTTTTAGGTTGCATTAACTAAGGCATAGCGTGCAAGTCCTGGGAGGTAGTTGTACTGCTCTGGGCGGCCCTGGTGAGGCCTCGGCTGGAGTGCTGTGTCCAATTTTGGTCAACAATGAGGAGCCCTGAGAAAGGGAAACAGAGGCAGGGATGTTGCACAGCCACCCCTGATCATGAGAGGGTTGTCTGGAAGGGAAGACCGCACAGGTCCAATAATTCATGCACCTCTGCTGATGTCATGCATAGTGAGAGGTGAACAGATTGCCAGGATCCAAATTGTTTAATGTTTTATGGGTCAAAATGCAAGGCCACCAGACTGAATCCCTCTGGAAAATTATTAGAAGTCAATGCAGACTGTAGAGCAGGAGTGTGATGTCCTCTCTGTGTGAAGCAGCACCTTATGTAATGCATGAGGAGACACCCTGGGTCCCAATCATCCTTTTTGCATCGATGTGACACCTTCAGTTCAAATGGCGTCATTCCTGGGTTAGCCTGCTCTGACGGGAGGGTCAGGCCCAACGGTATCAGGATAAGCTGGTGTGGAAAGCAGCAATGGTGGTTGAAATATTGTGCCAGGATGCACATTGTACCTGACTTTCCTCTTGGTTAGGTTGGTTTAACACCATTGACTTCAGGTCAGTTACTCCTGAGTTAAGCTGGGATGCATGAGAGGAGAATCAGGCCCCATGGGGTTACTTTTGATTTACACCAGGGCTAGTGAGGGGGAATTGGCTCGATTGAGTTATTCCAGATTCTTACCTGGCTCAGAGAGAGGGGAATCAGGATCAAGGTCTCTCCTGTTTGGTAAATTTGGCCATTATCCCCACGTAAGTGAATGCTGGGGGAAGAACATTGTGAAAGCACCCTAGAGAATCAGTAGTTTTGCATCTAGTGAGCTGGACATTGCAATATCCCCAAAGGCTGGAAATGTGTGTAAATAATGAACCTCTGCTGCAGTGTTAGAGAGATGGCCCACGAACCTGGAAGCTGGCCAGCCTCGCTCTACTTTTCCCTCTTATCATGAGTGTCAGCCTGAATATGTGAGGACTCTGGGCAGTTATGCTCCATATATTAGGAGCTGGCAGGTTTCCCAGGAACCTTTATTAGAGAAGGAGGCTGGTTTTGTGGTTAGGATTGGGACCCAAAAGATCTGCATCAATTCCCAGCTCTGTGTGACTTTGGACAAGTCACTTCACCTGGGCTTTTCCCAAGCACACACTTGAACCAATGCTGGGCTCATCCATAAGCCCTGTGAGCCTCTTTTATACAACTACAAGATGGAAATGGTAACAGTTCATTTGCCTGTCTATTTAGATTGTAAACTTTTTGGGGCAGGGGATCTGTCTTGTTATGGGTCTGTATAGCACCTAGGACAAAGAGCCCCTGATGTTTATAGTGGTGTTGTTTCAATAATACTGGAGTGGAGCACCAAAAGTAGCTGAGTGACAAATTAGTCCAACATGAGAAACTAGACTGAGGGGTTGGTTTCACTAAAGAGCTGAACACCAAATGTTCACTGTGACCTTTGTAAAAAAAAAAAAAAAAAAAGGCAACTGGAGGTGTAATTATAAGCCATGGATTCCTATAATGGGGATCAGAAGCTTCCAAAAGAAAAAAATTACCTGAATAACTTTATGATCTGTAGGGGCATCTGATCCTTCCCGAGGTATGGGGGCCTTGTGGTTAAGCTGTGACCCAAGAGTCAGGAAATGTGGTGCCCAGGGCTGGCCCAAGGATTTTTGCCACCCTGGGCCAGCAGGCTGGATTCAAAGTCCACTAGCTTTGGATAGGGGCCTTAACTCCATCAATTCTGCAGGGGAGACAAGTTTTACACTGAGTGTGAATGAAAACAGATTTGACTCCTGAGTTCTCATCCCACTCATGTGGCCTGTTTGTGCCTCAGTTTCCCCATGTGGGAGTGCTAATAATAACTTGCCTTCCAGCAGGCCCTGGGTAGGGATAGACTGAAGATCAGACAGACTAATCCATAGAGCCCTACAAATATGCAGATATCCATGGATATCTGCATTATATCCACATCTGCAGATACTACATGGATATCCAAGGCCATTTCTTGTGGATGCAGATTGGATACAGGTCCACATATTTTATCCTCACAAAGCTAGAGCCCTGCAAATATGTGGATATCCCTGGATATCTGCTTTATATCTGCACCTGCAGATACAACACGGATATCCACAGCATTTCTTGTAAATGCAGATTGGATACGTGTCCACATATTTGTATCTTCACAGAGCTAGAGCCCTGCAAGTTTGAGGATATCTGCATCTGTGGATACAACATGGATATCTGCAGACCATTTCTTGCTGATGCAGATTGGATACAAGTCCACATATTTTCATCTTCACAGAGCTAGAGCCCTGCAAACATGCAGATATCTGCATTATATCTGCATCTGCAGATACAACACAGATATCTGCAAAACATTTCTTGTGGATGCAGATTGGATACAGGTCCACATATTTTTATCTTCACAGAGCTAGAGCCCTGCAAATATGTGGATATCCATGTTATATCTGCTTCTGCGGATACAACACAGATGCCTGTGGACCATTTCTTGTGGATGCTGATCGGATACAGGTCAACCTATTTTTTATCTTCACAGAGCTAGAGCCCCGCAGATGTGGATATCCCTGGATATCTGCATCTGTGGATACAACATGGATATCCACAGACCAGTTCTTGCGAATGCAGATTGGATACAGTTCCACATATTTTTATCTTCACAGAGCTAGAGCCCTGCAAATATGTGGATATCCACGTTATATCTGCTTCTGCGGATACAACACAGATGCCTGCGGACCATTTCTTGTGGATGCTGATCGGATACAGGTCAACCTATTTTTTATCTTCACAGAGCTAAAGCCCCGCAAACATGTGGACATCCTCATTATATCGGCATCGGCGGATACAACACGGATATCTGCGGAGCATTTCTTGCGGATGCAGATCAGATAGGGATCCATGTATTTGTATAAGTGCAGGGCTCTACTACTCCACCACCCTCCTTCCTGCCTTCAACTGGCTGCCTCTGAGTTCACTAAGGTTCATAAACCCTTGCTTATTTTCAGATAAGAAGACACCTGCCCCAGTCTCAGGCTCAGGAAGCTCTTGTGCCAACCTACTCTCATGCTTCAGGGCAGCGAGTCCCTGGTGGTCAGGAAGGACTGGAAGCGCAAAGCTGCCTGGCTGGCTGGGTGCATGGGGGGGAAAGGTCCTGCCTTTCTCTGAAGCACCCCCGGGGCCGAAGAGAGGCCACCCCCACCCTGCAAATGGTGCATAGGGAGCCCAGCAGGGCGGCTTTGGCTCCCGTCGGGGCCGGGGTTTATCCGGCAGCCCAAGGCTCCCATTGACGCGCAGCTCGGAGTGACTCAAGCCTGCGTCAGCCGCCCAGCTAAAAACCTGCCCCCCTTTCCTCCAGGAGAGGACACAGCCCCGAGCTGGCGGGGGCAGGAGCAGATCGGGGATGTGGCACAGCCTTGCCGGGAGCCGGAGCATCAGCTGAGCGGAGCGGGATGCGGCTGCGTTTACACGGGAGCGCAGCGGAGCGGAGCGCGGATTCGCTCCGGTTGTAGCCGGAGGGCGCAAGCGGCTGCCTGGGCTCCAGGGAAAGGGGGCGAGTGGGGCCCCCCAGGCACCAGCATCTGGAGGAGCCAAGCCTGGGCCAAGGGCATCCCTATGTGGGCACAAGGACGTGGGAAATTGGGCTCAAATCTCCCCCGCAGCCGCTGGGTGCGAGGTAAGCCGCCCCCCTTCATGCTACAAAATCCCTGGGTGCAATGATGGGATTTGGCTCTTGCAATGTCCTGCAGCTCCCCCTTCCCCTGCAGCCAGGTGGTCCTGCTTTATGCCACCATTTAAATCCCCACCCCAGTTGCTAGGCTACAGAGCTGAAGGGGGATTTAGCCTCTTTGGGGAGAAGGAAAGCAGGGAGGGGTCTCTCTCAGGTCTGGGGGAGGGAGAGAAGCAGAATAAGGGCCAGCCGGAATCTAAAAATATCAGGGCAGCTAGTAATTACCTGCTTGGAAAAGTCAAAGCGAGAAAGAGAGCCTGTGGGTGTGTAATAAATGGGTTTTTTGCTGAAGCCGGGCATCTTGGCGGGTACCTCTGTTGGGTCAGAGTGCAGTCGACATCCCAGAATCGGGCAACCACCAAGCAAATTCTTAAATGCATCTGCTGAACGACATCCTGGCTTCCAGCTTGCCAGCGTGACCTTGACTATAACATTGAGAAGCAAGGCAGCGCACGCTACCATAATGAATATTTAATTTCCAGCCCCTGGGTTGTGGTTAGATATTTGCATGGTGTGAATTCAGAGCAGAACGCTTGTTTTGGGGGCAGAAAATTAGCAGCAATATTTGTGTGTGCATCAGATTAAGGATGCCAGGAGGTGCAGGGATGGCTTATTTCTCTTCCTGCATTTGTTCTTTTTCAAAATCACCTGGCTCTCCTGAAGGACATTGGTTCCTGTAAGTCTTGCGTTCCGGGCCACATGCTCGGTTGATGCATATTAGCACTGGTGAAGTATGGTGGTTTACCCCATGTGAAGAGTTAGCCCCTATTTAAAAGATGAATTTGATCTGATTCTTGCTTCCGCACCCTGGCAAGCCCAGCTGGGACCAGGAATTAACAGTTTGGAGTGGATATCAGCCAGACAAAGTGGGTGAGGTGATATCATTTATTGGACCAACTTCTGCTGGTGAAGGAGACAAGTTTTTGATCTTACGCAGACATTAGGAAAGTAGCAATTCAAGAAGTGATGGGTGTTATCTGCAGGAAGGGAGATTTAGGTTTGATATTAGGAAAACCTTTTGACTCTACAGGCATTTAAGCTGTGGAATAGACTTCAGTGGAGTGTTGTGAATCCCCATTGTTGGCAGTTTTTAAGAACAAGCTGGATATCATAGACGGTCAAGATATATTTGATACTTCTTCAGTGGTCCTTTTAGTCCTAAATTTCTTTGATTAGAAAAATTACTTGTCCTAGGCTTAGTTTTGGAAACATCTAACCAAACATGCAGTGAATAGGTCAGGAAAATTGGGCTCTGATGAAAGTGGGTCTGTTGCAGCACAGGGTGGGTGAGGTCCTGGTGCAGGAGTTCAGACTAGATCATGATGATCTGTCCTGACCTTAAAGTCTGTGAAAACTGTAATGTCATTGATTGAAAGGAAACCAAACTTCTGGTCTGATCGCCCTTGCCCTAGTGTAAATCAGGAGCTGGTGCTAGGGTGACCAGAAGTCCTGCTTTTATAGGGACAGTCCCAGTACTCAGCTTATTTTCTTATATAGGCACTTGTTACCTACCATCCCCATCTTGATTTTTAACACTTGCCATCTGGTCACCCTAGGAGCAGTTTCACTGAAACCAATAGACCAAAGGCTGCTTTCATCTTTCCTGGGGTAAATCTGGAATACACCACTGACTCCAGGGTTAGTTTGAGAGGAGAATTTGCACCATGGGGTCACTTCAGTGTAAAAACATTGTGAGATCAGAATCTGGTGTATTAGAATCAAGTAGACCTGTGTAAATCTGGAGTAATTCTACTGAGCTCAGACCAGGTAATCTGAATTTACTTCAGTGAAAGTTTGATCACAACCTGACCATCACCGTTTTAAGTACAAAGAGGCTCACTGTAGGTAAAGATGATCTGAAATGGTGACACTGTGATATGAGTGAGATGTATCAGCTGCACTGGAACTCTGTTCACATGCTGTTTTCTAGAAGGAGGTTGCTCTTGCAGAAGATCACTGATCTGAAGTGAGTGCTGTTGAGCAGGGAGGGAGCGCTCCTCTGCTCCTGCTGAGAAAATACCCTCTTGTGAGTGTCATACAACTTTCAGTGTTCAAGGAATCATATGATTATTGGCTTTAACTGGCTTGGTGTTCAGCATCACGTTATAGCAGCTGATGTTTTTTTTCAGCTGACCAAATGAGATATGGAAGGAGACCAAATCAGAGGATTAAACTTGTTCATACACTTCCTGAATAATTCTCCTTTCCCCGATGCTGTTATGGGATGATAAATGCTCAAATACTCCTTGGTAATGACCCCATCTGCCTCTTCTGGGTTTTAGTCAATGGACGGTTGCTAAATAGCTAAGAATATTATTTTACAGAGTTTCACTTTGCATCCAAACTAGTACACAGGCGTAAAATGCCACTGCAATTCAGCCACCTCTGGGGTGGAGCAGGAAATCAGGGTGTGGGGGGTTTGGTAAGCCAAGTCTGAACTCTTAGTCAAAGTGCTGTGGAATCACTGGTAACATCCACATAGAGCAAACAGGATTTCATTGTTTAAATCCATTCAGGTGTTCATAGGCCTGACCTACAAAAAGGTCTGACACTGCAGGGCAAGTGAGTGTAAACTGCTGTACAAGCAGAATGGTAGCATTTTATGCCCACTCTGCCCTGGGGTAAGTGACTGTGAAAGAAAGAAGCGACTCCGAGCACCTAACCTTTGGGAAGACCCCTCAGGGTAAATTGCCCAATTCACAGTTTACATGCATGATGGTTTGTCCCTCTTGAGATTTGAGCCTACAGTTTCAGCCCAGCTGCTGAGGTGAACCTGACGGTAGCTAAGCCAGCCCCTGTCTGCGGCCCTGACTTTCCTCGTGAGTCAATGTAAATTAGCTAGCACACGCACCCCGCAACGGGGGACAGAGCGTGCCACCCATTTGTTTAGACTGAGTCACACTCGGTACAGTGTGTCATTTCTGTTGTTGTGCGTGTTTGTTAAATGAAACTCATTAGCCTCGATCGTCAGAGCCAGGGATGGGAGAAACCCTAAGGAGTCCAGATGGCAAAATGAAAAGGAGGAAGAAGATGACATTTGCAGCCTGAAATCCTTGAGGGCAGCAGCGCTTCTCATTGTAGGGGTTTGCCAATGGCTGTGTCTGGGGTTGTAGGCTCGGTTGTTCTGAAAAGGAAGCTGAGAGAGAGGAGACCATGGCACGCGCAGTGGATGCAGTGCCAGGAGATGAAATTCTGCCACAATCGGGGCAAAACTGTCATCTCCGGACCACATGGTGCAGTTTGGATGCTACATTCCACCATGTCTGTGTGTGCAGAACCTGCCCGCTCCCACCTTTGTGAGTTCTGTGATTTAGGGCTAAACTACCTGTCTCTCATCCCTGCAGTATCCTGGCCTTCTGAATCAGCAGTGGATTTGGTTCTCAGGACCCCCTACCCAGAGAGGAAAGGAAGTCTTAACTCCATTCCCTGGGTGGGGAACTGAGACATGGGGTAGATTAAATGATTTGTCCCAAGTCACACACTGAGTCTGTGGCATAGTGGGGACTTGAATCCTGGCCTCTTCAGTCCAAATCTTCTATCTGTCCTGCAAGCTTTGCTTTTCGAGAGGGAGACAGAACTTGTGGCCAATGCATTGATGTGGTACTCGTAGACCTGGGCTTCAATTTGCTGCATGGCCACTGGTTTCCTGCGTGACCTTGCATAAGTCACAAGATCCTCAAAGATATTTTGATTGCCAACTCCATTGAAATTGCTTTGCTTCAATTTCCCATCTGCAAAATTGGGCATAATCTCCTTTTATGTCCTCAGTGGAGAGCGGAAGCTGGGTACACCTTCTTACTGTGTCTCTGCCCAGCACCTGGTGCATGCAGCTCTAATCTTGGTTGGAGACCCTGGGTGCTGCTTTAACACAAATAAGGAGAGTTGGGGAGGGTAAGACCTGAACGGTGCCCAGATATACAACAAGTAACCATGGCTTTACCCACTGCGAACATTCCCTTGCTCATTTCTTCCCTGTCACCTTGATGAAGTGACTCTTGGTTTTCGTGGACTCTCAGGTGTTGGGCATCTGACTGCTGGATCTGGTGTTGGAGAAGAGCATTAGAACTGCTTCTGAGAGCAAAATGAACGTGATTTAGTGATTCCAGCAGCAGGCTAGAAGGAGTCAGGGCTTCTCATTCTCTTCCCTCTCCAGTCACTGACTCACTGTATGACCCCAAGCAAGTCATCTCACTGCGCAGTGCCTCAGTTTCCCTGTGGAGAATGGACCATGAGGAAAATGTAAGTTAACGTTTGCTATTTAACGATATTTTTCAAGGAAGTGAAGGAAAAGGACTTTGGTATTTCATTCCAGTGCATGACCCCATGCTTGGAAAGTGCTTTGAATTCCTCTGATTGAAGGAGCTAGGTGCAGGCAATGTTGCAATAGGAAATTCAGAAGAACAAAGGCTGTTTCTTAGTGCATTAAACTATCCGGTGGACAGAGATTCCTAGAATAAATTAGTGTATTTCTACTGTATTTGCTTTATTAATGCCCGCTGAGAAACCAGTCTCTGTGGTCACAAGGAGAGACACAGGACCTCTCACCAGGGTTAGGCGAGTGAGGATACAAGTTGGAGCAATTATTGCCCAGGCGTAAGGGGGAATGTTTTTAAAAGTGCCTAAGACCTGGTTCCCTTTTTGTGGGTGCAAACTTCAATTGCATCCATGTCCCTGCACCAGAAATTCTGGGCACAAATATAAATATTTGTATCTCTCACCACCTCATCTTTGTGCACAAACAGTTAGGGATGGAGCTGCTCATATTTGACCACACCGTTTAACTGAGAGGCAAAAATCGATCTGAAGGTTTTATACGGCTGTCCATAGCATCTGGGCACCTAAAATACAGCTGGAAATTTTGGCAGGTGCCAAAAGAGAGGCTAATATTCTGGAAATGGACAAACAAAGGGAGCAGGGCCAATTAAAACTGCTACTTCCATAAACAGTCTCTTTAAACATTGATAAAGCCCATTAAATGAGCATTTAGGGTTTGATTCTGCACTATGCAACTCAGTGGTAAAGAACCCAAGATTCAAGCTCTAATGTCCTTTATAAAAATCCTTTTTGCTGCTTTGATCAGTTTCCCTTCAGCTTAGCTTGGTGCAGACATTTTTTTGGCAGTGCCTATCGCCCCCCTGAGAGAGGTGGTTGAGAACACGTTCCCATGCTGTCACGTGTCACAGCAGTGGTGACAGACTTAAAAAAGCAGCATCAAAGTGCCGTGGACCCCAAATGAAAATCTTCCTGAAAGAAACCATGTGTCTCAATTCTCCCTGCTCTTGAAAATGCCTCAGCTCCTGCCTGAAGGTCAGTGGCTGATTTTAGTTAAGACCACTTGCAATAGAATCAAGGTGTGGTGGGGCATGAAGCTGAAGTGTGGGGCGTCCATGCCAATGGGTCTGGTTCTCCACTGATCCCTGGAATTAGTGCAGAACCCAGAGTGTTGTGATCAGGCCCTTCGGTCTATTTTGCAGACGGGGAAATCGTGATACAGATGCTGGGGGAGAAGTGTGTGCTGCTGGTCTCATGGGACTGGGATGAGGAAGACCTGGCTTCAAAGCACAGTGAAGTCACCGGTTCACTATATGACCTTGGTAGTCCCTTGGTACCACTGTGCCTCAGTTTCCCATTTTGGGGATAAAAGCCATGCCCCACCTCACTGTTGGGAGGAGAAACACATGAAAGATCATTATACGCTCAGGTACTAGGGTGCATCAGTCTAGTTGAGAGGGGCTCAGAATAGTTACTCTTGTATTTTTGAGTCTCTCTCTCTCTGTGTTACGCATGGCAGTCTGGCCAGGAACATACCTTATCCTTATTCAGATGATAGTTTCATCAGCCCACAGCTGGTCAGAAGGCTTATTCTAAGGGCCAGAGCAAAAAGGAAAGTAGCACAAGCTGAATTTCTAGGCCTCATTGGCTAGATGTTTTGTTTGGCAGGGGCAAGATACGTCCCCAGGGACAGCTGTTCTCTCACTGGTCATCTCCTAGGCTTCTGGAGTCTGAGAGGAATGAGGTTTTCCCTCAAGACTGGATGAGGAGAGGAGGTTTCTTGGGAGATGGTTCAGGTGGCCGGGCAGCTTAGTGGCTGTTGCGAACTTTGTTACTAATTCACTGTGACACCCTGGGCAAATGTCACTGTGTGACTTCACTCTGTGCCTCAGTTTCCCCATGTCTGGAATGGGGCCAGGGATATTTTCCTTTGTAAAAGACATTGAGGTCTGGCTTTGAGAGGGGCTCAGTCTTAGCAGTAATACAGTGAAGCAGATGAGCCTGGAGAAAAATGTTTTATTCCACCTCTGTGAACCAGGAGTTTCCTGGGCCCAAGGTTTTAATTGGTTTCTCATAACCCCCTATGCGCAGGCTGCCATAATGCAAGCTGCTTCACATTTCACAGGCAGGCCGCATTATCCAAAGCAGCCCGTCAGGAACTGGTCCACCCCAGCACATTGCAACTAACAGACAGCTGAGCCAACTTGCCTCTCAGCTTGTTCTGTAGCTCTCTGTGACTCAGAAACCCAGACAGGCTATGCACAGCGCAGAAGCTCCCTCCTTTGCTAAACTATTCATAACTGAGCAGGAAGCCCCGCTTAATGGGACTTGTTAAACTAGAACACACAGCATCCACGCGCTCCTGTGAGAACAGGTCAAAGCCCTTAGTGCTGCTGCAAAAAGCACACAGTCTTTCCCAGCTGCCTCTAGTCCTTGGGCAGCTATTTCGGGGAGCACGTTCTGCACATTTCAGGCTGATGGAAGGCTCTAGAGTGGATCCCACAGGGTGCGTCTGTGCTGTAATTAAACATCCCCTTGCTCCCATGTCAGGTGACTTAGGCTAAGGGGCTGTTTAGCTGTAGTGTGGACGTTCCCGCTGAAACCCAAGATCTGGATTGCTGTGATGGAGAAGGTCCCAGAGCTCAGGGTCCAGCCCAAGCTCAGATGTCTGCACTTCAGTTAAATAGCCCCAAAACTGACCCTGGGTATTTAATTGTAGAATAGATACACCTCTAGATGCTGAGACCCTCTGGCTGTCCACAGAGCTATGAGTGTAGTCAGAAGTCATGTACAATGAGCTCTTCCTCCACGCTGTTGTCTACAAACTCCTGGAATACCTAGGCGCCAACAGCCAACCCATCATCGTGTGTCTATAGGGCCCAATCCAAAGCCCAGTGAAGTCAGTGGGAGGTTTTCACTGGGCGTTGTGTCAGGACCCTATACTGCAGTTTCTTGGGTTGAAGGGGGGATTTCAGTTTCTTAAGACAGTTCTGATCTAAGCAGTGACTATGAAAATGGCTCATGCCCATTTACCTCTATACCAGACTGAAATAGCTGTGCACCAATAATCTTTAAGGCCCAGGTCCTCAGAGGTATTTAGGCACTTAAATTCCACTGAAAATTGTTTTTAGAAATCAAATAGCTTTTCTAGTTGCTGGGGCTTCAGAGTCCCAGCTGGACTCTGGCAGTCAAGCAGGGTTTCTTCACACCTCCTATGTCACCTCTAGCAATACAGATTCTGCAACCAGAGAAATTAGCAGTGGTGTTAATGATACATGAGCCAGAGTAGGCGGCCGCTCATCCTCCTAGGGTTGTGTTGGCTCTCACAGGGTTGGCTGGAAGGAAAAGCAATAGAAATGAATACTTCTCACTTAAAGTCAGCAGATTTGACACTGTATATTCTCAACCCAGGTGTCATGAACAGTTGCCAGTAGATAGCAACTGCCCTGTGCTTCCCATATCGCTAAATGAGGTGGGTTCCTGGTGAGACTCCTGGTAGAGGAGAGAGGGTCCAGAAGGGGGCATGGTACAGAAAAGGGGATCGTGCCTGAGAGCCATTTTAAAAGACTGAATCCCCAAAGGAGACAGATTTCTTGACTAACAAGGTGCCGTGTCCCCAAGTTCCTTTTCTGACCCTAACTGCATTTTTATGTTCTAAATTTGTTTGCTTGGAGGCTTAAATCAGATCTCAGATATTAGGGTCAGGAAGAAACTTTCCCTGGGGTCAGAGGATCCCATTGCTGATTCTAGAGGATTTCTCCTCCTTCCTTTGAAGCATTTGGTAGAGACCACTGCTAGAAATAATTTTGGAGGGAGCTTTTTAAAGGCACACATGGGAGGTAGATGCCCAATTCCTATTGTCATTCAATGGGAGTTGGACTCTTTTCTGCCCTCTGTGTCTTTGAAAGCACCTCTTCTGCAGTAAGGATGCTACATGGGGTCTACAGGATGTATTACACGTTGTTCCATTATCTATATTCCTGGGTAGTAAAAAGGAAAATGCATTTTTCAGCTCTAGCATCATGTACTATTTATTGATGGAAAATTATCAGCGGAAAGGCAGCCACTGCATATAACTAAGGCACACGTAATATAGAATAGTGCTGGTGTCTGACAATACTAGGAGACCTAAGGGAATAGAAAAGACTAAAGGGACAAAACTAGGAAATACCAAATGTGGGCCTATGTGGCACACATTCAGATTCATCCCAGAAGGAGATCCACTGGCTTCAGTGGGGTTACACGAGGCATAGATGTGGCCCAGCAATACTTAATCATGTTGCATGGACACACTGAGAATATGCTCTCTGATGAGTCCTTTAGGGATTTTGCTCAGGCTCCAGGCTCTGGAAATTTGTTCAGTCTTGTCCCCGGAAATTCTGCAGGCCTGTCGCCTGTGAATAGGCACATGACAGAAAAATCAACATACCTTTTATGTGTGAAATATTACAGCAAATAGGTGCCAACCTCTGAGCAACTCAAGTGAGATTACCACAGCCTGAGAGCTAGAAATACTCTCATCTTTCTTCTAAAGAGAGAGAGCATGCACATTTTAAGAAAATTAAGGGCACAAGGCCTCAGTAAACAAACTAAGTCCCCATCTGTTAGCAACATGGGCTTTCTATAGCAAACCAGAATAGAAAGGATCAGGTTTTTTCAGCTGATCAGACTTGTCTTTATCTCTTTTATTTTGAAAGATGAATTTTTGATTAAATCCCTTTTTAGTCAGCCCTGGTGGAAATGCTGAAATTGAAAAGCCCTTTCAAATTAGGGGAGGCCTTGACTTTGAGCCTGGAGCCAGTGGAAAGATTCCCACTGGATCAGGCCCTTTTAGATGCTGAGGATGCTTTGAAGGGGTGCTGGGAACATCTGGTGTGTACTTCAGGCCTGATTCTGATCTCGCACTGTCTGCTCAAATTCTCCTCTTCACCACAGTCCCTTGATCTTAGTGGGCTTGCGCTAGAGTGGCAGAGAGGAGAATTTGGCCCATGGAACCCTGTTAACTTTGATACAGCTATTTCTGATTTACACGGATGTGAGTGAAATCAGAGCCAGGCCCCTTATTTACACAATTGCTTCCAAAATCAGAAAGCTGCACCACCAAGATGTGCTTCTAGTCTAATATGGTGAGATTGGAAGAGAAGAGCTAAAAGAGCTGAAAAAGTTCATATTAAAGAGGAGGATGGCCACGGTCTATGTGGGTTGGGTGCTTACCTCAGTGTTCCCCCATCCGTTGCCCAGCAGCCCAAAGTTTGGTGAGCCTTATATGAAAGGAGCTGACTTCTCGGATGCCCTGACTCTTTTGCAGCTAACACTGGCGTTCTTGGGTAAATCTCAGCACCAAGGACAGCACTTACTGGACCGTCCTTTCTACTCAGCTTCTCCACCAGTGTAACTCAAATGATTTCAATGGCATTAATACCAATTTATGAGTGAGTGAGGGGGAAGTAGGGCCAATGGAGTCATTCCTGGTTTGCCCCAGGAGGAGTGACAGGAGAATGTGTCCTATATTTTAAAAGGAAATCTGTACACGGTTTCCAGGCAAATGCCTCTTTATTTAGGCAAATGTCCACTGAAAATGACCAAGATTTCCCTGAGTAGGGACTGAGCAAAACTCTCACCAGCTGACCCAAAAGCCAAAGACAGAAGGTCAGGCACACGTTCCTCAACACGTGCCAGTGAATTGCGGAAAAAAAAATTTAAAAACAGCATTCTGGGGATATAGGTGCTTGGCCAGGAGCAATTTTCCGATTGTTTTCTTTCTCACCTCGTTATTCCCCTCCTTCAGAAAACTCACAGTTCACCATCTCTGTTCCTGTTTCTATTAGAAGAGCTATTTTAAGCTACACTCTGTATCTGTTGCTAGGCGACAGTGTCAGATTCTTGCAGGAGTCTCCTAAAATGATACCAAGAAGCAGTTTAAATATTCTGTCAAGACTGATACAATAGCTTAATTGTATAATAATGTGCCATTCATGACAATAGCTCAAAACTGGATAGCAGTTACTACAGCAGAAAAGTTACCTGGAAAAGGAACCTCCTCTGCGAAGATGAATGCCATAAACTCTGAAGCTTCAGGACATGCTTGACACAAGGTCAGGAAGAAACGTTTTCTCTACCTCCAGCTCTAAACAAAGAGCTAGAAGGGACCTGATCCAAAGTCCACTGAAATCCTTGGGAGGCATTGATTTCTGTGGGCTTTGGATCAAGTCCTAAGAGCATTTTTGTCTACGATTGAGCCAGAAATAGAAAGCGTACCTACTGCCTGAACCACAAACCGACCCTTCTGCAGTAATAGGACATAGCGTCCTTTCTCTGAAGCCATCAGGCAGGCAGGGTACCACACCTGATGGGCTTCTACCACAAAATTTTGGACACCACACTTAGGAAAATGGTGGTCAAGTTGGAGAGAGTCCAGAAGACCACAATGCAAATAGGAAAAGATTTAGGGCACCTGTCCTGTGAGGAAAGGTGGTTGGTTTGTCTGTTTGTTTTTTTCAAAATGGACATGTTTATATTCAAAAAGACTGAAGGGGGACCTGATAAATTTTGAAACACATAACAGACTGTTCTAAAGAAGACAGTGGCCAGTTATTCTCCATGTCCGTTGAATAAATAATTCACTTAATTTGCAGCAAGGGACATTTAGGTGAGTGATTAGGAAAAGCTTTCTAACTGCATGGATGGTTAAACTCTAGAATAGGCTTCTGCAGACCCATGGATGGATAGATCAAGTGAGCAATTGCCCAGGGGCCCAGAGATTTAGAAGGGCCTAGGTGGATGGGAGGATGGAGATGCATCTTCCTATCCTCCATGCCCTCCGTTCCCTGAGACCCCCACTGCTTACACTCTCCTTCCTTCCCCTGAGTTCAGCTTATTTATTATCTGCCTTGCAAGTTGCTGGGTGGCTGAGGAGGTCGTACCCATTTCATAGTTTGGGGTTCATCAGTAATCTCCCTGGGGAGTCCAAGGGACCTGGAGACTGCCTCCTTTGGTGCCTGGGGACCTACATGGCACAGAATATGTGAAAACTTTTGGCAGAAACCCATGTGGACTTCAGCCATCTCCCTCTAGTGAGGGCATTGACAGTTCTGCCCTGGAGCCTGGAATTGGGCCTGGGCTTCCAAGGGAAGACATAGAATCCCCTGTATTGAAGCCTTTTGATAAGAGGTTGCATGAACACCGGTCAAGGATGGTCTAGCTTTACTTAGTCCTGTCTCAATACAGGGGGCTGGCCCTGATGGCTTTTTATGGGCCTTTCCAGCCCTATGCTTCTGTAGTTTTATGAAAAGATAGGATAATGGACATGTGGCACCCATGGTCTGGTCTAAGGAGGGTCCATTCTATCTCAAAGCTCTTCAGATCATTTTCCCTTACCATCATTGCACAGCCAGATGGCAGAAACCAATCCGAGAAACCACTAGCTTTCCTGACCGTTGAAAGTGCCAGGCCTCCAGGGCACAGGCCTGTTTGCAGGGCTGTTGGAAATTCTGGAAAACTGCTTCTCTCTCCACATTGCTTAGGAAAAAGCAGGGAAGGAAAAACCCTGGTGCTCGCTGCCTTGAATCCCTAAAGAGGGGGAACGCCATAGAAATGAGACAGCAGCAAGTTTATTGATCATTGTCTGAAAGGAACAGGTGATTGTGCAGTTTTGCAGGACTAACGTGATTGATCTATTGAGTGATCATGTAGCACTTGTGAAAGGTGCCAGGTTAACAGCTCTGGATAATCCAGTCCTGTTTATCTACAGAACATGGAGCTCCAGCAGTGGTCATGCCTGTGTGCCTTGGTCCTGCCTGCAAAGAGTCATTCTTCAGTGCGGGAGAGGCAAGGTCAGGAGCCACTCAGTTTTGGTGTATTTAAGGATCCCAGGCGTGATGGTGTTTCTGAGGGATGGAGGCCTACCCGCTTCATAGTCAGGCCAACAACTCCTTTCGCTTTAGTCAAATCAAATGTAAATATAAGATGGATGGGCTTGCAGCTAAGGGACTGAGCTGGGATGCTGGACATCTAAGCTCCATATCTGGCTTGTCTGACCTTAAGTAAGTCACTCAGGCCAAGATTTTCTATAATGCCTGGTGATTTTGGGTGCTCATCAAGGACACATCAAAGGGGTCTGATTTTCAGGAAGTGCTGAGCTTTCACCCACAGAAAACCAGGCTTCTTTTGATGTGTCAGACTCAGACCTCCAATGACACCCTGGAAAACCATGGACTAGATGTCTCAGTGCCTCACATCCCTCACCAGTAAAAGACAGAGAATATTTCCCAACCTCTTGGGGTGCTGTGAGGATAAACTCATAATGAGTGAGAGGTACCGAAGTATGATAGTGGTGGAGGCCTTGGCCAAACAAAGACACAGGTAATCCATTCCCATTCCACCCTGAGACTATCTGTTGAGGTCATCCAATGTCCTGGTGGGCGTTATTTACTGTGCCTCACTGCCAGCAGCAAGGCAGTAAAGGCGCATCGCCTTCTAATCTCACAGTCATGTATTTATCATACAAAGAGTTAATTGCATGTCCCAGATTTATTATGAATAATCTTAAGACCCAAAGGCTGCAATTGAGATCAGGGTCCCCTTGTGCTGGACTCTGTTGACACAAATAACAAGAGCCTGAGACTCTGGAGAGCTTATTGTCTATAGAGGAGAAAGAGAAAAGTTGAGGGAGGAAACTGAGGCACTGAGAGAGGGTGGGTCTTATTTTTTTAAAAGGTATTTAGGTGCCTGAGTGCTTGAATTACTTTCATTTGTCACTCCATTTAATGACAATTAGGCACCTATATACCTTTAAAACCTGGCCCAAAGTAACTTGCCCAGTATCACATGGTGAGTCAGCAACAGAGAGGGGCTGGGAACCCAGATCTTCTGCTGCCCAATCTAGTGGCCTGTTTGCTAGTGGTTATTTGCCATCCTGGTTTTGAATTTAGTTAACTTGTGTTCATTTTGCCCACTATTGTCCTGGCTTATGAGAAATACTGCAGGCAGTGTGCTCAGGCTCCTGTCTGGTATCCCCCGGTTGTTGGGTAATGAATTGTAAATTGGCTGTAATGCATTGCTGATTTGACTCTTTCTGTGGACTCAGTAGCATGGAGGTTGCTACTAGTCCCTGATTGCTCTAATGATTAATGTTCCATGAGCCAATAGCTTCGCTTCATGGCCTTTTTAAAAAGGACCTGTTCCTCATGCGTTGCCTGCTCAGGAAAAGCAAGATCCACACATTAAGGTTGATTCTATGACCTGCGGGATGGAGGCCCCGATTTTAAATGTACCTGCTTGGTGGGGTAAGAGTCTGACCCAGTTACACTGGCAGAGAAAAAGATAACACAGTGAGAAAGAACTGGTGGCTGGGTACTGGGCCAGACAAATCTAACTAAAATAAAGGATATGTTTTTAACAGTGAGGTAATTAACCATTGGGACAAACTACCCTGGCGAAATCTCCATCTCTTGCTGGCATCACCTCAAGTTTGGAAGTCTTTCTAGAAGAGGTGTGTTAGCCAAACACAAGTATGGAGCTCAGTATGGGGGTAACTAGAAGAAATGACCTGTGCTGCACAAGAGAACAGACTAGATGATTGAATGGTCCCTCTGGGCTTCAAGATCTGTTAAAAAATCACCAAGGCAGGGAAGTAGATTCCCAAGGGAAAGGGAGTGAGATGGAAAGGCCAATAGGAAGAGCAGTGCAGAGACTGCAAAGCTCAAAAGCTTATGGAGAAATAGTGCCATGATCTGCCAGTGGACCGGGAATGGACCCATGGGCCAATGGATCCAGGGAGCTAACCAAATACTGAGACTGTCTTCCCCTCCTGGCTGAATTGTCCCCACCTCTGACACATGCCTGAGAGTGCTGTGGTGTAAATCAGGAGTGACTCCATTGAGATCTGGACATATTCTGGTGTAAAAATGGTGAAATTGAATCTAGCACCAACTGCTTTGGGGAAATGTGCAAGGTCCTGCTGCAAGATTATAACAAATAGGGGCTCTTTGGAAAGAGTATTTTTTCAGAGAAAACTCCTTGCTTGCTTTGTTTTAAGAAGGAAATTGAAAGAGAGATGGAGTAAAAACAAATAAAAGAAAAGGGTAAAGGAGAAAAGCTGTTAGATATTCCCAGGCACTGACACAAGACACAACTTTCTCTCATTGAAGCCAAATGAAGAAAACCGACTGACTTCAGTGGGTGCAGGTTTGACCCATAGCCATGGAGCCAGTGTCATTTACGTTACAAGTGTATCTGTCTGGTAGATAGCCCTTAGCTCTGACAATATGGAAGATGGGAGGCCACAGTTTGTGACTGGTAAAACTAGGGCCATGTTTCCATTTATCCTTGGGTGTGTAGCTGGGTTACCAGGACAGGTGGTTTTGAAAATTGCACGTCACCACTCCACACCTTCATTTCAAGCCTGGCAGAAGAGCAGCAAAATCCAATGTATTTGTGGGGTTTGCTGCACTCTGTCTAATTAGTGACTGGGCTGGAATATCAAAGCCTGAGACTAGTTTCAATTCTGCACAGCCCGGCACCCCCTGATCTGGATGTCAGGGGATGGCTGGGTCGTGTTCTGTGACAGGAAATTTGACAGAGCCTGCTGATAGTTCAGTAGAACAAGTTCCCCCAGTGTCCCAAAGTGTCTATGGATGGGTCAGTGGAGCAGGGCACAGATATATTCCCATGACATTGGCTCTGAATCTGACACCCAGCTCCTGGTTGAGGATCCTCTTCATGCAGCGATTAGCACAGTTGGAAGAGGTGATGTCACATGAGCTCAGTTGGCTTCTCCATGCAGAGGATCTGGCCCTTGACCCACAACATTTTGCACTGAACTTCTTTGAAAACACACCTGACATAAAAACTGATGGCAAGAGACAAGCCTAGACAGCTATTACTGATTTGGATTCTGCTCATGTGCATGCCGTAAAGGACTTTCTTACATTAAATATCCTATTTATTGCACTGGGAGGGGACCTAATCCCACATCTTTTGAAATTAATGGTGGGTTTGCTACTGATTTCAGTGTGGACAGGACTGAACCCTAAGTTGATGCCCAAAGGGCTAGATCCTCAGTTGGTGCAAGCTGAGCTTGCTCTGTTGGTGTCAGCGGTGTTATACGAGCTGAGGATGTGGCCCAGCATGAGTAAAAGTGTCTGGGTGTGAGAGGCATGTCCTTGTGGCCAAGGTCAATGGTGGTCCTAATGGAGGCCAGTAGGTTGGTTGCTTGAGGTGTCTCATGTTGCATTTTTTCTAGCATGCTATTCAATTTACAAAGGAAGGGTGCAACCCACATTTTCACACAGGGTGGGAGGACAAACTAACCCAGGATTCACCTTGCAGTGACAACTTCAGTCAGCAGAGCTGGGGCTGGTCGCCCATGCCGGGTGTTGGGAGATGGCACACAGGATTCCTTGATGCTGCAATCCTGCGATCAGGTTGCAATGGCATCCACTCAAATTTGCCCCAGCTGCCTCTTCACTGAGATGGACGGGTGCTTGGCTACCCCTGGGTGTCAGTGCGACCCTGTGCACTGGGTCATTGTGCCTGGAGTGGGGAACCAGACCCAGTCCTACAGAACAGCTGCTGCTGCATAAATGTGGGGTGGGCTCGTTCTCCAACACACTGTCAATGACCCATCACCACCCATGGCTGCAAAACCTAGCTCTGCTACTGACTATTGCACTGGAGAGTGACCCAAAAGCCGTGAGTGCTAATTCTGACTGCTACTGATTGTCCGTGTGGCCTTCATCAAGTTACTTCCATTCTCTTTGTCTTTGTTTACTTGGACTGTGGGCTTTCGGGAGAAGGGACTGTTTCTCACCTTGTGTACATGCAGCACCTTTGCACGATGGGATTTGATTCTGGCCAGGGCTTCTAGATACCATCATCAGACAAATAAGAAATAATCAGGGTCTAAGTTTTTCCTTCCTTCTCCGTGCATGCCGTGTGGGGTCAGGTCACTGTGCAATGTGGAATATAAGACCCACTGAATTCACATTAGTTCAAAAGGCAGAGCTCCCTGTAACAGTATAATTACACTGTAGTAGAGTAATTACTGCCCTGGAAATACACCAGTGAAAACCGCTCTTAAAAATCTTTTCCCCTTGTCATTTTAATTAGGAAACCCACTCAGACGAAGCAGGTGCCATAGATCTTTGAAACGTTATGGGCCAGATTCCCAGCTAAGGTAGGGTGGTGTTGCACCATCAAAGTCAATGGGAGCGTGGTGACATAGGGTAGATGAGGATGTGGCTCTTTGGTAAGCAGCAGCCGTCTTGGAATGAAAAGGGGAAGGCGCAATCGATGGCTCTGTGAACCGTGCCAATGACCTATAGATGTTATCTGTTGTAAACCTGCCTTGAAAGAATTAGCTACAGGCTTTCTAGCTAGTTCAGCTCTGATAATGTCAGCAGAGAGCGAGCGAGCTCTGGCAGTTGTTGCTGTCATATGAACACAGCTGATGCATGTTTTTATCTTGAACAATATTCTAGACTGTTTCAGTATCAGTCCTCAGCTCTAACTCAGTAGGACGTGGCAGGCGCTGGCCAGGGACCAGCCACGTGAACAGGGGAGGTGGGGATCCTGTTACCCTTGCAGGAGGCTTTCAGTGGCTGAAGACCAAATGCTGTGGAAGCAGGTGGAGCAGGAGGCTGCGAAGAGACAAATGGAGGAAGGGGTGGGTCATGTTATCTCAGTCCAACCCAAATCCACTTGCACTGAAGGCTTTAGCCATCCCACCTGGACGGGGAGGGAAGGTCCCACCTGCAATGGATGCCCGGAGCTCCACTCTTCATCTTCTGAACTAGGTGAATGACCCACCAAAGTACTTGATTGAGGTCTCCAGCTCTCTCTTCTGGACCAGTTAAAGGTCCCCCGTTGCAGTGAAATGCCTATGGCTATCACTTCAGCAGTGAGGCCTCCAGCTAAACCAGGCGAAGCTTTCCTTCCTTCCGCCCAAACTAAGTGACTTCCCCTCCCACCTGGTCGTAGAGTAAAGCATGGGTCTCCCAGCCCAGCAAAGTCAAGTAGACCAGACTTTTCACTTCACTTGCCCATTGGTGTGTCTATTTATTTTGCAGGTCCTGTTGATGAACAGTTGCTGAGGGGGCCTGCTCTCCAAAGCAAGAGCTCATCTGCCCCCTGAATCCCCCTCTCATCCCATCCTGACACTTGGAGCTGCTACGCTTGAATCTCCCCAATGCCCAAGCACAGCAAAGTGACACAGCGAGAGCACAGCAGCGAGCATGTCACGGAGTCGGTGGCCGACCTGCTGGCCCACCAGGAGCCCGTGGACTACAAGCGCAGTGTCTTGAACGTGACGGGTGAAACCTGGGACAGGCAGAAGGATGTGGAGGAAGAGCTGGACTCGGAGAAGCGGCCAGCATGGAACAGCAAACTGCAGTACATCCTGGCTCAAATCGGTTACTCGGTGGGGCTGGGGAACGTCTGGCGGTTTCCATACTTATGCCAAAAAAATGGAGGAGGTAAGAGAGCACAGGGGCGGGCTCAGGGCAATGCAATGTCACTGGGCTATAGAAGAGACCAAATCCTGAACGCAACCAGCTCCTGCTGAAAACTGTAGAAGGTAGGAATGCATATCCAAGGGCAGGATTAGGCCATGTACGCTATCTAGGCTCTGGGAATGCTTTTGGGGTATGTCTGCACTGCGACAAAAGACCCATGACACTGCTCTGTCTGGCCCTGGTCAGCAAACTCAGGCTTGCAGGGCTGTACAATTGCAGTGTAGATTGGGCTCAGGCTGCAGCCCTGTCTCTCAGATCCTGGGATGAAGATCACCTGCACAGCCACTTTATAGCCCTGCAGTCCTGGGTGCTGTGCTGTTGAATCAGCTGACTTCAGCTCTCTGACTTGGTGCTGCGGATTTTTTATTGCAATGTAACATACCTTGCAGATGTTCTCAACCTATACCATTGTGGGCCCTAGCCACACAATACACGACGGTCTGTACAGCCCTGATGATATCAGGTGAGCCACAGCTGCGTGGGGCTTGAGACTCCCTGCCTTGATAGATAGACTCCCCTTGGTGCTTAGGAATTGAAGGCTGTACTGCTGTTTGTCTGAAACAGTTTTTCCAGAAAAAATGCAGATTCAGTACTTCAGAAACATCTGACAGTTTGACTGACTTATTGATTGGGGGAAAAATCCAAATACCCCCCCCCCCCAAATTCCCAGTTTGGAGCAATTTTTTCTTTCAAATTTTAATGTTTCTTACCAGAAAAGTGAAGTGAAACCTTTCAGTTTGACTGAAATGATTTTTTTTTTGACTGCTCTATTGGCTGATGTTTATTTTCAGGCTGACATGAAACTAATGGGTTTTTCCCCCCAACATTTTCAGTGAACCAAAAAAATCACTCACTCACCAGCTCTACACTCCATATTGCTATAGGAAAGGAAATTGCACAAGATATTTGAACCAGATCAGCCTTTGGGGGTCAGATCCTCAAAGGGTGTAAACCAGAATAGATAGCTCCACTGAAATTGATACCAAGTGATCGATTGATCTATCTGTCCATCCATCCCATTAGTGAGTATCAACATTTATTCACAGTTATGAGCACATTATTGTGCATTTTTCTTTGCAGGCGTAGAACAAGCCATCAGTGCAGTGGCGTCAGACATCACAATGTAGGTGAATACTGGCCTTTTATTGGTGGCTTCTGTACTAGGAAACAGACCCCTGAATTTGTTTTTATGCAACTGGGAGAATTGATTTTCCTCTCTGGCTGGTTTTACGCCAACATAACTGCATCTCTTTTGGTGAAATTAATCCTGATTTCATAGAATCATAGAATCATAGGGTTGGAAGGGACCCCACAAGGTCATCTAGTCCAACCCCCTGCCAAAAAAAGCAGGACCACTCCCATTAGATCATCCCAGTCAGTGTTTTGTCCAGCTGGGCCTTGAACACCTCCAGAGATGGAGATTCCACCACCTCCCTAGGCAACTTATTCCACTGCTTCACCACTCGCCTAGTAAGGAAGTTTTTCCTAATATCCAGCCTGGACCACCCCAGCTGTAACTTGAAACCATTGCTTCTCGTTCTGCCCTCTGTTACTACCGAGAACAGTCGAGCTCCCTCCTCCTTGGAGCAACCCTTCAAGTAGTTGAAGGTTGCTATCAAATCCCCCCTCAGTCTTCTCTTCTGCAGGCTAAATAAGCCTAGTTCCTTCAGTCTTTCTTCATAGGGCTTGTGCTCCAGCCCTTTGATCATTTTGGTTGCCCTCCTCTGGACTCTCTCTAATTTGTCCATGTCCTTTTTGTAGTGGGGAGCCCAAAACTGGACACAGTATTCCAGATGTGGCCTCACTAGTGCAGAATAGAGGGGAATGATCACATCCCTCGATCTGCTGGTAACACTTCTTCTGATGCAGCCCAGTATGCCATTGGCCTTTTTGGCAGCAAGAGCACACTGCTGACTCATATCCAGCTTCCCATCCACCATGACTCCCAGGTCCTTTTCTCCAGTGCTGCTATTTAGCTGATCACTCCCCAGCCTGTAGCAGTACATGGGGTTTTTTCGTCCCAAGTGCAGGATTTTACACTTATCCTTTGAACCTCATGAGATTCCTCTTGGCCCACTGCTCCAGTTTGTCTAGGTCTCCCTGAATCCTGTCCCTGCCCTCCAGGGTGTCTACCGTTCCCCCCAGTTTGGTATCATCTGCAAACTTACTAAGTGTGCAATCTATCCCATCATCCAGATCATTAATGAAAACATTGAACAGAACTGGCCCCAGGACCGACCCCTGGGGCACACCACTCGTTACTGCCTGCCAACTTGACATGGAGCCATTGATTCCTACACGCTGAAACCGTTGTTCTAGCCAGTTTTCTATCCACCTTACAGTCCATGCATCTAACCCATACTTCCTTAATTTGCCAATGAGAATGCTGTGGGAAACTGTATCAAAAGCCTTGCTAAAGTCAAGGTATATCACATCAACGGCTCTTCCCGCATCCACAAATCCAGTCATCTCATCATAGAAGGCGATGAGGTTGGTCAGGCATGATTTACCCTTGGTAAATCCATGCTGACTGTTCCTGATTACTCTACGTTCCTCCAAGTGTTTCAGGATGGATTCTTTGAGAAGCTGCTCCATGATTTTTCCAGGGATTGAGGTGAGGCTGACAGGTCTGTAATTCCCTGGATCCTCCTTTTTGCCTTTCTTGAAGATAGGTACTATATTTGCTTTTTTCCAGTCCTCTGGCACCTCCCCCGTTCGCCACGAGTTTTCAAAGATAATGGCCAACGGTACTGCTATCTCATCAGCCAGCTCCCTCAGCACCCTCGGATGCAGTTCATCCGGCCCCATGGACTTGTGCACATCTAGTTTCTTTAAGCAGTCCCTAACCTGACCTTCTGTCACCAAGGGCCTCTCTTCTTCTCCCCAGTCCCCCGTACCTAGTGTAGTGGGCTGGGAGCTGACCTTGCTTGTGAAAACTGAACTAAAAAAAGCATTGAGCACTTCAGCTTTTTCCTCATCCTCTGTCACGAGGATGCCTGCCCCATTCAGTAAGGGACCTACACCATCCCTGATCCTCTTCTTGTTATTGATATACTTGTAGAACCCCTTCCTGTTATCCTTCACATCCCTTGCTAGTCGCAACTCCATTTGTCCTTTGTCCTTTCTGATTTTATCCCTGCAGTCCCGAGCAATGTCTTTATATGCCTCCTTAGTCATCTGTCCTAGCTTCCACTTCCTGTAAGCGTTCTTTTTATGCTTCAGCTCAGTGCAGAGCTCTCTGTTAAGCCACAGTGGGCGCCTTCCACATTTGCTGTGCTTTCTCCTTATCGGAATTGTATCTTGCTGTGCCCTTAGCAGGGTTTCTTTAAAATGCACCCAACTCTCTTGGACACCTTTCCCCTTCAGATCAGCCTCCCAAGGGATCCTGCCCATCAGTTCCCTGAGGGAGACAAAATCTGCTTTTCTGAAGTCCAGGGTCTGTGTTTTGCTTCTTTCCTTCTTTCCTTTAATCATCAACTTGAACTCAATCATTTCATGGTCACTGCTACCCAGGCTGCCATTCACTTCTACTTCCCTGATAAATTCTTCTCTATTTGTGAGCAGCAGATCGAGAGGCGCAAGGCCCCTCGTTGGTTGCTCCAGCATTTGTACCAGGAAGTTGTCCTCAACACTCTCCAGAAACTTCCTGGATTGCCTGTGCACTGCTGTATTGGCCTTCCAGCAGATGTCAGGGTAATTGAAGTCCCCCATGAGAACCAGGGCCTGTGCTCTAGAAACTTCTGTCAGTTGTACACAGAATGCCTCATCCACCTCCTCCTTCTGATCTGGTGGTCTGTAGCAGACACCTACCACAACATCCCCCTTGTTGCTCTCCCCTCTAAACTTAACCCACAGACTTTCAACTGGCTTGTTTCCACTTTCATAATGAAGCTCTGAGCAGTCATAGAGCTCCTTTACATATAGTGCTACTCCTCCCCCTTTCCTTCCCTGCCTGTCCTTCCTGAACAGTTTATACCCATCTATTGCAGAGCTCCAGTCATGCAAACTATTCCACCACGTCTCTGTTATCCCAATCATGTCATAGTTCTTTGTCTGCGCTAGTACTACCAATTCCTCCTGCTTGTTTCCCAGGCTCCTTGCATTTGTGTATAGGCACCTAAGATACCCAGCTGATTGTCCTACTTTCCCATTTTGACATTCAATTCTATTGTATCTACCTCCCTGGATTTTCTTTTGGTGTTGACCTCCCCCACCTGCCTCAGGCATTAGGGCTTCATTAGAGCATCTAAGAAGGTTATTTGATTCCCCCCGCATGTTCCAATTATCCTCTCTTCTATCCCTGGAGTTACAGTCCCGGCACCCCCCAAGTTCCATCCCATCCCCCTGGTCTCCCACATAGTCACTTACCTGTGGGCTTTGGTCTCCTTCCCCCTTCAGACCTAGTTTAAAGCCCTCCTCACTAGGTCAGCCAGTCTGCGTCCAAATACGCTCTTCCCCTTCCTCGAAAGATGGAGTCCATCTCTGCCTAGCAGTCCTTCTTCCTGAAACAGCAACCCATGGTCGAGGAAGCCAAAGCCCTCCTGACGACACCATCTTCGCAGCCAAACGTTCATCTCCAGGATGCATCTGTCTCTGCTCAGGCCTCTACCCTTGACCGGAAGAATCGAGGAGAACACCACCTGTGCATGAGCGCATGTGAAACTGGAGTCCATCTTAGAGAATGTTGTCAAGTGGTCTGAACGGTGATGGAGAGGCAGCATTCCTGGATGCTGTTGTCTTGCTGTGTGACCTCGGGCAAGTCGCCTAACGCTGTGTGCCTCAGTTTTCCAAACAGCTCAAGAGGAGCCTGTGATGATGCTTGATGAGCTAATGTTTCTATAGTGCTTTGAACTCTGTCAGCAGCTGCTGCTATTTTACATACTGACAGACAAAATATAGCTCTGCTTTAGCTAGGCCTCTCCTCACCCTCCCTGTCCACCCCTTTTTATCCCAGTCCCTCCCACAATCATAGAGGCCAGATTCTGCTTTCAGATAACCATGCACAATCCCTACTAATGCCAAAGAGCAGGATTAAGCACGCTGGGTGAGCCCTGAGGGCCAAATTTGCTGCAGTGCTGAGGACCTGCAGCACTTAACAAGGTATTAAGACTTGACATTGCACAGATCCATTGACGATCAGGTGTTCAGTGTCTCTGTACAGCATTGCCAGTCTTTCAGGGTGTGCAAGGAAGCTGCAGCAGAATGGTGTTAACCCTTCTCAGAGCTCGGCTTCAGATTCTCCATCAGAGCTAAATTCCCTGGTATAGAAGCCAGTCGGCAGCTCCCAGACTCCGATTTCCGTTCACAGTTCACCCACCTCCTTGGAAGTCACCAAGCTGGAGAGCCTATTCTGACACTTTCCCTCCCCCTGTTGTCCTTATTCCCATCACTGCATAATTCAGCATCTCCCCAGACCTGCAACTGCAAAGGCTGCGGTGATCTCAATAATTAAAATGCCTCTGGTGTCAAGGTGATATCATCCTTCCGGCTGAACCTGTATAGTCAGCTCTTCATGCTGGGTCTGCTCAGGTTCTCCTTACCTTTTAGGTCCTGAATTGGATGGAGCTCGCCTCAACCAGCTCCAGCATGCCAGAATTTTTGCTTGTGATTGGACAGACATAGCAAACAGTGACCTAGTTTGGGTCAAAGAGAGGAGATGCCGATAGACATGCATGGCTTGCGTTGCATTGCGCACATTCTGATATGCATGCAGGGGTCACATTGCATACACACTGATGTGCATGGATTGCATATGCAGTGATGTGCATTGGTTGTATTGACTGGGGTTTGCACTGGTAACAAGAAAGAGGTTGGATGCATTTTGGGTCCGATTCTTAATTCTCATTGATTCCAATGGAGCTATACTGATCTATACCTGCTGAGGATCTGGCCCTGTCATTTCCATGGAGGGCTTTTTGGTTTACACCAGTGCAAGAGAGAGCAGAACCAGGTTCAGAGTGGGGGGCCAGGATTTCTGGTTCTATGCCAAGCACTATCACTTCCTGCCTATGTCATCTAAAGCAAGTCACTTAACCACTCTGTGCCTCAGTTTCCTCATCGGCACAATGGAAATAGCAACATTGACCCATCTCAGAGCAGTCTCAGGAGGTCTTCATGAATTAACGGGTCCCTAAATTTACACTAGCTGAGTATCTGACCCTCTGCCCAGTCAGATATCCTCCTCTCATCTTGCATCATCTTGTTCCTACCTACCTCTTTGTTGTCCTATCTCCTTAGTCCCATATTTATGTTCTCTGGTCTTATCAGCCATCTCAGTTTTCTCTATCACTCTTCTAACTCCTCCCTTCACATGTTTATTCATTCTGTGGCCTAGAAAGGAAGGCTGGTCCATTGGGTAGGGCACTCGCCTAGGCCTTAGGAGACCTGAATTCATGTCCTTGCTCTACCACGGCCTTCCTGAGTGACTGGGGAATCAGTCGCTTTAGTAATGTCGCCTCCCGCAGCCTGAACCCCTGCTCCCCACCGCATCTGGGACCCCTCGGGCTATGCTCTTACTCCACTCCCCGCTCACCAATGACTCTGTACCCACCGATAGCCCATATCCCCCGCCCAGATACCTATTGTCTGCATACTGTTCAACCTTGATTGTCCACGAAACATTATCTCTCCGGATCTCGGCTCCCCATCTGCACAATGGGGCTGGTAGCCTCCCAAGAGTGTGGTGAGGCTTAATGCGTAAAGATTGAGGCGCTCAGATACTATGATGATGGGGGCCATATAAGTACCTACGATAGGCATGTTTTTCTAAGTCCCAGTCCTGTATGTGCTTAACTTTATGCACTGTGAGTGTGCCTAAAGGGAGACGCGCCTTTGCAGGAACGGCGCCTTTGAATGTAAGCTTTTCAGTGGGAGGGCAGGGGATATGCCCTAACGTCCTATGCAATGCACCATCTTCATTTTTGGGGGCCTCGCTAAGTGGTTTTGAGGATGATTCTGCATGATAATAGTCAGCCGGTAATACGGACACTCTGAGTTTGGCTGTTGTTTTGGGGCTGCCAGGAGCCGCTTTCGCTCAAGTGAAACTTGGAACTGATGCCCTCTCGGCAACACTTCCACAGCCACAACACATTTTGGCAGCACCAGAAATAGTCTGTAGGCTGGATTGTGCTGTGTGCATCAGTTCGCTCGAGGAATACTGCGCCTGTATTCTGTCTGGGCTGGGAACTGTTCTCAATGTAGTCGGTGAATGCCAACATTTGATCATGGGTCCTGTGGTTTGGTGTGACGCCTGCTTGATCTGTGCTTCAGATATCACCAGTGGCAAGGGCAATTATCCAGAGGCTTAGCTTTCCGAGTAATTAGGCCACACAGCTTAGCCAAGAGATGGGATGGCAACTTGTTACAAGTCAGTGGTCTCTCTCCAGTTTTGGCAAGGCTCTTACTTTTACTTTACACCAGATCTTGGGTATTTTATTCTCCTGGATAAGTAGATAGGAAGATGGATAGTCATTGCTTACTAGTTTTCTCCATGTTCTTTATTAATTTGAGAAGACATCAGGATGTCCATAGGCTTTACCTGTTTTCACTGTTTTGATTGCTCCTCTATTTCTTCCATGGCAAAGGGCTTGAAATCTTGTTTCAGGCATGTGATATTTGTGCTATCACAAACTCTCTTTCAAGCTTTTTGCCCTATCTGCCTTACCAGGTGGGTATCAATGCTCTTGGGAAAAAATGAATGCTAGCCCCATTTTGTAGGGCCATAAACAGCACCAAGTTCTCTCATTAGCACCCAGACTTTGCAGTTGAATCACGACATGCTTGGTTCTGCAGTATCGTGATGCCATTTCACTCTTCTAGAACTGTTGAAAGGATATGTGGTGGTTTGGAGGGCCAATTTTATCATATTGCTTGAGGAGCTCTGCACATTCCTCGTCTAGGCAGGAGAGGGAGTCTTGGAAACGAGTTGGCAGAAGGTCTGTAAATGGCTTTCATGAATGTGTGTGTAAACTTCTTCAGTAGAGATGTTTCAAGTGATGTAGCAGTTGGCGAATTCTGTAAAGCTGGGCCAGTTTGCTTTCCTGTGGTTCCAGCGAGGCTCTAGTTATTTCAGCTGTGGCAGAGGTTGCATGATGTTGACCAAATGGGAAATTGTTCAGTACACTGGCTTATAATTGTAAGTGGATGATTGTCTGTGATGGTCTTCACTTTATGTGAAGTTGGGAGAGTAGTTGTGCTTCCACCTAACAGAATGAATTATTTTTGTCATGGATAAGGCATAGGGTGACACCTGATCCAAATGTCCACTCCACTTTGATCTGTTCTAAAAGGATAGCCATGTTAGTCTAGTTCAGCAAAACAAACAAGGAGTCCCATGGCACTTGAAGACTAACAAATTTATTTATTGCCTGAGCTTTTTCCATTTTGATCTGACTCCCCTGCATCTATTAAAAACTCATCATAAATGATAGGGTGTGGGGGCTTACAAAGAATATTTGGAATAGGCCAGGCTAGGTTAGGGGGTTGGTACAAATTTCCCTCTATGAAATGACCAATTCCAACTTCATACAGTGTCCCAGAGGTCTGAATTAGATGGGAGTAGGTAAGTGTCAGCAAGATCTGCTCTAAAGTAGGTAGCACATCCATGTTGGCTATGCAAAGAGTATGGCATGACTTAATAAATGAAGACGGCTGGCCGATAGGGAACTGTCTTATGTCTCTAGAAGGCAGATTTCCTCCATGTTACATTTGGAGGCTAGGGGCCGGAGAGTGGAACGTTCAACTGCTGAGACACCTTCAGTGTTTAGCTGAAGGATTTTCAGGCTTGACGCCAACGTCCAGAGTTCCCTGATTATGGTTAAGATCACTGAGGTTGCTTGAGAATCTGAAAGATTTGGCCTGCCAGTTGGTGCTTTGGTTGCCCCACATGAAGCAGGGTAATTACAGGGTACAGGATGGGAATGCAGTTGAATTACAGCCCAATAAAAATTGATTCTCTTCCTGTGCTTAACGTTAGGCATGTACTTAAGTAGCTGGCTGATTTGGGGCCAGAATGCAAGTTAGCTGCATGTCACTGTGGTCCCATAGTCAGAGGATGATATGAGAGCGATGGATTCAGAGAGCTGGTGTATTGTGAACATCTTTTTCCTTGATACAATGAGAGGGTGTGTTTTGGAAATGCTGAGATGTGTGGGGGTGGCAAGCAGCATTTTATCCTGGTGGTAAAGTGTGCATATGTCGGAGAGAACAGTTTTGTACTGGTAACAGGGCCAGATCTTCAGAACGCAGTGAGCTTGAAAGCACACACACTGGTGCAATTTGCTTGCCTGATTGGCGGATGCAGTTGCCATTGTTAAGACCATGATTGAAGCATTGTCACATGAAAATTAGACAGGTACACGTGTGCATTTTGTCACGTGCAGATTTCTGAGTAAGCCGACTCATATGCATGAGTACAACGGGAAGGTTTGCACTGGGGGGGAGATGCTTCGATGAACTGTGTGTTGAGCTTAGGGTTGTCTTGAACGCAAGTGGGTCTGAGTGCCTCAAATGGTAACGTGCAGTGAGCCACATTAGCTTTGCTGTGGGCACAGGAAACAGCAGCAGGGTGGAGACTAGATTTGAACTAGAAATAAAAGACCCCATCAACAGATGGGGTAAGTGGAGTTATGTCTATATGCAAAAGCTGAGCATCCAGACCAGTAAGATTATAACCAATGCACTAAACTGTGTTTAGTGTTGATAATGAAATTTGATTGCTTTGTGTGTGGCTGATGAGAATTGGGTAATAAAATTCACTCACCTTTTTAAAGTGCTTTGAGATCCTTGGATGAAAAGTGCTCTGTAAATAGAAAGCATTACAATAATAATAATAATTATTATTTAATGATCTTAATTTAATAACATTATATAGTTATATGATAATAAAAATCATATGATGATGATAATCTCAATATTAATTACTGAGATGAAGTTACCATCCTTGGTGTGTGTGACTGTCACTTTCTGTTAATGAAAGCTGATTCTCTCTCTCCCCTGTCAGCTTCCGGTATGTTTTCTCTCTCTCTGTGTTTCAAAAATCTCTGTTGCCATAGGTACCTGTAGTACAGACCTCGACAAATAATACATTTCTGATCGCCATGGCAACCAGTTTTAGCAGCCTGTCACCTAGCTCCACTGCAGAATTGTAATGGAAGAGCACCCTCTGGTGACCAAAAGTAAAGCTGCTTGCACCTAGCTGTGGGCCAGTTTTGCCCACCCCTGCTGTAGTATCGGCATGCTGTAAGTGCATTTGTCATAGGAGCAGAGTGACACTGTCATTTGGCCACTGGTTTCATGTGCCCTGCGGAGCACGTGTGGCCATTTGTGCTATGATGAGTAAGGGTGTTGTGATGGGTGTCACGGGGTGATTCTGGCTGATACCACAGTGAGGTGGTAACCTGAGGTCATATCACAGCTAGTAACAGATCCAAACAGCAATATGAGGTGCAGGCAGGTCCAGACTGAAGATTTTTGGGGTCCTGTGTCTGATGGAAATTGCCCCTCCTTCCTTCAAGTACACACGTCTCATATGTACTCCATCCGACATGCACCTCAGAAAATGTCCTTCAACTTTTCCCCACATGTACCTCCTGAAGCCCCCTTCCCCCACAGACCCTATAATAACCCCCAGCAGACAGAAAGACACTTCAAAATCTCCCCTTCACACGTGTACACCCATACACAAACCATGGAATGCCCTCAAATCCCACCCCACATAAACACCACACCCAATCAACTCCCAAATGCCCCTCGAACCCTGCATATATCCCACGCCTCCAATTACAGCACACATCCTAACAACTCTGACATACATCCCACACACCGCAGCCCCAACAGCTTGGCCTCACCATCCCAGTCCCCAAAGCCCATGGAGACAGCGCATAGAAGGGAAGCTCTAAAATTGATGAGAATAACTTGTGTAACTCCTGCCTTGAAATTTCACCACCAATGTAGACCTGGTTGGAGGCTCCACTGGCTACAAGAAGGTGCTTTGGATTAGCAATTGAAACATGGCCGCTGTGTGTTTATTTCTAGCCAGTCTGTCCTACCAACCAGGCACAAGAGTCTTTGTTCAGTCCAAAACAATATTAGTAGCCTTCATTTAAATGTCTACAGGCCCCCAGGCAGTAAGAATCAGAAATGTGCCTGAAATATCACCTCTCTGCTCTGAGCTGTCCTGTGTAATTTATCTGCAGGTAGCTCTGGCATGAGTCATGTTGTCCTTTGTGGTCATCTGGTTATGCTTCTTTAACTGCTAATGTCGCTCCACTTTCCCAATTAGACCGAGATTAATGGGATTTCTATTGAAAGCAATTTCTCCATGGAGAGTTGCCATTTAGCCTGCTGAGGAGCTACTCACTCTAGTCAGGCAACTAGCATTTTGCCAAGCATGAGTGTGAAGGCAGCTATATAAGTCAAGTGTCTATAGGTGCCAGAATAGCATGTGTATATGCTTCTGAGTTAGTCAATCCCATCATCAGGGTAGGTGGGTGTGTATGCCTATAAATGTCTGTTTGTCTCTGTGTTTGTTTCCTCTGTGCACACAAGCAGCTTGTGTGCATGTCACCATGGGAAAAACAGGCCCAGGGGGTAACTCTGATGGCTTCTGGGTTATATCGAACAGGTGGCTGGTGAGACGTCATGGCTGAGGTTGTTCTCTCTTCTTTCTCCTTGTCCTCTTTCTCTCCCCCCTCCAAAGCTGTCCCGCTGGTGGGAAGAACCCTTGCTCTCATTGGGAGGTCAGAGGTGGGATCTGTAATGGTCCTTCTTTCTCCTGCCAGGTGCCTATCTGGTCCCATACTTGGTGCTGCTCATCGTCATCGGCCTCCCTCTCTTCTTCCTGGAGCTGGCTGTGGGTCAGAGAATCCGCCGCGGCAGCATCGGGGTGTGGAATTACATCTGCCCCCGTCTAGGGGGCATTGGATACGCCAGCTGTCTCGTGAGTGTTCAGATGAGTAGCCATGCTATATGGGGCTGGTTTCTTTCTCCAGCCCCGGGAAGGGGGCTGCAGCTACCTGGCTTCCCGACTATAGTGGGTATAACCAAAGCAGTAGTAAGGGAGATTTCCAGCTGCCATGGCAGGCATCTTTAGTCATCTTAGAACGGACTCTGGGAAGAGGTACTTCTATGAGGCTGGTGAGATGTAAAACTAGGGTCATACCCACTTGTGGTCATCAAAATCCCATGGCATCTATTGCAAGAATCAGGGTGTTAGCCCCAGGGTCCTGGTCAGATGCCAATATGGGCCACTACATGACTAGTGAATATTGTAGTAGTCACCTCTGACCTTAAACTGTGGAACAGTGATGAGGACTCTTACACAGCTGCCACCTTCCACCCCAGAGGTGGCTGCATTTTGGTAGCTGGGGAGGTCATTCTTATGCACAGAAATTTGAGTGCATTGTCATGTGCATAATTAATCTAGTGAGTGACTGGATGCAGCGCTCCACCTCGGTCTGAATTGAACAAGGCAGTCTCACCAGTCTTCTAAGAGGCAAAATTCAGTGCAAGTAACAACTAGTTATTCCCCGAAAGCTGCTGGGCACCCTCAACGTTGCCTATGGATACAAGGAGATGCTCAGTATCTCTCAGAATCAGCCCCTTGGAAGGTATCTGCATGGATAGGGATTGTTACCTTAGTTTCAGGGCAGGAGGGGGTGAAGGGTTTGTCCTGGATTCTCCTAGCAGAGAGAGTCCCATACAGGTGAACTCCGAACATTTGCCTATGGTGGATTGCAGCAAGCGCAATTGTACAGCAGCGCATAGGTAATAAATAGCTCCCATTTTAGAATCATTAACTCCTGGCTCCAAGTTTCCACTATCTATTTCCCTGGAGTTTTGCAGGAGTTTGAGATCAGGGTGTGATAATCATTAATCTGCATTCATTTAGGCACAGCCTCAGACATTCAGCTCAGAGCTCTTGACTTCTTCCTTAACATTTCATTTCTCAGCTTTGGCTGCTGTGTGTCACAAGCAACTTGACTTGGAAACGTGTATGACAGCTGCTCCCTTGTTAGACAGCAGAGGTTGCACCGGGGATCTCCGGAGCTGAAAACATGAGTCTCTACAGCATGCGCTAAAAAGCCACCCACTCAAATTAAGGCTGTATCAGACTCATGTCCTCTGTAAATCAGTAGAGAGGGGGACACACGCAACACATCCTGATCAGAGGGTTACACAGGCAATTCAGAATTTGGTCTGGAATGTAATTAAGGCAGAGCAAGTCATTCATGATGAATCATTCAGTCAGTCAGTGTCACCTTTGCCTCTGGCTTGTGAACAGACAAAAAAGTGACCAAACCAAGTTAGATGAAATCTTCTGCAGATTTTTCCTCTGGATAAATCTCAGCCTGAGGACGACACATAAGGAATTTTCACTCGTGATTGCTGTGTGTTTCTCAGTTACATAGGTCAGGTGTTGTTAGGCCAGTTTCCTGGTTGGATCACATATTATAGCACCCAGAATAAGGTAGTGTCCCTTCAAAGGGTCTGTGAATTGTCTAGTGACACTCACTGTGTTCTGTGTCTTCGAACATGCCATAAACCAGATGAAGCAGCTGTGTGTCTAACTAGGTCCGTCCTGTCTGTGTATGTAGTAAAGAAAATTATTAGGGACCCAGCTGTGCTCGCATGGTTTCTCCACGTTGTTTCTGTTGAGTAAAGAGCGAAAGACAACATGTCTTTAAAAAGCTTGTGCAGCATAAATTACACACAGCGTGGGGAAGTGGCCATTAATAGATTATACAGTCAGAAAGGATCACTATAATCATGTAGCCAAGTTCCAAAGGGGCAGCTATGCTAGTCTAGTAAAGCAAAAAAAGCAAGGAGTCTTGTGACACTTGAAGACTAACAGATTTATTTATTCCATGGGCTTTCATGGGAGAATATCCCACTTTGTCAGATACTTTGAAGAGCTCTTCAAAGTGTCTGACGAAGTGGGATATTCTCCCATGAAAGCCCATGCAATAAATAAATCTGTTAGTCTTCAAGTGTCACAAGACTCCTTGCTTTTTTTGTAATCATGTAGTCTAACTGCCTGTGTAGTATAGGCCATTAGACTTCCCAGATTGAATTCCTGTTTGAATTAGAGCAGATCTTCCAAAAACCATCCAATCCTGGTTTTAAAATCGCCAGTGATGCAGAATCCACCTCAACCCTTGCTAAGTTGTTCCAGTGGTTAATTGCCCTCACTGTTAAAAAGATGCATCTTGTTTCTCATCTGAAATGGTCTAGTTTCAGCTCCCAGTCATTGGATCTCATTAGACCTTTGATTGAAGAGCTGAAATTCAAGCATAAAATTTGCTTTTTCTGTGGTGACAGGTTCCAAAGGAAGAGCCGTGTTAGTCTATTTCTGCAAAACAACAAGGACTTCTGTGGCAGAGAAGCGTTTATATACTCACTTACACTTCCATTTCATGCATCAGATGAAGTGGGATTTTACTCATGGAAGTGCATGCAATAAATAAATTTGTTAATCTTTAAAAGTGCTACAGGACGCCTTGTTTCTTTTTCTGTGGGTTCATCGTAGTGAAAATCTGGGGCTCCAATGGTCATTGGAAGAGAACATCCTAATGGTCCATTGGCTCCTTGCAACCAATGGGAGGATTTCCCTTTACGTGACTTCTTTGGATCAGGTCCTGACTCCAGTTCTCATCACCCCAGCTGACTTGCTGGCCCAGGGCTTTCTTTATAGGGGAGGGTCTGGGTGATGAAAGCATCATGTGGAATCTAAGCACCATGTTGTTTCCCCTTCCCTAGGTCTGCTTCTTTGTCGGTCTCTATTACAATGTGATCATCGGCTGGAGCATCTTTTACTTCTTTCAATCCTTCCAGTATCCGCTGCCCTGGAGTGAGTGCCCCATCGTTAAAAATGGCACAATGGCCGGTGAGTAAAGTCTTTGTTTCTCCAGCTCAGCGGGTGCTGGGAGGAGGGACTGGGACAACAGCTGTTTGTGTGATTCTGCCTACTGGGAAGTGGCATTGGATCTGGAGACTTGTTTCCTGGACTGTGGGTCATTTCCATCGCTAAGAGTTATCACTAGATGGGGAGGCTCATGGCTAAGGGGTGCTGGGTTGTGGCAGTTCATGAGGGATACTTGTTGCGTATCTGTGTGTGTTTCCCCATTCGTGAAACATGGCATCAGATTGTGACACATGTTTGCCAGGATTGATTGCCTCACTGCTCTAAGATGATAGTCATTGTGGTGCGCTTGCTGTCAGGATTGCGGATGGATTTGGTGGCTGGTAAGTGCATTTGGAGCACTCATCTAACTGGTTCCTGAGAGCCCAGTGCAGAGTGCGTTTAAATTAATGGAGCGTTTAATAACTTCTGAACATCTCCCTGGTATATCTGTGAATGTTTTTATGGCAAGTATAAATCGCACCATTTATTTAACAACTTTGTTCCATTTGGAGTCGTCTTTATACCCCATATTTGCTATTAAAATGAATCAAGATTCAGTCCCCTAAGTGCCATATAAACATTTGCAAATCGTGGCTGGCTGCCCTGGGACTTAAACAGGTCATGTTACCCACAAGGGACAACTGGTCTTTCCAGAAAACCCAGTTGAAACTCTGATGGCCCTTGTTTGTTTCAGTTGTGGAGGCAGAATGTGAGAAGAGCTCTGCTACCACCTACTTTTGGTACCGTGAGGCTCTGGATATTTCCAGCTCCATCTCAGAAAGCAAAGGGCTCAACTGGAAAATGACCCTGTGCCTGCTGACAGCCTGGAGTATCGTGGGATTGTCTGTGATCAAAGGAATCCAGTCCTCGGGGAAGGTGAGTATCAGCAAAAGCCGGGGCCACCATCTTTCCTGCCAGTGGCTGAAGTGATGCTACACACACCAAGAAAAGTAGAAGTAAATGTGACCACCGCTGGGGAGTGTCTCTCAAAGAACAGCTGGGCAGCAACGTAGCCATGGAGCATCTGAAAAGGTAGCAATGTCTGCACTTGGTTGTGCCTGTCGGTAAGAGGTTTCTACAGTTGCTGAGAATATTCCTGCTAGGAACATGGTACTGCCAATTGTAACCATCCTGATTGGCTTCTGAGGATACCCATCCGTCGTGGTATGTGATGGGGTATTTACTTCTGCAACCATCTTGAGATCTCGGGCTGCAGGTCCCCTAGCAGAAGTGGGCTGATATCTGCAGATGCTGACCACTCGCAATGAAAAAGGCAAGCACACTCCTAGGATGTACCAGGCCAGGTGTTTCCAGTTGAGGTAGGGAGCATTGCACAAGGCACTGTGATGATCCCTTCGATCTGTGCCTAATTCTCATTATCCCTCTCAAGTAAAGATGAATTCACACTGGAACAGGATGCAGAGAGAGGCTGCTAGACAAACAGAGGAATGGAGAGCAGATGTCATGAGATGAGGCGGAAAGAACTTGACTTGTATATCCTTGCAAACGAGGGCTGAAAGGGGCTCTGAGTGCTCTCCCTAAACACATCAGCTGTGTAAACAGCAGGGAGAGAGAGGAGCTTTTTGAGTAAAAGGACAACACTGTCCCAGGAATAAATGGGGATCAGTTGGCCAGGAATACATCTAGGTTGGCAAGTGGAAGAACTCAAACTGTTGGAGTGAGGTTTCAGAATAGGTTTCTCAGCAGAGTAGTGGGGTATACACCCTCACTTGTTTCAAGATGGAGCTTGATAAATTTATGGACAGGGTTATCTACAGGAGCAGGAGACGGGATTCAATGCCCGAGGCAGTCCCTTCCTATGATCCTATGACTTCAGAGGGGCTCACGCATCTTCTCTGCCTGGAATAATAAAAGTCCCGTGGCACCTTAAAGGCTAACAAATTTCTTTTGGGCATAAGCTTTCATGGGCTGCCACCCACTTTGTCAAATGCATCTAACAAAGTGGGTTGCAGCCCGTGAAAGCTTATGCCCAAAGAAATTGGCTAGCCTTTAAGGTGCCACAGGACTTCCGTTAGTTTTGCTTTATACAGGCGAACCCAGCTACCCCTATGGAACCTTTCCACCTAGGAAAATCAGGGCAGGCAGCTGGATATGAAATATTGGACACCCACATGTGACAGTTTTGGCCCAGAGACAGATGAGGTTTGACCTTTTTGACTAGTTGTCCTTGCTTTCTGTTGAGGAAATGCTGCTGCCACGAAGCTGATGCAATACTCAGCCCATCTTGCTGTGCTGGCAGGAAGCAGTAGCAGGAATCGGGGGGTGGAGGGGTACGAGACGCAAACTAGGGATGGATAAGAGGATTAGGGAGAAGGCTGTCCTGAACATTTTGATGAGGTTCACATTTGGAGCCATAAAAAAAGCTGCATATCGTCACTGCGCAGGGAGAGTGCTGAAGGGTAAAATCCCAGGTGAGATGTCTCAGCGCTGCGTATCTCCATCCTTCTGCTGTGAAGCATCTGGCGCATCGACAGGTGAGACAGACCATTGAGTCCCCAGGCTGCTCTCCCAGCAATAGAAAGGCACCAGATGCTCTGCAGTGAACCGAGAAGAAAAGCAGAGGGTTAGCTGCCAAACTTCCCTACTCAAATTAACTCTGACACTCTGGGCTCTTGTTAATGCACTAGAAATAGGCCCAGGTTACATACGCCATCAGCGTTAGCCACACAGTGCCCACCTCGTGCCACTGTAGCACACAAGTAAAGAATGTGTTGCAGTCCCTCATCTCCTTAATGGCAAGGTTGTCAGGTAGGTAACAGCCTACTACTGCTACAACCCAGAAGAGGCTGCTCTGGTAGTTCCAATGGCAAAGGTCAGTGCTAAAAGGGCTCAAGTCTTTTTGCAAGGAGGGCTTGTTACACCAAGTGATAGTGTAAAGCGGCGGTGAAGAGCAGCATCCCTGGGGCCAAGCTGGGACAGTACTGGCATGTGGGGCTAGAGGAACAATATCTCCAACAGCCCAATGCCCCTTAATGCTGCAACATAGAATCATAGAAACTGGAAGGGACCATGACAGGTCATCGAGTCCAGTTCCCTGCACTCACGGCAGGGCATGTTTCACGCGGCTTGTAGAAGCTAAGTGCTTCTTTTTCAGGGTGGTATTCTCTGACTCTCTTGCTCCTTATCTATCAGGGAGATTGCGTGCAGAGGGGACTGGAGCATGGGCCCTGCCTGAGTCCCAGTGTGGGAGGCCTTAGCTGTGCACAGATCCTTGTCATGTTGGGTCCTCTCTCCTAGGTGATGTACTTCAGCTCCCTCTTCCCCTATGTGGTGCTCCTTTGCTTCCTGGTGCGGGGGCTGCTCCTGAGGGGGGCGATAGATGGGATCATGCACATGTTAACCCCTAAGGTAAGTGCTCGACAATCACTTTGCAGCCCCTCTGGTCAGGGAGGGACAAGGCCCTTTCTGAGGCCGCTTGCTCTGCTGATTTCATGCGGCATTTGCAGGGAAGGTGGGGGCAGAGGTCCACGATCACAATAACTTTCAACCAGGCTCCCATTCCTTCCGGCTTGCTCCTGGAGGACGCAGACTGTCTAAGTCAGCCACTGGCAGACACACACATGTCCAGTGCAGTGATACAGCACACGCATGCACTTGCAGCTATGCACATGTAGTCACCCTGCGTACGCGCCCAGTCACATTTTCACACACACTTCATTTACAGTAGGAAACGGATTCACACCCACAACCAGATCACACCCATACGGCTGAGTCACACCATTAAATAGATGAATGCAGTGCAGTGGCAGGCAGACTTACACAACATGCATGCACACACGATTGGGGCACCCAAACCCAGGGCCACTTTGAAACACATCAGGAACCTCAAAACCACCCGTTACTTACACAAGTGCGGCATATGGTATCTTCAGCGTTGGAGTGCAGCTAGAGGAGAGTACGCCCCCAGCAAGCAATGCTTTGGGGGCCTGGTCTCTTAGCTCCAGGTGGGGCACTGCTGGTGAGCACCTGCAGTCTGTGAGGTACATTTTACTGGCTGGCAGACAAACCTCCACAGTTACGAACCCAGGCAGCCACCAGTGTTATGCATCAATTAATTAACTAGCTAATTAATTAATGGCGCTGAGATGTAGATGAATCAGTACAGCCCACAAAGCTGTTAGAGAATATGAATTATGATTTCTTGATGAGAGATACTCAGACACATCAGTCCTGCAGCTCTGGCTTTTATTGTAAGGGAGACATGGCGAGGGAGGAATTTAAACAAACTGATGGGCTAATTGCAGGCACTCGGGCACTCTCAGGTACTCAGGCACCAGTGGGAGGCGTGTGCTCTAGCTAGTGAGAGAGAGCTCTGTGCAGCCTCTGACTGCTTCGCATAGCTAAACATGCCACGATCCCATGTCCATCTCCCTTTCCTGACAGCAAGGTGAACTGCAGCATGCTAGGTCCCGTGACAGCAAACATAACATGGTCATCAAGCAACGTGTCAGCAGCCCCGATGGGAAGATTGGAGCTTGCTCAAGAGCACAAGAGAAGCGGGTGTTTGGGTCTATCTATGTAGTGGCAGGGAGGGAAACAGAGATGAAATATTAGTGATGGGGTGCTTGTGGAAAGGAAGGGCCAGCGAAAGTATGGTTTAGGGCAGTGGTTCCTGACATTTTCTCTGCCGTGGCACGTCTTGCTACTTTTAATTAATTTGAGGCACACCGCCATATAGTTGCCAAAGGAACTCATGAATATTCATGAGCTAATCAGCCAATCCAGAGTTCTTTGAGTAGTTTTTCAAAAAAAAATTGTGGCACACTTGCTCAGACCTGACGGCACACCTGTGTGCCATGGTGCACTGGTTGGGAAGCACTGGTCTAGGGGATGGAGCATCTGGGTGAGTGTCAGGAGACATGAGCCACTCACTTGCCCACTTCTGAAAGGAAACCAACCAGACTTGCTCTGAAGGGTTTGAACTCTTTGGAAAGCCACAGTGGTCTACTGGTTGGACAGCAGACAGGCTGGCACACCAGGCAAGCTGGGTGCTTGGTCACTGTGCAGCAAGTTACCCGTCTCAGTTTCCCTGTCAGTAAACTAGAGGTGGTGGCACCCATCTTCGTGATATCTGTTGATGGAATGGGCTAAGGAAGCATGCGGCATGACTCACATGAGAGGGCATGGTTCTTTAAGAGGAAATTGTATTCTTTGCTTCTCCAAATCCACACACGGAAGGGAAAACCCCATTCAAGCATAGTCCCCAAGGTGCAGTGCACAGGGGGCTATGGCCCTGGTTAGCACATGGCACCCCCAAGGTTCTCCATACAAACCCACCATCCCACCCATTCCTGTAAGGAACGTCACTCATTCAGTACTGGTGATAGCTGTGATCTTCAGGAGTCTTGTGGATCCCCTGGCAAACAGAAAGACAGGGTGACTCACCAGGCTTTTCTCTCCCTTCCTAGCTGGACAAGATGCTGGACCCCCAGGTGTGGCGAGAGGCAGCCACTCAGGTCTTCTTTGCCCTGGGGCTGGGCTTTGGAGGAGTCATCGCTTTCTCTAGCTACAACAAACAGGACAATAATTGCCAGTTCGATGCCACGCTCGTCTCCTTCATCAACTTCTTCACCTCTGTGCTGGCCACTCTGGTGGTCTTTGCCGTGCTGGGGTTCAAAGCCAACATCATGAACGAGAAGTGTGTGGTGGAGTACGTGTGCCAGTTCTCTAGCTCTCCAAGGCGCATCTCCTGGTGGTGAACTCACACAACTGAGATAAATTTTCAGTATCTTCTAGGCCCAGATCTTTAACAGTATTTAGGTGGCTGACTCCTGCTGATTGCAGAGGGGGTTAGGTGCCCAAATGCTGGGGAGCATCCAGGCCTTACTCATTCTGGGCATGTATTAAAGGCTCATGCTTTTGGGCAGAAAGCTCCCAGCTCAATCCTCACTCTTGATTCAAAGAGGATGAAAAGGTTGCTGTGGGGATAAAATAAACTGTGATGTCTGATTGGTGCCCCTTTGCCCACCAGCTGTTTTGGGCCTGGTCAGTTCCTGAATGAAAGATCTCCATGTTGCAGGTGACTCAGGAGAAGGTGTTTTTTCTCTCTGAATCATAAGCTAAGTGCCCAGCTCCCATCAACTGCGAATAGGAGTTGAGTGCTGAAATACCTTTGACTCCTTTGGAAATCCAAGCTTAAAGTGGAGATATAGGCCTGGTTGCCCTGGCCAAATCCAACTGGGCTAATCATGTTTTACATTATTCCTCCAGTTTCATTTAGAAATGGGATTCTCTTAAGTTTCCTTTCCTCAACTGGGGCATGGCTATGTAATGTTAAAAAGCTGCTGCACTCAGTCCCAGAAGTAGCTACGTTTCAGCACTCTGTGGAGTGATCTCTAGACTTAGTTTCTAAAATGTGCACAAGGCTTTTGGTCTCCAGGTGCGTGGAGTTACTTAAATTGAAGTTATGAAACTAAGGAGTACATGTTGGAGGTGTGCTGAGTCTGGGCACTCAAGGATAGCTGCAGGGACCAGTTCTGACTCTCTTTGAAGCTGGGGCTGGAGTCGTGGAGATGGACTGAGACTGCATCCACTCATGTGGTGTGGGAGGAGAGAGCACTCTCTGGAGTTGGTTGCCAGGGCAGTTTTTCTCCTTGTACTCAGTGACCCTAAAACCAGATGCAGGAGGCGCAGTGCATCCTGCCTCCCCTCCTCACTGTGCCCCATCTGGCCCGCAGAGGGCGACCGCATCCTGCCTCATTTCCATTGCAGGATGGGGGTTCCCTGGGTGACTCCTAGCTTTGCTCCCTCTAGGAACGCTGAGAAGATCTTAGGCTACCTGAACAGTCACGTCCTGAGCCATGACCTCATCCCGCCACACGTGAACTTCTCCCATCTCACAGCCCAGGACTACAGTGAGATGTACAGAGTGATCATGACAGTGAAGGAGGATCATTTCAAGGAGCTGGGCTTGGACGCCTGCCTGCTGGAGGATGAGCTTGACAAGGTGCCTGTGGCTGATCCATCACTTTCCCATTGGAGCCAGGGGTAGCACAGGGTTGGTGGTGATGGGAGTGTGTGCAAGCGAGTGCATGCAAGGCGGGGTGTACTGTGAATGTCAGTACAGGTGTTCTGAACAGGACAGGTGGGTGGGTGTGAGTTGAGATGCAGAATTATGTAAAATGAACAGGTGCATACCTGGGGCTGCTCATGGTACAAGTGTGTGGGGGTTTCGAGTATAGGTGTGGCTGTTGGGATTCCAAATACATGGTTGTTTTTAAGCCCCCATCCCCGGAGTATTTCTCTCCCGAGCCTGACACCGCTGTCCCTCTTCTCCCCTCGGTGCAGTCAGTGCAGGGAACTGGCCTGGCCTTCATCGCCTTCACTGAAGCCATGACCCACTTCCCTGCTTCTCCTTTCTGGTCCGTGATGTTCTTTCTGATGCTGATCAACCTGGGACTGGGCAGCATGATGGGGACCATGGCGGGCATCACCACCCCAATCATCGACACCTTCAAGGTGCGGAAGGAGGTTTTCACAGGTGAGGTTCTTTTCTGCTGCGTTGGGGTGGGAGGCGTCTCCACTCCCTTGGCACCTCGTGAGGTGAGCATGGTGACTCGAGCAGGTGGGTTGGAGGCTACAGCATTGGTTGGTTTGTGAGGTCCAGTCGGCTCCCATGCCGGAGGATCAAGGCAGGGCCTCTGCTTGCAGGACTGACCCATAAGAGGTCTCACAGGTATGTACAGACACCTCAGCTCTCTATCTGCACCACAGGAAGAGCCAATAGTTATCAGGGCCAGGGGACTCTAACAGATGGGACAGAGTTTACTTCTAGGGAGACAAAGTAAAACCTGGGCAAGGAGAGGGCTGAATTTTGGTGGAGGGGGGTTGATAAAGAAATTCTGGATCTATTGGTGCCCAGGGTTACATAGGCATAGATTTAGTGCAATAAAAGAAACTCAGTTGCAGGGAACTGACTGGAAAGATGAGGACTTTTGGAAGGTGGGAAGAACTTGCTTATGGGAGTTTCAGCATGTGAATTCATGACTGCAAATAATATTGAAGTATCTCATGTAATAACTAGAGAAAGGCCTGAATTGAAACTCCAGACCTGAAACTTCGGGATATTCCAAATCTAGATCTGGCTCAGGGGTGGGTGGAGAGCACTAAACTGGGAATTAGGAGACCTGGATTCTATTCCAGATTCTGCCATTGACTAGCTCTTGCCACTTGGACAAATCATGATGCTGTGCTGGGCTTCAGTTTCCCATCTGCCCCGTGTCTTTTAGAAACTATCCCAGGCAGGGCTGTCTCTTACAATATGTACACGTGGTGCCTCACACTTCAGGACCTTGATTGTGGCTGGGGCTCCTACATGCTGCTGTAATATAAATTATTATAATGATAAACTTCCTGTATTTGTTTGAGACCCACTAATCATCCTTATTCTTCTTGTAATGAGACTAATCCCAGAGATGAAAGTTAAGCATGTGCGTAAGACTTGGCAGGATGGTGACAAACAAGATGAACAGTGGGACTGCAAGGCAAGAGTAGAGACAGGTGCATTAGCGTAAGTTTGTAGCCAAAGACTCACCGATGCTCATTGCTGCTTCTTGTTGTTTGTTTAGTATCCTATCAGTGGATTTGAGGATGTTTTGATTTGGCCTGGGGAGTTATTAGAACCTCCTTCTGCCCCTCCCTGAGTTCTGCACTCCCTTGGAGGAGCCATGCTAACACACCCCATGTGCTCTTTGCAGTTGTCTGCTGTATTGTCGCCTTCCTGATCGGCTTGATCTTCGTGCAACATTCGGGGAATTATTTCGTCACCATGTTTGATGATTACTCCGCCACACTGCCACTCATTGTGGTGGTGATCCTGGAGAACATTGCTGTGGCCTGGATTTATGGCACCAAGAAGTAAGATTTTATGCAGAGATAATAACAACACCCCCACTCTGGTGGCCTGGCTGGATCCCCAAACTTTCTCCTTTAACCTCTTGCTCCAAATATGTAACCACACAGAGGTTAGTGCAAAGCCTGTCTCTGTTCCAAGGTGGCACCTCAAGGGCAGGAGCAATGCCCAGTGCTTGGGCCAGTCCTGAAAACATTTGTAGAGATCCCACCAGGGAGATCAGACTCTGTGTTTGTGGGGAAGTCGGCCAGATAGTTACGAGTTCATAGGTCCAAAATCTCTTCTGTTCATAGCTTGTGGAATCATTTTCAGCTACACAAAGAAGTAAAGATCACAATGGTCATGTGTGATGTTTGCTATGCAACAGTACATAAAAATCTGACCCGTAGACCAGAAAGGGGTCATTATGAACGCTGGTTCTGATCTCCTGCATGTAACACAAACCAGAGCATTTCTTCCAGATATAAAGAGGGGATCCAGAACTTGGTCTTAGTGTCCCAATGGCTAAAGTAATGTGGAAAACATAACCCACCCTCAAACCAAACCTTTCGGAAGGATCTGAAATGTTTGGTTACGCTTGTTCTCGTGGCTTTTCGTTTCCCTTTGCATGAAGTTTCAAGATGAGTCCAAAATCAGGATTGCTGCATTCCCAAGGCGGCTGGTGTTGGGAAGGTTTGCAGACTGGCCAGAATGAGGGAAAATTCCAATAGTCATTTGTGTGGACTTTTTCCCGGGCCAGCTCTGCAGCCTCAAGCAGTTCAGAAAACTAGGAGAAACTTTTGGATATGTCTCTGAAGTTAAGATGACCTCTGACCTTTTCTGGCGTTACCCAATACTTAGTTCATGGAGGCTACTGAGTAGAAGTTTTCCACCTGAAGTGTGGGAAGGGAGAAAGCAGGAGTCTTGTGTGCCATCCTTTTGGGTTTCCTCTCCTTTTTCTCCAGGTTCATGCAAGAACTGACAGAAATGTTAGGCTTCCGGCCATGTGTCTTTTACTTCTACATGTGGAAATACATCTCTCCCCTCTGCATGGCTGTGCTCATGACAGCCAGCATCATCCAGCTGGGCGTCAACCCACCGGGCTACAGTGCTTGGATCAGAGAGGAGGTGAGCGCAAGAATGCCAGCTCTTGTCTCTTATTGAGTCCCCTCCACCACAGAACAAACCCTGATGTCCTTACTCAGCTTTCAGGGGGACATCTGTCTCCATAACGCCCGGGTAAACGCTGAGTGAAGGACCTGAAAGTTCGGTTCAAGGTTAACAGTTGGAGATTCGCTGGTTGGGTATTCTCAGCTTCCACCATCACTGGAAATTGATTTCCTGGCGACATCTACTCTGAATGACTCCCTGAATGGCCCTTCCCTTCTTGTGTAGACCACACAGTTGGCAGGAGATGATGGGCAAGGAACGACCAGACTGTTTGAAAGTTTTTACCTTCATGATTGTAATAAATAAGCACAATGACAGAAGATGGATCTTTCTGTTCTCCCTTGCTTACTCCCTCTCTTCCCCCCTCCCCTGCAGTGAAAATAATGCAACAATAAATGGGGTTACTGTTGTTATGAATACAAATGAAGATTAAATGTGGAAAGGGCAAATTGCAATAACCACGGGGAATTTACCCCTGATATAGCTAGGAGGGTGATTTATACAGTCCAACTACTACTGCAAAATCCCCCTCATACAGCAGGTTATAAAACACAACTGTGCCAGGGTCGGAGAATCCAGCTTCATGGACTGTATCCTTGCACTATTGTGTGGTTTTACCTGCATAGTGCAAATCCTTAAATGTACATGCTATTATGTGAATCTGACTTCATATTCTGTGCCTTGGGTCTGCTGCCCATAGTGTCTGCGGCCATTAAATTCTGACACCCATTCCTTAGTTTGTGGCTCATTCTTACAGCTGGAGGCTAGAGGCCAGGTTCTGATCCCAACTGCAGCAGTGTAAAACTGGAGTGAATCTACTAAATTTCAGTTCCTCCAGATCTATGCCAGCTCCACTGACTTTTTTGGAGTTCCTCCAGACTGATCCTAGTCTAGGTGCGATCAGCATCGACCTTGCGATTTTGATATCTCCTTGAGTGTTACTTTGTGTGGTGGACTTTGCTTTATCTCCACTATGACAAAGTTCAACCCTGAAGGGGCATGATGCCCAACACCTCCCTCTTGGAAACAGAATTTCAGTTCCTCTCACTGGATGTAGGAGGCCGGGGAGACCAGAATCATTCCAAGTGGCATAGTATGATTTGTGTGGGAGCAGAGGGAGAATGGAGACAGGTATCAGCTGAACCAGCAGAGCTAGGCAATGGCCTTCTGCGTCCCTTTTTTAAGTTCTCCTGTACAACATGTCCTTGTCCTCTCTAGGACTTGGTGGACCAAGACCTCTATAGGCCAGACTTAATGTGACAGTGATAACCTCACGTCATCCGCTCATGTGCCTCCACGGAGGTAGATGCTCACAGATACTGTATGCTTTGTCTTCCAGGCTGCAGAGAAGTTCCTCTATTACCCAACGTGGGCTATGACCATTCTCATCTGTCTCATCATCCTGGCCTCCCTCCCGCTGCCCACGGTCTTCATCCTCCGTCAGTTCCACCTGGTGTCAGATGGCTCCAATGCCCTTTCCGTCTCCTACAAGAAGGGCCGGATGATGAAGGACATCTCTAACCTGGAGGACAATGATGAGACTCGCTTCATACTGAGCAAAGTGCCCAGTGAGACCCCATCCCCGATGCCCACACACCGTTCCTATCTAGGCCCGGGAAACGCTTCCCCAATGGAGATGAGCAGTGCAGCCAATGGACGCTATGGAAGTGGGTACCACTTGGCCAGCACCCCTGAATCTGAACTGTGATGGCCACCCATCAACCGTCACCCCCCCCAGCACTTAGTAGAGGAGGCAGCTGGGGAATGGACCCTCTCCGTTTGTGGAACAGAAAGGAAAAAAAAGAAAAGAAACCGTTCCTAGAATGCTAACATGTAAGCAGCCATTTCCCAGGCTATGTCAGGAGGAAGGGATCATGGGAGGGAATGGGATTTCCCTCTTGGCAATCTCCAATCAAAAGGCAGGATCCCTTGTCAGCTGCCCTTGGGAAAAAAATGAAACAAGAAAAAAGACACTGCAATAAATTTTATCGGTATGTTTCCATAGAGATCCAATTGGAGACCAAACCAAGAATCTCTTTATTTCTAAACAACTGGACTTTGGAAAGGGGACACAAAATGAGGTGATAGCCAAAGACGTTTTCTCCTTTAACCTGGAGTTCTTCCCCTCTTCTTGTTTTCCTTTAGTTAGGAGAGGAAATGACCTTATTCTGCTGAGTACATGTGACCATCCAGGTTGCTAGCATGACAGACAACTATCTCCTGGTAGGTTGAGGTGGTGGTGCGGCATCTCCTTTGTTTTCATAGCTCTGGAGACACCCAAAGATCTCAGCATTAATGGATATTTCTTACCCAGCTGGACTGAGATGCATTTTGAGTGGACAGTGCTTTGCAACGAGTGGTGGAGACCAGAACCGTAACTATAGCAGGGCAAATGGGGCTTTGCCCTGGGCGCACCGGAGCGGCTCAATAGACCCGCTCTATTAAAGGGTGCATTTTGTGCTGCCAGCCCCGAGCACCGCTAATTACAAGGGGCGCTGAATCAGGGCGTTACGGCTCTGATGGAGACTAGATGACCCTTTGGTATCTGCTGCGTTTCTGTGGATATTAATTATGGTTGTCCATAAGTAATGTCGTGGGGGGGTGGGATATTATTCTAAATTGAGTTTTAGTTAGCACACCCATTTATTATACAGTGTTACTCCCTCAGCAGGGACACAGGACACGTGCAACCATGATTTCAGGTGTGTGAGCTTGTGCCATGTCCATAGGTTACACTGGTATAGGTCAGGAGTGAGCACTAGAGCCTTGTCGTCTTTGCAACTGGGTAAATTTGAGCAAGCTCCAGCCCTAGCATTTTCATTTTCAATGTGAAAGAAATGCTCTGCAATAGTGAATGTTATCTCCTAGCCCTCCTAGATACAGAGATGAATAAAGAGAAGCTGGGATTGTTGGATTCCTATAACAATGTTGGGTTAGCTTTCATAGGAAATAGATCCCCATGATCTAAATTCAGTCCTTATTTGTACCCAATAGTGGAGTTACCTGGGTATAATGGAAACTGATTGTGTGTCATTGTTCAAGTTCTCCATAGATGTCAGTGACCTTATGTCAGGGGTGTGGGTAGTTGGCTCAAAGAGTCCATGCTGAGTTTGGACTGGGTGTTACAGAACCTCCTATATGCTAATGCTGTTTCTGCTCGTCTCTGTACCTAAGGGGAAAGCCCCTGTCTGTCACATTCATCCGTGGCACTCAGGCTCTGCACGGGGGACAATAATCACATTCATCAAAGGGAGGTCAGGATCTATATGGGGCCAGGGAAGGTCTCTTCTGTGGGCCGATGGCTGTGGCCCTCTTGGAAGCAGAGAGAGTCATTTTTCATGTCCATTTTTGGGTCTCTGTGGGGCAGCGACATCCTACTTCCTATGTCCCTCAGGTGCAGGGAGGCTGTTGTCTCACCCGCTCACAAGCTGCTGCCCTCCATGCAGTTCACTGGAAACTTAAAGGCCTTCATAATTTTTTTTTACCTGTTCTCACTCCTGTTGTGCTGAGAGCCCACTTGATGGTGTTTCATGCTGGCATGGAGTACAGTCGGATCTTGCCTTGTCTTTGCCTCCCCTCTCATCCTTTTCTTTCCCCTCTGATGAGGGTTCATCCCCCTCTTGGGTAAACATGGACAGGCTGAAGGACTAGTGAAAAGGCTGTGAGCTTTTTGCTGTTTTGTTCGTTTCCTTTAGTACCTTTTCTGCCCCAAAGTCCATCTCTTCTGAGGTGTCTCTCATGCAAAGTGGAGCCTTTAAATAATAACCTTTTGCCTTTGTGTTGCACCCCTCATCTGAGGGCCTGGAAGCACTTTATAGACAAAAACTGATCTCTGCATTAGTCGTTTTAAAATTAGGAAAACTGAGGCAAAGATGGGGCCCCAGTTACAATGTGAAGGAGTGGTACTGCCGGGAATCAAATTTCTGACACCTGCTTCCATATCCCTGCACTAATAATCAGGCCTTCTCTCCCAAGCCATCTGTGGGGCTTTTTCCACCGTAAAGTTGTGTGCCTCAGCAACTGTGGGTAATGGGTGTATCTCCCATGCAAGCTTCGGAGTCATGTTCAGTGTTGCCAAAATTTTATGCCTGTGCACCAGTATGGCATTCAGTGAGCATGCAAAAACAAGTGTGACTCGGACACCACAAGATGAAGTGGCATGTACCTGGAGACAGAACTAGCACAAGTGGGTGTCCAATGAAGCAGAACAGTCCTCTGCTTTATTTTACATGCACGGTTCCCCGCCTCCTGGTATGCTTGGCTCCTCTTCAGCTCATGCGAAAGTGGGTTCTGCTCCAACTGGTTTCTCCTGCTCTGATTAGAGCTGGATGATGCCTACATGCAATGCCCAAGAGGCCTGATTTCTGATCCTACGCTGACACCACTGGAAACACTCCTGATCTGCACTGATGTAGCTGAGATCAGAATCAGGTCCAATGAGCAGACACCCTGCTCATGAAAAGCGGTGCAGCTGCAGTGACTTCATAGTTATTACTTTGATTTACACCACCTAAGGAGCTGGGCCCAGGGATGGGCTTTGCCCGCTCCAAGTTGGCAAAAGTGTGACAGCTTCACCAAGCACAGCTTGGTTCTCCTCCCACTCATCCTTGGAGCGAATCCACTAAACCTGGAGCCATCTTTCCTCCACCAGCCCCCTACACCCCTCTCCTGGCTGCATCTCAGCAGCTTCCCTTGTCATCATGCAGGGAACCCACTCTGCTCCCTTTCCCATTCCTCTGCCCCCGTTCAAAGCAACCTTCTGCTGCTCCTGGGACAGCTTGTGAGCCTTTGAGGTGGGAAACGGCTGTGCAGGCTCTACTGATCAGGCTGGAGTGGAGAGTTTGGGGTGTTTACCTTGCAGTGGAGTTGGGGGCTAGAGGTTTCTGCCCAGCCAGTTGGGGGATCTTGGTGCCAGCAGGAGGGAGGCTGAGGCCCCAGGAGGCATGTTGCGTGGGGAACCAGTCCCAAGCCCTACCATAGAGTTGGAGCCCCAAGGCCCAGGAAGCGTACCCTGACCCACAAATATCTGAAGGTTGCTCTATGAGGCTCAGAGGGTCGGTACCTTTGGTCACCCCACCATATATTATTTCACCTCCCTTCAGCAGGACCCACTGAGTTCCCACAAGCTGCTAAGGTGTGTGCCACTTACCTTGGCTTTTGTAGCGGGGCCATCATGAAGGTCCCACCCTAACCCCACCTCATCAGCTTGTCTTCTTGTGTGAGGGGTCCCACTAACAAGTTCTTTGCATCAGTAGCTGTTTTTGCCTAGATGGTGCTCTTGATTCGAGATGGGGAGGTAGCAGCTACAGGGTGGCCGTGGAAGGATGCAGTCCCCTGTATCCATGAGCCGCTTGTCAGACACCAGCTTCTGTAAGAAATATCTCATCAGATGAGAGAGAATTTAAATCCAAGATCAAATCAGGAGGGCTAGGAAATGGCTCTTTCAAACTTTAGGGGAGAAACACAGGGCCAAATCGCTGGCCATGGAAATCGCATTTTGACTTGCATCACCTGGGACTGGGACCTCCTTTTTTTCCGATCTCCTTTACATTGGTGGCTCTTCTTGGACTTGCATAGCATTACCCCTGCCTTGCACTGGGGTACTGAGAGGAGAAGCAGGCCTGGCAGTTGAATGGCTCATCTGAGCAGTGCATCGGCCTTGAATTGCAAGTCTATCATCATGCCCCTCTCCACAGAAAAGGAGAGGTTGTGTTGATGCCAGCAAATATGGGACAGCAGTGAAGGTCAGAGGCGGTTTGGGGGTGAGCAGGATACTGATGGCGTCAGAACTGAGTCCTTTCTGCTGGCAACTCGGGGGGCCTGTCACCCTGAGAGCTTCTCTTGGGGGAGCTGGTCAGGTGCAGTCAGAACCCAAGCCGCTCTTCCCTTTCTCTTCTTCTCCATCCCTGACTCCATCTCTTCGGGTCTTTCTCTCTTTCCTTCCTATAGGACATAAGCACACAGGAATGGCCCCATCTCATCAGGCCAGTGTCCACCTTCCACAAAGCCCAGCACTGTCTGCTTTAAAGAAAAGTGCGGAGAACATCTAGCGCTCAATCATGGAACAATGTGCCCACTGGGACCGGGTCCTTCCAGAATCCCTCTATTCCTCTATCTGTTTCTCTCCTCCAGCCCTTTCCCTCTCTTGCTCCCCATGAGTCCCAGGATGGAGGCCCAGGACAGACAAGTGGGGGATAATCAAGGAGCACAAACACAATACCCAGTGTAGCTTTCCTATTCTGTGTCCATAAAGTCACCAAGCCAGGCTACCTGCTGTTGCAAATCAATGTCACTCCATTGGAGTCAATGGGGCCAGACCCCCAGCTGGTGTAAATCAGCCACAGCTCCACAGGAATCCATGGGGCTGGCGTACATCGGCATCGTTCCAGAGCCAAAGTTGGGTGTGAATCACTCCATTGGAGTCAGTTTGGCCCCAAGCAATCCACCACTGCTGTAAATCAGCTGTAATTCCAACAGGAGACAATGGGGCCAGATTCTCCAGCTGGTAGAAAAGCACATCATACCAGCCCCTTTGAGGAAGCAGTGCTGACCTGTACCAGCTGGTGATCTGCCCTACTGTCTCTCGAGTGACATCTACAAGCCAGTTCCCCTCCTGCTTCAGTGATGTGGTGGCAGTGGTGACGGAAAGGGGAAGAAAAGCTCTATGAACTATATACATATATAAATAATCCTCTATAGATTCTATTTCTATTGTATATTTACTCTGTAAATGTTGGTGTAAATTCTGTTAAATGACAAACATATTCCAAAGTGACCCGTGGGCTATTTTAATTCTCAGTGCTGTACAGATGGATTTTCATTGTACATTGGACGTATTTATAATTTTTTTTAGTGCGTGATTTGCAGCGCCCCCCTGCCTCCCGGGGGGAGCCATAAAGGCGAGCTGCCTTCGTTTTTTTCTGTGGAAGTACAGTATTGATTGTGACATTTGCTAGCTATTAGGTTTGGGGCAGCGTTTGTGTTAGATGCTGTTTGCAGTAACCGTGTGTGTGTGCGCGCGTGCGTGTGTGTGTTATGGTCAGTGGGTGCTACAAGTCTGTATGTGTGTGTCATGTTAAGACTTTCCTGTAATCCAGCCACTCTTGCAAGAAACGTGGTCCAAGTTCCCAGGACTTGCTCTCTCCCTGGCAGGGGAAGGGTCAGAGCTAATCAGCTTCAGGGTTTTATTGTTGATGATCAGTTTCTATTGGCCTCTCATCAATGTGAAGATGAGCCAACATTATAACTGTGTGCACTTTTGTTTTTTTCCTGATTACAAAAAATGGAAGTTGAAACCCTGTAGGCTGTGACCTCGGATGGGTTCATTGAGGTCTGGCCTTGGATGAGGTCATAGGGGAGCAATAAGGGATGTTTTCAGAAAATGTCCCCACCTGTCCTCAAGGGGATGCTTGGCCTTCTGTTCAGGGGAGACTGGTTTACTCTAGCACAGGACACGAGGTCAAAAGCACAACAGCCTGGGTGGAAGGGTTGGTATTCCAAGACCCAGCCTATTTGCACAGCCTACCTGGGCCCTGCAGTGTCTGCAACCCCGGTCTCACCAGTGGGGTATTGTGGAGGGTCTCTGCCCAGCAAAGGAATGAACCTAAGTGCTGGAGAATCCCTTCTCTGGTGCATTTCACAGGCCCTGAACTGCCGCTCTGCAAACCAAACAGGCAGCTCCTCTGCTCTACCTCAAGGCGCTTGTGTCTTGTTCAGGTACAAGCAAGGCTGCCCCAGCGGGGTGACAGTGTTAGGGAGTCACACCAGCAAAGCTCAGGCTAGCTTTTCCAAATAATGTAGGCTTGGCTCAGCATCGTTGTGTGCTAAAGTCAGCTTGGATGGTCCTACTCATTTTGTAGGTTGGTTTATATCAACCTGGTGACAAGGCCAAGGGGGACGTCTGTTAGACAAACTTCCCACAATTTTGGTGGTGCTTTTGTAGTGATTCTCTGAGTACAGGGCCTGGATCTGCCTTCAAAAGCATCCATCTTTCCTGCTTGCACTGAAGGCCAGCCAGGGTTCTTGCTGTTCACGGTGGCCCGTATGGAAATTTGAATTGTGGCGTCTGACTAGAAATCTGAGCCTGGATCCCTGGGCCAAATCTCAAGCTAGTGGAAAGCAGCTTAGCTCCACTGATGCCAATAGAGCTTTGCTGATTTACACACGCTGAGGGGGTCTTTCCCCCATCTATTGAATAGGGTAAGATAACAGCTGGGTCCAACCAATCTCAGGCTTGGGAAATCAAAACCCTCAACCTGGTTTTGCATATGGTCCCTTTCTTTACAATGGGCTTAACCAAAATTCTAGATCTAAACTTTGGAGAGGCTCAGAATACAGACCTGGCTTTTTATGGGCTTGCGCCCGACTCTGCTAAGCATTCCCTGAACAGACACCAGCTTTTCCCTTTGGCTGCTAAACCATTGGCAGGACTGAGTTGAAGCCCAGCCTTTTTGAGAAGTGATATTTCTGTCTAGGCTAGGGTGACCAGTGGGAAAAACCAGGACAGGAGATGGGGTAGGCATCTAGATAAAAAAAAAAAAAAAGCTCTGAGACTTGGGACTGTCCCTAGAAAATTGGAATATCTAGTCACCCTAATGTAGGCAGCAATAAGTGTGTGTGCGGGTGGGGAGGCGGCAGTGGTTTCCAGCAATACATTCCCACGAACAATGCTTTTCATAATATATTGTAGATAAACAGCGTGTGTGTTGGTACATGTTAGTAGCTGAGTAGGTGGTGTAATTCTTCTGGGGACAATACAAACCGGATACCGTTTCTGTCACCAGAACGGAGAGAGCGACCGTCCCCATCTGCCCCTACTGGCCTGGTAAAGTATTAGTGGGTGACAACATCCACCTGCTCTGTTAACTGTAAAGGAGCTGGTGCCGCAGCATTGCGCTGGGTCCCTGCTTCCTCCGGTCATTCACACAGGAGCTAGCTCTCACTGTCTTGTGGTGTTTATATCTGTAGCTGTTCTCTCTGCATCCCCTGCATCTCCCTGAATCCTCCTCTTCCGGGTGCCCTTGGGGGGAGGCTGAAGTGGGCAGCACAAGGGGTAGCTTGCAGACGGCAGGACGTTATGATCTGCTGCTCTGACCTCTTGCATAGCACAGGCCACAGAACAGCCCCGGAGCAGATCTTTTAGAGAAATATCCCATCTAGATGTAAAGATGAGCAGCAAGGGAGAGTCTAGCACAGCCCTTGGTAAAAGGGGAACCCGCAGGCTGCTTACTTTACCCCCAAGCCAGTTCTCAACAGATTCTCAGCTCCTGCTGCCAAACTTTAGTGCAGCTCCTGCTTCTGTTCAGTTGTGCCTAGTCTGAGCTACAGGACTGAGGTCTAATGGGGGCACCGCTGCAAACCCAGCACCCACCAGTACGCTGTTCATCTAACCGCAAGCATTGAGCTACCCAGCATGGGGGACCATTCGAGCTTGCTGCCAATATGTAAACTTGCTGGGGAGAGTGGGTATGTTTTTGCGTTGCTAGCCCACACCACCATGGCTGCACTGTTACTATGACCCCGTGTTGGATAGATCAAAGCTAGCAGACGTGTTGTGGAGCCACCAATGCACGTTGGTTTGCAGCAGAGATATACACACACAGACATAACCCAAAGGCTTTGGAAACCAAGAGGAGTCTTTCTGTTGACTCCAGTGAGCTTTGGCTCAGTGGTAATCATGGGGTCTTCCTGGCCTGAGCGCAGCAGGCACTGTGGTACCAAAGAGCGGCAACCACCAATGCTTGAACGGTGCCTGATACGTGTCCCAAATCCTTGGTGTTTGGAAACCGGCTGAGTTCCAATAGAAAGACTCCCATCAACTTCCAGGGGCCTTAGATCAGGTCCCAGAGGAGCAGAAACAGGGGCCAAGAACCTGGAGAAGGAAATTGGGGAAAAGGCAATCTCCATTTTTGCATAAGGTACCCATGCTCCAAGCACTAACCCTTTATGCCAGGGCAGAAAAAAATGAGTCCTTAGAGTGGCTGCAATGTGTTCTGTGAATGACTGTGGGATTAAACTGTGGAAAGCACATTTCTGACAAAACCCTTCTGTAAAGGGCAAAGCACAGAACTTGCTGTCTCATGTAGAACATAGCCGGTGTATTTACAAAGCACACCCTGTGCCGGCAGGAAAACGTGTAGTAGGAGAGAGATGCTGTAACAACTGTGTCCCATTAAAAGTCTCTTCTTACCAAGAGTTGCCTCCTTGGCTTCCTTTCTTGCAATTCGCGTCCAAGAAACTCAAAGCTTTGGGGAATGAGGGTGTGATGGGAAAAACCAGAAACAGTTGTGACACTGTCTTGGAGTGGCCAGGACCACGTTATCCATCCCCTGCTTCAGTGGGAGACAGGCTTGAGGATGCTTAGCTGGGGTCAGCAAACCTAGTCATCCAAACCTATCTCCTCGGAGCTCTGCCAGCCATTACAGATTAACAATGGGTGCATCCCAATCCCTGTGCCCCGTAGTATCTTGTCCCTGGACATTCACAGTAATCATCAGGTTCGCTGAATGGTGTACACACAACTTGATTGGTACAAATCAAGGTCAGGATCCTTTATAACCACACACAGCATGGAGGGAAACAAATATAAATGTATCATCAAAGATTTAAGAGCTGCTGAGTTTGGATAATGGAAGCAGAAATGGTTACCTGCAAAGCAAGAATTATAGCGGGCTTTTTGAGGACGAAGCTTAACTCTACCAGACTAGAATCTTCATCTAAAGAAGTTTCTCACTTAAAGCTGCTACCCGGTGTCACCAATCCATGGGACTGGGCGACCCCTTTCCCGGATGCAAAAAAAGTTGTCTTTTTGGCTCCCTCACCAATGGATAAAGTTGGGTTCTTTGGCCTTTCACTCACACTCCCCCAAATTTATTGTTCTCCCCAGATTAAGTAAAAGGTTTATTCAGTGGTGACTGGTGGCGTCATGTTGATCTCACATCCTCAGGTTGATGTCGTCTGTTGTGTTGCCTTACGCTACTTAATTTACCCATGACAGAGCACGACACATTTCTGGAAGGGTCTCATTTGCCAGCTCTCCTTGGGGGACAGAATTTAAAGCATACATTTAGTGCATATACACAATGGCTTAAATGTCATCCATACATGCAGCATCGCATGCTTAGGTGGATGAATGCGGTCCCAACTTTGATTTAAGCTCTCACAAGATATTCTTTACAGATGAACATGGTGACAGCTAAGTCTTCGATGTAGAGAGTTGCTCAGACATGTCACAGGCTGCTCTTACACACCAGCGACCCCTTTGCCAGGGGCAGTGCGGGGTCACGGGCAGTGCGGGGTCACGGGCAGTACAGATTCAGGTTGGAGGTGGGGGTCTGGCCACAGAGATGGAAGAGGGAGATGTTAAATGGAGACCATAAATATCCGTCCAGCCAGCCAGCCAACAAGCCCTCTATCTAGTCTGTCTGTCACCATGCATGACTGTCTGTTTGTGTAAGTGTCCGAGGAGGGACTGTCTCTTTACTGGTACAGCAATTAGCACAGGGGGTCATGGCCTTCAGGCGTTGTTACTAATACTTAATGATCTTACTCAGTGACCATATGTTCTTCTTTATCATTGCTCTCTGTCATATCTTTCCTTCTCTCCAGCTAACTATCACCGTATGTTTCTTGTATCATCTCTGTGTCACCATACATTTCTGTCTAGTTCTTGCTGGCTGTTCCCCTCTATTTGTCTCTCCCGACTGGTTATACTGCACTTGTCTCTATGGTATCTGAGCCCAGCCTGGATACAGAGATAGAGTTGGGTAAGAATGGACCTTAGCTGGATTCATGTGGGCATCACTCTGAGCAGGACCTTGTTTGGTCCCACCCAGAAGGTGCCCTGCGTACCAGGTTTAATAATTCCAGCACTCCTCAGGTCGAATCATGGTTTTTACCACTCTGGGGAATGAGTGTGTTGCAAAGGGTCACAGAACAGCAGGAAAAGATAAAAAATTAAGCTGAGTCACTCCTCCCAGGTTATGGCAGACCCCCACATTGGTCACTGGTCTAGTCACAATAAATTGCTCAGTGTTCAGCTAGTCTCCTTGAACAGGATGATGCATTAGGTCTGCTCCGTCAGGATTGAAACCCCAGGCAAGGGGTGTCGGTGGTTGCAAAACCAGCAGCTTAGACCCCTCCCGCCTGCAGTATGCCACCCACACCACAGCATTTTCACAGCAGAAGTTCATGGGCCAGCCTGCCTGGCAATCCAACAATGCAGCGAAGAGGAGAACAAAACATCAGCCTGTGTCACTGGTTCCCAGCTCATCCCAGTCAGCCAGCTCAGGGAGACAGAAAGTGACTGCCTCATGGAGGGTAGCCCCAGCACTGGGAGGAAACTAGGAGAGACTGGAGCCACAGTATGTATCTTATTTCACAAGAGCTAAATAAATGCCCTACAGGACACCTCCCACACTGCTCTCCCTTGCCCCAGCAGGTAAGCCAGGCCTCCAGCACCCATGCAGGGAAGCCAGTGGGGTGTCGGCATGGCTGAATTACCTTGTCCGTCTGCCCTGTCTCCCAGCCCCCCCCCCCCCAGCGTTCTGGAGTCAGTCCCTCCGCTAAGGATTCCTGGGGGCTCCCCAAGCCTGCACAGCTCAGGGATGGGAGCTGGGGAACAGGAAATTTTAGAGCTATTGGGACTCGGTCAGAGATATATCCCTGCCTGGGAACTGCTGGAGGTGGAACAATTTCATCAGGAGATGCTCAGAGCGTTTTCCTCTGTCCAGAGTGTCAGTGGGTTACAGTGTTTGAAGCACAGATGTTGACACTTCAGTCTAAACCAGTGGTTTTCAAACTTAGGGTCGGGACCCAGTATTGGGTCAGAGACTCTCAGAATTGGGTCACGGACCCCCCCCCTCCCCCTGCTGCTGCTGCTGCCAAAAGACTGGAAGCCATGGCCCAAAGATGCAGTGGTTGGGTCTCAGGCATAAATGATTTTTTTCAGCAAGGTCCCAGGAAAAAAGGTTTGAAAACCATTGATCTAAACTATTTCCAACCACAAGGGGGTGCATTCCCCCTCCAATAGACTATTAGGAGCCAATTCACTTTGCAAACTGCTTGAGCTGTTAGGACAGAAATTTTCAAATAACAATTAGTCATTTTCCTTACTAATCCTTGCCATTTTGTGTTTTCACATTAAAGCACACACTCAAAAAGTCCTTGACTCTGTGATAATGTAAAGAAACCATTAATTGCTATAGTGATGTTGGCTCAGAACCCAAAATTAGTGGAAAGTAAGAGCCTAAATGCTTTGTGAAATTTTAGACCTTCTTTCTTACGTGATCTCAGAGCATTTTATCATACTAGCTGCAAAATTACAGGCCACATCATCAGTGAGTGTAAATCTGAAGCACTCCATCTTCAGCGGAGCTGCTCTGTTTTATGCCAACTGAGGATGTGGCCCTGTATGTGTATAGGCATTAAAATGCAGCCACTTCTAGGGTGAAGCATGGCTGCCATTTAATGGGAACACAAAGGACAGGGAGACTACTGTGTCCATTTGAAATTCATGGGAGAATTTAGATCAACAGAATATATGTCACACAGATGAAATTTTTGCCTTGACACCAGGTCAAGATCAATGTTCCCTATAATTATTTGTAGGCTGTGAGCACAAGCAATTTCTTTGTGTGTGCAAAAAAATTTCTTTGTGGGCACCAGTATTAGCACTATTGAATTTTTTTGTGCGCACTGTATTTTGTTGTGTGCATGGGTTTCATGACCTGTGTGTGCACATACATGTGCGTAGCTTAGAGGGAACAGTGGTCAAGAGCCCAGAGAAGATCCATGGGCCCACACTACACCCCCAGCAGCACAGTTGCCTTGGTTATAGGATGTTATAATAGAATTATGGCATTATTTGGAGTTGGAAAAATCAACCAGTAAACCAGGGAGAGCCTGAGTACCTCTTTATTTACACTGAAGTAAAACAGGTGAAAAGCCTTTGGGCTTCCCTGGAGTTACTCCTGATTTTCACAGTCATGTAAAAGAAGAGAGTCAAGCCCAATATGTCACGGGAGGCAGATTCCATGAGGAATAAAGTCTAGATGCAAAGGGTCGGATCCATGACGGGTTATAAACTGTGAAGATTGCAATGGCGCTTCAATGAGGTTCTCATCAACTGAGGTTCTATCAGTTGAGGATCTAACCCAATGTGCCTGGGTGCATGCTCTGTTTTTGACCTGTAAATTTGGGCTAGAATCACCAAAATACATTGCAATGCAGCCACTTTGGGGATGAAAGGCAGCAACCCAGCAGACAACTGGCTCACAGCAAACCAATGGGAAGCTTTGGACAAGACCACTTGGGCAAAAGCCATCTTCTCACTCTTGACCAAGGTGGGCCAGATCTTCAGCTGGGGCCAATCAGTGGAGTCACTCCTAATCTGTTGCAGCATTCATAACATTATTCAGACTCTAATTGCCTTAGGAGCAATGAACTCACCTAATGCTTGGTCAGAGGGGGCACAGACCCAATAGCTGTGGCTAGCCCTGGCTAAAAAGGAGGGTCAAAACAGGCCAAGCTGAAGAACGGCTACCAGTTTTGAGGACCTTCCACAAAAATGTCCTATGAGTCTAAACATCTTATGGGCTGCACAGGTAAGACCACCCTAGAATTGCACCACCCCAGCATGCCTTAGCGACACAGTTCTCTCCCCGGCTTCCTCTCTGTTGCACAGAATAGTCCCGCACTCCTGTCCCACATACCCTTTCCCCGCACACAAGCTAACCCAGTTGTGTTGTCCAGTGAGTGGGAGGGTCATGGATCTTTAGTAAGCCGGTGCAGCCAGACCAGCTCATTGGCCAGCGTGCTAATAAACTCCCACCACCATCAGTCAGCTCTATTTCACCAACTCCAAGGAATTTACCAGGAGTCACTGTCCCCCATCTTTCTCTCCTGCATGACCCTAGCTGACCCCTGCAGTTTTCTGCCAGGGAACTGCTGCTTGGCCTTAACTCTTAGCACTTTGTTCTTTGGCTTGTCATCCGGCAGTTGACCTCCTCACAGGAGAGACAGATCATTAGTCACATGTTGGGCCACCCCAGCTTGGAGTACTGCCCATTTCCAGCCTTGCTCTAGACCCCAAAAGCACGCATGAGTCATTGGAAACCTCTGAGTCTGAGGATGGAGCTGTTTTTCACAACCACCTCTGTGTTCCCTGCGGCCCGTCTCCCCTCTGATTCAAGTTAGTCCACCCAGCAGCGGCAAGTGGCTTCTAAGACTGTAATTGAGTGAGGCAATAAAAAGCTGCCCTGACCTATGGAGCCGAAATAGCTGAGCGAGGCTCTAAGATTAGAGGCGGGAGCTGAAGGGGCCTGGTAAAGGGAAGTAATTAAATTAGATGCATGGGGATTGGAAATGGGCTGCTGCTGTGTTTAAAAGCTATTGTCACTCTGCGTGCTCAGCCCTGGGCTCCACCAGCAGAGAGAAACCTCACAATGTTATTTGCATCAGAGTAATGCCCATGACAGGAGACTTATTGTGCTGGGTGCTGTACACACAGCAGCAAGAAGCAGCCTCTGTCCCAAAGAGCTCCCAGGCTCTGTAGAAAAGTCAGAGGAGGCAGTTAGCCCTTCTGTTGTACGCGTAGGGGACTGAAGGATGGAGAGCAGAAAGGACCCACCCAAGGCCAGCCATACAAGGCCAACTTTGCACAAGGCTGTTCCTGAAAAGCTGACACTTTTGGAAATGCACCTGTAGCATTTGCATGGAGCTGGCACTCATCCTGGGCTGTTACCTATGTTACAACCCCCCTGCCACTTGGCTTGGCCCTTGTGGCCTCAGGCAATAGCGATGTCCTCTTCCTCCGGAGTTACAGAAGCAGCTCCCCTAGCAGTAGTTGTGTCTGCTCCTCTCAACAGACCCGAAACATGCCGGTGATGAGACACACCCACATATTGCAGGGGGTATTTTCAGAAGCCCTTTGTGATGCTGGCCCTGGGAGGAGGTAATGATTCAGTAGCTCTGCTGACTCAGAGGTGAGTGGATCATTTAGGAGCCTGATTAAGTCAAGTTTGCGTCCACGACACTGAAGGTGGTGAGTGTGACAGCATCTCTCCTGATGCCAGCCAAGAAGAGCCGTCCATTCCAGGAGTCCCTTCTCTGGTGCAGGGGCACCCTTGACCTCCAAAGTCCTGCTTTCACCAACCTGCCTGCTATGACCTGACGGTGCTTACGTCACTCCATCACGACCCTGTGGCAACATCAGCGTCCTGCATCTCTGCAGCATCGAGCATGAAGCTGTTCTGGCTCAGAGGCAAGGTCACATAATGTAAGGGGAGCTCGTCTGCCCTCCTAGGTCCATGAGCAGTGGGGTCCTTCACAGAGTCCTGCCCCAGCTCTGACTCCCATGGCGCCCACAGCCTTGGAGACACAAAGGGGTCTCTCTACTGGCCTTTGTGGAGGGGGTGAAGGCCGGTGTGGGCAGAAGGCTTGAAAAAAGGCACACTTTGTTTTGCCGACTGTTCACATAGCAGTGTGTTGTGTGCCCCTTTTTGTTGACCAGTCCACATAAAAGGTAACTGTCTACTACTGCTGCCGAGTAGTGGAGTCACTCCTTTAGCTCAAGTGGCAGAGCTGGGCGCTTTGGAGCGGATCCTGCTTTCTGTCCCTGTTGACATGCAAAGTTGCTGACCAGCTTCTCTTGGGTCCTAAGGACTTTTAGATCCTCACAAACCCACCAGAGGGCAGAGTGCTCCTACGCAGCTCCTCTCACTCTGATCTGCTCCTGTTTAACTCCTGTGCTGTCTGCCTCAAGCACAGCCTTTTCTTCCTCCCCACCAGTCTGCGTTTTGTTCATGTTCTTCTCTCTAGATGTCTCACCCCTTCTGCACTAGCAGTGCTCCCTGCTTTTCCAGCACAGCGTTTCAGCCTTCCCTTCCTGGCCCCTGTCCTCTCACTCCCTTTCCTGTCAGTTCCTCCACTTGCCCACTCACACCTTCCTTTCCTTCTGCTCCTAATCGAATCCTGTTTTATTCCCCTTTGGCACCCCAATGCCTGGGCCTCTGGACACCTGTGTTCTGTTCCCATCTCTGCCACACTGGCCTTGGAGTTCCCAGCCCATCCACCCTCTTCTATTTTGATTGCTCTTTGGGCTGGGCAGTGTCTCTCACTGTGCTCATGAAACATCATCTAGCAAAATAACACCACCTAACTCTTCTAGTGCTTTGCATCAGGTCTCAAATGGCTTTACAATTAGAGCAGCCTCACTACCCCTATTTTATAGATGGGGAAGGTGGGGGCACAGTAAGATGACTTGACTTGCACACAGAGACAGAGCAAGGAAGAAAACCAGTGTGTTCTGAAATCCCAGTTCAATGCTCTACCCACTACTGGAAATGCGATTTCCTGGATCTCAGGAGTTTTACCCTAACACGAAAGATGCCAATCCATATTCTTGGGTCATTCAATGGGGTGGAAACAAAGGAGTGCTGATAAGAGATGGATCTCTATTGCTGAGCCCCAGCTTTAGGGGCCAGTGTTGCTTGCTTCAGGGGTTTCTATCACAAGACTCATTTAAAAAACTGGGCTCTGGGTGCATGGTTTGGCTTTTAAATACCTCAGAGGGGTTAGATCCAGAGTTTCCAACCAGCCCCTTATAAAGCTAAGGACTATTTGCAAACCTTAAGTTTGGATTTCAGTCATCACAAAGTTCTAATAGTGAAACAAGACCCCAACCAGTATCCACTGACGTAGCTCCATTGATCTTAGGTGCTGGCCCATAGCTTCAGAGATATTCACTGCTGAAACTGGTTCATGGATGTTCATTGTGGCCAGTCCTTGTGATTTTCTGGCAAGCCTGATCATATCTGATGAGTTTATGCAAGCCTCTGTTCCCAGGGGCATGTGGTTTATGTGAAAAATCTTTGCTTGCCTTAAAAGACAAATATACATATCTAGCAATCAGGGCAATGGAAAACACCCTGAAAATATGATCTGGGTGTAACCTACCAGCTCAGCAGCTGGGAGGTGAAGAAAAAGGAGCCAAAATATGTTATTTTTAAGCCAATCTTTTAGGTTTTGTAAAGAGAATCTTGGGTATGTATTTATTTGCTTGTTTGTTTGTTCATTATTTTTGGTGAGCTGGAATGATGATGATGATACAGGATATTCAGCTTTCAGGAGTTTTTAGTTTATATTGTCTCTGAGACATATGCTTGGCAGAAGGTGAGACAAAGCCTCTGGACTTGTCAAAAGGAGCCTGCAGTACCCACTAGTTATAGAAGATGAAGGGCATTTCTGCCAGTCCTGAAGGCGGTTCCTGGGTTACTGCCCCCATGCTGCGCGGTCTATCTTTCTCCTTTCTCCTCTGAAAAAAGGCATCTTCACAGAGCACTCGCTGGGGGAAGGAGTGCCCCATCAGTCTCTTCCCGTTCCTTTGAGTGGGAGCTTCCAGGGCCTAGCTGAAATGTGTGAATTGAAGGAAGTGGCAGAGTGATCCCAAGGGGACGGTCACAAGCCGGTGGAAAGCTAAATTCAGACACAGCTCAGGATGAAATGTCCCCAGTGTCTAAATCCTGGATGTTCCTTCCATTTGGGATGCTCCCAGTACATGAGAATTGCAACAGCTAGAACTCTTCATAGCTGGTTCATACATCTCACTCTTCATCAGTAGATCTCAAAGTGCTTTACAAAGGAGATCAGTGGCACTAGCCCCATTTTCCAGTTGAGGAAACCGAGGCACAGTGAGGGAACACAGCTTGCTGGGAACAGAACCTGCTGTCACACTCCATTCATACAGAAGCAGGAGGTCCCTGTTTTCTGTGAAATGATGTTTTTTAACTCTATGTCCAGCAGCTGAGAATGGAACCACATTAAGTGTCTGGGTCAGAGAAGCCCTAAAGTGTCTGTCTCCTCTTCATGATCCTTTCAACCTCACTTCTTATTAAATACCTGTAGGTTTCACAAGATAGCCCTGTTGCACTAACATCAATGCCCTCTGCTATGCCATTGTAGACATTAACAACCTTCAGTTCAGTTTCAGTGTTGGAGGAGAAATCAGTGATATGGAGACCAGGGCATTTTTTGGTCTGTAACTTATTTACAGTATAGACACTAGTCCTGGAACAGAGGTGGTCACAAAGCAGCATTCAAACAACCCCTCTTTCAAGAAACTCAGCCCAAACACTGATTCCCACTTCCCAGGGAACAACTGAGCCCTGAGAACTGACTCATCCTAGAGACATTGAAGCAGACAGCAAACTATCGTGCAGTTTGTAACAACTGCCCTGAAGCAAAACTGCATAACACAAGCCAATAGCAACAAAGCACATCTTCAAAGACTGTACACACTGATGGGGTGTGGGGGGACCTTGTCAGACCATGTGTAACAGGGCCACCTAGTGACTCCTGCAATAACAGTTTTTTCTGTATGGAAGAATAATCCATCCCACTACAACTGCATAAGAAACTGTGGACAGAAGAAAGTGAATCCATCAACTGGAATTTACACAGGACAGTGGGGTTCATACACCTCTCCTACTGTAGGGGATTTTTAACGATGAAGTGGGCCAAAGCTCAGTGTTAATTCTCATCTGTGAATGAAAAACAAACAAGGAGCCCTGTGGCACTTAAAGACTAACACATTTATTTATTGCATAAAGTGCCACAGGACTCCTTGTTTGTTTTGCTGAACTAGACTAACACGGCTGCCCCTTTGAATCTGTGAATGAGACTCCCTCTTTCATCCTTCTGAAGTAGACAAACTGAGTTCTACACAGATATGAGCACCTCTCCAGGAGACTATACATCCACTGTCTTTCTGCTTGCACAGTAAAGATTTGGTGGCATTTTTGGACAGACTACAAAGTGACACAGGTGTCCTTGGCCAAAAGTTTCCTTCCTCGCCCTGATGTAAGCCAGTTATTTATCTGGCTGCTTCTTGCACCCCAGAGGTGGCTGCAATTTAGTGGTGCTGCATGAGTTTGGATTTCTCAGGGGGATGACAAGCACTGTATAAATGTAAAATATTGTCATTTTGGGCCCTGTCCCACAGCATTCACTCCTACTTCACTCTGGCCAAAAGCCTGTTAAGGATGGCAGGGTATAGCCTGTTATGACAGATTTATTGTGCATCCAAGGGAGAGAGAGAGTTTGTTTTTCATAGCAGCATTCCCAGTCAAAGCAGTCTAGGGCCAGAGCGTCCGCTGGTGTAAATCAGGGTGGTGCCATAGACAGCTGGTATGCTGTGGTGATTTACACCAGCAGAGGATCTGGCCCCCAGTGGTCGGGGATACTTTGGATCTTGTACATCCATTGATTTTTATATCTGATCCATAAATGAACATCTTTCTCTCAGACCTAAGGGCCAAATTATGCCCATCCGTCTGTGGCTGTGAGACGAGGGACTCCAGGTGCCTTCTATATCACACAGGTGGGAGCTGTAATTGGGTTGCAGATGCTAAAAAGTAAAAAGGAGGGAGGGGGTAAGTATAGCAAAACACAGATAAGGAGGCATTTCTGGAAGAATGGGCTATTCCCCTCCCCACCTACCCAACCCACATCAGCCAGGGGCCTCAAGGGAATAGGAAGTGAGTGTCGAGTACATTGTATCATGTGACGGCCCCTTCCTTCTTGGTTCCTGGGCAATGTCCCCCCAGATGGTTGAACTGAGGAGTTCTGGAGATAAAAGCACCACTCGTGGGGTTCATCGCTTCCCTTTAGGGGAGAGAAAAGTCCTGTGGCCCTAGCTGCATCAATCCTCTGATTTTGGGGACAATCCCAGAGGCCCATTGCACTCAAGAGGAAAACTTCATGCCTTGAGTTCTGGGTGAGGCCTTTAGTTAGTGAGTGCGTTAGCCTGAGGCGTGGCCTACCCAGATTGTAAGCCCTGTATTGGGGTTGGTGCTGCAGCAGGCTGCAGTGAAGCAGCTACAGAGCTGGCCCTACAGTATGCCAAGGGGTGATGATGTAGGGAAACAGGGTACCTGTAAGACACTATTGTGTAGGGGTTGATTTGCAGAGAGGCTAAGCAGGTTCAGTGCCAGTTGGGCCATGAGCAAATTGTTCACCCAGAACCCCACTATTGGGCTAGACAAGGGGGTTGTCCCCTAGTTGCTGTCCAAAAGCACCTGGGATCTTCCAGCTGGACAACCACCAGAAACCAGCCAAAGGAGGGTTTCCTTTGGAGGTCCCGCCCGAGCCCATCTAAAAGCACAGCTTGCTACGAGGGGACCATTTTCAGCGGGAAGCGACTAGTGTTGGATTTCCCATTATGGGACACACACCCCCTCCAATTCTGGCAGGTGGTCAGCCTGGGCACCTTCTGAAACCTAGACCGTGCTCTAGTGTGGTATGGAAGCTTGGAGAATACCTGGGTGAGGTCAATGACCCTTTGCATTGCAGGGCACGGCTATCTGGGAGCACAAACATGGTACAGCCCATGTCAGCTCTCCTTGGCAGCTGTGGGCATCGGGGAAAACAGGAGAAAATGTGCTACCTGTTTTCTGCACAGGCTATAGTGGGTTGTGTGGATTTACACCGTGCTGAGGCTCTTGCTCATGGATCTGCTGGTGGTGTCTATCTCTTGGTCCCTCTGGGGGCAGAGCTGGGGTAGGGGCAGTATTTTCCCCAGGACTTGAATTTTGGGGGGTGTAGGGGGAGGTGGTGGGGTGCTCACTAAATTGTTATAACACTGTTACTAGCTGATGACTGGGAGGTGTTTGGAAATTTGGGGGTATAAAGGGGTGGTGGAGGGGGGTCTGACTAAACTGGTATAACACTGTTACTAGCTGACAACTGGGGCAGTGGTGGGAAATTCAGGGGGTGGAAGGGTCTCACTGAATAGCTATAACACTGTTACTAGCTGACAACTGGGGGGTGTTTGGAAATTTGGGGGGTGAAGAGGGAGTGTTGGGGTGCTCACTAAATTGGTATAACACTGTTACTAGCTGATGACTGGGGGTGGGAAGTTCAGGGGATATAAGGGGGAGGTGAAGGGGGTCTCACTAAACTGGTCTAACACTGTTACTAGCTGACAGCTGGGGGGTGTTGGGAAATTCAGGGGTATAAAGGGGCGGTGAAGGGGTCTCACTAAATTGAGCTAACACTGTCACTAGCTGGCAGCTGGGGGGTGTTGGGAAATTCAGGGGATATAAGGGGAGGTGAAGGGGTCTCCCTACATTGGTCTAACACAGTCACTAGCTGACAGCTGGGGGGTGTTGGGAGATTCAGGGGGTATAAGGGGGAGATTGCAGGGGGTCTCCTCCATTGGTCTAACACTGTGATTGGCTGACAGCTGGGGGTGTTGGGAGATTCAGGGGGTATAAGGGGAGGTGAAGGGGGTCTCCCTCCATTGGTCTAACACTGTGATTGGCTGACAGCTGGGGGTGTTGGGAGATTCAGGGGGTATAAGGGGAGGTGTAGGGGGTCTCAGTACATTGGTCTAACACAGTCACTAGCTGACAGCTGGGGGTGTTGGGAGATTCAGGGGGTATAAGGGGAGGTGAAGGGGGTCTCCCTCCATTGGTCTAACACAGTCACCAGCAGAGCAGTGGGGGGCTAGGGGGCGATCACCCGTCTCCCCCCGCCCGGCGGGGCAGGTTTCGCAGGGGGGAGGCCGGAGCCGGGGACTGCGGCTGGGGCCGGGGCCGGGGCCGGCGCGGGGAGGGTTAAGGAGCCGGGGCCGCCCCTCTCCGGAGAGGCAGGAGCCGCCTATAAAAGCAGCCAGCGGCGGGGGCGGCATCTCTCCCAGCGAGCCGCTGCCCTGGCCCCGGCCCCGGCCCCGGAGCAGCCCCCGCCGCGCAGCCCCGGCCCCGGGAAGCGCTCGCTGCCGGGTGATGCAAGAGGCGAGTTTGGGCGCCTGGGAAGCTGCAGCTGCCACAGCCCAGCCCAGCCACCGGCATCGCCGCCTCCCTCCTGGCCAGCCCCGCAAAGTGGCCGGGAGTTGGCAGCCGGGGAGCCCCCAGCCCTGCTCCAGAGCCAGAGGAGCTGCCTCCTCCACCAGCTGGGCTCCCCAAACCTCTGCACCCTGCCAGCCAAAGCCGGGCGGCTTCCCAAGCTGGGGGGCTGGGGGTGCTGCTTCCTCGCCAGCCTGCCAGGAGCCCGGGCATCAGATGCTCTCTGCGGGGAAGCCCAGTCTGTGGCCTGCCTGAAGGTGGAAGAGAAGAAAGCCCCCCGGTGCCTCTTCAGCCCGCTCTCCATCAGTGCCAGCCGGAGGACTTGGTATTATTCTGCTCCTCCAGTGGATGCAGGAAGCGGGGCTGGCAGGCGGGAGCCCTAAATCCGTGGTAGTCCTTAAACCCAGCTTGGAGGGAAGCACCGCGCTCTAAATATAGACAGGACCAGGTGTCTGCTCCCCTTGTGTGGGAGAGAGAGCCAGAGATCTTCCTGCACCCTAAATCAGAATCACTTTCCCAAAGTTTAAGATCTCTTTTCGACTGGAGCAAAGCTCTCCCATCTGACAGACTCTGCGTTCGGGCTTGATTTCTTTTTGCTGTCACCGGCGAAGAGGGGGAGACGGACGCTGTGGAAATCTTTCTTTTGGTGGCTTGCCCTGCTGGCTCTAATATCCATCTACACTCATTCACCTAATCCAAGTGCCTCTGCCATTAGTCTCCAGCCTGTGTCGCATGAGCTTTTGTAACTGTTCTTCTGCTAGTGAGGATTTACTTGTTGCTGCTTCGGGGGGTGTGGAACAAGGGAGTCCGGCCTCTGTATTGTCCTTCTGCATCCTTCCAAAGCGACCACCGGTGCCCCGTCCCCTCCTGCTGAGAGGGGATCGATGAGGCAGCCAAAGGGCAGAGCTGTCTAGGTTGGGGAGAAAGAAACCCAAGCTCCCCCCCAGGTCTCCCCCTGCTGCCCTTCCCTCCCAGCTCCTCGCCAGAGGAAGGGTGTTTAGAGGGCATTTCCCATCCACCAAAATCTATGATCAGCTCGGTGTGTGTCTCATCCTACCGTGGACGCAAGTCTGGGAACAAACCACCTTCCAAAACATGCCTGAAGGAAGAGATGGGCAAAGGGGAAGAGTCGGACAAGATCACCATCAATGTAGGGGGCACCAGGCATGAGACCTACAAGAGCACCCTGCGGACCTTGCCCGGCACCCGCCTGGCTTGGCTGGCCGACCCCGATGCCCAGAGCAATTTTGACTTTGATGGCAAGAGCAATGAGTTTTTCTTCGACCGCCACCCGGGCATCTTCTCCTACGTGCTCAACTACTACCGCACGGGCAAGCTGCACTGCCCAGCTGACATCTGCGGGCCCCTCTTCGAGGAAGAGCTGACCTACTGGGGTATCGATGAGACCGACGTGGAGCCCTGCTGCTGGATGACCTACCGGCAGCACCGGGATGCCGAGGAAGCACTGGACATCTTCGAGAGCCCTGAGCCGGGCGGTGAGGCGGCGGGAGAGGAGACAGCGGAGGAAGGGGGCAGGGAGATGGCCCTTCAGCGCCTGGGCATGGATGACAGGCCACCGGGGGCTGCTGGGGCCACAGGAGGGGGAGGATGCTGCCGTACCTGGCAGCCCAAGATGTGGGCGCTCTTTGAGGATCCCTACTCGTCCAGGGCTGCAAGGGTGAGTTTGCACGAGCCAACCTTTGGGGGGACGGGGGGATTGGGCCAGGTGCAGGGTCATTGGTGTGCTCCTCCACATTCATCTGCTCCATGGGTGCGTTGGTTCTCCCCGTCATTCTTATGCGCCACCCTGTGGGTGCATTGGTTCTCCCTCATCATCTGCCACCGTGCCCCCCGTCGGCACATTGGTTCTCCCTCAGCCCATCTGGGCTGCTTTTCCCGTTTCGTCTCATGAGAGGTGCTGACTCTTCCTCCCTCCTCTAACTGCCTCTGTTTCGGCTCTCCTGCTGTGCATGGCGGGGTGGATCAGCAGCCTTTCCCCTGGCAGTCCCAAACACCAGGGCCAGCACGCCTCCCTCGCTGCCACCCCAGAGCCGGGGGGGACTGAGGGATTGACAGGGAGAGTCCTACCAGAATTGCAGGGAGAGCTGGATTAGCCAGTCCCTCTTGCTCTCTGTGTATCTACGTGCTGAAAACAGTGTTTAGTGTCACAGGGTCACAGCACGGAGTCCAAGACCAGTGTGCTCTCATATGCACACCCGGGCCCACCCATGTGGACAGACACACAACACACCCACACAAAGCCTGTCTCTCACACACACACATCTGTGCACATTAGCGGTACTCATGCAAACGCACCCACCCACACCCATCTGTACATGCTAAAATACATAGAACATCCCCGTGAAAACTCTCCCGCCTGTTACCTCGCTCGCGCACACCCCCATGGTGCCCATCATCGCACACTTTGATCCACACTGACACGGGCACCCCTGTAGGCGTTAACACAGACAGTCAATGGACACACCTCCATGTGTACACAACAACAGAGACAGACACACGCACACACACGCCCCTCCATACGCATCGACATAGACACACACACTGTAATCCTACAGAAATTCATTTGGCCTCTTCTTCACACTCACACACGCCAGCACGTGTCTGTCTTCACACACTCAGCGCTTAGCCCACATGCCACCAACTCACATAAACATGCCCGCATGTGCCTTCGTGCACATCTCCCATCTACCCATGTCCCCTCATCCACCCCTGGTTGCACATCCATTTCCCGAGTCACACCCTTCTCGGGTACCAACAGAATGGCCCTCTTGGGATCTAAAAGAGTGTTTGACATTTTGGAGATGCAAAAAGCCACAACAACAAAAAATAGGCTCTCAGCTCAAGGCAGGCTGGTGCCAGCAGGAACCACACTCCAATCCAGAGAGTGAGAGTGGGAGATGCTAGTCAAGAGTGTTTCCTTTTACCTAAAAAGAAACCTAACAAATGTCTGCGTTCAGTATTTAGGCAGCAAAAACCTTTCCAGAGAGACTTGATCTAAAGATGGAACCAAACCCTTTCTCATCTCTGAGCCATCCCACTGAGTTGAGGCTCCAAAATAGACTCAACTGGAAATAATTGACTAGGATATTTTTCTTTTTTTGCTCCTGTTTTCCCCCACCGGGGAGCCTCAGGGTTATCTCATTGGAAGCAGACGTTGATGTCACTGGTGTGGTAAATGGGAGTCAAAGAGCAGTGAGTTAGGCAAGTAGTTATGAAAATAGTTTCTTCTTAGCCCTTATAATAGAGAGATTCTACTAAGTGTGTAGCTGCAGTGATCTTTGGCTTTTCTGCAATGCTTTCGATCTCACTATCTGTTAGCATTTTGAGACGGCAAATGGTAGTTTGGCAGGTGGGGAAACCGAGGCACAGAGTGGTGCAATCACTCCAGGTCACTCAGGGGAAGTGGGTCCCCTGATTCTTAAATCAGGTGCTGATTTCCTGGACCACAGTCTCATTGGGTCACAGCGACTGAGTGGTTATAGGACTGGAAGTAAAGCGAATTGGCGTAGTTTCATCTGGCATTAGAAAGAGCCACCCTGCAATTTAGGGGGGGCTTGAACTTCAGCTTTGTTTCCAATCCATGCTTAGCTCTCTCCCAGTCACCATTTCGGCTACTGAGGTAGGGCTGTGTAGCGAAGTCTATGGAGCTCTGCCGGTTTGCCAGAGTGGAGCTTTCTTTTGTAACCTGCCAGGCGGGGAGTTAGAAAAGTGTTTAAACGCTTGGGGAAATCTGAATGGGTTCTGAAGATGTTGCCGGGACATGCCTTAGTGTACCACCAGATGGATTATAAGCACACACTTCTGCCTAATGAACTCTGTGTTTTGTGGGGGAAAGAAACGAGAGTGTGCCCATCAGGTCCCGTCCACCATCGGGGTTGTCCTGGCAATGAGTTTTACAACCCTTCACTTCTTGTTGCAACAGGAATTGTGAGTGTCAATTGTCTCTTTCAGTCTCTATCGCTCACCCTGGTGTAAATCATGAGTAACTAACTCTTGGGCCTCATTCCTCACTCACCTGATTAGGCTGACATGAGTGGCATCATGCCAATGTAGTATAAATGGAAGGCCAATTGGGCCCACACCCTACATATCCCACATACTATTTTATCGTCACTAAATAGGACCCACTGAGTGGAAATGCGCCATTTACACTGATATAATCAAGTTTGGAATTTGGCCCAAACTGTTTTCTCGGCAAATGTAGTTGACTTGATGGGGCCAGGAAGAACTTGTAGTGTAATCAGTTTGATGTGGAGGTGACTCCCAGATAGCTATCTGGGATATACAGACACAGGGCCATACTCCAGCAGGAGTAAAGCGTAACTTCACTGATGTCTTTGCACAGTGGTTCTTGGCCCTTTATCTGACTGTGAGGAAAAGAGATGGGAAAGGATAACCTGCCATGCTTATTATGCCTTGACAGACATTTGCAGTGGGTGTAAATGAATGTAGCTCTGCTGAAACCAATGGCACTGTGCTGATTTACGCCAGACAGTGGGAGGTAGTTCCCTCCAGGCTTAAGCCTTTTAAAGTCTTCAGCCATGGTGCAAAGACTGTTAAAAACACGGCCAGGTCAGAATGGAGGTATTCGATGCTGCACGCTGGTGTAAATGATGGCACAAGCCCGTGTGGTGGAGAATCAGTTCTGTTAACGCGTGCTTATCTCACCCCACTGCAGTGATGGGGGAAACTGAGGCATGGTAGCTAGCTTGAGGCCATGTGTGAATTGCTGGACAAGCTATGAGAAGCAGTCACTCTTTCCCGACTTCCTGTTCTGTGCTCAGTCTCCAACTCCCTCTCAATTCATGCGGCACCTTTCATCTTGCAGGATCCCAAAGAATCTTACAAAATTTGGACCAAATTCTGCTTTATTTACACCAGTGGAAATGCAAAACAACCCCCTTGAAACCACTGGAGTGTCTTCAGATTTCCAGTGGTCTACCTGAGAAGAATTTGGCCCTTTATAGAAAGCATGTCAGCCCATCGATACAGCCACTTCTAAGGAGCAGCATGGCAACTGCTTACCAACACACAACCTGAAAGATGGGGGCAGGAAGCATCCAATAGCAAGATGAAGCAGCAGGCAGAATTTCAGCATTGCTTTCGTCTTATGGTAGAGCCTAGAGGTCTCAATGGTGCAGGAAACTGTAGAAATACAGTTAGACCATCCCCACCTAAAGACTGCATGATCTAAGCAGAGAAAACAAGTAAAGGAAAGATTACTGTTTCCGTTGGAAAGGAGCTGAGCTACAGGGAGATTGTCATTTCCCTAAGGTCATGCACAGAGTCAGTGGCAAAGCCAGGAAGGAGCCCTGATGTTCTGAGTTGCAGGCCTTAGAGAAGAAGGACGATCCAATGGTTAGAGCGCTAGGTTAGACCTGGGTTCAAGTTAGTGCTTTGCCACAGTTTTAGCTTCTCTCTGTCTCCGTCCTCCTTCTGTACAATGGGGATAACGGCCCTGCCAACCTCACAAAGGTGTAAATTTGGTAAAAATTGTGACACTACACTAACAAGCGTGCATGCACACACCCGTAAATAGTGTAGCTGGCTGATCACACAGACATCCTTCCCCAGGTGGCTCTAACCACCCAGCCTGTGCAGGGCTGGCATCGCCCCATCAGGTGAAAGGGAGGGCGCATTCCCAAAGTGAGAGTGGTTACAAGACTTTGCAGATGTGAGCTGAATGCTGAGTAAATCTAGTCCATTCGGGTGCTGGTTGGGGACGTGATAGATGCTGGCTCAGAGTAGCTTGAATAATGGCCTGGAGCCCTCCTTTGACAGCAGCAGAGCATTCAGGCACCCTGAATTTGAGAAATAGATTGCTCTGCCAGAAGCAAGGCAAAAAGTAAGTAGGGGTAGGGGAGAAATGGAGCTAATCTGAACCACCTGTTGCCTAGCTACAGGGCCTCTTGCCTGTTTACAAAAATCCTGTTTCACGAGAGTCACAAAGTCCCGGGTGGCTGTCTGGGTTTCTGAGCCAGCTGATGGCTTTAGTCTCCGGTGCCCCATGTCAGCCTTCTGCAGCGCAGCACCGTGCAATCGCATGCGGTGTCCGAGCTCTGCTTGGCTCTTTCTTGCGCATGGCACAGTGTCTCCATTGTTACACTGTAGTTTAGGTCCCTAAAATTGTTGTTGTATTGCATCCTGCTGTTCAATGGGCTGGGGGGATGCTTCCAGACTGCTTTCCTTCAGCCCATTCGGCCCGTGGCTAATGAACGTCAGTTTTATTAGATTTCACTCGTCAATTTAACCAATAATTTAGGATCAGCTGGAAAAAATTATCCTTTGGATTTCTGTCAAAAACTGCCAGTGAATGGAGATCACATCTGTCCTTCTACCAGCTGCCTTTTTGATGGCAGGGCAGAAGCCATTTATATAATTCATCTGGGAGCTTGATCCATTCTTTTCCAACAGCAGTTCTTCTCTGGATGTTTTTGATGGGTGAGAACGGCTGTGATATTTTCCCAGTGTCGTTCAAAGGAAGCAGAGTAAAGCTCCCTGGTTGTGGAAGTCATCGTTTTGGGGGACGAGGGTAATGTCCAGGGCTAGGGTTGGAGGCCTCTGGGATGCTATTTAAAACGAGGATGCTGTGCACAGCCAGTGTGATTAGAGTTAGGAGGTGATAGAGAAGGGAGCCTCTGCCTCACCCCAGTGTAAAACAGGAGTAACTCCACGGCCTGACTGCCCCCTCACTAACACCAGTGTGAGTCAATTGTTACTCCACTGACACCAGTGGAATTACGCCAGTCTAAAACAAGTGCCAAAGAGAGGAGACTCAGGTCGCATCTGCAGTGCAAAGTGAAGTTGGCCTATGTTAGTTCACCCTACAGCTATCTCAGTATTTGCTGCGGTGGTTCATGTCCATGCTGTCGGTGACGTGTGCATTTCAGCCAGGAGCAGTAAAGGGGTGGAGGGTGGAGGCTCTCAGGCTGCTTTTCCTCTTCCCAGGTTCTTGGCTTCCTGCTGGAAATTCAGCAGTCTTTGGGGATCCTGGCGGGGGACTCCATGGCCAGCGTTTGGGTGGCTGCTGGGTCCAGAGTGGATGGCAGGAAGCTGGCATGCAGCCGGGTCCCCCAGCGGGAGGTTGGACCTGGAGAGCGGCCAAGCTCTATCTGATATCTCTCTCCCATGTGGGGGTGACAGCCTGCTTTCTTGTCAGGTTCATGGCCCCTAACTACACCTACATACTTGTGCCTCTCGTGGAGGAGTCATGTCGGTGTAGAAGGGAGCCAGGCTGTAGTATGTACGCTGACGTTAGGTCGATGTGGGCTAACCTACCTAACCCTAAAAAGCAAGGAGTCTTGTGGCACTTAAAGACTAACAGATTTATTTATCACATGAGCTTTTCTGGGAGAAAATACTACTTTGTCAGATGCTTTGAAGAGGGGGAACTTAAGCGTCTGACGTGGGATTTTCTCCCAGGAAAGCTCATGTGATAAATAAATCTGTTAGTCTTTAAGTGCCACAAGACTCCTTGCTTTTTTTGCTTTGCTAAACTAACACGGCTGCCCCTTTGGCACTACCAAACCCTCTAGTGTAGACCTGGACTGAGGCCTAAAAATGCCGACCCACCTGGGGCAGAGTCTAGCTGTGGAGCCTAAGTCCTCTGTGGACTTCAAGTCTAGTAGAAGGGGGAATAGGAGATCTTGCAAGCACAGTCACAGCTGCTGTGAAGTACCAAGACTGAAGTGTTAAGAGCAGATGGGCTCTCCCACTCCTTGTCCCAGGATCGTCTTCCTAAGCCGCCCTTTCACTGGGGGAGGAGTAACTGACTGGCCTTGGAGCTGAAATCTCCTCTTAGTTCTCTCCAGGATGGACTTCTCACGCTACCCGTGCCTTGTCCACCTTGGTGGCTGGTCCCCAGGGGTGCCAACCTTGCACAAAATCACTAAAGCAACTCAGGGGCCTTCGTTCGTTTTGTTGCTGTCTGACTTACACTTCGGTGTCCTGCTCCGGAAGTCTCTACACTTGTCTCCAGGTTCTCCTCTTTGCTTTACCTATGCATACTATTTTCATAAGCAAAGGGAGGGAAAGAGACGGGTAGCAGGAGAAAAAACAGACGGCTTCCTTAGAGATGGAGATTAGGTGGCAGACTAGCCTCTTGGTATTTAACCTTCTGCTAGGTGCTCTCCATTATCAGTGTAGGAGCCTGACAGCCGGAGAGAGTGATGGGAATGAACCTGGCTAAATTGCTAGAGCAGTCAAACCGCCTGCAGCAATTTTAGCCCCAGCCTGAGGATTGAGAGACACAACTGAGCCCCTTTTGCAGAAAGCAGACCTATCTGGTCCATCTAAATTGTAGTTCAGGGTCACTCTGCTTGGAACAATTGCTGTGGCATTGCTCTGCACAGAGCTTGCAGGCTGAGGTTTTTTTATTAGCATTTCATTCTCCCTGCACCCGTGGAGCTTGGCAACTGGATCAGCATTTGCTTACAAGGTTCCCCAGTGCATTTAACTTCACTCCCCTGTGGTACAATGACAGCAGCAGCCATGCTCACAAGCTCATAGATCCATTAGCCTGGCAGTGGTGCAAAACTGGTCCCTAGTTTATTTTCTGCTTCTCTCTCCCCTCACAAACTCATCTTTTGTGGAGAGATCTTGATCCTTAGCTGAGCAGAACTGTACCACAACAGATACCTTGTTTTCCAGTATTGTGTTCTGGGCTGGGGTGGGTGGAGAAAGAAATATTGGTACACACTTCCGAGCTCTTCCCACAAAATAAGCCCTGCCCACTTTAAAAAACTAAGCTGAAGTCACAGGAAAGGATGCAGATGTTGTAAATGTGATCCGATGTGTTCTGTTAGGCCCCCATATGGGGACTTAGAAGCCTACCGGGCTCTGCTGAGCTTCTTGGAGTAATGTGTCCACGTCCTAATATGCTCCTTCTTCTTTTCCTCCCTGCTTCATTCAGCAGGGAGGTGTTTTCACAATGGAGGCAGATACGTCGTCAATGGTGGGCATCTGAGTCAACAGCCCAGTGCGGAGAACGTGGCAGTTTCTGGCTCGCTGCAGGCAGCCTGTCTGGGCTGTGAAAGTGAGTGGCAATGGGACCCTTAGCTCGGACAGGCCCATTGAAGAAGTCCCAGCCTTGAAATCACGATGAGCTATTTTGCAGTCTGGAACTGTCCCATGACATGATCTCACTTTGCTCATGCTCAGTCCTTCTAGACAGGCAAAAAAAAAACCAAAAAAATCTAAACAAAAATCACACTTTGGCTTGCTATTAGACAAAGATAAAGATACGAGGCTGGATCCTTGGCTGCTGTAAAATTGAAGCAGCTCCACTGACTTCAGTAGATCTATACCAGTTCACACTAGTTGGGGAACTGACCCGTCTGTTTTTGGGGGATAGTTGTACTCTGTAGACCCAGTTCTGATTTCCCCTGTGTTGGGTCTAAAACCAGTATAGTTCCCTTGTCTTCACTAGAATCACTCCAGATTTGCATTGATGCAAGAGAAAGCAAACTCAGGTTTGTTCTTTCTTTCCCATGAGCTTTGGTGTAAACATGGAGTTCTTTTGTGAATTGACATTCCTCTATGGAAGTTGAGGTTGAGTCACTCCAGCTGAGGATCGAAACTGTAATTTTTCACTGTCTTGCAGTGCCGCGATCTGATGCAACAAGGGTGGTCGAGTGGCTGATGCACACAGTCTTACACACTGACTGCTCCCGTTCCATTGAACAGACGAGACTGAGCACTTAACTTGGCCCAGTCCTGCTCCTGGTGCAGTCAGTGGGAGTTTTGCTCTCGACTCCAATGGGAAGAGAATTTGGCTTGTGAGAAATGCTTTAGGACGCTATCTGTCTTGTCAGAGCAGATCAGGTCCATGGAAAGACGAGAGCCTGTATGTGCTGTTAATAGAGGCCCTGGCAATGTTCCCTCTAATTACTCGTAGACTGTGTGCGCAAACAATTTCTTTGGGTGCACACAAACATTTCTTGTGAGCACCAATGTTAGCACTATTGAATTTTTTTGTATGCACTCTATTTTGTTGTGTGCGCAGGTTTCATGATGTGTGCGCGCGCACACACACGCACACAGCTTAGAGGGAACAGTGGACCTGGGGAAGATTCAGCGAGCTTCCCTGGCTAGGCCTTTTCTGCTCTGTTTTTTCAGGTGCTTTTGGAAACAGATGCTCTGGATAATGTACTCATCATGAGCTCATCCTGTTAGAAGGAGGTCTGAGCCTGGCTGATTGGGGAAGAAAAACCGCTTCTTCCGCACAGCATTTGATTTCCATCTTATTATTTTGGGGCCATTTGCAGTCGTCTGTGTTCTCTGCTGTCACTGTTCAGAGGCGCTTTGCTAAAGCATTTGGAGCCAGCAGTTGATGGGTTAAAGACCCATCTGTGTCGCACCAGCATGGGGTTTCAAAAGCCAGATTCCTCCTGCGGGCTGATTGGCTTGGGATGTCTGCACTGCCTCAAGCCTCCAGATCACCCCAGAGCGGGAATTGCTCTGGAACAATTGTAATTTGCAGCTGTTCTATATTAGCGAAAAATTAGCACCCCACCTCCTGTGCTAGCTCAACTCTGTCAGCAGGTACATAGGCACCCCTCTTACCTGTCTTTCCTCACCTCTTCCCACCAACCTGTTCAGAATAGAGATGTTAGCGGTGAGAAGCCAGGGACACACAGACCAGATAGCCTGCTCAGCTTGTCTAAACTGCTATTAGAGTGACACTGATTTCCACCAGCTGAAAATCTGGGTCCTCCTGCTGCAATTGGGTCTAACAGATTTCAGGAAATTTTTACACTAGACTCAGCCACACCCTGAGGATGGAGAAGCAACACTAATTTCTCTATTTAATGGAAGCAAGGCAGATCCTTAGCTCTGGAGCTGTGAATAGCAACAGCCCACTACAGCAAGAGATGTGGTAGCAATCAAAGGCTTTTAATTGGTGCTGTTACACCAGCCTTTAATGAGAATTGATAATGGATACTTCAACAAATCTGTTACTAGAGGGAGTTCTTGTAGAGTCTCTACCTACTCATTCCAGCCTCTGCTGCAGCTTGACATGCCCTGTGGTCACACTGCATTATAGCTTTCATAAATGACTGTGGCCTGACAGCTCTGGAGACCAGCGTCCACAAACCACAGGACAGGTACAGTATGGGCACAGCAAGCTTCCCAGCACATGATCCTCAGCGCTCAGTTGGGGCCCCGCTGGAGGAGGTATGGGATTTAAGGGTTAGCTGGAGTTGCACAGTGAAGTCATGCTGATTTTCATTTGCTAAGGAGCAGGTCCCTGAGCTCTTCTAAAACTATTCAACACCACCTTTTTAAACTCAGGCTTCCAATTGTGACGTGTACCTGTGCGCACCAGGGTAGCTTTGTGTGTGTGTACAGCCTAGCAGATAGTGCACTGGTCTAGGACGGAGGAGGACTGCCATAATAATTCTGGCTCTGAGCTGTTGGGGATCTTGAGGAAGTTGCTGCCCTGCCCTGCCTCAGTTTCCGCCTTTCTAAAATGTGGCCAGTGATAGTGCTCTTCCTTGGTAGAGTGTCCTGAAATTTGCTGATGTGGCATTTAAGAACAGGTATTGTTTTTACTCTTAGTGGGAATACAAGATTGATTTCACTCATGCTACAACACAGCCCCCAGGTTACTTACATACCTTAGCCTCTTTGACTATGTTCACACACAGGGGGTTATTTCAATACAAGTTGCTTTGAAACAACTTGTATCAAAATAAGGCGTTATTTCGAAATAAGTTAATTCAAATTAAGGAAAAAAGGTCAAAGCGAAATAGCATGTTCGGACAACAGTTATTTCGAAACGAGTCACCGTCGTTTCAAAATAACATGTTCCAACGGTATTGTTTCATCACCAAATGTGGTTTAAGTTGTTTCGAAACAACGGTACGTCGTGTGAACATGGCGTTTCTTATTTCGAAACAACCTTTGTTGTTTCGAAATAAGACTGCTGTGTGAACACACCTTTGGGTGTGGGTCAAATTCGTCCCAGGGTTGTTTCCACAGGCTTCCGTGAAGATTTGGCTCCAGTGCAGGATTTGAACACGTGCCTAGTGGTAGAGGCCTAAGGCTCTGTGCGGCTAAAATTTCAAACATCATCTGCTTCATGTCAAACATGGGTTTGAAATGGCCAGATTTTCAGCTGATTTCAGGACCCAGCCCCTCCCACTCTTCTCTGTGATGGGGAGGAAGGTGTGTGAAGGCATTCTCTGTTGTTCTCAAAGGGAGATGCAAGAATTTGAGCTCTTAACAGGCTAGCTCTCTCTGTGGGCTCTGAACCCTTTTGAATCCCTGGGAGGGCTCAAGCCGAAGGGGACTCTGACACAAATGGAGCTGCTGCCATTTGTGCAAACTGAGGAGCTAGCGAGTTACCCTGCTGAAGGATGAACCCTGGGTCTCCCAGCTTTATTTCAAGGTCAGCATGTGGTAGGGGAAGGAGTCATTATCACACCATCCACTTTGCAATTTGGGGGAAGAGCCTTAGTTTCTAATAATGACATTGTGAATTTTAATTTCTCAGGTGGAGCAGTGAGCTAAGGTGAGGAACTAATGGACTGAAAGATGCAGAAGCACAAACATATTTGGGCTATTTCAACCACAGAATCCTAGGTGTAGGGTCGGGTTTTGTCTTTTACTTGTAGTGCTGGGGGAAGATGCCAGGTGGACATTTTCAAAGCCCTTGAGGTCAAAGTACTATGAGATAAATCACATACCGAGGAGAAGGGCAAGTTCCCCAAGCCATTCAGTCCATCCCTTCTCCTCAGTAAGCAGGGTCAGGTAATAGTGGCTTTGTTCATCCCTGGGAAATGGACAAGAGCCACCGGGAGTTGCCCGATCAGATATAAAAAGATGATCTAGAAGTGATGGGCTCACTAGCTGTATCATTTTCCTGGCCCTTTTAGTCTTGATCTTTATGTGATCTGCTGTGAAGGAGTATCACAGAATCACAGGGTTGGAAGGGACCTCATGATGAGGTCATCTAGTCCAACCCCCTACTAAAAGCAGGACCACTCCCACTAAATCATCCCAGCCAGGGTTGTCTGATTGCACCAGTTCTCTAGGTAACCCATTCCAATGCTTAGATCGGGGCCAAGCTGTCTGACTCCAGAAGAGGTGACCACGCTCACTTGAAGAACATCACCACCAGATTCAAGAGGGCGGTGGTCATCGTGGCACTGCTGGGCTCTGGCAAGAGGCATCACCCAGGGATATCTCCCAGATGTTGCTGGAGGGACAGCGTCCTTTCCTTATCTGTTAACTCAAGCAAGACAAGCTTCTGGGCTCTTCTTTGATGGGGAACAGAAAAGCAAGTCTTGGGTCAGAGGGGGGGTTACAAAATACATATGACATCAGGAACGTCCTGTAGTTGATCCCTCCCTTCGGATCTGGACACAGAGTGAGTCTTTTCTACTCTCCTCGTGAAGGTTGATAAGTAGGGGAAGGAGGTGTATTTTAAAGTTGCTTTCTTCCCTTTTTTTTTGACCTTAAAGAATCCCAGTTTGCACCAGGTTGTTCCACTAACCACTGAGTTCATTTCCTCTCGCAGGTCGTTGCCTTCGCCTCGCTCTTCTTCATCTTGGTCTCCATCACGACCTTCTGCCTGGAGACACATGAGGCCTTTAATATAGATGTCAATGTGACTGAGACACAGGTGGTTGGCAATATTACGATGATCCGGCTGACTAGGAAGTTGGAGACGGAGCCCGTCCTCACCTACATCGAGGCTGTGTGTGTCATGTGGTTTACTTTGGAGTTCCTGGTGCGCATCATTTGCTGCCCGGACAAGCTGCTCTTCATCAAAAACATGCTCAACATCATTGACTTTGTGGCCATCTTGCCCTTTTACCTGGAAGTAGGCCTTAGTGGCCTGTCCTCCAAGGCTGCCCGGGATGTGCTAGGCTTCCTGAGGGTGGTCCGTTTTGTCCGGATCCTCCGGATCTTCAAGCTGACGCGGCACTTTGTGGGACTTCGGGTGCTAGGCCACACGCTGCGGGCCAGCACCAATGAGTTCCTGCTCCTCATCATCTTCCTGGCCTTGGGGGTCTTGATCTTCGCCACTATGATCTACTACGCTGAGCGGTTTGGGGCCAAGCCATCTGACCCCCGTGGCAGCGAGCACACTGACTTTAAGAACATCCCCATTGGTTTCTGGTGGGCGGTGGTCACCATGACGACACTGGGCTATGGCGACATGTGCCCCAAGACCTGGTCAGGCATGCTGGTGGGGGCACTGTGTGCTCTGGCTGGAGTCCTGACTATTGCTATGCCAGTGCCGGTCATTGTCAACAACTTTGGGATGTACTACTCATTGGCTATGGCAAAGCAGAAGTTGCCAAAGAAGAAGAAAAAACACATACCCCGTCCAGCCCCGCTGGACTCCCCCACTTACTGCAAGTCCGAGGATAACTCACCCCGTAACAGCACGCAGAGCGACACCTGCCCCCTTGCAGCAGAGGAGGTGGTGGTGGAGAGAAAGCGATCAGGTGAGATGCAAAAACCCAGGCTAAATAAGAGCTGGAGGGGGAGGAAAGAGAGCCAGGTACGTAAACCCATGTGAATCCATAGTGGTGGGTATGTCTAAACCTACAATTTAGTTCAAATTAATGAGGATTAATTCAAACTAAATTAATGCATGGCTACACTGGCTTTCATTATGTCAAACTAAGGAATTCCTTAGTTCGAAGTAATGAACGCTTACTTCGAAGTTATAAAACCTCACTTAACTTCCAAGTAATGATTAATTTGAACTTATTAGTTCGAATTAACCCAATGGAACTGCATTAATTCGAACTAACCGTTAGTTCGAATTAACACAGTTTGACCTTCTTCATCCCAGGGTGCCTTCCTCTTTCTGTGTATTGGGTGGGGGCATGGCCCTTCTTGGGTGCCATGTTGCCACACTTCCCATGGTGCCCCCTTCCTAAATTGAACTAGCAAATCCTGTCCATGGACATGCTAGTTCAATTTGGGTTTCTAGTGTAGCCGTGTTAGTTCAGATTAAACATTATTAGTTTGAATTAATTAAAAATTCTTTCTGGGACCCAGAATTGTTTAGTTTAAATGAGAGAGAAATGTTTCCTTTTGGTAGCTTTATAACATTACAATAAAAATAAGGAGTCCTGTGGCACTTTTAAAGAGTAACAAAGTTATTTATCACATGAGCTTTCAAGGGAGAAAATCCCACAGACAATGCATCTGGCAAAGTGGGATTTTCTCCTACAAAAGCTCATGCAATAAATAAATTTGTTAGTCTTTAAGTGCCCCAGGACTCCTTGTTTGTTTTACTGAACTAGACTAACATGGCTTACCCCTTTGGAACTTCTCAAGATTACAATATACAGTCACACTAATTGGGGTGGTATTTTAATGGGTATTTGCATACACGAGTTGAAACAAAATGAACCAGAACGTCAAAGCAAAATACTTTGATATTATTGAACAAAAGTCAAAATAATTCATTTTGGTGCTTTCACATTATCACTTTCAACAAAGGTTGCAATGACCCATTTTGATTTTGGCAAGACTGCTTTTTGTGATGGGAAAAGTTGTGTCAAAAATTTTCCCACTTGCATCCAGCTGAGCCACTGGACTTTTCATGCTGCTTCTCCAGCCTCATTCACGCTACATAAAATTGTCAGCATTGAGCATCTGTGTGCCTTTGGTGTGTTAAGGTCAACAGTCAGCTATTAAAGGAGTGGACTGTAGCATGATAGATGAAATCACTGCAGAGATCTCTGTCATCTGAGCACTGGAGCTCCTGCAAACTCCTCATTTGCTCTGCTGTGCTAGTGCAAGTGCTTTGACAGTAGTCGTTCTGTGTGTGGCTGCTGCCCGGGGGTCGTCTCTCTTCGGGGTTTCTTGCTGGAGGCTCCTGGCTGACAGAGGACGGTTCTCTGAGGCCTCCATGGGGAGCCTGACAGCACAGTACTGCTCCTAACAGAGAAGAGATTCCAGTTCCTTTGTTTTTCCAGTAAAGAGCCAACTCCACCCTCCCAGTAATGGCTCCCACAGAGCCATGGGGCTTTGGAGCCAACAGGTAGGTCAGATCCTCTCTAGTGCACACAGTATTGACTTTACTTCAGCTGCGCCAAGTTGTACCAGCTGAGCCCAGCTGGTGATGCTTCTCTCCAGTTTTGAATCACAAACAAGAGAGACATTTACATTGCATGAAAAGCTTGGCATGGGTCCCAGGAATCTTGAGCAAAAACTCAAAAGCTGTTCTTAGCTTGGCCTGTTGGAGCTCTGGAGGCCACCAGCTCAATCCATCCCCATTTGTTAAATTTTTGCATACCTCACTTTTTATTGCATTTGCAGCCCCTTTTCACCACTTTGTTGCATGATTTACATCATCACGATTTATCCCTGTCACATAAAATGAGAAATTTGCATAGGAGGCTCTATAAATCTGTATTTGTTCATGCACAGTGTCCTGAGTCCAGTCACTACAGCGGGGCTGGGTTGCTTGTCGTTAAATACAGCCTGGCATGGGCTGGACCACAGGTCAGCCACCAAAGTATTTATCCTGGGTCCCCAGTGGCTTGGACTGTGACTGCTAGCCCATGCCACCATGTCTCCCCAGCTACTGTTACCCAAATTCAAGCTAAACTGGTATGCCTACCACTGTTGCCATTACACCTTTGCTTGCAGTGTAGACGTACCATGAAAGGTTGCATAACTGGAACCAACAGGCCCTCTTGTTGGCAAAGACCCATTGGACATTGTGACTAAACTGCCCAGACTCTGGCCCCTTTGGTTGGTGCCTTCATGTGGTATTTGAGGCACATTTGTGAGGGACCCTGGCCTTGCGACTGCCTGTGATGTCCTTTCCCTACGGGGGAGTCTCCCCCTTCAAGACTGTTAATCTCGTGTCTTTCATGAGCATAAGTTCACATGATGTACAGGGCCAGATCTTTAACTGGCACAAACTGCAGTAGCACCAATGAAGTCAAAAGGGCTACACTGAATTACACCAGCTGAGGATCTGGCTCTGCTCATGTGCCTGCTATATGTCTGTGTTTTATACTTACCAGCTGTTAAAGTTGTGGGAGTTTACAACCTCTTGTTTCTGCATGCTCAGGAAACATTTATCTGCTGAGATGAAGCTTTCCATCCACGGGACCCAGACCTCCACCAAAACCCAGTGGGTGCAGCTTGGGGCAGCTTGAGCTCCACAATTCTGCAGATAGATATCAGACCCCTGGTGTAATTTAGAGCAGTTTCAGAGTTGATATGAGGATTGAGCCAAGAGGGCCAGATTCTCAGCTGGTGTAAACTGGCACAACCACATTGGAGTTAAATATACCAGATCTTCATCTGGGGTAAACTGACGTAGATCCAATGAAATCAGCAGAGCTTCTCCAGGCTGCACCTGCCGGAGCGTGGCCTCTGTCTCTACCTAATGGTGGATTCTTATTTCTTGGAAGGTCTGAACAAACCCCCTCTAGTTATTCTTGTGTTACGAAAGAGTAGAGTTAAATTATCTGGGGAGTAGGCTATCAACCCAACTGCTGTCACTTACCTTTAGGGGAGGCACCTACCATCAGATCTGAGGCTCATCAACTTGGGCCACATATGGAGGAAGCTCTCCCAATGTAGCGAATGGGCAGTCAGCAACAGGGCCTCCATCTTGACAGTAGCAAGAGCAATCAAGTGTCTCGGCTTACCAGTTTCTCTTGAAAATTGATATTTTTCGTATTTTTTCCTCCCCAAAGATTCCAAGCAGAATGGCGATGCCAACACGGTGCTGTCAGACGAGGAGCTGCCCCTCTCGTCATCACATGATGAGAAGCGACCCACGAGGTGCTCCAGCACCAGGGACAAAACCAAAAAAGCGGCCACCTGCTTTCTGCTGAATGCTGGCGATTTCTCCTGCGCGGCTGACGGTGGCATCCGGAAAGGTATGGGCAAGACTCAAGGGCATTTGACATGAAAGTCCAGGTAGGGGAGGCACAGGACAGAGGGATGAGAATGGAGGTGTGAGGCTTATTTCCACTGAGAGAACATTTCCCAGTCACATTCCCATAAACTTTCTTCAAAAGCAAAATGGTTTTTTTCTCAGGATGCTGTGTTCCTTGCCCTTCTTCTGTTTGTGCTATATCTGTGTGCACACACACACTGCACTCCTTGGGGGGAAGCACCTCACCATCACAGGAGAAAGACTTCTAAAAAGTGAATGCCAGAGGTTGCCCATAAAGTCCAATTTTGCCCTGAGCTTTGGCTCTGTCGGGCTCGTACTGTCACCTTGTTCCACAGGTGTGCACTGTCATTACAAAGGGCTTATCCAATGTACTGTGTGATCCTTTTCTCCAGTTCCATTTTCCTAGGTGACTTTTTTCCTTTTTCACCTCCTCCATCTATCCCCAGGAGATCCCTAGGATGATTTCCACAAGTCTACTCCATCTCTTTGTAGTCTGTACCTTTTTGTCTTTCTGTGCCGATTGGGGTCCCCTTTGGGCCTCTTTCCTGTACATCCCCCACTTCTTGGGGTCCTTCTTCTCCAGCAACACCTAGTTGCTTCATGAACCACAGGATTACCTAGAATCAATGGGCCTGCTTCTCCTCTGAACCTTGTCTAATCATTTATGACTATGCAAAGTGTGTGCCAATTCAACATGTTAGTGCTTTATGCTCACTTTGCACAGAGAGTCAGGTCTACCTGTCTCCTATCCATTTAGACCAGCTGCCTGTGACTCTTCCTGGCCACCAGTATCTTATCTTCACAGCTGCTGATTTATGTGCTGGATTACCTACCCTCCAACTTTACCTTGTTCCTCTTCTTCCTGACATGGCGTTTTAATGTCACTCACCTAGCTAGATTCTCACCTGGCATAAACAGAAGAAACTCCACTGAAGTCCATAAAGCTTCCACTAGAGCTGGTTTAAATGTTTGCGTCAAAGTGTTTTTTTAGTAGAAAAGTGGTAGTGGGTCAGGGTTTGGTTAATGTGTTCAGTTTTCGAAATGGAAGCACCAGAAATCCAAAATACAACAATGTTTTGGTGCAAGTAATTGGTTTTCTGTAAGCATTTTGTGTTTATAGGTTTTGAGATCTCTGAAACCTTCAACAAAAATGGTTTGTGGAAGCTGAAATTTTGGGCAATTTCAAATTTTCAAAGAAAACAGAAAATATTCATGAGAAATTTAAAAAAAAATCCAGCAAAGATAACTGTCATTTTCCAGTTAGCTCTAGCTACACTAATTTATACCAGCTAAGGATCTGGCTGATGGAGTTGCTGGAGAGTCTGATCCTGACTGAGTAGCCGAAAGAGATCGACCCTAGTGGATTCATGAAGGTCTGGAGGCTTTGCGCTGGATCCTCTAAGTCCCTCCAGTGACCACTTTGTATGTTGTTGTTTCATAAACAAATGCTATAAACAACAACTGCAGCCTGGAAAAATAAATCAAATCAGGATTTTATTCTTCCCTATGTAATGAGCTGCATAAAGAGATCTGAGGGCTCCATGCTGTGTTGAGAGCTCAGAAGCTCTAAGCAACGGTTTTGTTCTTTAAATCTGCCACTAAGGCATCTGGGCCTATTCCCCCCTTTCTCTTTCTCTTTCCCTTTCTCATGGTGTAAGATGATTCAGCTTGAAAGCCAGACTAATCCTGCTTTACTGGCAATATCTAAATCCAGTATTTAGGAGCTCTGCTAGTCCTAACCCAGTGGGTCAGAAGGAATTATACATTCCCCTCTATGCCCAGTCTATAGAGGACATGAGTCTGTCCCGACCTCAGCTATGGACCCCAGGCAAGGACACCTGCTTTCAGCTCTGGATGCTCCCTTCTCAGTCCTTGGTGTGAGCCAAGAACATTAAGTGCCACACTGATGTCTCTCTTACGGCATTAAAAATGGGGTGTGCAGGCACTGAGGAGTGCCCAGGGTTGGGGAGCCGTGAGCCATTCCACCCCTGCCAGCCTCTCTTGTAGGCTGAACGGTTAATCTGGTGTTAAGATATTAGTTCCAGTACTCAGTTAAGGCAAGAATAAATAACCTGCCCTCACACCTGTTCCCATTCCTTGTAGTATTTGCAGTCTAAGGCCCATGCTGTAACTTGGTGCATGGGACAATGAAAGAAAAAACAGGAGCAGAAGTGAGGACAAAGGTTGAAAATCAAGGAACCAGAAGGGGATGCTGATAGAGGACCCCAGACAGCACCCAATGCTCCTCAAAGATGTCCAGGGAATAAGTAGTTATTGCCCAGAGGTACTCTGCCCGGAGGCATGATACTAAACAAGGCAATGGAAATAGACCCGTGTTGTAAAGCACACCTTTGTCCTGTCCAACTTTCTTCTGTGGTAGATGGACATTTAGGCCAGCACCGGGAGGGGATTGATGAGGAGGTCCCACGACTGTGCACAGATCAAGAAACGCAGGAAAAAGTGCAACCAGAGCTTCAGTATGAGGTTCTGGAGGAGCCGGAAGAGGGGCTGCAAGCTGACTCCATTTCCCTCATAGTGGCAGTGGCCGATCCAGCTCTGAGGAGCTGTGGAGCAGTGCCACCTTTCCCGTGGTCAATGCAGATCCAGTACCGTGACACTGTGCCAAGTCCAATCGCTCTCTGGCAATACAGAGAGCCTTGAGGAGCTTTGCAATTCCATCCTCATTTGACCATCATACCTACTGCCTAATCCATTGCTAAATGGGGCTGGGCATTATTGCCAGCCCACAGCCATGATGTAAGAGGATGCAGCGTTTCTAGAACCAAAATTTTCTAGCTCTTCTAGTAGAGGCTTGAGCTGGAGACTTCTGTGTGACTCTGTTGTGGAAGGGCTTTTCTTCTCCGAAGTGGAGATTAGGAGACAGATCCAAAGGCCACCGATTTCACTGGGCTTTGAATCAGGTGTTAGGTGTGCTAGGAGATGGGCACAGCATAGAGGAGATGAAATTAATAACGTAAGAAGTTTCTGGGCTTTATCAGGTGATGGAAGGAATGAGAAACTCAGATATTAGGATTTTCAGATTTTTAGCAGAGCTGGAAGAGAAATGTCCAGTACTTTTCAATATTTCTTAGCTCAAAACTTTGAAATATTTTTGTTAAAAAAAACCTCTTGCCTTTTTTAATGAAGAAGCAGAACCAAAAGGGAGTTTTTTCTTTTAATGTTCAAAAAAACCTTCTGGTTTTTAAAAAATGAACTTTGGTAAGCTGGAAATACCCAAGAATTTTGTACTAGGAACAAATAATGTTTCAACTATAAAAATAAAATGGGAGGGGGAGCTGGTAAAAATTTTCAGTCAAAAATATTGGCTGGGGGGGGTTGGCTCAAATGAAAAATCTCAGTAAGGTTTTATTTTGGACCTGAAGTCATAAATTTTCATTCACACATATTTTCATGAGAAAATTTCCTAGGCTTCCAAACCCAATGGAGAACCAGTTTGGGGAAAAGAATTAACACTGTGCTTTCCCCTTTACAGAAAAGTCTCTTTAGACAGAGCCTGTACTGGTGTAAACTGGAACAAGACCAGCTGAGGATCTGATCTGTTCTCTTTAAAAGTACACCTCTGAGTTGTGGATAGTGGAGTGGGGTCTGGACAGGCAATGTTAGAATGGGCTCTTGAGCTTTTTTATAGAGTTATGACTGCTGATTGGTTATCTGATTCCTGTTGCAAACAGAAGGGGCTTTGCAAATGTATGAATTATATGCATACAGGGTAACTCTGCTGAAATGCAGCCTCCTTTGGAGTGGTGTGTACACAATAAAAGCCTGAGCAACACTCCAAGAGTGCTGTGCACCAGAAAGATTACCATAGCTAGCTGGAGTGACTGGGAAATATAGATGGACAGGATTTAATTATCCACATTAGCCAGAACACTTAGGCTGGCACTCGTTCTTTGGTGAAAACCTCCATGAAACTTTCCTGATGACATGCGGGTAGGGCATCTGTTTTACATCTCATCCAGCACAGCAATCCCTCACACCATGCTTGGGCACTAATCAGCTAACTAAGTCAAGCAAAGAGCAGACACCCTACTGGATCACCAATACTATTTCCTACGCATCTACATTTGTTGCCAGAGATCCTTCATCCAAGTACTGACCCAGCCTGGTTCTGCTTTGCTCTGAAAATCTATGTAACCACAGGTTAGCGGGGCATGAAAATAAATGTACAGTACATTCCTTGAACATCCATCCCCCCAAGACAGGGGTTGGCAACCTTTGCCAACCCGTGTGCCATTCCTTCCTCCCTGCCCCTCAACCAGTGCCGGCGGCCCGCTTTGCTGAAAAAATGGGGTGGTGCCTGAAAATTTGGTGGTGGCCATTGCTGGGTGGGGAGGAGGAGGTGCTTCCCAGGCCTCTTGGGAGACTCCAGGCAAGCTGCAGAAAAAAGCTGCCCAGAGTGGCTCCTTTTGGTGGTGGCATGGTGCAGAGAGGAGCCATTCCCAGCAACTTCTTCCCCTGGCATGTGAGGGCATGGTCATGACAAGGACCTCCTGTGCCCCAGCCATACCCCATGAAAGCCACCCAGAATGGCTTTCAGTGGCAGTTTCTGTGGCACCACAGAGGTTGCCACGTGCAGATCTGAATGAGTTTGGGTGCCACTGTCGGTACACATGCCGGGGATTGCCCACCCCTGCCCCAGGACATGACATCTTGGTTCAAGCTCTGTCAGGACTTGCAAAACAAACAAGGAGTCCTGTGGCACTTAAAGAGTAACAGATTTATTTATTGCATGAGCTTGCATGGGAGAATGCGACAAATAAGTTTTAGTCTGTAAGTACCACACAACTCCTTGTTTGTTTTGCTGAACTAGACTAACATGGATGCACCAGGGGAACTTATCAGGGCTTCCTATCAGATGACTTAGGCTGGGAACTGCAGAAGACATTCATTAGAGCAGGCAGTGCTCCTTCCATTTACTAATGACAGGTCTCTGAGAGGTGAGATGGATGTTTCTTCAAGGAACACATTTAGCCTGGAGACTAGCGATTGTTTCTCTTCACTGCAGCCTTTGTTTCACGTATTGGTATTTGAAGTGATTTCTTCAGAGGGTAGAAGAGAAAGAAAGGCTTAGCTATGCTTGGGAGGATCTTTTATTTCCACATATTACAGCCTTCCAGCTCAATTGTCAGAGGTGCTGGGCACTCTGTCCTAGGTGAAGTTAATTTGTGAAGCCTCGGCCCCTAACTGATCTCCCATTGTGCTGGTACTGGACATTCTGGCAATGTTTCTAATTCAGGATATGTTGGTTCTGAGCCTAGTTCACTGACAACCTTCTGTCGAATTCAGGGAAAGGTACTGTTATTAATATCGTTACTAGTGTTTTGACACTTTCTAAGAGTCAGGCCATGGATTTCGCTTGAAGTATAAGGCAGAGACCAGTCGGAGGCATGACTTGATCCTGATTTCAGTAGAAATGGTGCAGACTAAGTATGGTTTATCTCAGGAAGTTGGAAGAATATAATTCTCAATCTCCTAACTTCCTTCTTCCACGCAAGGGTCTTTTTCAGCCCTGAGAAAGGCAAGCCCATCCTAATATAAATAGAACATTTCTCATTCTTTGCTTTTCAAAGATTGTGACCCCGACCCCTTGATTGCAGAAGTGGGGTAAATCGCTCATCACTATCCTCAAATGTAATTTCACGTCAGTTTTGGTGTGTGTGTGTGTGTGTGTATTTCCTTTCATGTGTACCCTGAGCGTGTAGTTATAGCCTGTCCTTGTATTGAGCTGTCCTGGAGCATACTGGAAGGTGGATCCTGGCAGCAGGTCCAGATGTCGTCATACTGGCCCTGGGCAGGGTGGTGCATGACAACTAGGGAAAGATGTGGCATGGCTCTTTGATTCTAAGACTCAAAGTGATGACTCTGATCATCTAGACCGACCTCCTTTATAGCCGTGTTTTCTCAACTGGTGTTCTGCGGCACGCCATTGCTCCTCAGACACAGTGAAGATGGTCCGTGACTGACCCCAACCCCTCCCCGTCGTGGGGGAGGTATAAGTGATGAGGGTGGAAGGAGTAATGCGGCAAACCAACGCGTGCCTTTTTAAAGAGATCTAAAACATCCCAAATGCAACAAAGCTTCCAGGAACACATCAGCATCTGCCACCATCGCCTTGGTTCTTTGCTGTGGCCGGGGCATTTTAAATATTCTGCTGCTGTTACTGCCAACATTGAAATCACTAAGACTTTCTTTGATGAACCTTAGTCAAAGAATAGATGAACTTTGTTCAAACATGAGTAATATTTTCAGTTTTAAGTTGTGTGCATAATCATTATGCATCTATTTTTAAGAAAGAAATGCATGTTACATTCAAAAAATTCTATTTAATTTGGTTTCTTGAATTGTTTTTGGGGGAATGCTAAAACGCAGATATTATGAATACGACAGCTGATACATATCAGCTTTTTTGAGAATGTTTTGATCAGGAGTTCTGTGTAAAGTAATTAATACCTTTTAGGTCTTCTCGAGCCCCCCAAAGGTTGAGAAACACTGCTGTATAGGACAGGCGACACAACACCCCCAAAATAAATCCTGAAGTAGTTCTTCTAGAAAAACATCCGTTTTTGCCAGTATTGGAGAATCCACCATGACCCTTGGTCTAATGTCCCAGTGGTTAAGCACTCTCGCCATTAAAATGTACATCTTATTTCCAGTCTGAATGTGTCCAACTTCACATTCCAGCTCTTGGATCACGTTAGACCTTTCTGTTCCAGAATGAAAAGCCCATTATTAAAAATTTGGTCCCCATATTTGTAGACTGTACTCAAGTCACCCCTTAGCCTTCTCTTTTGTTATGCTAGACAGATCGAGCTCTTTGCATTTCTTTAATCACTGTCATGGCTCTTCTTTGAACCCTTTCAAATTCATCAGCATCCTCCTTGAGTTGTCATGCGAGAACTGGGCACAATATTCCAGCAGTGGTCTCATCAGTGTTAAATATGGAGGTGAAATATCCTCTCTCTCTGCTCCTCCTTGCGATTCCCCTGTTTATGCATCCCAGGATTTCATCAGGCATTTTGTCCACAGCATCACAGTGATACTCCTGTTCAGCTGATTATGCACCATGACCCCCAACTCTTTTTCAGTGTCCCTGCTTTCCAGGACAGAGTCTCCCACATTGTAAGAATAACCTAGATTCTTTGTCCCCTGATGAACACATTTAACTTAGTCATGTTGAAATGTACACCATTCGCTTCCGCCCAGTTTACCAAGCGACCCATATCACTCTGGATCAGTAATCTGTCCTCTCCGTTATTACCACTCTCCCAATTTTTGTGTCATCTACAAACTTTATCAGTGATGATCCTCTGTCTTCTTCCAGGCTATTGATAAAACTATGAAATAGCATAGGACCAAGGACCAACCCCTGCAGACTGTCCTGGAAGCATACCCACTCAATGATGATTCCCCATTTACAGTTACATTTTGAGACCTTTTAGCAAGTATTTCATCCTTTTAATGAGAACCATGTTAATTTTATAGAGTTCTAGTTTTTTAATTGTGCAATCCAAGTCAAATACCTTACAGATGTCTAACTGTATTATGTTAACAATCCTACCATCTTTATCAACCACGCTTGTAATCTCATCATAAAAATTTATCATTAGTTTGACAGGATCCATTATCCATAAACCCATGTTGATTTGCATTAATTACATTACCCTCTTTTAATTCTGTATTAATCGATTCCCACATCAGCTGCTCCATTATCTTGCTTGAGGCTGTGTTGGTTGCAACATTTTGAGTTAGGAAAGTGTCATCTATAATGTTTAGAAATTCCAAGGGTGTTTGAGTGCTGGCAGAATGAGACCTTTAGCATATGTCACTCAAATTGAAATCCCACATGAGCGCACACTATTTTTTCCCCCCTCCATATTATAGACAGGTATATAAGGAGCCAGTCATCCTGTTCTCTAGTGTGATTCAGTGGTCAATAGCTGACACCAACTATTACCCCATCTTATGCTTTACCTACTAGGACAGTGGTTTTCAAACTCTCTTCTTTGGGCCCCAGTTGAAAGCAAATCATTTATGCCCATGAACCAGCAATTATACCTTTGAGCAATGCACTCCTGTCTTTTGGCAGTGGCCGCAAGGGGTGCCACGACCCAGTATCTGAGGGTCTGCGACCTCGTACTGGGACCCAACCCTATGTTTGACAACCACTGTACTAGGACACTGATTTAATAAGCACTTCAGTGCTTCTGCACGTGGAGCCTCAGACATCAATATCAGCCAACCAGATCATGGGTAAAATTTGCCACTGGTGCTGTGTCTCTGTATTAAGATAATTTTTCCTACAAATTAGGGCTTGGGGGCCTGATATTACCTATGGGGTGTGCAGACCGCATTCCTTTGAGGCTCTAGTTGGGCAGCAGGCATGGCACTCAGACTCCTAATCTAGAACGCGTGTGCTACTTTGCAATCCTGCCTTGCCATCTAACTCCCACATGGGGGATGTCTGTACTACACAATTAATCTGAGTGAGAGTTAGTTTAGTCTGTAATCCCCATTGCTAAATCCTGGCCCCAGTTCTGTCCTCCTTGGTTTTGCATTCACCCTCTGTCTGCAGACATATCTACTAGTTCTTTGTCCATCCTTCAGAGGGAATTGTGGGAAGGCAGTGGAGGACTATTAAAACTCAGTTGACTTACCCTGTGTATTCATTGCAAAGTGGGCAGGTTTCAACTTGACTTAAAGCTGAGTCAGGGTTCTAGCCCACACTCGCAGCTGGAGAACTTCTCCTAGGTTTAAACACTTCCAAATCCAAGTTAGAGGCTTTTCTGAGTGGAAAGTAGGGATGTTATGGCTAAAACTGGGGTAAGAGCCTGGGCATGTTAACATACTTTAAGTCCTGTTGTGCTTCTTTACCAGTTTCATGCACCAAACAGCTGAGGGTTTTTCCTTCCATGTACATAAAAATTAATGTCTGAGTATTCGTGTGCATACGTCATGCAGAAGTGAATGCATTTACTCCCTTCCATACGCTTACTCACTTCCATGTGTCCGTACATATCTAAGTCTGGATTTGAGTGCTATGCCTGCGGGAGAAAGTGTATATAACTTATTTTGGAGTGTGTGTGTATGAGTTAATGCGTTGTGTCATGGATGTGCAAGCATTTCTGTGCATTTTCATGATGAGTGCACAGTATGTGTGCATGAGTTAATATGTTTAAGTGTCCCAGTGTGTCTGCTGTGCAGATGTACATATGAGTGTATAAGGGCAGTTGTGTGAGTAGCTATGTTTCGATGTATTTGTGCCTGAGTATGTTGCACGAATGTGAGTAATTGACCACAAGTATATATCAGTGTGTGAGTTAATGCAGGTCACCATCCAGGTACATTGTCCAGTACACCTCCAGGTCTGTGTGATGATGCATTTCTGTTCACCATTCAGTGCACACGTGTGATCATGCACGTACATCTGGGAGCAGTAACTATTTGCATGTGGCTAATGTGGAACCTCGCATGCCATTTCACGTGGACAGAGACCATCAAGGTGCCCACTGTCATCAGCCACCGTTTAGAAAATGCCTCCCCACGGCTCCTTGGCAACAAACCCATTTTTAAACCAATTAGGGTGACCTCAGTTAGCACCTATATGTGTTGCTGGGAAACCAGCCTTACTAACTAACAGCACTGATGGCAATTAGCATAGAAAAACCCTCTGATGCTTCAACTTTCCTTGGATGGTTTGCCCAGGCAGTAGCTTGAGATTGGGTGCTTCTGTGGCCTTATTAGAAAAAAAATTGTATGCACTGGGGCTGGATGACTATAACCAAGACAGCTTCATGAATGTTCTGCTGATCGGCCTTTTATTCACAAACACTCTCAAGACCTGGCTGCCCTCCAAACTGGGCACTGCTACACGTTTTTAATAGGGAGTGGGACATAACTAACCACTGGAACAGTTTACTATATTGGGAGGTGGATGCTTCAGCCTTTGGGCCCTTTTAGAGGGTGGCTAGTCCCCCCAGGGCCTCAGCCCTGCCTATGCTGATTTGTCCCACCTGGAAGGTGAGCAGCAATGATTTGGGTCATATGGGAGGAAGATCATATGACCAAGTCAGGGCTATGAAGGAGAAAGCAGCAGGGCTCATGGAGAAATTTGTCAATAATATGTTAGCCAGTGCTGAGAATACCAGAAGCCTGAAAAGCAGCTGCAGGTGAGTGCTGCAAGAAGCAGGGCTGGTTCTGCAGGGACTGTCTGGATTATAGCCTGCCTCTTGGAGGGAGCGCTGGGGGGTCCCGATACAGGGAGAGAGCTACTGGCTGAAGGGGCCAGCTGCTATGAAGTACTGCCCTGCTCTTGGGCAATGGCTATGGATGCATTGAATTAGGAGGAAAGACTGGGGCTTGGAGGACTTGGTGTGGGTGTGGACTACATAAATTGAACCACCTTCTGGATGGGGAATGTTTTAAAATGATATAGAGTGGAGTTTTTGAGGCATTCTGTGACAGAGGGAAATTGAGGCAGGGTCCTACAGAGCCACTCCAAGCCACAAGGGAGGTAATGAGCCATTTGCAGGCTTGTATTCAAAGAAGTCATTAAGCATTCTCTTAACTTTAAATGTGTGCTTGAGTTCTGTCCTGAAGAAAGATGCTTAGATATCTTTGACTCAAGACTGGGTGCCTTTCTATGTGACCTGTAGCAGCTCAACTACAAGGTCTTGAGGTAGGAGTTTGGGGGTGAGGCTCTCTGGTCTGTGTTCTTAATTGTTCCTTCTTGCCTACAAATTCTCAAGGATGTTTGCAGCAAACCCAAGCGTAGTGAACATTATCGTGAAGGACTAGTTGTGAGATGATGTATTATACCTGCAATTATTAGCACATGATCCTAAACTTTTGGGCCAAATTTGCAAACATCAACCTATAAACGAGAAGGATCCTTTTCTGTTGTCTAGGCAGGGAGCTGACATGTGGCTGAGTTGACCCATTGAGCAGTGCAACTAGCAAATAACATGTGGGAAGCAATCCACAGTTTGGCACCAGTTTGCACAAACTTCTGGTTGAATGATGGTGGAGAGCACATGTGAGCCTGTCTTTCAGAAAGGAGCTACCAATTTTGGGTGCTTCCCTTTGTGGGTGCCAAGTTGTCCCAAGCTGACCACCAGAAAATGGAGGTGCCTGAAATCAGTGGCCACTCCACAGATATTTTAGGCCCCAAGCAGTCAGAAGTGTGACAAGTTCACAGGCAACTCATGGTCAGAGGAAGGGCTGGATTTGTTCTGTAAGTTATTTGCTGTCTTAAGTCACCTGGCTGTAGTGAGCTCTTTCTTCACAAATGCTGACTGGTGGCTTTCTACAAAACCAAAACCTCTTTTCTTTGGACCTGATTTTGCTATTGCTTACATCTCAGTAAACAAGAAGTAGCCCCATTGAAACTGGAATCTGGATACATTGGGTCAGAATCCAGCCCTTTGTATCTAAAATGTGTTTAAACCCTTACAGAGACGCATGGTGACTATACAAAGTGCTTCTTGGAATCATCAAACTGATAGGCTATTGCCTTGGGTTTTTACTGTCGAGGAGTTGATTTCCCATCCTTCTCTGGATGCTGTCAATGCAATGATGAGGGAAACCTCATAGACCTCGTCTGCTTTTGAGGGATTACCCCAAAGCAGTTTTCTTAAGAATGATTTATTGTCTGCATGGATGTGGAGGGTGAATGCAGTATGATTCAAAAAAACCCGTGTGTTATCAGTGAATACTTTCTCTGGCCAAGGATGAGGACACATTCAGCTTGAGCATGAGGAAATTTGTTTGATCTTGGGTTGTGTTAAGGATGGTCAAATCTGGACTTGTCGTTAATGTTCATGGAGGATGCACTGTAGGTGTGGATGTGCTATATCTTTTGGTGATGTTGTACCAGTGGTGAATTAAGCATCTGGATTTCCTTAGTGAAGACAAAGTCCTCAGTGAACTAAGAAGGGCTCTAAAGATAGAACTGCTATTAAAACTAAAGAGAATTATTTTTTCATTGCAACCTACCCCCCCAAGAAAGTGGCTTATTTTTATTTTGGTTCCAGAAGTGAATTTTTCACATTGACTGGAATTTTATACTCTTTCAAATGAGTTGGAATTTTATATGCTTTCAATGAATAACCAAAAGACTTTTAATTTCCAAAAAAAATTATTTTTTTTTTTTACTGAAACATTTTGGCTTTTTGTGACAAGTTTTAAAATTTCTTATGGGAAAACAACTGGCATTTTTAAACTAGCCTTTCCTGTTATGTAGAAGTATCAGCAGCAGGTACCAATCTTATTAGATGGGATTTAAAATGAGAGCTGAGGGAATAATTAATTACAAATAATCAGTTTGTTGAATTCTGCTTCTTTCTCTATTTGTTTGCAGCCTGCAAAATCCCCTGCTTCATTTGTTATTCATAGTTGTTTGTTTGTAAAACAATTTCCCATAGGAACAATTCGTTATCCAAACTTCCAGGGTGCCCGTTTGTTACGGTGAGTCATGTGGCGTAACTTTGGTGCCCTGATTGGATGACGTCTGTAATTAATCAAAGCAATGCATATTCACAACTGAACGTTCCAGTCTACGTTCACCCCCAGTGAATGCTCAGCTCTCAAATGAGCTAAAAATTCATGCTGTGCTAAAAAAGATTATCCTCCGAAAGTAACCGTGAGAGGATTGGAATGTGAATGAATTGAAACTAGTTTTAGAATTCACTCATGTTATCTCTTCAGCAGGGGAAGTTCTTCCCTGAGCTGACTTTTTTTCCCTGTAGGTTGATTTGGATTCTCTCATTCACACAGACGAGACCTACTTTCATGTCTTTTAGGTGGATATGCGCTGTGGTTTCTAAAGGACCATATTCAGGAATGGATCCTTTTTACTGTAGGATCTTGATGATGATCTTCCTGCACATCTAGGCCACTGTCACTTGTGATTCTGTCCAGTATAGTTTCTTTGGCTCTAACCTCGCTTGCGTCCATTTTCTTCACAAAGGATATGAAAAAATCCTGGAGTCTAAGCAACATCGCCAGTATGGCAGAATCTACCCTGAAGGTCTGTCCACGTATGTTGTCCTACAAGTCGTCGTCTCCTTTGAGAAACCCCCAATCTCCTCTACTTACCATTCTCTAATGGCACACCTATCTCTCAGTCATTCCCTGGTCCCTGCTCTGCACCCCCATCACACCCCATGATGTTGCATCTCAGCTCTGACATTCCCCAGAAAATTGACCACTGATCGATCGCCAGGAGGGGTGACTTGAACAAGGACTTGAGATCTGCTCTCATCCAGCTGAGTGCTCTGTCCTTTGTTAGCCACCTGCTTTGCTAGCCACATTAATTACTCTGTAAGGGAGAATCTGTTCTTCCCCCGCATGCATTTTGGGAAAACCCCTGGTGCAGACTTTCTGCTTTGCACAAATTTGAAGCTCAACCTAAATAAAACAAGCAAGTATGTCTCAGCCTCTCTGACTAAGTTCTCCTAGAACAGCAATGTGTGCAAGTGAGTGGGTGGAGCATAAGGGGTCACTGAGTGGGGTGATGTCGCATTCCTTTTTTAAATTACTGCAAAATATATGGAGATGGTGAGAATTTACAAATCTTTCCCATCTCGTTAGCTGCCTCCCCATCAGGGACTTCCTTAACAGCCCCCTAAATTTCCCTTCACCCCCCCTAATTCCAAGTCCTGGGAAAGCTGCCACTCTCCACTCCAACCGCCACACCCCATTTTGGTGATTTAATCTGTCGGTGTCTGCATTTGTCTAGGATGGTCCCGATCACATGTAGCCCTAGGCATGTCCAAAGTAAGAGCAATGGAGCACAAGGGCAGAAACCTGTAACAAGCCTAAGGGCAGGAGGCTTTGGCAGCTGATGTGCTTGGGAACTTGTTATTAAGGGAAGAGAGAGCCAGCCATAGAGGGGAGAAACGGAAGCAATTGCACCCCCCGTAAAGTATGTCCACACTGCAGCTGGGGACAACTCTCCTAACCCAGGTAAACATGAGCCAGTGCTCTAAAAATAACAGCTCAGCTAGAAAATATCCTGGCTCATGCTGGAGGGTCAGGTTAGCTTTAAGCCTGAGTCGGGATGCCCCCATAGCTATTTTTAGTACTTCAAACCCCGTGGAGAACACTCCTCGCTGCTATATACACCTGCTAAGCAGGCCAACGTGCAGTAAGTGTGAGTTGTGTGTTGGCAGGGCGGCGTCCTGCCTGCGTAGTGTCCTGTTTGTTTGCGCTGTGACTTGCTACGGCTTAACACTTAGTTCTGTCAGCCACTGTGGGGCCAGGCTGGGGGCCCTCGTTCATGCTCCGTTGACCCTTACGCAGTGTGGACGTGGTGGAGCTGGGTGGAAATTCTCCGACGAAACATCTTGTGGTTGGAAAAGTGCTGATTAGTCAAAAATGAACTTGTTTGCGGGGAAGGGTCAGTTTTTCAGCAGAACTCCATTTTGAACAATTGCAGGGGGAGGGGGAGAAGAGAACAAAGAAAACAGAGCTTTAAAGTGCTCTAGTTTTGGCCATTTTTTATGCAGTCCAGTGCCCTGATTTACTTCACTGCTACCCCAGTGAAGTCAGGGACTACTCATCATGAGAGTCCCATTCTGCAAGTTCCCCTATCTTCAAAGCATCTGATGAAGTGGGATTTTCTCCCATGAAAGCTCATGCAATAAATAAATTTGTTAGTTTTTGTGCCACAGGATTCCTTGTTTGTTTTACTGGTCTAGCTTGAGGGCCCTTGGCTAAAGCCCTGGGATTGTTAGAGACCACTGAAATCTCTATCTCTGGCAAAGTGATCTAGTGCTTCTATTTCAGTGGGATTGCTTAAGGGGTAGAGCACTGCACAGTGTCAGCAAGAAAAGTAAAATTGGGCTCCCTGTTCTGCTATATTTTTGGGGTACCATGATCCCACTAGACTGACAGCCAGGAGATCTGGGTTCTAATCCCAGCTTTGCTCCAGACCTGTTCAGTATTCACTTCCCTTCACTTTGCCTCAGTTTCCCCATCTGTACAATGGAGAGAATGACACCACTCTCCATCAGATCTAGGTGTGAAAGATACCACCAAAGTGTGACGTGGCTGGCCTGGTTTTCTTGCTGAGTTTGACAAGCTCATAGGAGTGTGTAGGAAAAGCCTCCCTCTCATTTCAGAGGAAAGAAAACGGGTTTTTCCAAGCCCTAGTTAGCACAGGGCAGAGTAGAAAAGTCATGGTTCCCCCGCACCACTCTTTCCGGGCTTGTCTGGGGATCATTAAAGGAACAAAAAAAAAGTTAAAAGCGGGGGAGCCGTGCTGGGAGTCCTCTGTGAATAGCTCTGCTGCTTTATCTAGGCTGCAGGTCGCTGACAGATTTATGTCAGGGCTCCCAAGTAACCATTTCTGACATGGTACCTTCACTCCCACATGCGTGCCTGCTACCAAATTTTGAGCAGCAGCACAGGCCAAGGCTATGTCTATACTACAGCCTGCTGCCAGGACATACAGCAGTGTCGGTCAGGGCTGCAAAGGGGTGTGATCCCTGGCAGCAATGTCTAGTGTGGACATGCACACACCAGCAGAGCTGTGCTTTTCTTGGCTGGTGTTGCTCATGGGGAGTGGCTTTACTATATTAATCCAGAGCACGAGGTTTGCAATATAAATGCACCCAAGCCCAGGAGAACTTTGCTGGTATAGCTACTCGAGGACAAGCCTCCTGGTGCGGATGCAGCCGAAAGGAGGGCACAGCCCTGTATTTTCATCTGTTTCCGGTATCAGTGCCATCCTGGCCCTGAACTCTGCCATGCCTGTGACTCATCTGCCATTTACCTCAAACAAGCTTGTCATGAAGCTATTCAATAACTGTGCACTCATCTAATATCTGTAATTAAGTGTATTCATTTACCTAACAACTCTGGTAATTTAACTGATTTGTGAGTCACAAAAATTCATGTTTAGCACCTAATTTAACCAAGGAAAAAGAGAAAAAGGCCACAGCTCATCACACTAATGATGCCTTGTCCTTCTCCACAGTCATTTATCACTGTAATTCAACACATCTTACAAACGCTGTTTTAGTGTTTACCGTAGCACGTAGGAGCTCTTGCCACGGACCAAGACCAGGTTGTGCTAGGTGCTGTACAAATGCAGAACAGAAAGATGGTCCCTGCCCCAAAGTTATAGATAGGTCAGTAGTGGTATCCAGATTTTACAGGGAGGGAACTGAGGCAATAAAGAAGGAACCTCATTTAGTTTTTAATACTCAGTGCATCCTCATATTTAGTACCTGGGCATCTTTCAGAGAGATTGTGGGGTGGAGTCTCCATCACTTGAAATCTTTCAATCAAAACGAGATGTCGACTTCCAAAAGAGCTGTGTTGGGGCAACTGTAAATTATTGGGCTGGCTCCAGAAAGGGTGAGTGAAATCCTCTGGCTTGTGCTGTGAAGGTCAGGCATCAGTCATTTCCACAGTCCTTCCTGGCACTGGCCTCTGGGAATCATGAATGATTTGTCCAAGGTCATGCGGCAAGTTTAGGAAGATTCTGAGACATAATTCAGACCATCTGACTCCCAGGCTGCTCCCTTTCCAATGAAAACTTTGTTTGTGAGGAACTTGAAAGCTGTAAGCTGACTCCGAATTGGATGCATCTGCTGGTCCAAAGGGACTCTTCTTTGCTTCTAGCTGAATCTGATTCCTGCAAACACCCGGAGCCTGTTGCTCTGTGAGGCATGGAAAACCCTCAGCAGACCAAGACATTTTATGCTCCGCATAGACACTAATGTTTCATCTAATGTGTATTAGACCTGGCATGTAGCTGTGCTTTGCAATTTTTAGCATTGGCATTATGCAACTTGGTAAAAAGCATGACTAATGTGCATGGGTTCCTGCTTCTACAATAACAGAAACCAGAGTTAGAGAGTAAGACTCAGGGATTTTCTTTTTTTAGTGAGAGACACCAAATTGTTGAGGAGTCAATTGGATCTTATTCCCGCCCTGACCCCCCCGCAAATCTAAGTGTATTTTCGGACAATCTGTATGCTGTGGGTTGGGGTATTTTTTGCAGCATGGACTAGCCTTAGAAAAGGACGTCTCCTTTCCGCTAGTTTAGAGATCTAGTGAGAGGGAACATTCATAGTGAGAAGAAATGTTTTTGGAAGAGCTCAGGGTAGTTTTATTCAGATCCTTCAGAAAATAATAGCAGTTCATCTGCCTTTGCCTGTGTCCTGAAATGACACTGAAAGACCGTGTTGTTGAGTATTGTTTTCACACTGAATTTAGGCTTGATGGCCTTGGGGACTGTTTTCTGTTTAAGTGCAGGGCAGGTCTAGCACAGGCAGAGACAGTGGAAGCTTTCCTCTTGCTGCCTCATTAAAATGTGTCTGCTCTGGGCTGGAGGGGTAGCTTGGGCCACGTCTACACTCATGGTGAAAAGATAGCGCTGCCAGGTTGATTTTTTTTTTCTTCCCTCCAAATCGACGAGCAGTCAAGACATGCTCAGTTGACCTGAAGTAAGGAGTCCTGTGGCACTTAAAACCTAACAAATTTATTTATTTCATGAGCTTTCATAGGAGAAAATCCCACTTCATCAGATGCTTTGAAGATGGGGGATTTTTTACCGCAAAAGCTCATAAGATAAATAAATTTGTTAGTCTTTTGCTTCTTCCAGTGAACTAGACTAACAGGGCTGCTCCTTTGGAACTTAGTTGGTCTGGAGATTGACTTAATAAAACCACCCCCTCAAAGGATGTTGCGCTGCATTGATGGGAACATGTTTTCCACTGGCGCAGCGCGTTGAAGATGCTGCACTGAAGGGGATTTAGGAACTCTGTGTAAGCTTGCATAACTCCTGTCAACTGCCACCAAATGCTGGCAGTGTAGACCATCCCTCTGTCTCCATGCATGTTCAGTCGTTGGGGCTTCTGCTGCTCACAAAAACAGGAGGGTGGGAGTGACAGTGTCAGCTTTTGGATGGACTGGAGGGAAACAAGATTCATTGCTTCACAGAAGGCACTGATTAGCCCTCGGATGCCAGTGTGCAGATGTTGCTAACCAAAGCTGGATTTGAATGGTGATCTAGGACTAAAAACCTCCTCCACCTACCACCGGTCCCCTGAGCAATTATGAGATGGGCTGTATGCAGCTAATCCACCACAATCACACTTTGTGGTAGGGCCCCAAAGCTAAAAGAATGAAGTTAGCTGGGTTGCGGTAAAAGCATCTATTGGGAATTCTAGCTGAAGTTGTTTAAGTATCCAGGGTAATTTCTCAATCCCTCATATTAACAGGTGCATTATCAGGTCAGTGCTGCTGAAAATAATAGTGTCTGAGTATGTGCAATGTTTCCTTGCCCAAATGTGCCCTAAAATGGCTGAGATCACTAAAGCTCATGCGTTCTGCACTGAAATTCAGGAAATGATTCCATGCATATGATTTGCACAGACACATCTGTGGTGATCTCACACTCAGTGCACAGTTATGGAGGCCGTGAGGTTGCGGACAGGATAGCTAGGGTCTCTTCCCAGCTTAGTCACTGATCTGTCTTTTTGCCTAGAGCAAGTCTGCTTCCCCTTTTGATCTGTCTTGTCTCTTTCAATTACGAGTTCTTTGGAGAAGGGGCTGTCTCTAGATGTGCACGTAATGGGACTCTGGTCTTATCGCTCACTATAACAGCATACACGGCTAGCAAGCTGATCCTCTATGCCAGCCCAATGCATTAGTCCCTATTATGGCTCCAAAACACAGCGCAAGCGGGTGCCTTCTTGGTCTTCAAATGTAACAGCTCTAAATCCTTCACTACTGTTACTGGTTTCTCAGCTAAATGGAGAATGGAAGCAAAATGAGCTCTCCCTCTTAATGGTGGTTGAATACCTTATGTCAAACACCCTGCTGAACTGAAGTAAATGGTATTTGTTTCCAGTGTTTAACACACAGGCTTATTTTAGGTCTGTCCAATCTCTACTGAGACCTGCATTATTACTTTTTTATTATTACTGTAGCCCTTAAGAGACCCAGTCATTGACCAGTAGCCCACCGCGCTAGGTGTTATACAACCACGGAGGGGGACCAGGGCATGTTAGTCCTTGCCACCAAAGCTGCAGTTCTCTGGTGCTGGGGTGTCTGTCTGGTTTAAGGTACCTAGAATTTCTAGTGTCAGCTCCCCCCCCTTCTGCTCCCAGGATGATCTTGAGGAAGTCACTTCATCTCTCCACAAATCAGTTTTCTCCTCTGTAAAATGGGGATAATTGTGCCTGGATGTTGTGGGTCTCATTTAATTTAATGTTTGTGAAGCACTTGGTATCCCCAGAGGAAAGAGATGTGCAAGATATTGTTCCATTTCTCAGGAGAGCCCTGAGGCAGCTGAGCGAAAGGAAAGACCTAACGATCAGTTGGACAAGAAATGGAAATGGCATGAAAATAATTGCACTGCCTAGAAGCAGGCTGTACTGGGCCTCCCCAGTGTTGCCAGTAAAAATCCGCAGTGCCTATTTAATGACAATAAAAAATGTCAGTTAGCCAATGCCTATGATGAAATAAGAGAGCAGAGATGGATGAAGTATAGGATGCAGTCCTAGCAGAAATAGAAAGAAAGCTTTCTAGTCAACTTAAGCTATTAGTATATTGAGCCCCCTCCACCACGCTCGCCAACACACACACCCCACTACTCCCTATATCATTATGGACAATAGCTTCTTGTTATACTATGCTTTTGTCTCCCAACGGAGACACAGTGGAAATGATTACTCCAGAAGGACTACAAACACTTTGCAGCAAATTTATTCAAGGGTCATTTTCTCTCACCATTGAAATGCAGGCACTTCTCAGGTGGAGCACAGCTGCTGCTTGACAGCACAGTGCAACAAGTAAATGGCAGCTCAGGGCAGGAAGAAGAAAATTACCACTCTGGATCAGTATATCAAACAGCACATGAAACTAGCAGGGGTGTAATTCATCAACATAGGGACAGAGTGCCATGGGAGCCTTAGATAGCCAAATCCCAAGAAACACGGATGCTTTACACTGGCAGCACATTGTGTGTGGGTTGCAGAAAGGGCTGATAGAGAGCTGTTTTACCTCCATTACATGTGTTAATGGCAACTCATTTTAAATTGCAGCTATAAACAATAGATGTTATTAACAAGGCATGGCCAGAGGACGCAGCTGCAAAGTGACTGCAGAAAGGAGATGGCTGCTAGAGCTGCTTTGGTATTTTAATTCCTGCAGTTTATTAGTGACTGTCGTATTTTGCTAAAATGAAAGTAAAGGGATGAAGAAAACTGGTCCCAGAAAGTGTTGGGTGTGAGCTCTAGAACGGAAAAAACGCTTCATGTGTCAGAAAGATTAAAGTTCCATTCTACGACTGGAAGTCGGGTAATGATATTCATCAGAGGGAAGGAGAGATACTGCTTTGATGTCACAAGTGCAGTTTTCATTGTTAGGACTCTTCCAACCTTGTGGCAAGTGGTGAACCTCCAAGGAAGAACCACTTGGCATCCAGAGGGAGATGGTGTTCATTGTTACCCACATGGACCCATGCTGGCTTCATCTTCCTTTAGTGGCTGGCTCACCCAAGAAGATAAAAGCTTACTATGGCTGCCAAGCTCATGTAACAGAAGCCTGTACCTTTTTACTGCAGAACATTCAGCTTTTAGTTCCTCCCTTGAGGACCCAGCACTTGTTGTTTTTAACTTTGAAAACCTCTTGACAAGAAAATATCTCCATTCCTTCCGACTAGAAATGCTAGCTTCCCTGTGTTCAAAAGCAGTCTGCGCTTTCCGGCACCCAGCCCTATTTGCTTTGTTTTTGTTCTGTTCAGTTTCCGGTGTTTGTCAACAGATCCTTGACAAAGAGACCTAATGAAAGCAGATGATGTACACAACGAGAGCAGCATGGCGTGGTTAAAGCTGTGTGAATAAGTGGGGTGTGGTTTTTTTTTGTTTTTTTTTTGGTCTGAAGCCTGTAGCCCCATGTTTGTTCTGCTATTTTTAGCCATGGTAGCAGGTACATCTTCCGAAGCTCCAGTCACACTTCTGATTCCAGTGTACTGTAAACCTACCCACATAGGATTTTGCAGGCGCTGCCCGCAGGGTAACACATGAGGAGAAGTTACAGTAGTGATGACACAAGGACCCCATCCCGTTCCCATTACGGGTCATGCAGTCACTTCAGGGGGAGTTGGCTCTGCTGTTCAGCAGTCGTGAAAGGTAGCACACTGTGATGAGCACAGTAGGAAGCTGGCCGTGGACCATGGTACTGAATTAAGACTCAGGAGACTTGGATGCCATTACTCAGTCTGCCACAGATGGTCTATGAAACTCTGGGCAAGTCACAAAATATTTCTGTCTCCATTCTCCTTTTGTAAGTGAAGATCATTTGACCATGTATGACAATGGGACAGGGACTATGGGTGCATTGGTGGGGGAGCTGATCTTGGTTTTTGAGCTGTGCAGGCCCCAGCATGATGGGGGACCCCAATCTTGGTTGGGGCCGCTATTGTTTCTGACATAATACAAATGATTTATGAAAGCAGATTGCATGCTGGGCATCTTTGTTGATGGGCTTAAACAAAGTCCACTGGGACTATTATTTCTTTAAGTTCCACAGGGGTAGCTGTGTTAGTCGGGTTCAGCAAAACAAACAAGGCACTCTTAAAGACTAATTTATTTATCATATGAGCTTTTGTGGGAGAAATCCCACTTCATCAGATGCTGGTTAGTCTTTAAAAGTGCCACAGGACTCCTATTATTTCTTAATTTCTCAGTCTGGGGAAGCTGTTCTCAAGGGCAAGGTCCTAGGGGATTGGGACAATCAGGACTTAGATGCAAAAATGGCTTTGAAGATAAAGGAAGCTGTGGGAGCTAAAAACTTAATAGTGTCTTGAGAAATCGATGGTGCTGGCTGTATTGGGGAACAATGGAAAGCTTTTAAACACCAGCCTTACTCCTCAAGCAAGTAAGGTGTTGCTTCCATGAGGTAGAGGTGATGCTCAGAGCAGCAGCTCTGCTCATGGCTACCATAGACTTTCCTGGGAGATCGCTCAATCTTTTCACCATCCAAACAGGAATAAGTGTTGCCAGGAGTAGCATCATGCAGGTAGCTTGGATTACGCCACACCTACACTGCCTTACAACACTCCACTTTCACCACCTCCTCACTACATCATCTGGCTGGATGCTTAGTCTGGTCTCCTAATCTGACTCGGCCTCCTCTGAGCTCTCGCCAAGGTTTTCACCAGAGATTATCCTGGGGTAACAGGCACTTCATTAAGTTCCAACAGCACCTGTCTAGCACCACAGCTCATACACTCACACAAAGCCCCCTGAGCTTTGTGGATGGCCGTCAGCTTCTTCCGGGGATCGTGTTGATCACAGATGAATGGACAGACCTAGCAGGGAGACAGATTGTCTCAGGCTTGGGAGACCTCATTCAGGTTGCTGCTCTGCCATAAACTCTCTGTGTGACCTTGAGCATGTCACTTAGTCTCTCTGTGCGTTGCCCCCAGCTGGACTACAGGAATACTCTACCTCATAGTGTTTTGAAGTTAAATACACTGGAGACTTTAAGGTGCTTAGCTACCTATATGGCCTAATTACTGTAGTGGCTAAGATAGATAGCCATGGAGCATAAATCCCAGGACACCAAGGCCTTGATTCAACAAAGTACTTGTTTCACTTTAAGCACATTATCAGCAGCCCTTGGAATTGCTTAAGAGCTCCGAGCTGCATTGGGTAGGTATAGTTCATATCAGAGTCTAGGTCCTGTCCACTGCTATCCAAACAGGGAACGTGCCAGAGAATCAAAAGAGCAGGACTCACTATAGCTCCCGTGAACCAGTGTCTAGAACTGAATAAAGCATTATATGGGATAGCTTAAAAAAATAAGAAGGCTCCCCTCTGTTAGACCAGGTAGGAGTTTCTCCATGGAAACATCTATAGTAGCCTGTTGGGTTTTACCCATATGTCATCTTGATTTAAAGATGGGATGTTTCTCTAAATGATCTGCTGTAGCTCATCCTGAAGTTTTAGGTTGGATGTGGGAGTTGTGGGGTGAAATGTTACACAGCAGGTCGGACTAGCGGATCAGGACGGTCCCTTCTGGTCTTAATGTCTACAGAGCTACAAGGGATCAATGCTATCAGGTGCTTCCATAGGGCACCGCCACTCTCACTTTTGGTATGACGCTCTCAAAGCACTCCTCAAAGGAAGGAGAAACAGGTGCACACAGAGCTTCAGTGAACTCAGATGGCCCAGAAAACAAAGCCATCAAGGCAGCAGCCAAGTCAGTACTCAAACCCAAGTCTCAATTGCTCCCCTGCCTTATTAAATAGCTCACAGATGCCTCCCTTGTTGTGCTGCCTGTCTGATGGCTCTTCATTTGGGAAGCCCGGAGCTGGCACTCCCACAAAGGCTCCAGCATGGCTCGGCGCTCCAATCAATACTGATTAATTCAATGACAGCATGCTAGAGCGCTATGGGTTACTAATGCACTAGGCTTTGGCTTTTGGACCTCCGGGTTTCAGTGAGACACTAGGGAGCAAAGTTGTGCCTGTGAAAATCCACCTGAATGTCTGCTGAGGACAGGAGTGGATCAGAACTGCAGTTTGGTTCTGGATCCTCTGCTGGAGTAAATCAGTGGGTCTCTATTGACTTATCTATATCAGTAGAAGAATTGGGTCTCAGTTCTTTTTGGGAGCATGAAAGGTTTTGGGAAAACCTTTTTGCTTCCATTTCCACTTCTGAGCTTCACACTGTCCTCCAGGATGGAGGCAGAAATGCCTGGGATCTTGAGTGAAAGCAGCTTCAGCAGGGCTGGTCTTGTGATGTTACTGACTGATTTGCAACCCTAGTAATTTGGATCAGGTTTGGCTCAGCACGTTTTTGGAGATTCCCGTGGCTCCAAATTCCAACCGGTTTAGAGATTCTTTCATCATTCCTTTAAATCTCATTTGCAGCAAACAAGGAAGGAACTTGAGCAGGGAAGGTCTGCTGCCAACTCCCCAGCACAGAAATCGTGCTGATTGGCATGTGTGCATCTTACAGCTTTACCTGAGGCAAGGGGCTGGAGCTGGATAATGAGACAATTAAATTTAGGTGCCAGATGTGGCCAAGATTGGATGTTGGCAAGAGTGGGTGGCCAGGTTTTCGTGAGGTTTGCCTGTAGACCACTCAGGAAACTCCATCTCTTTGCCCAAGAAGGGCATCCAGGACTGGGCTACCAGCGGGGGACTGGGGGGCCAGGACTGAGATGCAGAACCAGGGCACAGCAAGCACTGATGACTCTGTTAACACTGGAAGTTGCAGCTCAAGACTGATTGGCAGGGCTGCGTGGGCGACAAGAGCTAGAAAAGCAGGAGATGCCGCTGGTCAAGGAGGAGCATCAGCCAAGCAGTATGTGGGAGCCCAGGATTGGAACAGCAGGGTGTATTGCCGGTCGGGGCTGCAGCGTATTGTAAGAACTGTGTGGGTGGGAAGCTTACAAAGCTCATTCCTCTATCATGCCTTGTAATTATTTGTTGTACACAATGCATTGTAAATATACATGTTGTTCTACCAAACAGAGGTGGAGTCCTTGCCTTCAAGGCCTTAACATACAAGGAGCAGAGTTTTTTATTGTTTAGTTGCTGTACCACCTGGATCCGGGCCCCATTGTTAGTGTGTCTGAAGCACTGGGACATTCCTGCCCTGACAAGCTTATGATCTAAATAGATGCAAGAAACAGAAGGAAAGTGAATTGACCAGGGTCACACAGTAAGGGTATGTCGATGCTGGAGCCTTAGGTTGACTTAAAGAAGCTTAAATCGACCTACAGACTCCCGCAGCCACACTGGGCTTTTATTAAGTTGACTGAAGTGCTTCATTAAGTCAATTTAATAATACCACCTCTTAAGGTTGACTTAGGCCACTGTAGATGGGGAATAGCGCTTAAGTCAAGTTAATTGGCCTCCAGGCCCCCTCCCAGAGTTCCTGGCCGCCAGGAAGGGTTGACTTACACCTGCCAGTGTGGATGCAGGCAGTCAACAGGAGTTTCCAGTGTGGACGCTCTAAGTCCACTTTACGAGGTTGGCTTAAAGTTGACCTTGTTAAGTCAACTTAACAGAGCCTCCAATGTAGCTATCCCTAAGTTCGTGATGGAGCTGGTGCAGACCACTGGTTTGTCTGATTCTGCATCAGTGTTCTCCATACTAGGTATCGCTGCCTCTCAGTGGACTTTAATGGAGCTACTGGAGTGAGCAAATGTAGAAGAGAGCAAAAAAGGGCTCCACAACTGGTCCTAAATTAAGACCCAAGCAACAAACAGAGAGGAGGAGCAGGCAAGGCAGAGCAAGACCAGGGTTAAGAAGCTTGATCATGTGCATCAGTCCCCAGCAGATGACAATGGAGGTCCCATTGAGCCTGGTAGCGAGAGTCTTTGGAGAAGAGCATTTGGGGATAGGATTGTGAGAGAGGACAGCGTCATAGGGAAGGCAAGCAGGAGCTCTGAAATTAGTGGAATTCACATGATAAAGTAAGTACAAGAGGAAAAAAAAGGTAAGAGAGGGAGAAAAGTGTTTTGATGAGCCTTTCTTGGAAACCTGCAGCATGAATGTAGTGCCACTTAGAGTAATAAACTGGATGTGGCTCCTCTGGTGTGACACCGGTGTTGAACGGGAGTGAGACCAGAATCAAACTGCTGGTATTGACTGTATGCTAGGGGTTAAGAACCCTCTTGTTTCTCTAGATCTTTCGCCAAAGCAATGGTTATTTTATTCCCTGCCCAGCTTTAGAGAACACTTTTTTCCCCTCCCTGTGAGCAGGGAGATCATCAAACCATGTAAACGCATCTCTCTTGCTGCAACTTGCACTTTGCCCGATGATTGGAATCTACAATGTCATAGGGGAATTCACTCCTGGAAGAAAGTATCAGCTTTGATGCTTCACCTGGAGAGCACAGTGTTAAGTTATTTTTTTTTTAATTTTACGCAATTAGCCTGTAGAATTCCTTGCCACCAGATAATGTGACATTGTTTATTATTGGCATCACAAGTCCCCTTCCATGCCTAATCCATAGAGGATATGAGTTGTTAAAACTTCCAGTGACAGAGCCTTGGCTCTTTATCTCCTGCTTTTAGCTTCAGAGGTCACTGATTCAATCCCAGTGTGTTGGCCAAGGGAGCGGCCATAACAATTGCACTAAAGCAGAAAACCTCAGAAGTAAGGAAAACATTTTGCTTCCAAATCTTCATCTGTAAACAAAACATAACTAATCAGCTAAGCATCTCTTGGCCCTTTCTAGTGGCTAATCTACATGAAGCAAAAGAGTCTAATTTTCTACTAGGTAACACAGATTTAACGGAAGTACTGGACACTTGTGCTTTGAAACTGGAGACCCTACAACTGTTTGATTACCAGCCAAGACAGCCTTTGGATTGGAGGGTTGGTTATGTATAAGCTTGACAGAATTCAATTTTTATTTTAATTTTTTATAATTTTGACAGATAGTATTGATTTTGTTTTTAAGCTTTTTTTATATCTTTATCTATTTCAATTTTCACAGCTGCAGGAAATTATGGGATGGGGGTCAGAAATTAATTATTTAATGACATCTTGGGATTCAGAAGCCATTAGAATGCAAATTGTCAGTGTCACGTGCCAAACTGTCTGAAGTAAGCAGCCTTAAATCAAACTAAGCTCTCAAGCAGCATTTTTCTTATTTTCCTATTTGTGAACTTTGATGGAAATAGTCTTTGTCAGTTTCTGAATGTGCAGTGGAGTGATTTTTATCAACACGTGCTGATCAAAAAAACCTAATGCGTACAAACCCAGTTATGTATCATGTGAGCTAAGTCTGTCTTTGTCCCCTTCCAGTGGCCAGACCACAGAAGAAGATCTGAGTGGGGCTGATTGTTTGTTATCTAATGGCAGCACATTGCTTTAGATAAGAGCTCCTCGGTTCAGTCTGTGAAGATGAGCCATCCAGGGTCATTGTTGCAGTGGTAAATATTTTTGGAGAGATTTCCCTTTTTCTCTTTGCTATTCTAGCACCTGATCCCCGTGTTGTTCCATTACTGCCCTAATATATCAAAGTTTTTCAAAGCTGAAGGATATTCGTTTCCAAACTTGCTACTCCTTCTCAAGTCCTTTGGTTTCCCATAATTGTCGTCCCATTGGATACGTCTACACTGGAGCCTTAGGACGACTTAAGGAAGGTTAAGTCGACCTACAGAGCCCTGCAGCCACACTGGGCTTTTATTAAGTTGACTTAAGCGCTTCCTTAAGTCGACTTGACACCACCTCTTAAGGTCAACTTATGCCAGTATAGACAGGGAATAGTCCTTAAGTCAACTTAATCGGCCTCCAGACCCCCTCCCAGAGTTCCTGGCCATCAGGAAGGGTTGACCTTGTACCTGCCAGTGTGGACACAGGTAGTCGATGGGAGTTATCAGTGTGGATGCTCTAAGTCAACTTAACAAGGTTAACTTTTAAGTCAACTTAAAGTCCACCTCGTTAAGTCGACTTAACAGAGCCTCCAGTGTAGACATACCCGTTGGTTCCTATCTTGATGAACAACAGGAGAGGTTTTAAAAAAGATGTGTAATTCATGGTAGTTGATCATCCTGGTTACATCTCTCCCTGCAGGAAAGGAGCCAGCATTGTTTCTTCATGGTTTCAGTGCATGTGAGCTAGCTTTTTTTTTCCCCAGCAGGGGATATACTATATCAGAACATAGCTGTCTTGTGACCTTCGTGCTGTAGGCCGGGAAATCTGTTTTTAGAGCCAGATTTCCATCTGCATAATGCCCAGACTTTTCACCATCCTTTGGGCCTAGTGCTTGGCCAACACACAAGGCCTTTTGGGTTGTGATTGCTGGGATAAAAGTAGTTTCTGCTTAACTCCATAGTATGACAAACAGCAGGCAGTTTCCTGCTGCATAAACCCCAATGTCGACCACTCCAGCAAGCTCTGTGCCCAAGAAGTTCAGTGTCTGCTTCCGCTCAAGGTTTCACTTAACTGCTTCTCCAGGCTTTCTGACTTCAATATAAACACAGGCTGTAAATCCAATTGTGTAACTCCTGCATTGGCAGTCAGGGAAACAGCCCACACAGCTGAGCCTTGACCTGCCAGGTACCTTGGGCAGTCCCCCCATTGGTTGTAGATGTCTGCTACAAAAAGGGGCTTAATTGCTCCTTCTGTTGAGTCTCATACCCACTGAGCTGATTGTGTTTCGATCAAAAATTCTCCTAATGGACCACCATTAGCACCTTTCAGCATAACAAGTCCCTGAGAACCCTCCAGGCAGCCGAAAAGCTCGGCAGACAGGCTAATTGCTCCGTGGGTTCCAAAATGAAACTTGCTTCTGCACTGACCCCCTTCCAAGATGCAGTCGCCCTAGTCCTGCCCTGCTTCTTGTCACCTAGCCGTCTGTGTGCTTGGCAGACTGCTCCAGCTAGTCTGCAAACTGATCTCAGCCTCTGCAGTCTTTGAGGCTAAAAGGATCTTTTCTTTTTTTAATGTTGGAAATATAGGTCATCCCTAACCTTAAAAAAGAAACCATGCAAGGAACCAAAAAGCCTAAAGAATGAAGTTGCAGTCTCCTGTGTCTCGACAGAGGCTTGGCTCAAATACCCCTTGTGAGAGGGAGTCTAGTCAAAGGGATGCATTTGAGTGAAGAACCTTGTGATTTTCATTATGTCAGACCAGGCCCTCTACCACATTGATGTGCTGATAACAAGCCATCCCCACCACCGAGGAACCTGAGGCTAGAATTTCTGTGGGTAGTTTAGCTTCAGGCTATTCAGAAAAGCAGCCCCTGACGGACAGACTTGCTCAACAGTGACATGGACTCTTAGATATCCTCAATTGCCCGCAGTGTCAGAGCACCTCAGAATCTGTAAATCAAGCAAGGAGCCAAGGCTAACAACTGTATTTATCACGTGAGCTTTCGTGGGATAAAATCTCACAACAACTCACGCGATAAGTAAATTTTGCACTTTAAAAGTGTCACAAGACTCCTTGCTTGTTTTGCAGAACTAGACTAACACGGCTGCCTCTTTGGAACTCAAGATCGCTAATGTGTTGAGCTTCACCTACACCCCTGGGAAGCAGTCAAGGCAGGGCTATTTTCCCCGTTGTACAGAGGGGGAACAGAAAGAGTAAGATCAAGATTTTTAAAGATATTTGGTTCATAGACTCCAAGACCAGAAGGGACCCCTCAGATGATCCTGTCTGACTTCCTGCATAAAAGACTGTAGAATTTCCCCCAGATAATTCCTAGAGAGGATCCTTTAGAAAAACATCCAGTCTTGATTTAAAAATTGCTAGTGATGGAGAAATCCCCCCTGACCATTGGTATGTCATTCCAGTGGTTCCTTATTCTCAGTGTTGAAGATGTATGCCTTACTTCCAGTCTGAATTTGTCTAGCTTCAAATTCCACCCACTGTATTGTGTTAGACCTTTTGCCTATTTTTCAAAATTGTTGTTACTTTATAGAGCATCAAGTCTTCCCTTAACCTCTCTGTGAAGCTAAATACAGTGAAATTCAAAGATCTCAAGCTAACTCAGGTTTTCTAAACTTTTCAACTTTCTTGTGCCCCTTCTCTGCCCCCCTCTCCAATTTATCAACATCCTTGAATTGTGGCCCTCAAAATTGGATGTAGCATGCCAGCAGCAGTTGTACCAGGACCTAAAATAGAGGTAAAATCTACTCTTACATGAGATTCCCCTTTGTATGCATCCAAGGATCACATTTACCTTTTTTGCCACAGCATTGCACTGGTAACTCATGTTCCACTGGCTATCCACCATGATCCTTAAATCTTTTTCAGCCTCTCTGTTTCGTAGGGTAATCCCTCATCCTGTAAGTATGGCCTAAAGTATTTGTTCCTCGATGTGTATATTTACATTTACAAGTTTTAAAACACACATGGTTTGCTTACGCCTATTTACCAAGCAGTGCAGATCACTGTAACAAATAAGGAGTCCTGGGACACTTAAAGACGAACAAAATTATTTATTGCATGAGCTTTTGTGGGAGAAAATCCCACTTTGTCAGATGCTTTGAAGATGGGGCAGCTTACACTTCCCTGCATTTATTTCCTCCCATTCTGTAAGTCATGGGAACAGGTCACACTGTAACAGCAAATCAAAGCAGTTGTAAAGATTCAAACACCAGGGAACAGCATATAGAGGAAGATGGTCAAATCACCTGTTGTAATGAGAGAAAAATCCAAAGTCTGTATTAAGCCCTGAAGCGATGCAAATAAATTCAGCTTCAGCTGCTTCTCTTTGAAGCCTTGATCTGGTATTCATCTGTCTGAGCACTACAATTACTAAATCATCGGTGGAGTGATCAGAAGGTTGGTAATGCTGACCCACTGGGTTTAGGTGTTGTGATGTATGATGTCAGATTTGTGCCCATTTATTCTTTTGCATAGAGACTGTCCTTTTTGTCCAGTATATGCCAGAGGGGCATTTCTGGCACATGATGGCATAAATGAGCCTTTGATGGAGTATCCGAGAAAGCTCATACAATAAATATATTTGCTAGTCTTTAAGTGCCAGAGGGCTCCTTGTTCGTTGGTTTTATTAGGTCCAGTAATTGTGTCTTTTGTGCAGATATGTGGGCAGATCACTATGTCTCAGTAAAGAAGGAAGTGATCTTCCTTCACTACTCCACCGAGTTTTGTGTCCTCTGCAAACATCACGGTGGTTTTCTATTTCTTCTGAGAACACTGAAAAAAAATGTTAAATAGCATAGGGCCAAGAATACATCCCTGTGGGCTTCCAGTAGAAACACGTCTGCTCACTGGTAATTCCACAAATATGTGTTAGCCAGTTTTGAATCCATTTAATATGTATGTGCCATGTTAATGTGACATCATTGTATTCATTTAATCAAAATGTCATGTGGTAACAGGTCAAATGCCTTGAAGTCTATTACATAAACACTATTGCCTCTTGTAATCTCTTAGGAGAAATAGATGAAGTTTAATAGATAGCTTGACAGGATCCATTTTCTGTAGACTTGCATTGGCTGGCATTCCTTATGTTGCAGGACCCCCAGAGGGGCAAGTAGGGGCTGACGACTGGAAGAGGGCTGCCTTGTCACTGGTCACCTCACTCCCATCTCCTCCGGGAATCAGTGGGAATTAGATGCCTAACTTCCTTTAAAAATCTAGGCCTGAACGGTCTGCTGAATGGGTGGTGGTGACACAGTAGGAAACTGAACCCAAGTATCCTATGTACTCTACCCACTGGGCCTTCCTTCCCCTCTAGAAAGCCACCTGTTGGAATTTCTGTGGCTAAATGTTGCCTCCTCACCCACACGAGCAGGGCCAGCTCTTCTGTCTTCCCAAGAATTGGCTTCACAGGGGTCATAATCATTTCCTCGTGCAGCTGCATCTCCTGCAGTGACAACCAGAGTGAAGACAGCCTCTGTACATTCCTATCACACACCCCGGGGAGAGCAGTGTAATCAGATGGCCAGCGATTAATGTGGGAAAGGTGGCTGCTGCACCTGCTATTTTGCACAGCAGAGAGGTCACTGCCACTGTGGCAGGATCCGTGATCCAATTTCATTTTGTTCCACTGCCATCCTGAGAGATCGTATTTATGCCTTTGTCTCCAGTACCCAGCCAGGGGGTGGCTCCTTGGCAATGATTCTGAAGCTCTTTGAAACTGCGTTGATCTCATTCATGCTTCTTTCAATGCATGTTTGCATACATAGGGCCTGGTTCATTCACAGCATATTACGTACTTCAGCTGCATTCCCCAGATCTAAAACTGGAGTTTGCCCATGGTCGTTTCTCTACATTCAGCCTTATGCAATCATTTGATCCAGTGCTGGATTTAGGCACAAGCCAAGTAAGCCATGGTATGGGGCCTCTAAATGTGTCAGAGATAACTAAGATTTATTATAAGGGAAATGGATAATGCAAGTAAGAGTTTTTGCAAGATGTATGCTTTATTTAGTTGTTTTCTGTTGCATCTTTGCCTATGTATATATGCAAATATAAGTTTTTATTTTTTTCATGACCACTTCAGTTATAATGTAATGCACATTTTTCCACTTTATTTTTTTACGGTATGGGGCCTCTGATTTTGAAGTAGCATAGGGCCTCAGAATGTCTCAATCTGGCCCTGTCCTGATCTGAGAAAGCCATGAACATCTGAAAAACTTGGATCCCACCTCTGTGATGAATTAAATGCCTCCCTGAATAGCTGCTGTTTCTTTGGGAACCCAGCCCCCTGGCCCCAATATTTTCTTTTTCCCTGTGTGAGTCCAAGCTGTTTGTTCAAGTCTGAGTTCAGTAAGGCCCAATCCCTCAGTGGCATTCAGGCTCCTACCTTCATTGAAATACTGGGAGCGAGCAGTCAAGTGCTTTGAAGGACCTGATCTTAAAGTACTTGCGTCAAGAGTGAGCAATTCCATTGACACTAATAGGACAGATACATGCTTAAAAGTGAGCCTCCACTTGACTGCGCTGCTGATTTGTGGTTTCAATCTTTCAGTGTTTAAAGAAAGCAGGATATTTAAAAGGAGGCCACATGAATTAATATCCCTTTCTGTGCTATTCCAAGCAGCGAGGCGACTGATGGGGCTTCCTTCAATTCTCCCCTGGACAAATTTTGATCTGGTTCAACTCTGCAAGTCAGCTAACTTTGGATTTGCACTGGTGCAAAAGATCAGGATATGATTCATCTGTGGATAATCTCATGGCAATAACAAGGAAATGCATTGCCAGTCCTCAATGGTCACAGGGCTGGATTCTGATCTTATTTGACTTGGTGTCAGTGGGACTCTACTGATTTCAGTAAAGTTACTCCCGCTTACAGCTGCATAGGTGAGGACAGAATCTGTCCCATGGCAAATTGTATTGGCATCAGGTCCCAGTTGTGCATGGAGCGTCAGATGTCTCTTGTGGCAATGAGAAGTTGGGGGTGACTTTGCTGTGTGTCGTATTGATGGCTTCGGAAGGGTTGCAAAGGAAATATACAAAATGTACGTTAAGGTGAAGGCCATTTCTGTAAGACTCATAGTTGCATAGTGCTGTTAATTTTTTGTTCATCTGGGATCATGTAAGGAGGGGCTTTGACACAGCTTTGCTCTCTGCAGGATCTTTTCCCCAGTTGTGTTTCCTGACCACAATCAATAGCAGCAACTTTTCTCAGACCTCATGTGAGCTCTCTGCACGTAGCTTGGTAGTGGCCCCAGGGATTGCCAGCTACTTACCAACTCCATTCGACCTGATGTGAACTCTCTGGCAGCTGGGACCTGATCCCAGCTGATGGAGTGATGCAGAGGAGTTGTCTGTACAAACACAGCCCTCGCAAGATGATGAGCAGCTCTGTACTTCTGCCCATGCAGGTTCTTGGCTGGGCTGGTATCCTATCCTATCTGGTGCCAGACACACTTAGCCAAGGTAGCTCAATAAGGGGTTATGGCTCTCTGAAGCAAAGGATGACAACCTGTAGCTACAGCTTTCAGCTGCCTCCTCTTTCTTTGACTTGTGGAGAGTTTGCTCTGCAAACTATAGTCATCTAGGGGGGTCACTGTGTGGAAAAAGCTAAGAATCACTGCTCCTTTCCGGCCAAGATCAGGATAGGCCAGTACCCAGGATGCTCAGCTAGGGAGTGATGCACTCCACAAGTGCAGGGTGAGCCCAGCCCCAGGACAGCCATCCAGGGTGATGTCAGCTTTCCATTTAGCCCTATTCTTCTCTCTCCGACTCACCCATCTGTTCTGTCTGGGTGGCTTCAGTGTTATCCAGGCGATAGAAAGCTGAATGAATCATCCTATTTTGAAGCTTCTCAGTCTCTGTCTGGATCCACCGGCACACAGCTCTCATTCTTTCTCTATTTATTGTTTTCAATCCGTGAGCAGGAAATGAGGAGAGGAGAAAGTGTCCAAGGGTGAGTGGAGAGGAGAAAGTGTCCAAGGGTGAGTTTAATGCCTGTATCCTTTAAACGCAGACAGCTGCAAACACGTCCTCTCTTCTAATTATCCCCAAGCCAAGGTCGTCACCTTCTCTTAAAAGCTTTGGTCATGTGCTGGCAGGCAGAGAGACAGAGGGAGAAAACAGAAGCATTAGTTGGGCCTACTCTCAGCCCACTGGCACAGATCTTTTTTTTTTTTTTTTTTTTTTTTTTTTGCCATGAAAGACACTGAAAATCCTTGTTTTTGCAGGACTGTCGAATCCCCTGTGACTCCTTTGGAAGCTGGGATGTGCTCAGACAATTTGCCTGGTATGAATGTACACAGGGAGGGCAGGGGGAAGACACCAGAGTCCCCCTCCGTGCTGTAACCTTGCTTGTTGTGCATGTGTTGTATAATCGTCTGTCTGACGTACACCATGATCTCCGCCCTCCCCCCACACACTGAGGATGCCATTAAAGACTCCTGTGCTATATGACTGTTCCAGTTAGCGCCTCACTCCCCGTCACTTGTTGACTGACCTGTTGGCGGGTGTGATTTGCTGTTGTTCTGCTGTAGTGACTTAGATGGTGCCCAGATCTTGCCGCAGATGACCATCGCTGGGCGTCAGCTGCTCATCACAGACCCCCCTACTGCAGGCTCCATCTGTGCTCTCTGATCTTGTCCATCCACCAAGTGGTAGCTGTGGGCTCCACCCTGCCTTTTTTAGTATTATTTTACTTTTACAATTTGTGATGTTTGCTCCAGCCTCCTCCAAAGTACAGATTCCTTCTCACAAGGAGGCTGCTCCTAAAACTGGTTTTGGGGGAGGAGGGTCAAACCCAGTGGATGATGGCTCCTGAGGTGTGCGGGGCTGAGGGTGAGTAAAGAGCCTCCAAGAGGTCTGAGTTGCAATACTAGAGTAGCCAACGACTGAGTGCAATAGCAGAGACCAGGTGGCCCAGCTGGCCTGATATGGTCGGGTTCTTACTAATGCTGTTACATATCTCTGTGACCAAGGCAATACTAATTCCATTACCTTATATGCTGTACACATGCCTCTTCCCGTCAAACAGTACTAGAGTTCCAATAAAGAGATCTGGGAACTGTAATTTGGCTCTTGTGTGTGTCACTGCCTCTGCCTTTTCTTTGTGCAAGGTCTCTGCTTCCTATCCGGGTATCAGCCCCCAGGACCTCCACTCTACAGGAGGGTCTCCTAGGTTCTTTGTCTAGGCTCCTGGACTCTGTATGGCAAGTTCACTGATTTCTGCCTCAGGACACCTGGGGTCCATGGTTGCAAAAGTACAGCACACTAGAAATTCTGCAGCAGCTTCATTTAAATGATTCTTGGTTTAGGTGGTATCAATATGAATTTTCCTCCTTGGCAATACAGGAGTGTAGAATAAGCACACATGCTGGCTCCTTCTGTAAAGATGAACAGCGGGGAAATAGTTAGCAGTGTTGACCTTTTTAATGCTATCGTTAGGTTTCAGAGTTAACCTTTGGCAATGAATGGAACAGGTTACACCTCTTTAAGCAATTGTGTCAAGCTGCCTGCAGATTCAGCAAGACAGCAGTATGCTCTTTTACATTAGGATGACATTTTCAATGTTGTTTTGGCTTGTGTAAGACCTAGAAGTACAGAATCCAGTCCTCAGCTGATGTTAATTGATGTAGCTCTGCTTGAGCCAAGGAATTGCGTTGATTTGCACCAGGTAAGGATCTGGGCCCTCAGCAGCAGGTGTGGAATGGCAGCATACATAAGTGCTGTGATTACATTCCCTGTTGATCCAAGTCTCTGTAAGTGGGGGAAATAACCCTTATGCATGATGGTGAAATGCAATGATCAGAAACAGAACTAGAGGGTTTCAAGCCCCTGGGAATCTAACTCTGGGAAGGGCTTTCCATAACAAGGGAAAGGAAGCCATGTAAAATACTGAGCTATCAGCGGTTTTGTGGCTGATGGCCAAGTATCAATTAAAGATAAAACCTTTCTCTGAGACATTGAGAGAAACTATATATTTCCCCTCTGATGAGATAAAGCCATTTGCAAGCCAAGTTGGCTGAAAGCTGCACCACTGGCTTCATAATTATATTAAACTCCATGGCCTGGTTCCAGAATTGCCACTGTGTCCCTCCCAGATCAATGCTGAGTGGCTTCATTGTCTGGGTCTGAAAGCAAATCAGAGTCACTGTGTAAGTGCGCCAGAGCACCTGATTCTTTGGTGATGCAGGACCTAAGTGGCCTTTGCTACTTGAGCTCACTGCAAGATGAATCCCGAGTTCAACTTCTCAAGCTATGGTGACCTTCTTGCAGGTGGTAGAATTGGAAACGCAGGGTGGCTCAGCAGATACTCGGGTATCTAAGCCACTGCAACGCTGGACTGTGTATGAGCCAACAATATTTACAGCTCAGAGAATGCAAGGATCTTAGACTGGAACAGATGAAAGAAATTGGGGGCGATGCTGCAAAAAGAAAGATAACTGCCTGCTGTGATGAGAGAGGATTCCCTTAGCAGCGGCTCCAGAAGGCAGTGGTGCTAGGTCCCTTATCCAATTTCACTCCACAAGGAAGCAGCGTCACTAACTTGAAACTGTTATACTTTGACAAACTGACTGTTGGAAAGTGCTGATGGCAATGAATCCTCTTGTTGCAATTTGTACTAGAAAATGAGATGAAGCTCAAAGGGGAAGGGGTCCTTTGTTTTCCTCATTGGAATTCCAATGTTTTGATCAAAAAGTTTCGTCCAGAAACAATTTGGAGAGAAATGTTACCCAGCTCTAATTACCAGCTTGTGAACGCTGACAGCCCTAGATCTGCCATGCATCTGCTCAGGTTTATTCTGAAATTCCCATTTCTAACTAGAGACGGGCCAGAAGTGTAACCCTAGGACTGAACTCACCCAAATACAGGGGAAGTTCTGATGCAGGTAAGGAGTTCCCTGCTGATTTCTGTCTGCAAACATGTAAATCCAAACCTTTTGCTTCCCCTATCAGCTGGTTGCTAAAGCCCCCTGTTTTAAGTGATAAAATCATTCCTCAGGTCCTGTGGCTGAGCTCTGCTGGAGTTGGCAGCTTCCTACAGAACAGTTAATCAACTACACAATTATTCGGGGCCTGATCTAACACCCAGTGGAAACAATGCCACTGACTCCAATAGACAATGATAGGTCTAGTCCTTGAGACACCTGCATTGAGAAGGATGGGAAGCCAAAGAAGGCCTGCAGCTTTGGGGAGCAGGAAAAGGCAACTGCTGCCTAGGACTTCTATACTTCAGCAGAGCAGAGCGCCACTCTCATGCAACGTAGGACCCGTATGGGGGAATACAGTTTCATGTGCTGTTCCTAAATCCTGCAAAATGGATTTTGTCTCCTGACCATCTTAGGAGCTCGTGATTGCAGCCATCTTCCTCTGAAGCCATACTGGCCCTCCAAAAAGTCCTGTCCCTCGTGCTGTTAGAGCATGCATCTTGCTCCCATTGTCTCTCTCAGAAGATAGATTTAAGGTGCCCATTATTTTATGTTCTCATCTGGCCAGCACAGAGCTGTTAAAGTGATGGGTAGATGTGCCAGTGCTCGCAGGTGGCAGGAGAATGGCCCTTTGTGGCATGGCTACAGAGAAAAGATTTTTGGCAATCTATTGGCCAAAGTGGGAAATGATGAGGACACTTCCACACATGGTGCCTGGCCAGGGTGGGACAGTTCCATGTTTGTGCAGACAGCTGCACAGATGCAGATCTTTGCGCACGCACGCGCGCACGCACGCACACACACACACACACACACACACACACACCCCGTCCATTCATACGCACACATAGGTGTGCTGGGAAACATAGCTGCTGAAATACTGAGGCCCCTAAATGACTGAAATAGCCATACATAAAGTAATTCAGCAGACATCCCTGCACATGTTCAGACTGAGAGACAGACCAAAACACTCAGCATTAAATGACGGGAGAGATGAGGGGGCAGCTCACATAAGGGACACCAAATGGTTTGATTTCCTCAGTAAAATGACATCCTGAAAATGGGGAGCACTGCAACAGAGACACAGCATCACTAAGGGGAGAGAGAGATTGAATTAGAAGAAAGGGGATAAGGGTGTTTGCCAGAGAGCAGCTGTTAACATAGCTCAGAGAGAGAGAGAGAGAGAGAAAATGATTTCCAGTTTTCTTTTCATTCCCTGCATATCCCCTCCCGCTTTGTGGCTTCACACTTCTGGCAAGTAAGCCTACTGAAGGGAAATCACCTCTCTCGTTTTTCCTTTCTGCTTCCTCCTAGCAGTGCTGTCATCTCAATCAAAAGTAGACTATGGTTGGGAGTTCCCAAGATGCTTAGAGGAATGAGGCACTCAACTTTATTTTTGAGTGCCTAACACCCTTGGCACTGTTCTGAAAATCTCAGGCCACACTGAGTGTCAATAGGAGCTGAGCACTGAAATGTCAGCAAGCCTTTAAGTTGTGCTCATCTCAGGTTACTGCCAGAGACAAGGCATGGATACTGCATCAAGTGGCTTCTTTGTCAGGTGTCAAATCCAGAGGAGCTGTGTTTTCTTCCAGGAGCTGGTCCCAGGAAGCTGCGTATTGAGAAGCTGCAGCAGCAGACTCCAGGTAAGATATCGGTTGCCATGAAGAAGAGCACAAAATGGAAATGTGGTGACATTTCCATCTGGGTCCTTGCTGTGATGCCTCTTGTAAATTCATTCACTCTAACAGATGTGCCGAGGAGCATGGACTGCAGATGTGTTGTGGAGTTAGAAATGCGATCCCTCCCACATAAAATGTCTTAGTCCTGAGACATCAGCATGGATCTCCATTTTCCGTAAGGTAGGATCTGCTGTTAAGTGGCCTTTTTTCTTCCTCAAGCTTTCCACATGCTTACCTACCTGAACAGGAAGCACACAAACCTCTGAAGTGGTTAGCTATGGCTGGGTCTGCATGATGAAGGGCAGCATTTCTGCTGTAGAATAATCCACCCCAGCCAGGGAGAGAACAAGGCCAGCTTGAGGCAGGTACCTGGGTTAGCGTTAAAAAGGAGGACGCCCTCAGAGCCTTCATGAGAGGCAATGACATCCATTCTTAGGGCTTTAAAAGAATCCAGGGGAATTAGGTGCCCAAATCTCAATGAAAGTTGACTGGCTAACTTCCACCCACTCCTTTTAAAATCCCAGCTGTCCTCCCATTCCCACCAACAACTGCTAAAAGGGCAGGCAGTGCGTGGCCCATTCCTGGCACCATCTGACTGAGAAGATGGAAGCATATTAGAAAGTGGCGCTCGTTTCCTATCCCCAGTTTAAAGATGGGGAAAGTCAGCTCCGGGAGGACGTCACGGGTGTAAAGCAGAAGCCACAGGCACTACATCAGTTTGCACCAGTTGAGGATTTGGCCGGAAAGCTCAATTGCAACAATGGGAGGAGCTCTAGCACTGTCCATGGAGCTTCCCCCAAGGGACAGTCACGTACCAGTGTGGAACTGGGCCCTAAATCATTTCCCCTTCTCCCTCTTGCTGGTCCCACAGTGCATCACAATCAAGCAGAGAATCAGGGACCCTCACTCTCCGGCCCCCTTCTCTAACTGCGACAGTGCAATGTCTCCTGTGCTGAACTACCTGGTGCCTTTCTGCCACGGGTGGGCTACGAGACTGATGTGACCAGCCTGCTGTTCATCAGCGCAGCGCCTGATGGTGGTGCCTGCCGTGCAAACACGGCCAACCAGCAGGTCACTGGGGGAAAAACCAAGCCAGCGAGCAGAGGATGCAGAGATGAGTTATGCTAGCTGCTGCACTGGGGAACTCTGTTTACTAACAAGGCTCGGATGCCTTGCATGGGTCCAGCCAAGAGATGAGTTAATCCCAAAGTAGCTGTTTAAAGACAGTTGCTATAGAGTTTCTGGTGCAGCAGCAGAGAGTTGCTAGAGTCTGGAGCACTTAAGAGACAATATCTCTCCTCCAGGGGATTTAGCTCTGTGTGATCCAGTCTGGAGGGGATAGAGATATGTGCTCAGGATACAGTAGCAGGGTTTGGTGGTGATAAAAGGTGCATTATTTAACTAAATCCAAAGGGAGGAGGGAACTCCAAATAAAATGAATAAGCCATGCTGGGGTAAGAATGCTTTGTAAATGGTGCACACTTTCCCCTCGGGGAAGGATGTAGCTATAGCTACATGCCCTGCTTGGTTTTAACAATCACAATAGTTTGAGTCTTAGATCCATGGGGGCAAATCATTTTTGCAAATAACCAGTCTTCACCAGAACAGCAGGGACGCAGGACATTATGCCCATTTCACACAAGGGGAAACTGAGGGGCAGAGCGATTAAGGACCAGCTTTCCAAAAGAAAGCAGTATGAATGCTGCGTGCTGAGCTTGACTGAAAACCATGGTCGAGAAAGGACACAGAACAGATGACACTATTGTGCAGCAGCAATGTGGACTTCAGCTGATCAAGGGGTATTTATAAGGGAATCTGGTGTGTGTGTGGGGTGTGTGTGTGTGTGCGTGCGTGTGCGCGCGCGCTAGATTTCACTCCCATTCTTGCCAGCAAGCCCTTGGAATAAGTCTCTTTTGCCAAGACTTTTGCTGTTGGACTGTATTACGCAGCTCAACAGTGCCTCTAGGTATCAAACCATCATATTCATAGACAATGAGAGAGAGGAGGGAATAGGGAATGAGTCCGCAACATACTCACAAGATCTATTTCCTTCCCCAAAACAAAGAGACAGTCCCTCTCCTTGCCCCCCCCCCCCGGATTTAAAGCCCCCAAACCATTTGTACCATGCTTTATCTTATTTCCAGAGCAGGACAGAGAGAAAACTAGATGGGAGAAAATACAGGTGGACTGACAGGACAAGTGAAAGGCGGTCGGCAGGCGAGAGCAGAAAAAAGGCAGAAGGAAACAGACGGTGAGAGCATAGAGCAAAGACAGAAAGAGAAAATGGGATGAAGGCACTCACCCAAAAATAGATACTGGGCACAACATGCCTGAAGGTGGGTCTGTGATGAGCTGGAGGTTGTAATAAAAGGGATTTAATAAGCAAAAGAAAAAAATTGTAAAATTGGGGGCTGCTTTGATGTGTCCTTTGCTGCTGTGCCAAACTGTTGATTGCATTACTTTTAATCTAGGAAAGTAGCCCTGAGTGTCTGATCAGGCAGGAACAAAACGCAGCAGGGGTGTCAGCTTCTGGGCTGCCTCCCATTCATCAATATCTTTAAGGGAAAGAGACACATTGTTACATTAGCAATTGCTCTGTAGAAGGCTAGAGAAGGACTGTCTCTACCCTGCTTTGTGGGGATGACAATATTCAGACGAGCACTAGCCTATATAGTTGCGATATTGCACTGCAGCCTCGTTTCTCATTTTCTGCCACCCCTACATATTCTTCAGCACCTCAGCGAAAATCAGATCAAGCCAGGCTATGGGAAACAAAGTAAAGAGAAAAGATCCAATGAAAAATAAATAGTGTGTATGTATATTTAGACTGAGAAAAGGGCTCCTCCCACGTATTTCAGATTTAGCTCTGCATGTCCGTTTCCCTGAGTTTCACTTTGATGCTTTCAGACTGGCGTAGATCAGAACTAGTGTTACAACCACTCCCAAATGCCGTAGAAGAGAGGAAGATGGCAACGCTGTCTAAGGGTTAGAGTGGGGACTGGGCTTTGGGGGGCCTGGGTTTTCTTCAGCTGACTTGCTTTGCCCCCTTGAGCAAGTCTGTCACCCTGTGCCTTAGTTTCCCCACCTGTAAAATGAAGATAATTATATTTCCTGACCTTGACAAAGTGTGTCAACCAGATTTCCTGGCACCTGTTAACTCAATGCAAGGAACTGTTAGCATTTGTCACTGTAACATTAAAGCAGTGAGACTGAGAGAGCTAGCCAAGGCAATCTTGCTTTTGTACAGCACCTAGCACATTGGGGAACTGCTCTATATAACAGAGGCCCCAGACACTACTGCAATGAAAATTAACAGTAATTACAGAGATCACAACATTTTTACTATCTAGGGCTGGGGCTAACGAGGGATCCGAACCTCACTAAGAGACAGCTGCTGGATGCTGTGAGCTAGAACCACTGAAACCCTTGGGCCAAATTCTGCCCCTGAGACACAGCCCCTGCTGGTTGCAGTGGGAATCAGTGATGCACCTGGGAGAAGTTTGGCTTTTCATTGGTTCCTTTGAAGACAGCAAAAGCACAGGGCTGGGGGGGTGGCATCCAAAAGATGTGGCCTGTCTCCTGACAGCAAACAGTCAACCTGTCACCTGAGATGACTCTGTTGTCTGCAGCAGGTAGAATACTTGGATCTTCCCCTTTGCTGGAGTTGCATTTGTGCAGGAAGGTCAAACAAGCCCCAGATGCACCTGATTCTCCCACTTCAGTTCACATGCTCAGCCACCAACCCTGCCTTCAAAGGCACCTGGCCCACTAGGCACTTCTGAGTCTGTGGATAGCTGGTCAAATGAAAGGCGAGTGGCTGGAGCCTGAGACAAGCTGTTTTCCTGCTCATCCTGGTGTATAGAGATCTGCCTGAGGCCCCTGTCAGACACATTTTAATGAGGCTGTTTCTCAATTCTTGATGCTGAAAGGGCTGAATGAAGCTGCAGTCCGTGTAAGGTAGATTCAAGGGGGTTGGGGGGACAACAGTGGAGATTTCTGCAGTGGCGAGGTTTTGATTGAATATTTGTTGGATGACACTGAAGATACGTAACTTACTGAGTCATTGGACTTGTGCTGTGCAGCCAGAATGTGGGAGACTTTCTGGTAGTGGCCCTTCCTCTATCACTTACTCAGCAATGCTCTCTTGCTCTGCTATTCTGTGTATCACACCAGCACCAAGAGGTACTTCAGCTCTGACTCCTGACTCTGGTGCACGGCCACTGACTCTGGATGCCTATTCCTGACCATCAGCTCCTGCTGTAACCAGTGGATATGACTGCCTAGGCACTGACGCCTCTGCAGGATACAGGAGTGGCACAAAACAAAAGACAAGTCTTGTGGCACTTTAAAGAGTAAAACTTATTTTTTACTTGAGCTTCCTTGGGCAAAGTCCCACTTTGTCAGTTGCCAGAATGGAGAAAAATGTTCACTGAAAAAAATCTTCCAGTGTGCAAGTGAAAGATAAATCCTGTGATTACGTTTGCTGCACCAGGTCAGATTACTTAAGCAAATCAAACAAGTTGTATAGATTCAAACACAGCATATCAGAAAGTGGTGAGGTTGAGAGAGATGCCAGCCAGCACACCAGAGCACGTGTAGGTAGGCCAGACATGTTGGATATATTTGGTCCGCCTCGTTTTTTGAAATCTGACTGTGCCCATGTGCGGGTGGTTTTTTCACACTGTTTTAGTTATCTTTAGTAAAAAGACACAGCACTCCCAGAGGGTATGTCTGCATTAGAGGCTGATTGCCAAATAAGTTAACACATTGGTAAAAGCTAGTCTAGACACTCCTCAAGTGTTTTTTCACTCCAAGTGTTTGTGGTTTAACCTTGGGTTTGTCAGTTAACTCAATTACTCAAGGTAAAACATTCTAGACCTGGTCAAGGCTGGATAGTTTTGGCAGCATAGCTATGTTGGCTAGGAGTGTGAAACAGTCATTAACATGACTATGCCAGCCAAAGTCCAAAAGTAGATGAATTTGTCAATATGAATCCATTTGGCAACATGGTTGAAGCTATACCACCAAAAGAATATACGAGTGGCCTAAGAAAGGATGTTAGCCCTAGTCTACATTTAGGGCTTTTTTGGTGGCAGTTGATGGCCAGTTGCGCAAGGAATGTAAAATTCATTGGATAACTGGCAGCAACTTTCTTAGCCACCGTTATGCATTAGGGGAAAGCCGAACCACAAATCACTTGCGGTCGCTTCTCCTATGCCTCCTGGGCTTCCAGGGCCAACTTCTGGGAGCAGTGCGGTGAGTTCCTATTTGCCGTGAACTGCTCCCACAACGCCAAGCTGATGGCGGCGATTTTGCCGCCATCAGTGGAGACATACCCGTAGATTGGAGGAGGGGATCTGAGTTATTACAGAGACGTCTTTCTTGAGTGTTTAACTGGTGAGACTTGCCCACATGCTCAGGGTTTAAATGATCACCATATTTGGGGTTGGGAAGAAATATTCCCCCAGGGCCGATTGGCAAAGACTATGGGGATTTTTCACCGTCGTCTGTAGCATGGGCATGGCTTGCCTGCTGGTGGATTCTCTATACATTAAAGTCTTTAAATCATGATTTGTGGACTTTAATAACTTAGTCATAGGTTAGAGGCTTGTTGCTGGAGTGGGTGGATGAGGTTTTGAGGCCTGCATTGTGCAGGAGGTCAGACTAGATGATCATATTGATCCCTTCTGACCTTAGAGTTTATGAATCTGTAAGAACTCTTCCTGGTTTAAGCCGTATCTCCAGTGCTGTAAACCCTTGTAGGTGTAGACTAGACCCTACTGTAGACATACCCCAACAGGGTTAACTGTTTCTAGCTAAGTAAGGATCAGTGAAGCCCAGTCTAGGTGTGGAAAAAACCTCCTGCTATAAATATTTTGGATAGATGTGTGGTTGGTTTTGGTTTTTTTGGGGGACGGGGTATTTTTGGTTTTAGTAGGGTGTTTAGTGTTTTTATGAGGTTTTATTTTGGGGTTTTTTTTGTTTGGTTTTTATGAACTGAAATATACTGGTAAAAATCTAGTGTAAAAGCAGTTACAGTGGTGTAAAAGTGATTTATACTAGCATAATTTCTTCCCCTTCCCACATGGGATTGGCTATGCTATTATAAGGCTCTTTATACCTGCATTGGGTGGTGGAAGGGGACATAGCCCAGAGCTCCCATCCCACGCCTGATCTGTACTTGACCAAGCTGGTGAAGCTAATTGTCCAACCAGCAGATCAAATCTGAGGTGAATCCTGGTCACATGGCACCTGAGAAAAATTGTTCATATGCTAAGAAGACTGCATCCACACCAGGGCGGTTATACCATCGTGGTGTAGTTAAAGTAATGCAACTTAAGGCCCTAGTGCTCAGTGGTGTTTAAACAGGTGTTAAAATGTGCTAAGTGATAAATTTTAAAACACCACCACCACTCTTTCTCCAACGTTAGATGAGCTCTGAGTGCCCAGCCAAGTGGTATAGCTAGACTCTCTCTCTCTATATATATATATCATAAAAATAAGCATGAAGCAGATGCAACACCACATGACTTAGGTCACTAATCACACAGCATAAATACAGCGACTGGTTGTCACAACTGATGCAAAAATGAGTTGCAGAACATTGCGGTGAATAACAAAGACATATGAAGACACTCAGGACCAGTTAACTACCTGCAAAAGAGGCTAGACTGGGATTTTGTCCTCAACAGTCATCTGTGGCTGGTGACCAATGTATACTGCTTTAAAGCAGGACTTGTTCCTGCTCAGAGTACCCCAGCTCCAGCAATGCAACTAGTGACTTTGCTATCTTTGCAATGAATTTCCCATCCATGTAGCTTCACCAGCCATTAACATCAAAGGACCAGTGTAGATGAGACCTGGATTTCTAGCAAATATGCTTAGTCATGAAGAGCTCAGCCAGCCCCTAAATGCGCAAAGCCATCTTGTCATCAATATTTACCATCCCCAGCACAGATCCATCTTGTCTTACCCAGACTCTCAGCAGTTGAATTTAGCAGCAATCCATAGCTCTGCTGGCTGTGCCTTCCCTGTGTGTCCATTCCTGCTCTCACACTTCAGGCTTTTACTTTAATGGGGGTTGGATTGAGGCTTTGGCAGCAGAGTCAGAGAACAGCTTGTTGATTATGTCCAATTCCTGGTAATTTAATGTGATGCAAGCTAATGAATAAATGAGACCCTGAATAGCATCATCTTACAGGTAAAGAGTGGCAGTCTCAACCTATTTTTGGCTAGAGTGAGAGATCCTCATGCAGATTTATTTTACTTTCTTCCTTACACAGAATCGATGGAGTATTCTGCCTTAAACTTCTTGTCACCAGGACAAAGCACTTTGCAGCACAGAAGAAAATGACCTAAAATGTCCTTTTCCCTACCTTATTTCTCTGATTCAATGAAATGGAAAAGAATAACAAATCAACTGTGATCATAAAATTGTTAGGAGCAATGTAAGGGAAAGAGAGAATTTTTTTAGGGGAGACATTAGGCCCCACTAAAAGCTCCTCATCTTTACCATGGGAATAACCCTGCCTGAATACACCCAGGTAGGTGAGACTCAATCCATTAAAAATTGTGATGTGCTCAGATACTGAGAAAATGGGGACTCTAACCTATCTCAGCACCTACAACCTTTGTTTGGACTTGGATAGTCTGAATGAAGTAGTTTGAAGTTAGTTTGAACTACATGCAGTTTTTTAGTTTGAACTAAAAAAGCAGCAAGTTCAAACTGAAATTTAGTTTGAACTAAAAACCCGCACTGAGTTTGAACTAACCACTAGTTCAAATGTATTTAGTTCAAACTTGCATGTCTCCATTGGGCTACTTTGAACTAAAAATGCAAATAAGTTTCAACTAAGCAGTTAGTTTGGAGTAACCAACTGAACTAACTAATTCAAACTAACCTTTGATTAGGCCAAACTAAATTATTTTTTAGTTCGAAGTAGCTAAAGGCTAGTGTAGACAGGGTTTAAATTAGTCCAAACTAAGTTTAGTCCAGATTAATTTGCTAGTGTAGACATAGCCTAATTAGTGCCCAAGTCAAGACTACAGATAATGAATTCAGATCAACAGGCTCACTCTTTGGTACTTCATCTAGCTAAAGCAACACTTCAGTGAGACTACACTAATGCTGCTGAAGCACTTTTTGCTCCTCATTTGAAGGACAATGTATGATTAGGCCACCAGAGAGCCTCCAGAGAGGAATTTATTTAGGTCCTATATGTGAGCTATTTAATAAAATATGAAAGTCCCCATCTCCCATCAGCAGCCCTGTGGGCTGTCCAGGCTCTGTTTCTCCTAGATTTTAATTGTCATTTCTTAATGGACCTTCAGCCTCAAGAAGCAGAGGTGCATCAGTCAGGTTGGCGCATCCCCCCAGTCAATGGTGTTTAGCAATGTGTAGCCCAGCATGCGTCCAGCAATCCTAGAAGAACTAATATTTCTTTGGTGCTGCACCTTGGCTTGAAGAGAATTTTTACACTAGGCTGTGTCGGTTTGATCCCAAACCAGGGAGGTGCTGAGTGCCTTTGCCACAGGAGGACTGGCCCTTTACAGAGCCATGGGACCAGCTGTGCCAGTGTCATAATTAGGTGCCTAAGGGGACAGGACTAATTGGGGTCAGATGACAGCAATGGGGCCTCATTGAAAGGCAAAGAACTTGGTTATGGGGAAAATGACAAGGAGTAACTCAGGTTCCTGGAAAAGACCCTGAACCACACCCAGGAGGACTTCAGAGAAGTAGGCAAGGAGTCAGGGCTCCATACCAGCACAGGGAGAATGGAAAGGAAGCCCAGAAAGGGCTAGAAACTGAGGCCAGAGGGTGGGCTGAAGAAGGACCCTAAAGGGAGTGGGAGAGTTGCATTCTTTTGTTACCCTGGAAGAGGTTACCTTTAGCTGGCACCATTGCTGGAGGGCTAAATAATATCACCAACCCAACCTGAGCAGAGAAGGCTGAGGGAGCACACTTCAGAGGAGAAAAGTGAGGTAGCGTCTGTCTGCAGCCTCTTGTTCAGCCAGCATATGGAGCAGGCATGCCTGTGACAGCCTCCGAAGAGGTGAGGAATTCCTGCAATACCAATTGAAGTCAATGCAACTTGAGGGCTTCTTGGGGGCTTCTTGGTACTTCTCCCCTGGACATGGCAGAGAGGGAAGCTCATGGGATCTCCCAGAGCCCCTATTCTGCAAGGCGTTTGTAGAGAGGGAAACCAGCACTGTGGGTCGTTACCCCCTACAGCCTGGGGCTGGGATGTCTACACTGCACCCTAATCCAGGCTCTGATTTGACTGTGAGCCTCAGCCCTGCCTTCTATCCATACACAAATCAGTCTGACTTGGGTCAGCAGGCTCTCCAGAACTGATTCCCAGGCCCCTGCAAGGGAGTGTATCAGAGCCCAATGGCAGCTCAGGCTTCAAAACTTGAGTCAGAAGCTCCAAGTAGAGTTGCATTCACATAGCTATGAAACCCTAGGCCAAGCAACTGTAAACCCAGGCTTACAGAAGTGCAAAAGCTCAAGCATGGGCTTGGAAACCCCAAGTCCACCAACTCCAAACCCAGGTTTCCAGTGCAGTCTAGACACAATCTGTGCAACTCCATTCCAGTTCTGAGAACACAATGAGAAGGCCATCACCGTAGCGTGAAGGAAGAGGCATGATCCGGATTTTACGTTTCCTCAACAGTTCTCTCAGTCTCCTAATTTTAGCTGATTCATGGAGTTTCAGAGGCTCAGCAACCCGGTGTTGCTTTAAGATGCTTAGTCAAGTTCATAGGAGATTGAGCGCTGTGTATTTTTAGCCCACCGGGTAGCTGAGTGGTATTAAAATGCAGTCAGTGTTACAGACGCTCGGCGAGAATCAGTATTCCAACACAAGCCTCTCCGTGCCAGCATCTTCCATTGAGTGTCTGAAAAACGAGTTACCATGGAGACCAAACTCCAAGGCAACAGAACTTCCTGTCAGAAAGCAGCCACACAGGTAGAAAGATGGTCCAATCGCAATGCAAGCCTCTTCGAGAATGTCATACAGTTCATCTCTAGAAGGCAAATGGCATCAATAAATCCTGTCTCCTTTCTCGTCGCAGGTACGTGAGGATAAATGAAAATTTGGACAATTAGGCTGAGGACCTCCAAGGAAGGGTGGTTTAAAGGCATAGGGTGAGATTTTTATTTAATTTTATTCTTGGTGCCTTCCTAGAGTGATCTGATGATTTCTCTCTTGCAATTCATCCACCCCCCCTACCACCCTTCACTGGTGGTTTCAAAAAGTCAAAGTCATCCTCAGAAAGGTAAGTATGAAAAATCAAGGACCTGTGGAGTGACTGCAGGCTGGCTTTAGCCTGAAAAACAAACACACGGCTGTGGAAGAAACTATATGAGGCAAAAGCCAAGAAAAAGATGGTTCCTCTGGGGACGATAGAACCAGATATTACTCCCCTGAGCTTCTCTTCTAGGATTAGATGAATTAAATAAACAGAGCTCCACTTCATTTTATGAGTAACATCCATTCCTGGACCTTCGCCTCTCCCAGTGGCCTGATTCCCAGCAGCTTGGTTCTTCCACACTTGCATCCTGTGCATAAATTTTGTTAGTCTTTCGAAGTGCCACAGGACTCCTTGTTTGTTTTGCTGAACTAGACTAATGCGGCTACCCCTTTGGAACGTTGACATGGTTTCCTTGATTTTCTGGCCCATCAAATCTCTTTCTCTCTGGTCTCGCAGCTGCCCTGGAAGTTTAGAAAAAGAATTAGTTCTTGCTAGGCATCACAGGAATGACTGACATTTATATAATCCCTTTCATTGAGAGAGTACTGAAGCCCTGGCACAGAGTACAGGGATCATGCCACCTGTCTCTGAAATACAGCCACCACTGGGAAGGAAGGTGGCAGCTTTTCAGTAGCACAGCGATGCTGTAGAAAGCAAAACTTGATTTTCCTCAGCTGCAACACAAGGGGAATGCTTGGCTCATATGAGGAGTCCTAATTCTTCCTTGGTCACCTAAGAAGGGAGACATCTCATCCCAGGGTTATATGTCACCTCCCAGGACAGTCACCAAGGAATTAATTTGTCTCTCTGCAATTAGGCAATTGGAGTGAATAATCACAAGTGGTCACAATGCTTGTCGTCTGCCTTGTTTGGCAGAGCTGGTCCAGCATTGACTTGGAAGCATGTCCTATGCTGAGTCACCTTAGGCTCCATTGTGTTCGTGCAGTATTAGCACTCCAAGGTCCTCTTTTGGGCCTGCCTTTTTTATCTTCGCAATCCAACAAGATCAAAGTCCCAGATGAGCAGCAAATATGTTGGCTCATCTCCAGTCACTGTCTCCTTCCCCTAGTGTCACACAACGCTGGCATCAGCAGTAAAAATAACAGGAGTTGAGGAACAGAACCAAAGCACCTTTCATGAAGCACCGTTCCACGACAGCCTCACCTACTTCACCTTGGCTCTTTAAACCAGGGCAGGCCCCATAGCTGGCATCAGGCAGTTTATCATGCAATACCCAGAGGAGTTACGGTACAATTCAGAACATGTCTGCGGCCTTGCACTTGCAAGTAGCTGTACCAGTGCAATCTGAAAAACCCATACAGTTGGGAGGTATTGTTCTCAATATGGTTGTAACACAGTAGTCATGGATACTGAGGCTTTAGATTAAGGAGCTGCATTACAAAGGACTGGGCTTATGGGGCCAGATTTACAGCTGATGCGTAGGCAGTGTAATTGAGACGCCCTTATGCTCAGGGTCCCTTAGACTTACTTATGCCTGCTCAATGGATGTGTTGAACTGGTGTAAGAAACTATCTCTTTCCCACCACCTAAGCCCCACCCACTCGTGATGTCAAAATGAGATGCCAGTCATTGAGGATCGCACAAGTCTTCCTGATAGGCTCGACCTTGTTGTGTCCTGTTTGCTTTGAAACAGTTAACAAGGTCAGAATTAAAATCGTCATCAGCAGGCTCCAGGGTTAACTCACAGTTGAGATGAATGAAAGGAGTTTGCCGGGAGACTCAGGTTGAGGTCACCACATCGGTTACACTCCACTCATTTTAAGAAGGTTTCATGCTAGTGGCTTCAGCAGTCAATGAAGTTAGCAGATGAAGGTTTTAAAAAGCTGACTCTTTACAGCACTAGATGAGCCCCCTGGAAAGAATAACATTCAGAACAGACCAGTCTGGTTTGACCTCTGTTATCTTTAAATGCAAGGGGGTATATTACTCAGAGAGTCTCAAAGGGGTAGCCGTGTTAGTCTAGTTCAGCAAAACAAACAAGGAGGCCTGTGGCACTTAAAGACTAACACTTGTATTTATTGCATGAGCTGTCGTGGGAGAAAATCCCATTTTGTCAGATGCTTTGAAGAAAGAGAGTCTCATTTACCCCACCATACATATAACGCTTCTGAAATTTGCCTTTTGCCTACAGAGGCATCAAAGAAAGCTGATCTCCATTGAAAGCTATTAGACACCCACTTCCTTCAAAGCCACAGCTTCTGCCTATGGTAGCTTTCACGTTGCACTCATGTTGCATTGCAATGTGGTCTGTGACTTTGGACTAACAGTGTGGAGAGGTGGTTGTTAGCCCCAGATCTGCCGCTGAACTCCTGTTTGACCTTGCCCTCCCGCCTGTCAGTCTTGTTGTTCTGGACTTTAAACTCTTGGTGCCAGCAGCTAGCTATCATCATGAGTTTGTGTACAGCACCTGGCAGAGAAGGGTTCAAATTTTTGGTTGGCACTTCTGCAGCATAAATACTCTCAATCATTCACAGCTAGCATCTAGTGTTTTCCTTACTGACTGATGCAAAATTAGTTTTCTTCTGTGTATGTTCCCAGATCATTTGGTGCTATCTGAACCAAGTGTGTACAATGGGTGAAATCCAATTCCTTGTGGCCAGGGTTTGAGCGAGTCCTATGCCCTGTTTACACTCAGTTCCTGAATAGAAAGGGTAAACAGCAAGGTGGCACTGTTTCTTGTGCACCAGTTCTGGCCAAGATGCCTTCACCTCTCTGACCTTTTGTCTTATCTCACTTGGACATATGAAAGACTCAAAACAAGAAAATGAACTGTGAGCACAAAGCTGAGATCTTGGTTTCTATTTATCCCTCTTTCCATGGAGCTAACATTCAAAATGAACTGTAGCTCTGAATTCCAGCTGAACTGACACCCAAGGGATTTTTCCTGCCAGACAGATGTTCTATAAGTCACCTTGTTATGGGCATGATGACTAACACCACCATGTGCTTCTCTCCCACCCTCCACAAGGAGCTCACAGTAGGGATAGAGAGTTTGGTCCTTTGCTTATGGAAGTTGGGGGTGGGTGGAAATCAGGACTAGAAGAGGTTAAATGACTTGCCCCCAAATCCAACAAGAAGTCTGTGGAAAGCCAGGAATTAAACTTTGTTCTCCAGCAAAATAGGGTGGAGGTATAGTTTCCTGCTCAAGCAGATACTCCCAGGCTACTAATGTGTATATCCCTTGGCTGGTGGGACAGGCTGTCTGCCTGTATGCAATCCCATCTGAAACCTTTGGTACCTACTTGGATGGCTAGCCCATCCATTCACCCAAGCAGCCAAAGCCACCATCTTTTGTTTTAGGGCATGTGCATGTCTGCCTCAGATGGAAATTACAGCTCCACTCCAATGCAGACATGCCCACAGCTGGCACCTTTCCTACAAGGTCGCCTCATGGCCTCCTTGCTGGGGCCTGTGGCATTTTACCAGTTAATAGCAAAATTGACTGAGAAATAGCAATTGCTTTTCATGGAAAAATTAGAAAAAATGTTTTATTTTTAAGCCTTGCCCTTCACCCCCAATTAATTTCATTAATAAAATGTGGGAGGGGGTCAATAGCCATTTTTTTGTTTAAAAATGATTTTGAAAAACTCCACTGATTTTTTTTTAACTGAAAACCCAGCTGAAAGCCAAAATATTTTACTGTAAAGGTTTTTTTTCTGCTTTCGATTTATGATTGGCTGGTTGAGGGGGGTGGTGGTGGTTTTTTGGGGTTTTTTTTTTTAGTCCAAACTGAAAATCTTCTGTGGGAATGTTTGTTTTGAGCTAAAAGCATTTTCTATCCAAAAATATTGCAGTGTGACCAGCTTTCATGAATAATCAGTTTGCTATTATAAGCATGAACTCAGCGTAACAGTAAGGAATGGGAAACAGCATTGAGCCAGTAGGTTATTCATCTGTGTTTGTGGTGTATTTATCCCCAGCTTGTTTCTAGGCAAGCTAGCTTTGGAAAATGTTTCCCTTCCCTTATTATGGGTAATAATAATAAAAGTTCAGTCTGACACCTATGGCCTTGTAAACCACTTGTCTTCTACCAGCAACTGAGAAGAATCACGCTCAAGGACGTTCAGTGGCAGATTGACTATTAAACCGTGAGCCATTACAAGGTATGACTGAGAATTTACACCGAGGCAAGGTGTGATATTAAGTATGGGACTGAAGGCTGTCAGTGTACCTAAGCAGGAGTTGTGTTACACAGTCAGTCAGACTCTAGCACATGATAATTTTATTGCTACCCTTGGATAACTTTCCGCATGGTGATGCATAATTTGAAAACAAGTGGGAGGTTTGGTTCCAGCTGTCCCTGGTAAGGTGGGGGGAGATCTCAGACTGAGAGTTTGCACAAAACAACGTGTGGGGAGGGAATGGAGCAACTGCCCCACGCTGGCCAGGGGAGGGTTAAAGATGGCCCAGGCAGAGCAGACAATCAGGCTGAGGTGCTGCTGAACAAATGGGAGCCCAGGACCTGGTAGAAAGGCTGGCTGCAGAGTTGGCCTGGGGTGGTCTCTCTGGGCTGCTGGAGGAGAAGGGCCTGGTTGTTTAGGGGCTTTGAGATTAGCACCTGGGACAGCTTCTATTAGGTGGCAGGGCTTTGCAGAGGACTGGGCTAGAGGCCTTGGTAGAAGGAGCTAGACTGTTGGAGCTCAGGAGGAGCCAGAGGAAGAAGCATGGGAAGAGGTGAAGACAGTATGGGGACTGTGGGGAAGTGGCCTCGGGAATCTTGTTGGATTGGGGCATCAGATGATGCCTGGTGTGAGGTGTGTAGGCTCCCTGGGCTGGGGCCCAGAGAAGTGGGCAGGCCCAGGTCCCTCCCTGCTACTTCCAAACTGCTGGTGAGTTGCCAGAGACCAGAGGCAGCTCTGGCAGCCAAATAGTTTGCTGGGACTGGAACCTTCCCCTGAGGGCTGCGTTGCCCAGAAAAGGACTTAAAGATGTGCAAAGCACTGGTTGAGGGCTACTGGGTCTATTCCCCAAAGACCATCACCAGGGGTCCCCACCAGGTGTCTGAGGGGTTCATGACAGGGGGAAGCAGGTATGATAATAGGACACACATTAATTTTTTTACTGATTAGAGGCTCTTTAGAGCAGAGACCCACTTTGTGTTCTGGTCTGTACAATGGGATCCTGATCTGGGACTGGTGCTGCTAAGTGCAACAAGAACACAATTAATTGACAATAATTCACAGCATAGGGATGAGTAAAAGAACGTGTTGGCTCTTTAAGGACAATTTAGTCTCCAGCACAAGCCTTTCATAGGGCCCAGCTGGATCCCAAATTGTTCCTAGATTCTTAGATTGTGCACTGGATGGAGGTGTATCCAGGCAACTGCAAGTGCAGCCCGATGACTGCAGCCATTTCTCTCTGCTGTTGACCTCTCCACAGTGGCCCCTGCCTTTATGATGTTCTTGTTATTGCAATATAGTCTATGCATCTACCTTTACTGACCACTGCTGGCATCACAGTGACACAGGTGCATTTGCTTTTTGTCCAGCTAACAGCCTGAGGGAAGCACTAAGTAATTATGTCTGCCCTGGGGTTGAGGAGCCAGCGGGCGGACGAGCAGCCACAGTACCATGGTCACCAGCAGAGATGTGTAAAACGTTTCTACCTAGGAGAAACTGGATCTCATTTCTGTTGCTGTGGTCTCTGCAAGTAACTCATAGTTAGGGCTCTGACAGGGCAAGCACATGATTAACCAACCAGCTGAGGGTTAATGAACAGCTCTAAGCTCAAGTGGCACTGCCCGCTCACTTGCAAAGCTGATCAGGCCTGGAACAAGGGCCTAAAAAGGGGCCATGCAGCTCAATTACTTGCTGTCCTGGAAGAAGAACAGATGTCCACATCAGCTCCTGGTCAAGAGTATGGCTGAGAGCAAGACAGGTCCTCTCAGTGCTGCCTGTCTAAGTCTATTGAGGAGAAGGTGGGCTGGACGCTTAATAATTACTGTATAACCCTTATCAGTAATTCACCTGTGGGTGTTCAGCTGGACTCTGACCTGCCAGAGGACCCTTGATGCAAGGGAGATCAGCTATGGATTTGTCTTTTGTTTTTCTCCTGCTTGTGGACCTTTGGTAGCAGCGGTAGGGTTACACTACTGTAAGACTCAGATGGCTGGGTCTCACCATCTGGAGCTTGTGTTATTGATACACTGGAGGCTGGGTGAGTACGGGGCCCAGTCACCCCAATCGGTTAGGGTGAGAGACCCAGCCCACCAAAGGGACTCAGCTCAAATGGGTGAATTTTGCCTTGTTGCAGGTGGAAACCACTGGAGTATATGGCAAGTGCTAGGTGTGAGTTGCAACCCACTCCCAGCTCCATTTGCCTGAAGAACGATGTGTGGATTGTGGCATATACAAATGTGTGTGACCTCTACCAGTTTGCATGAGTCAGACTATGAGCAGGTAGGAAAACAAGTGGCACATAGGAGTGTGTGAGTGGTTGTGAAAATGCCCAAAGAGATGGTAAAGATGCTCATCTTCAGGCCACTTAACAACACCCACATGAATTCAGACATGTCAAGTTCCTCTTGACTTGAAGCTTTCCTATCAGCCTCACATAATGCTGATCATTATTTGCTTCCAGGAAGTTCTGGGTCTTGCTTCTCCAGGCACAGCTCAGTATGAATATGATGTAAGGACATTCTGGGTCCAATTCTTTCCACAATTCCAAATCTACACATTGTAGATGGCCTTCAGGAGCAGTACAGGCGCCTTAACCCAGTGTGAGTGACAGAAGACTGACTGGGTGGGTGCACTGGAAACAGAATGCAGTAAACCAAATTCAACACAAAATCGCTTAAGATAGGAGACCTTTCATTTAAAGACTGTATTGCAGCAAGCTGATTGGATTTACCAAGGTAAAAAATAAAGCCAAACATCTGATTTTTAGAAAGCAGGGGAATTTCACTGGGGGAATTCTTCCAATCTTCCATGACTATAAATGCCTCTGCTCACAGAACTAGCCTTTCAGATTTAGGCCTGGACATCCAGAAATGAATAATGATGCCTCTGACATGATGCATAGTTCAGAAAGACTGCAAGTGGAAGATCTGTTTAAAATGTCTGGGTAGTCTTGCACATTAAGCACGACCATTGTTGATCTACTGGAGTAGTTGTCAAAAACTGTGCTATCTTTGGAGGCAACAATTAATAATACTATATCTAGTTCTTCTGTAGTGTTGCATCAGTGGATGCCAAAGCACTTTACAAAGGATTATTATCCCCATCTTCTTAGAGACTGGAGTGGGGGAAGAGGTAGGGAGAGCAGATCAAGATGGACACCATCAGCAGCATTCCCGGCTTTAGTATTGCTTCTCATTGAGCAAGGCTTGGCTGTGGTCTTGCATTTCTGAGACAAGCACACTGTCATCTTGACTCCTCAGTGGAAAGATCCAGTGTTTATCGCTGTTTCTACAGTCATAGTCCAAAAATCCATGGTCTTCACTTAAATAGAACAGCTGTACTAGGGCAGACCAATAATCCATCAAGGCCTGCATCCTGCTTTTAACAGTGGCCGCTGCCAGATGATTTTAGCAGTTGGAGGCTTAGGGATACCCAGCGTATGAGCTTCTGGCCCTGACCATCTTGGCTAATAGCAATTGATGGACCCATCCGCTGAACTTTTGAACCCAGTTATGCTTTTGGCATTTACAACATCCCCCACCAATGAGTTCCAAAGGTTGGCTGTGTTGTGTGAGGAAGTACTTCCTGATGGTCTGTTCATCTCATCAGGTGACCCCTATTTCTTGTTATTGGAAATGCAAACAACACTTCTCCATTCATTTTCTTCACCCCATTCATGATTTTACAGCCCTCCATCCTATCTCCTCTTAATTGTCTCTTTCCCAAGCTCACTTGCAAACCCTCACTGCTTGTTTCTCCCTGTCAAGGATCTTCCCTGGAGGCTTTGCAATTACTTGATTAGAATATTGCTCAGACTGTAAATAGGCACTTGTGAAGAACACAATATTCAATTTACATGTGGACAGACATAGATAAACATCATCTGTCTGAAAGAAATCTTTCTTGCCCTCTAACTAGCCTGTCATAGATTTGAAGTACATAATTTTCAGAGTTTACACATCAGACCTCATGTATTAACCATCCATCTATCTCACAGTGCTTATGATGCCCACATGACCCAGGCTTTCTCAACAGTGACCTTATGTGACACACTTTAGTGAATTAGTATGTAGAAGTCAGATCTAGAGGATCCCTTTTTGCACCTTCTGTCAGTCGGCACCAAGAGGTCCTTGGGTCACATAGGAGGAGGAAGAGTTGGTGCTAACCACACATGAGCACAGGGTATCTGCAGGTACCTGCTCTGGTTGGCATCTGACTGACTCCTCTTTTTGCTTTTCCCACAAAGCAGTGGAGAGAGTAGAGTCCATGTGAGTCCTACTTTGCCAAGAATGTGAGGGGTCTCCACTACTCAGTTCTGGGTTGGTGAGGGTGGCACCCCTTCCCCTGAAGTGCAGCAGTCCCTCCTTTGGCAGGGACTGCTACCAGCTTGTATCTCTGGGGCTTGTCCCTTGTAAAAGCCATCTCCAGCAGATTCACATTCAGAGAATAACAAAGGTTAGCTTTTTGTCTTGAAGAGTCTAAAAAAAGCTCCAAACTCCACACAGATGAATTGCCTCCTGCCATTGCATGTCACTTACAGTTCTCTCCATCATTAGCCTTTTGTTTTTTTCCTTGTGCGACTGCGAACTCTTGTTCATCATTGCTTTCTGCACTAAGAAAACGGAATTTGCAAAACAGCCTGCAGCACAAACAAATTGCAGCGCTCCAGGAAGCTACTGATGCTAATATTTCAGGAACCTGCTCAGTTTTGCCAAGAGGCAAGGTTTCCTTCAGGGAGTGAGTGCTTTTGGTTTCTTGTTGGGCGTCGCTGAGGAGTCCTGATGTGTGCCTCTGACCTGGGCAAAGTGAAGTACACACGAGGTAGATGCAGTCCTTAAATATGAGGGTTATTAATATTATATTATGAATTGACTGCATTCTAGTACCCTTTAGGTGTTTGACATTTAACCCTGAATTTCTTTGGCCTCCCCCATCTTCTACACCTGCTCCCTCCAGTCACCTCCAAATCATTAGAGCCCTGCAAATCCACGGATATCCGCAGATGTCTGCATCCACGGATACAACACAGATATCCACAGACCATTTCTTTTGGATGCATATCGGATAAGGATCCACATATTTTTACCTGCACAGAACTAGAACCTTGCAAATATGTGGATATCCCCTGATAGTCGCGTTATATCTGCATCCACAGATACAACACAGATATCCACGGGCCATTTCTTGTGGATGCAGGTTGGATATGGATCCACGTATTTTGTATCCGTGCAGGACTCTACAAATCGTCTTTCAGTTCTGGCACAACTCAATCATTAACTATTTGTATTGCCATTGTAAAGTTAGGACCTCTTGTGCCAGCTGCTGTACACATACAGAAGAAAAAGAAAGTCCCTAGCCTACAAGGCCTACAGTCTAAGGGTCTTCTGCTGGAATGTGTGCTGAGGCCATCATTTCGACTATGTCCACACGAGGCTTTTATTTTGAAACAACAACTGTTGTTTTGAAATAAAAATTGTCATGTCCAAACGACCTTTCTTTATTTATTTCGAAATGATGGAACCCCGTCATTTGGAAATAACATCTGTTGTTTTGGAACAATAAAACCTCGCCTGAAAGCGAAATAGCCATTGTTTTGAAACGGTTGTTTCGAAACAATGCTGTTCGGATGTGTTATTTCAAAATAATGGCCATTTCAAAATAACACTTCTCCTTCCCAGGGTGCCTTTGTTTTTGTATATATTGGGTGGGGGCATGGCCCAGCAAGGGGGCCATGTTGCCACACCTCCCATGCTGCCCCTCTCCTGAAGCAAAATAGCAAGTCCTGTGTCCAAACATGCTATTTTGCTTTGAGGTTTTCCATTATTTTGATTTAATATTTGCTTATTTTGATTTAAGTTATTTCAAAAATAAGGATTTTATTTTGAAATAACTCATTTCAAAATAACTTATTTCAAAATAAGAGTTTGTGTGAACATAGCCTTCTTTTCAGGTCAATATGTGCCGAAATACTTTGGTGAATGGGGCTGGACTGATGCTTGTGCTTCAAAGCTTGGATGCACTGAAGCCCTAAGAAGTAGTAAAACCATAAGCAATAAGCAGGTGGCAGGGGCAAAAGTGGGGAAGGTGGGGTTTAAGCAAAAGTAGTTCTTGCCATACTGGATGGATATTTTTACCCACAATTACATAATTTGGAAGACCATTCTTCAATGTCCCATTTACTCATCCTCCCATTCATCTCCTTTCCAACATGTTTGTCTCATCTGACCCCTGGAGTGAAATTCTTGCCCCAGTGCAGTCATTGGCAAAAGTCCCATTGACTTCAATGGGACCAGGATTTCACTTCTACAATGGAAGCGTTCTGGGACAGAGGCTGTCTTTTTGTTTTGCGTTGGTACAGCGCCCAACATGATGGAATCCTGGCCTGTAACTGGACTGCTAGTGCTACTGCAGCTCTAATAATAATAAAAAATATAATTTCTTATTTGCAAAGTATCTATCACTAGGGGGCCTTTTTCCTCTTTGGGGCTGCCATAATACAAATAATATGTAGTTCCAAAGGGGTACCTGTGTTAGTCTAGTCCAGCAAAACAAACAAGGAGTCCTGTGGCACTTAAAGACTAACAAATTTATTTATTGCATGAGCTTTTGTGGGAGAAAATCCCACTTCATCAGACACTTTGAAGATGGGGGAACTTACAGAATGGGAGGAAATAAAATGCAGGGAAGTGTAAGTCATGGGATCAGGTCAGACCATAACAGCAAATAAAAGCACTTGTTCACATTCAAACACTGGGGAACGGAATGTAGAGGAAGATAAAGTCAAATCTCCTGTTGTAATGAGAGAAGAAAAAATCCAAAGTCCTTCTTTAGTCCTGAAGCAATACAGTCATATTCACAAATAATAATCATTAATACCACTAATGCAGTCAATTTCCAGTGCCCAGGAGCTGTATTCCCTTGTGCAATCCCTGCACGACTTCACAGAGCTGTGGTGAAAACCGCAGCTGTGCTCAGTATAGTTAGGTGAGTGAAACATTCTCTTCAGCCTGTAATAAAATCTTACTCCCTAAATGAATTCAGATTGGCTTGGAGATGAATAAAGCTCCTAAACCAAAGGAAATGCTATCAGCAATGCAGTGGCTTGGAGAGGGGTGAGGGGACGTTACTATTGGCATGGAGCCACAGCTGAGACTAAACCTGGTCTTACTGAGCAGCAACTGTGCTGATCTCAAATAGAAAGTAAATGATATGGTATTAAAACTACATGGGTATTGACCTGGGGAGTTTTGTAAACAACAAAGGGAGGGAGGAAGCACTGTGGTGGAGTAGCTAAGGCTGTGACCTCAAAGTCAGGAGGCCTGACTTCTGCTCCCTGCTATGTGACCAGCCAGTTTTTCTTTTTTCTGTCGCAGAGTGTGTGTATAGCTCCTAGCACACTCAGGACCTGCTCTTGGTGTGCACCTTGTAGGCTGCAGTGTAATATAGAAAAAGTACGGCTGGAAGGAACCTTGAAGTCATCTAGCCCAGTCCTTTGCACTGAAGCAAAACCAGGTAAACCTAGACTGTCTCTGATAGATGTTTTGCCGAATCTGTTCTTGAAAACCTCCAGTGATGGGGATTCCACAATCTCCATTAGAAGCTTTTCCTAATATCCAACCTAAATCTCTCTTGTGGAAGATTACGCCCATTACTTTTAGTCCTTCCTTTTGTGGACGTGGAAAATAATTGGTCACCATCCTCTCTAAAACAGATTTTTCCCATATTTGAAGATTGTTATCAGGTCCCCCTCTGTCATCTTTTCTCAAGACTCAATATATCAAAGGTGGTTTTTAAACCTCCATTTATGGGTGAGACTTTTCCAAATATTTTCTCATTTTTGTTACTCTCCTCTGGTCTCTCTCCAATGTATCCATGTCTTTATTAATGTGCAGTGCTCAGAATTGGTTACAGGACTCCAGCTGGGGCCTCACCAGTGCCAAGCAGGGCAGAGCAATTACCTCCTGTCTCTTAAATACCACACTCCTGTTAATACAACCCAGAATGAAATTAGCCTCTTTTTTTTTTTTTTTTTGGTATCTGCATCACATTGTTGACTCACATTCAATTTGTGATCCAAAATAACCCCCAGATCCTTTTCAACCAATAGAAAACCCAGGGAATTCGGCATTAAGGTTGCACTTAAAAACAGCTGGGGTCTGGGCATGCACAGTCAAGGTACCCAAACAGTAGCTCTGTCTTGTAATGCAGTGACCCTATGATTTTAGTGTTTGGGTGGTCACAGATAAGATTCAATTGTTTTAAGAGATGCTTAATCTTTTCATGGCTCGAAGACAGCAGCAACCTTAAACTTTAATGTTATCCCGTCATTAGAGGGGGTCAGAGAGCCAGGTGCTATTAACATGTGCTACATGCATATAAAAGAAATTGATTCATTTTTTCAGGGAAGGAAGGGGAATGCAACTTGATATATTTGGGGGAATATAACTGCAACACCAGAGATCCAATGGGAGGGATATATTGTGAGGTTGCAATACTGGAAGAGTTGTAGGGAGATACTGGCCTTCCAAGCCAAGATTGGTTTGCAATGTACTAGTAAGAAAGGTCAGCATAATCTTGGACTGTGTAAGTGGAGACACCACATCACAGAGGAGGAATCTGATAGACTTTCGGTGCCTAGCTCTGGGGCTTAGACTGGCATCCTGCAATCCATCCTCAGTAAGGGGGGGGGGTCAGTATGTGGTTGTGCCACCCCAGGAGTAGAGAAGGGAACAAATGGCTGGGGTGGAGGATGGAAATAAAATGCACAAGCCCTCTTCCTTCCCCAAGACAATGCCCTGCCCCATGTAAAACCAAGGACCCTGAATGTGCATGGCATTAAAACAACCACAATATATTCTGCAAGAATCCTGGTGTCCTGATCGGCTTCCAACTTTGGGATTTATGCTCTGCCTCCCTAAAATTCCCACGTGGGTTTCCATTGGATATGCAAGTACTCATGTCACAACCATTTATGACAGGATGTGTTACTGCAGGCTGTTAAATATTTGCTTTGTTCCATGCCAGAAGTGGCTGCATTTAGCTGAACATGGTTGCCCTTTGTATGTGTTCTGCTGGTCCCCGATGCTTCCTTGTGGGGCATGTGACATAGTTGTCTGTCCATATGCGTGTCTAGAATTCTAAATACCTTCTAGGATAATTTGACTGATTTTGTTCATAAAATGTAACTGTCTATTATGCTAGTCACGGGAAAGACACACACTAACCTCCATTAGAGTGGATTGTTCCTTAGTCTTAGTGCCACAATTTAGTGGCTTTTAAAAAATATGTCTGTTAAAATAAGTTGTGTAAGGAAAAGTGTCTAAAAGTTAAATCTTGATAATTCTTTGTGTGGTGACAGAGGATAGGCCAACTCTTCCACTGCTGTATATCAGTGGAGTTATGGCAGCTTAACACCAGCTGAGATTCTGGCACTGTGTAACCCCATGGGACTATGTGTCTGGGACTGCTTCTTGGCCCATTAACCATAAGATAAATGATGCCCTAAATCTGTCGTAGCCATCCACTGCTGGAGTTCTGTAGTATATGGCATCCTCTGATGGTTTAAAATGGCTGTGGCTGCTTCTTGCTAGCTCCTACTATAGAGGGATTGGCTGGGGCTTCCTCGCACCCAACTGACTTCCAGCTTCCAGAATAACTTCTTCTGGGTTTTAGCAGCCAATGTAAATGAGAGCAGCCCCTAGGCACTTGGAGAGCATTTGAAACCAGCCAGGAGGCGATTTCCAGGAACTGCCGAGGTGAAGGCTCTTGTGTCACCAGTGATTCTGAGTTATCACTAGAAGAGTGGAGGGAGTGGGGAAGGAAATAGAAAGAGACACACAAGGTCTATGAGCTCGGCTGGAGCAAACTCATGAAGGGAGTTTAAAAATGCAAGGGAGAATGTGGGACAGAGGCATAGTGAAGAACAGAGAGACTGAGGGCGGGCAGGGGAGGGATAGACATACGGGAAGGTTGGGATGACAGAAGAGGTAAATAAGATTGGAAATGGAATTAATCCACCTGGAGGGTGGAATCATTTTGACACAAATTCTGTGTTGCTTTGACAGCAATGGTAAGGCCAGGATCTGCAGCCACTCAGTGGAGCCATGCAGAACTGGTTAATGGAGGAGTACATGGCTGAGAGCCCCTTTTTATGCAATAATTAGAAGTGTCTTTTCATGGCTTTGAAAACAAAAAGCATAGCACAAAGGCCCTTTTCAGCCATCCATTAGATAGACTGATTGCCTTGAAGTGCTCAAGCAGAATGAGACTGAATGTAAAGGAGAAGGCATGGTTGAAATAGGCCTTGAGGAGCTTTTTGATGTATCAAAGGGTATTGCTTGGCCACAGGAGGTTGTTTTCTAGGGGGAGAGGGAAAAGTGATCCCTGGAGAAACTGGCTGGTATTGGGGATGGGAATGGGAGCAGATGAGAGGCTGCCATTGAATAGTGACATGTACTGGAGAATAAATGCCAAGTTCCATAGGGGTAGCCTTGTTAGTCTAGTTCAGCAAAACAAGCAAAGAGTCCTGTGGCACTTAAAGACTAACAAATTTATCACATGAGCTTTCATGGCAGAAAATCCCACTTCATCAGATGCCTGAAGACGGGGATCTTACAGATTTTCTCCCACGAAAGCTCATGCAACAAACAATTTTGTCAGTTTCCAAAAGTGCCACCAGACTCCTTGCCCGTCCCACTAATTAGACCAACATGGTCATCCTCTTGTAACATTTAACCAGTTACTTATCCAGGAGAGGACCTTCTCTCTTAGCTTGTGACTATTTACTAGAGAGTGACAAACTTGTTTGTTGTGTGAGCTTTCATGGGAGAAGATCTGTAAGTTCCCCATTTTCACACATCTAATGAAGTGGGATTTTCTTCTTCCATGAAAGCACATCTGATAAATAAAGGTGTTAATCTTTAAAAGTGCTTGGGTTAGTCTTTAAAACTGCTTGGGTTTTTTGGAAAATATATGGAAGCCAGTGAGAAAGCTCCCATGTTATGTGAGATCTTCTGTGGCAAGAGCAGTGACTCGGGGTGATGGGAATCCAGAACTCAAGGGACGAGGCAAAGGAAGTGAAAAGCCCATTCTCCAGCAAGACATGTGTTTGTGTAATTCAGCAGTTCAAATGGGGTTATTTTGATTTACCCCAGCTAGGGATTTAGTGGTCTGCGTGTGCACTTCTGTGTTGCTATTCCTCTCTATGCAGATCTGATCACTCTAGGCCTTGACCACCTCTCCGTTCCCACACCACTTTCTGTCTTTGGTGTTACCCTAGATGGCAGGATGCAGTAGCCCCCGACTTAGTGGAGTGAGCTGAACCAGGATGAGCACCGATTACACCAGTGCTCTGTGAACAACACTGATTTCCAACCTGCTGCTGCCTAAGAAATTGACAACTGCTGCCCCCTCAACACACACCCATGAGCATCTTTGTGACAACTGAGTCAGCTGAGGTGTTGTGTTTGGAGAGGACCTAGATCTGAACTCAGAAATGCAGATTGTTTCCAGTGCCTTCACACCATGTGCTCCACTAAGGCACCCAAATCCCCTTTGAAAGCCAGTGGTAGCCGGGTACCTGTCTCATTTAGGCTCCTCTAACAAGGTCAGCTTGGCTTCCCAACTGTTTCTGACTGTAGTTCATAGCATTGGCTTGCCCGGTAGAGCCCAGCACCTGGCTGTCTCACAGTATGTCAAGCACACGTCAACTAATTTGAGCTTGTGAGGCTCAGACTGCAAAACTATTAAAGTGCAGTATATCCAAGTCCCACAAGTCCAGCAAGGGCGTTTAATTGCAATGTAGAAATATCCAAAGAATCCTCTCCGTGGACTTCATTGGGGCAGTTGAGCCAGCTAGTGGCTCTTTTGCTGAGTGCCTCTAGGTCTAAACAGGACTGAGGCTGAGTATTCTCATTACACAGTCCCTCTATAGCGGTGCAGCCAGATTTTCAAGTGCCCAGGACCAATTACTATCCGGGTTAGATTTGCCAAAATGCACAGCTTCCATTGTGACACCTAAGGGAAGACTTTTTTTTCCCCCAAAAGAGCTGTGCCCAGGGCACTTTGCTATCCTGATACTTTAACTCTGATTGTGTGCTTAGGAGGCTGTTTTAAAAATTCTGCCCTTGCTGATCAGGAGTCCTGCTGTGAATGATAGCATGTTGCCAATTATCAAGGGAAAAACCACCACAACTACAAAATCAAGGCAAATGCATCCTACGATGCACTTTGATAATTTCTTTTGCCACCTCCAGCTCAGTTCTGATTATTTGTGATGATCCTTCATGCAGTAAATACAATGTAGGACAGATTTGATTAAAAAATAGGCAGTGAATCATTTGTAAGAGGAAACCTCCCAAATATATGCATGCTTAAGTATTTGCTGAAAGATGGGCCTAGATATCACCATTTTGCTTTTGCATGTGGACTAGAAAGCATGTGGATGAACTAAATTGGGATCATAGACATGCTAATAAATTACAAATACAGAAAAACTGGAATTACAAAACTGACTCAGATGTAGGATCTAATCTAGGACCCCGTCTCCTGCACCAGATGCTTCGGAGAAGGTGCAAGAAATCTATCCCTTCAGTGGATAATTATGGACTAATCTGCCCATGGGGAAAATTACTTCCTGATCTCAATTAGTTTGAGTTTGAGTCACACCCTGAAGCAGGAAGGTTAACAGCTCTTCCAAAACTCGTGTTCATTTTTTTTCATCTTCACTCAGGAAATTCCAAAGGATTGGTGTTCAGCCAATGTAATTCCTTCTAAAAATTTTGGGATACCCCCCAGAAGCATAGCCCAGTTAGCCTGTTGTGAATCCCAGGTAAAGGTTAATATGTAGGCTTGAAAAGATTAGATTTTTGTCTGGAAGTGTTGATTTCACTATATAGCCATGAACTGACAAAAATAATTCCATTGATGAGGATCAAAATTTACAGAGAGGCAAAACAAAAAAAACTGCTTCTTGAGAACTAATGCAAGTGTTTATTATTTACCTTGTATATTTTTACATGTGATGTTTTGTCTTTTTAATGGGTAAAACGCTTTAGCTTTTTGACCCTCGATGTCTACTATCATTTAATAATTATTAAAACAAGCAAGGAGTCCTGTGGCACTTAAATTTATTTATCGCACAAGCTTTCATGGGAGAGAACTCCACTTCGTCAGATGCTTGAAGATGGGGAACTTATGGAATGGCAGCAAAGTAAATGTAGGATCCTATGACTTACACTCCCCTACATTTATTTTGCTCCCATTCTGTAAGTTCCTCATCTTCAAGTGTCTGACAAGGCAGGATTTTTGCTCATGAAATCTCATGTGATAAAAGACTAGTCTTTTAAAAGGGCCACCAGATCCTTGTTTGTTTTGCAGAAGTCTGAAAATCCTGTAACCTATTTGCTTTAGGACATAAAGCAGCCTTTAATTATCGGAGGCTAGCAATGTTAAGAAGAAACCTCCCTTCTGGGTGAGTTATTCCATAACTGAGTACATCTTCTTTGGAAGCAGCTGGTACTAATGACTGTCAGAGACAGGGACCCCCGGTTCAGCAATTAAGCATGTGTCTGACTTTTTTTAAGCGCACAACTAAGGCCCTATTTAATTTGCAATATTGCAGAAATTGATGACCCAGCAGCATTAGATTTCCATTGCAATTTTGTCAGCCAAGGGCTGACAGCTGGTGGCCAGTGCTCCTGCGGTTAGTCCCACATATTATGAACTGTACATATTAAGAACTGTACAATAGCTGCAGTAAAATGTCTGGTTATTTTTATATATATACATATAAAGAGCCAGCAAAACATAATCTTTGAGTGTTTTTATTGTTCTAGCCAATTTTTCTTAAGCAACTAGGTCTATCCTGGCTTTTCTATATTACCACAATTAATGAAGGTCAGTTATTACTTTTCTGCAATTTGCCATATCTTGCCTGCAACTCAGCCACAATTATTTGACAATCATCCTGCATTTTCACTTTGAACTTTACACATAAGATCAAGAGGGCTAGTCACAAACTTGAAATGAGGTGAGTGTCTTGCTGAATCGGGGGCAGGATGTTGGACTAGAAGGCCTATTGGTCTTGTCGGTGATGGCAATTCCAATAGCATTGGTAAACTTTTGATCACAGGGTTTTGCAGGGTATGTTGTTACAGCAGCAGATTTTGCAAGTCACAGAGACTGTCAGACTTCCAGCCCTGCTTCCCATTTTATATCTTTGTTCTACATTTCTGCCTTCTAAATTTAGCTCTCTTGGGAGGGGGAAACTAGGGGACAAGCATTTACCTTCTGCACTCCTCAAAGACAGTTTTGACTTGAAAGGATCTCAAGTCTAAGTGAAGGCGGCAAGGAACATGCATCATTAAAAATGTGCAAGCGACTTTCAGTGAGTGGTGGAATGCTTTTGAAATCTCTCACCTTACAAGCACGCTGCTTCGGCAGCAGCTTAGAGACATGGTGTCGGGGAGGCATTAAGAATCTAATTTTACAGCGCTCATCAATTTTCCGGTAACTCTCACAGGTAAAGCCTCTATTAGCCAATGAGTGGGAATGTTTTCTGTAAAAATAAATCAAAATAGATTGATTAGGCCCACACTTCACAGACCTTTGTGCTTCTCCCACACCCAAATTTCTGCCCCCTAAAACAGCTCATTTGCTAGGTAATGAGTTGTTTTCATCTAATTATAACTCTCCCTCTGTAATCTCCCTTCCCCGTGGAGAACTGGGATATGAGACATTTAAGCCAAAGGAGACTTTGCTGCTTAAAGTTACTACGTAAGAACATCTGTCTTGAGAATGTTTACTAAGATGGAGAGATTGGTACAAAACAGCAATATCTAAGAGATTATTGTTTTGATCTTTTAGATAAGAGTACTTAGGTGGGTATATAAAAGCCAGGTGTATTGTGTAGTTTCCTCTTGCATGTCTTGTTTTAATCCACAGCTGAGACCTTCTTGTGTGTGTGTGATCCTGTTAGATCTCGTAGGATTAGGCCAGTTCTTGGAGAGCAAGAGAAGGCAGGAGATGAGGTTAGTGATTCAGAAGAGGGAGCTGTCCATTTGGACGCAGTGCTGATACCAATGCAACCATGTGGTGGGAAAGGGTGCTGTTCTGCAGGAGCAGGATGGGTGGCTCAGCAGTGGTTCTCTGTCCTCAGAATCAGTGCTAAGCCTAATACTGCCATGCTGTGCACAGGGTGCAGTTAAGTTAATTCAGCAGGGAGCACGTTCTCCTCTCAGACAATGTACAGCTCAGAGTCCCAGCATAAGGTTAGGTGGATGCGGTGCCGCTGGAAGTTGCTCCAAGACAATACCATGCTAGGGATGTGCTGTGTTGTGTGGAATAGAGTGGATAGCTAAGTAGGAGATGCTTTCTCCTCTGAGTTAAGGTGAAATGCAATGTCTCAGCACAGAGCTGTACTGAAGAGTTGTACTCAACTCACTGGCTCATGATGGCAAGCCTGTCCTATGAGGAGTGGTGTGGATGACTCAGTAAAGATATGATTTAGTGCTAATTGTCTGGTCTGAATGGGCCAGGAAAGAAGTGGGGAAAGGTAAACTAAGTAGGAAAAACAAACTCCAAGAGCTAGATCCTTCTCTGAGGTAAATTGAGCAAGGAAGGTGTCCTGTGGCACTTTTAAAGGCTAACAAATTTATTTATCACATTGGCTTTCATAGAAAATCCCAGTTTGTCAGATGCTTGAAGATGGGGAACTCACAGAATGGGAGCAAAACAAATGCAGTGGGGTGCAAGTCATAAATTGGGTAGCTTCAGTCATTGACTTATATGTTTATAGTCCAATTTACAATTGCTGAGGGAGTTCCAAATCTTTCACCTTGAAAAGCCCCCTTGGCCCTCCATCTGAGAGCTGGCAGCTCAAAAGGCCTTCTGGCTCCCTTGTGCTGAAATAGCAGATGGCAAAAGGCACATCATTTATATGAAGCTGCTTTACACAGCACAGACAGGATGGCCTCCAAACCAGTGATGGAGCCACACAGTAATTTCCTTGCACCAAAAGAGCTCCTCTTGTATGTGGTGGGTGGCTCTGAGATGGAGCCATCATGGCTGTTTCAGAGCTCTGGAAGCAGCAGGGGTGATGCTACAGACAACAGGATCCCAGCAGCCACTTTGCCATATGCCCCATGCCGTGGGAAAGTGACCTCTCTTACGTGGGTACACTGATGACATGCCAGGTGTTTGAGGGCTGCAGCTAAATCACAGATGCAGCCTGCACAGATGACATGTCCCAAGATGCAGTGCTCCGTTTTGGACCACACTGGTTAAGAGAGAGCACTGCACTGTGAGTGCCACCTCTCTATAATGATACTATTTTTATTCTTGTTAGAGATTTATATTGAGAGAGTTACTGGAGACTTCAACCAGGCCACAGTGCTAGGCATTGTGCAAACTAGCTGGGCATGATTCTCATTTGCACCAAGTCCCCTTTAGATTCTCTATCAGAGTGGTATAAAGAGGTCTTAGTATAAATAAAAACAGACTCATTTGAAGTGGTAGTATAAAGTAGCATCCAGTTAATTAACTTGGAGGAAGGCCAGAGGCTTTAGAGTAGGCCCACTTTGGGTATCCCTTCTTTAGTCTGTAGCCCAGTCACCATATCAATAACCAGGAGTGATCAATGCACTACATCTCCTATTGTCTAATGTTAAGCATGCTCAGGATCTATATAACGTCAAACCAATAGTCCAGCTAGTATTGTCTTCGGACATTGGCCAATGTCAGATGCTTCAGAGGAAATGGACAGAGTAGAGCAATTATCAAGTGATTCATCCCTGTTGTCCAGGTCCAGTATCTGGCAGTGAGAGGCTTAGGGAAACCCAGAGCATGGGGTTGCATCCCTCAACATCTTGACTATTAGACTTGATGGACCTATCTTCTATAAACTTTTATCTGATTCTTTTTTTTTTTTTTGAGCCCATTTATACTTTTGGCCTCAGCAATGACTTCTATGGGTTAATTGTACACTCTGTGAAGTTACTTCCTTATGTTTGTTTTAAATTTGTTGCTAATTAATTTCATTTGGTGATTCTTGGTTCTTGTAAAACAAGCAAGGACTCCTGTGGCACTTAAAGACTAACAAATTTATTTATCACATGAGCTTTCATGGGAGAAAATCCCACTTTGTCAGACAAATAAATAAATTTGTTAGTCTTTAAGTGCCACAGGAGTCCTTGCTTGTTTAGCAGAACTAGACTAACACAGCTGCCCCTTTGGAACTTGGCTCTTGTGTTTATATGAGGGGTAGATACCATTGCTTACCCTATCTCCATACCATTTTTGATTTTTGTACACCTCTATCATATCTCCCCTTAGTCATCTTTTTCTGAAATGAACAATCCCATTCTTTATAATCTCTCCTCATATGTTCCATATATCTTATCATTTTTGTTGCCCTTCTCTGTACCTTTTCCAATTCTAATATATCTCATTTGTGAAGAGAGAGCCAGAATGCTATGCAGTATTCAAGCTGTGGGCGTACCATGGATTTATATAGTGCAATTATTATATTTTCTTTCTTATCAATCCCTTTCCTAATGGTTCCTAACATTGTATTAGCTTTTTGATTGTCATTGCACACTGTGGATAGTTGTCTGAAAATAGTCACTCAGTGACTCTAAGACCTCTTTCTTGAGTGGTGTCGGCTAATTCAAACCCCATTATTTTGTATGCATAGTTGGGATTATGTTTTCCACTGTGCATTACTTTGCACTTATCAACATTCAATTTCATCTGCCATTTAATAATTCTTTGCAGTCAGATTTGGACTCAATTACCTTGAGTAATTTTGTATAATCTGCGAAGTTTACCACCTCATTGTTCATCTCCCTTTCCGGATAATTTATTAATATGTTGAACTGCACTGGTCCCAAAACAGATTTCTGGGGGATCTGGATATTTTCCTCTCCCCATTGTGAAAATTAACCATTTATTCCTACCCCTTGTCTCCTATGTTTTAACCCAGTGGTTCCCAACATTTTCTCTGCGGTGGCACCCTTTGCTACCTTTAATTAATTTGAGGCAAACCACCATATAGTTTCCAAAGGAACTCATGAATATTCATGATCCAATGAGCCAATCCAGAGCCCATTGAGTAGTTTTTCAAAAAATTTTGTGACACACCTGCTCAGACCTGCTGGCATACCTGTATGCCATGGCACATCGGGTGGAAAACACTGTTTTAACCAGGTGCAGATCCATGAAAGGACACTCCCTCTTATCCCGTGACTACTTACTTTGCTGAGGAGCTTTTGGTGTGGGGCTTGTCAAAGTCTTTCTGAAACTTTCAGCACACTGTATCAATTAGATCACCCTTGTCCACATGTCTATTGACTCCCTCAAAGAACTCAAATAGATTGGTGAGGCATGATTTCCCTTTTCAAAACTTGTGTTGATTCTTGCCTGACATTTGTATCTCATAATTCTGTACATTACTATAATTTCAATTAATTTGTATGGTACTGAAATTAGATTTATTGACTTGTAATTGCCAGGATCACCTCTGGAGCCTCTTTTAAAAACTGGCATCACATTAGCTATCCTCCAGTCATCTAGGATGGAGGCTGATTTAAGTAATAGGTTACATACCTGAGGTAAAATAAGCAAGGAGTCTTGTGGTACTTAAAGACGAACAAATTTACTTTCGCATGAGCTTACACGGCTACCCCTTTGGAACACACCAGAAGTAGTCATTCCAAAACTTTACATACAAGTTCCTTCAGAACGCTTTGGCGGATATGACTTGGTTCTGGTGAGTTTTCACTCTTAAATTTATCAGCTTGTTCCAAACCACCTCTACTGACATCTCAGTCTGAGACAGTTCCTCAGATTTGTCACCTAAAATGGCTGGCTTTGCTGTGAGAGTCTCTCTCACATCCTCTGTAAGGAAGGCTGACGCAAAGATTTCATTTAGTTTCTCCACAGTGCCCTTGTTTTCCTTAAGTGCTCCTTTAGCACTTTTACTTTTCAGTGGTGGTCATCCTGCTTCTGATGTACTTAAAACAGATGGGGAAACTGAGGCACCAAAGGCCAGATTTTTAAAGATAGGAGCATATTGGGTGTATTTGGAAATCCTACTAGGCTTCTAAATACATGCTAAAAATTGAGCCCTAAATGACTTGCTTAGTATCAGCTGGGACTAGAAGTTACCAGGGGTATGTCTATATTGGAAGCTCTGTTAAGTCGATTTAACAAGGTTGACTTTAAGTTGACTTAAAGTTGACCTTGCTAAGTTGACTTAGCACCTGACAGGTTTTTTCAGTATGGACTCTCTCTAAGTTGACCCTTCCTGGTGTCCAGGAACTCTGGGAGGGGGCCTGGAGGCCAATTAAGTCACCTTAAGGGCTACATCCCGTCTACAGTGGCTTGAGTCGACTTAATAAGGTTGACTTAAGGGTTAAGTCACCCTTAGGAGGTGTGTTCTTAAGTCGACTTCGGGAAGCGCTCAAGTCGACTTAATGAAAGTCCACTGTGGCCACAGGGCTCTGTAGGTCGACTTAGGCTTTCTTAAGTCAACCTGAGGCTCCAGTGCAGATGTACCCTGGGTCCCTAGATTAGCATGCTATCCACTGCCAGCTAACTTCTTCCCATCACACACTGCTGTATTTCCCACACTGGGTGGAACAAGTAGCCTTACCCTTTCCAGCTGTAGTTGTGTTGCAGAAAACTAACTGTGTGGCAAGGAGCAGCACAGGTGTATCACAGGCTCCCCTTTCTTACTCACTCTTCTGGCTAAGGAATTCCATGATGCTTGCTCATGCAAAGAAGAGCTCTCTTAGTCCATTGTGCTGATCTTCAGCCACTCAGCTGGCATGCAGGACCTCGTCCACTAAAGAAATCAGCTGTGGCAGCTGCTTGGCAGCCTTGCTCAGCACGCCAGCCTGCTGGGTTGCCACGCCAAGCATCTCAAACAGGAACAAGAGCATCTGTCCTGGGTTACAGCAGACACTTTGCTGAAATGCAGATGTAGCCTTGCAAGGGGTGACATAAAGAAGGCAGTGAAGTAGGATGGTGAAGATCTGGGCTTCAGCCACTGTACCTCCATCTTCAGCCACTGCTTTCCTCGCTGTCTGTTGTCTTAACTGGGCATTTCTTGATAGATCCATCTTAGGGAAGGACTGGTGCCTTCTGGAAGGCATCTGTGCTGGAATAAGAGGCAGGAGAGGTTGTTATTGAAGGATATTTCTGTAGCAACTATCCTGACCAGACAGAACACTCTGTTTTTACCATGTCCTCAAGAGAATGTCTCAGTGAATCACTGCCCTGTCTGCGGACCCAGGAGTCTCCAACACCTGTCTGGTCTTTCCCATGGCTGCTTCTGTTATCCTCTTCCCATTGCAGGAGAGTGGTTACTATCATAACCATGGGATGGGTGGATTAAGACAGGATCAAACTGGTCAGCTGAGCCACATTTCCAAATTGAATAGGATTTCCAGATTTTTCTCAAAGGGAACCACACATTTTGCCACATACCCATGGAGATTTGGGACACTGTATTTATTGTACAAAGCCCCCCCCCACTATTCTTAAGGAGTCCCCACATTTTGCACCTCTATCCCACTCTTCCTCAGTACTATGTCAGCTGCTTTGCCCTCTCTCACCCTGGCTTTCTGAAAAGTAATCCAAAATTTTTCCCCTCTGCCACTGTCTCCGCCCTGTCCCCTCCACCCTGAAATATACAGGAAGGTTCAACTGAATTCAAGCAACACCGTGGAAAGCACCACTAATATGGTGTGGTGTGACTGCAAGACATGTAGACATATCTAGATTAGCTCAAGTAACTACAGCAAGGAAACGTTGGTAGTATGGCCTGCAATCCCTTGAGTTCATCCCCAGGATCCATGGTCGGAGGGCTAACCTATGTCGCTGCTTGCAACCACGCTGGTGGCTTCACATCTGTTGTTGTCTGAGCCAGCTTTGCTCCAACTAGACCACAGTTATCTCAGGTCTGCCTACACGCGCCCCAGTCACACCTCCTGACTACTGTAGACAGACTTGTTAACCCGTTTCTTTGACAGGGAGCATGGGTCTTCTGGGCTTCCCATCTGGTTTGTCCGGGAAGAGCCTGTCATGGCTACTCAGACACCAGTTTGGGGTTCCAGGTGGCTGTGCGTTGCCTGGGCTGATTGAAATTCTGTGCAACACCATGTGGTGGCCTCTGAATCAGAGAGAGAGAAATGAGCGCTGGCCGCCTATCAGCCCCACTAATCACTGCCAACAACCACAATTCAAAGCAGCTGCTATATGTCAATATGACACCGAGCATCCTTCCCACGCCCTGCGGCTCTGGCCGAGCCTACTGTGTAATCAGCCTGGAAGTAAGGAGGTGGGGAGCCAGGAGTTGGGGGATAATTAGACTAATGGCAAGGAAAATTATGCTTGCGGGAGAGAAGGGGGGAAAATATCCAGTCACACTTAGCTAGAATCAGTCATGTCAGTGGGGGATTCTTGCAAGCATCAGCCATGCAGGGATGCTGATGAAAGATGATGTCAGTGTAGTCAAAGGGATAAGATGCTAAATTCAGCACCAAGAGACCAGGACCGTTGTTTTAGCTCTGCTACTAACCTCATCTGTAGCCTTCGGCAAATCACTTAATCTGTGTGCCTCAGTTCTTCGTCTGTGGATTAGGGATCATGCTACTGACTTTCTTTTGTAAAGTGGTCTTTGTAAGAGTCATAAATTTTAATGCCCCAGGGAACCATTGTGCATTACACAGATCATGAAATTTTACCCACTGCTAAGTATGATTAATATTATTATTATTAGATCTCATTACTGCAACGAGAATAAGAACGGACTGAGTCTTGTTGCTGCAACTCTATGGGTGGGCAGCTTTTTAAAGAAATCACCTCTAGCCAGGCCACCTGTTACAGGAATGCTAAATATAAAGGTGATATTTGTTATGTTTGTGCATGCCATATGCAGGCAGTTCATGATTATAAAAAGCACCATCTACTGGAAGATAAAAGTTCATAAATGGTGCTGTTATGCACTACATGTGTTATCTGACCCTCCTTCTTAATATTGCTGGGTGCTCTTTGCAAACTAAGAACAGCTGGGCTGTGTTGGGGCTTCGATGGGAGACTTCAGAGTAGAACATTTCAAAGGTGCTGATGTTTAACGTCTATCAGTTGCTCACCCCCATGGCGCAGCATCTCTGTTTCAGTGCTCTCCTCCCTATGCCACAATCTGGGCCTGTGCTGGTGAACCAACTGTAATCTGGATGCAGTATAAAACCAAAGTTCTGCCCATCGGTGGTTATTAGGTGCTATTTCAGCACAAAATACCATAACCCCCAGCATGGCCCTAATTCTCCATTGTTCCAGACACTGTACAACCTCAGAATAAATAGATGGCTTTCAATCTAAACCAGGCAAGAGATGAAGACTGCTAGACACATAGGGGATTTACAACAACAAAATGATCAGCAATGGTTTCAGCTCATTAATTGCCTAATCATTGTCAAGCACAGGACAGTTTTAAGAAAGGATTAATCATTTCCTGTCCTGCATTGTCACAGTTATGAACTATCTTAGAGGAGCTACCCCTCAGCACCAGGTAATCAGATAAAAACACAGGCTGAGCAAGTGCTGGGAATTCTTCCCTTGCTGGGAAACGAAAACCATTATTCATGCAGAGATGGCAGGCACCAAGAAAACTAACCAAACATTAGGTTCCTCCACACACAGAGTAGCACATATGGAGCAAGGGGAGTTGGAGGGAAAATCTTTCAAGACACAAATGGGAATTAGCTTCCTCAATCCCAATGGCTTTCAATGGGAATTGGTTACCTAACTGTCCTCTGTGTCTTGGAAAATCTCCCACTGAATCTGTCATCATGGCACACTGAAATTGGAGCTTTCCTGGAAATGTACCAGATGATGATGTAGGGTCACCTCTTGCTACTTTAAATGCCAGAATCCTGCACCATGAGAGATGGAAAACTTCATCCACTCTGGCTAAATACCCCCTAACATTACTCCTTAAGCCTCCATCTTTGAACAAATACCAGCAGAGGATCATAGCCCCTCCTAAAACTTAAATAATCTGTAGTAGGGCTTGCTTGTCCAAACTCAAGGACTTCTAGGTTCCATATACTTTACTCTACAGCTGATACAATGTGTGGCTTGGAAAAAGTCCCTTCACCACTCTGTGACCCAGTTTCCCCATATGTGTAATGGGAATAAAGATTCTGACCTGCTTCACAATGGTTTTGAAAGACTTAAATTAATGCATGGAAAGGATTTTCAAAGCCACTGGATGGATTCACGTGCAAGATTCTGATCAGTAATTGGACATGCATGAGCCCTATAAAGCTTTGAAAACTGTGTCCCAGGTGCTTGGAGATCTGCAACTGAAAGACACTAGTGAAGGGCAAAGCATCAATATTGTGTCTGCATTCTTGCAGAGGGGGGCTCAGCTCATCAGATTTACTTCCATCCTCTCTGATTTTGTTTAAATTAAGCCATCTGCCCACATTAAATGGTAAATTATCTCAGCTGCCTGACTGACTCCCTGTGGGAAACAGCAAGGGAAAAGGGAAAGACGGTGGCAGCTCTGGAGCAGAAAACAATATACATCAGACAAGAACTGGAATCGCATGTACATATCCCCCCCAGCTGCAAGAATACCAGTTTGCAGGAAGCTATGGTTTCCTTCTGAAAGATCTCCCAGGTTTAATGGACTGTATGAGCAAGAAAAAGGGATGGGCATGGGTTTTTGGCCATGATCAAGTTGAGTGAGTTCACTTCCCGTTACACAATAGCTCTGCACTGTGACCTTAGTTATTGTTCTTGGTACTCCTTTACTGTGCAGCACAGGATGGTGCCTGTTCAATTGATAAATAAGGGACCTTGCCACAAAGCTTGTGCCCAAAGAGACAGTTGTATACAAGACCAAAACTGTGGAAATATAACAGACACCCAATCCCTATGAATTTGCCTCAGCATGAGTGATGATCAGAGAAATCTTAATTATTTTTTTTAACCTGCAGTGCATTTCATCTATTTCTTGACTTGAGAATAAACTCCTGGCCATTTAAGGGTTCAAAGCTGTTGTTGTGTAGGCTGTGCCCCTGCAACTTCCCAGAGAGGACTTGGCTAGAAGTCTCATTCTCTTGCTCCCAAAGGGCTGGTCCCTGATGTTTGATCTCAGGGAGAGGTTCTCTTCATGCTATAGGGTCTATGGTGAACAGCTAAGTAGGTCTGAAGCTGACCAGTGGCACATGTGTGCAGAGCAGCCTACCTGCTCCAAATTGAAGGTAAAGAATATTAACCAGACAAACGTCCATCTGACTCTGAGTCCTAAACAAAAGGAATGCAGCATGTCCTCAGCTGGCTAAGTCTAGCTGTATGACCATGTGTGTTATGCTTTAGACCGGGGTCCCACACTCAAATCACAACAAGGGCCGCGTGAGGACTAGCACATTAGCCCGAGGGCTGCACCCCTGAAACCTCTTCATACAACAATATTGCAAATACTGGTAACAATAGTGTTGTTGCAGGCTTGAGGAAATAGCTTTAGGGGCTGCATTCTGCCCGTGGGCTGTTGGAGACCCCCTGCTTTAGCCTCATCTCAGAAAACAGCAAGATGTGAACTTTTGTCCTAGTAACTTTGCAAGGTCCCTTTTTGTGCCCTGGGAACTGGCACAAGCTTTGCAAGTAACTTGATATGGATGCAACTCAGTGCACTTTATAGTTGTTTGGCTGTGCTGTGACTTGGGCTTATTCAGTCCCCCTCAGGCCCATGGTCCACCCGCTCTTCCCCATCTTTGTGATGGGACTCGGATCGTTCTTGATTCAGCCTGCAACAAGGTCCCTCTGAACTCTTCACTTGTGGTCTACTACACCGAATGATCTCCCATAGCAACACCAACACATAACAACGCACTAGGCTGCCACTGAGCAAGCCCCCTAAGATGGATTGGCCGATGCTATGACAACATCCCCATAAATAGCCATCTCCGTGTCACAAGGCAGCTGTGTGGGCTTGCCACCTGGGGCCACTTTAGGCAGCACTGTCTGGTGAATAGGCTCCAGGGCTCCTGAATTCTGCTCTCAGCTTGGCTGGTGCTTTACAGTGTGACCTTGGACAAACTGAAACTTCTGAATGCTTCACTTTTTTTCTCAGGGATAAAATGGTAAACTTATGACATCAATTTGTGCTGGTAAACAGCTTGCAAAGAACAGGTGGTAAGTAAGTGCTAAGTGGTGGTAGACCACCTGAGAGTAATGGGAGATAGCATTTCAACCAGTAATCTCATGGGCAACAGAAACTCACTGAGTCCCAGAGTAAACAGATTGCATCACCAGGACATTGCAGAAGGAGAAAAATCTCTGTCACAGCAAAGAGCATCTGCGTGCATAGAGATGGGCATTGGCTATGGGCATGGGATCCAAAGGTGAGTGATGATTTTCAAATGCCAGGTAGATTTGCACATCACATGATTTTGGAGGAAAGATGGAGCTGCTTCCTAAATTCTCATACTCCGAAAGTAAATTAGAGTTCTTTGGGAAAGAACAATTGGAAGCAGGCAGGTTTGTGGGAAATGAGAGTTGGGACCAGGCAGCTTGGTGGCTGGAACTGAGCACTCTGAATGGGGCAGTCTGGCAGGGGAATTGGATGGAGAGTGGCAGCTGAATTGGACAAGGGCAGTCAGAACTGAGCATTTGGGCAGCGGCAATTGAAACTGCGCATTTGGGCAATCAGGACTGGACAGTTGGGGAGTGGCAACTGGAACTGGCCCATGTCAATTTGGCAGCTGCTCTGTCTCTTGGAATGCCAATCAGCTAAATATCCCCATTTAATTAACTAAAATGACTTCAATTGGATCTGAATAACAACACACAAAGTAATGACAGAAAAGAATCCATTTAGTACAGCAAGTCCTTGGTTACAAACTACACACTGCCCATTTCATTTTGGGGTTCAACTCCAATTACAACGGGTGCCAACTGATGAGTCACTTTAAGTTGCCACTCAGAGTGATCCAGAAGTTAAAGATGCGGTCACTGCACCCAGCCACCAAAGTTGCTTAATGTTTGTACACCACAGGTGCAACAGTGGGAGTAACAAGGGGAAATCCAGCTGTTGGGGACAACCAGTGGAATTGGTCATTTGATGGAGATGAGCATTTAGCAGAGGAAGGGACTCACATCTGATCCCTCTGCATCTAAAAGCATGATGGTCTACTGTTTGTGCTAATGACCCCACCATCAAGAGGGTCTTCATTTGTATATGCAGAATGGCCACCACTACAGACATGTTTGTTGGTTCAAATAATTTATGTGAACAAATATCGGCTTTGTGAACTGGGTTATCTTCTTCCTCTGAAGATATTCGGAGGGCTTGATTGGTCATCTGCCATATGCTATTGTTTTTGTTCCTTATCTGGATGGCTGAAACATTTCAAAACAGCAGAATAAGGAGAATCAAGGGGTGCTCTTGGATTATGAATTTTCAGGCAAACCAGCGTATGGGCTCAAATTAATGACAGTTTTTAGGATTCACGATTATTGAACGCTCCAGACATTACATGGCCCCATGGAAAATGAAGGACCAAATTGACTCTGGATATTTGTGGAAATACCCACTGGCCACTTTTTTTGCTATACGTTTTGCTCTGCGAAGACTATTGGAACTGGATGTCTTCACAGTGGCTGGAGTTGGGCAGTTGGGACTATGCAGCAGAAAAGAGAAAATGCAGTGAACCTCTAAAGAGAGAGGGAGGAGGAGGCAAAGAGTTAGTGCCCAACAGTGGGGAAAGTTGCAGAAAATCATGGATGTGAATGGGGTGGGGGTAGGAATGGGGATGCAGCTAAAGAACCTCCTGAAGATTTGAGGATCAAAGGGGAATAAAGGAGTGAAGTCAGTGTAGCCAGGTAGTGTGACGTGCTCCCTTCACTGGAGGTGCTGTACAATGTACTATGCTATTTTAGGTACTTTTAGGGACCCCATCACCATAGTTTCTGAGGCTCAATACCTCCATGGGTTCAGGAGGTGCTGTTATCCCCATGATACTGCTGGAGAGTTGAGGCACAGAAAGGCTAAGTGACTTGCCCAAGATCACCCAAGAAACCCATGGCGGACAGAGAAACTGAACCCTGCCTCTGTATATCGTAAACTAGTGTTCTGACCACCAGGACATTATACCTTTCCTGTGAGGTCCAGTGCAACCCCTAAAGAGACTGAGCATCCCAGAGGTACAGCCTCATCAGTGCTCATTCTGGGGTGGCTCCACAGTGCCATGTATCAGGTTAGTGGTGCCATGATCCTGCTTCTGCACCCACTGCAACTTCCAAAAGCATGACTTCGATGGACTGGGCGCTTAGTGAATAGAACTGAGAGTCAGACCTGGGGTCATGTCCCCATCACAGCCTCACTGAATGACCTTAGACAAGACATTTCTCCTTCCTGTTCCTCTCCTGGAAACTGACAATGATGGCTACCCGTCTTTTCATAAAAGGCTTTAATATTGATGTTACATAAGTGCTCTGGATGATTGTTAGAATAATATTTTATTCCATGCACCTCCTGAGTTCGAACTGACTAAATATTGAATGAGGCCCTTGAGATCTGGCCATCTCTCTCTTTCTCTTTCTGTCACTCATTCTCCTTTTCCTTTATTGGCTCATGTTATCCAGCCCACCCCCACCTCCTCTTTCGCTCTCCCAGCTGCAAATCATTCACACATCTCTTTCCATACAGCCTCTCCAGGATTTTCAAACAAAAACCCAGTGGAGTGGGGTGAGTGCTATTAGCAAGAGATGTTAGAAAGCTTCTGTGCATTTGCTGCCTAACTGGATCAGGGCTCCAGGCCCCCAGTGATATCAGCAGTGGGCTCTGACCCCCTGTTTTATGAATGGAAGTATTTCTTATTCACACCTGCATTAAGCAGATGACTGCAGAGCACCCATCCCATTCATGCTCTGTGCAGCCTGTAGAACAGAAAGATTTGACTTACTAGCCTGTGTGCAGGCAGCTCCCAGTCACACAGACCTCAACAAATAAAATGCCACACCCTAAAACAGTATAAAGAAGGGGACCTGACTGGGGGTAGGAAACAGGATCTAGCACAGGAACTGATAAGACTAAGTAGTTAATACTAAAAACATTAAAACAAAAACCTTCCCACTCTTAGTAACTGTACCAAAACCCCCAGCTCCAGCCCTAGCTTTCTTCCAGCCAGACGTGATGCCTAGGATGAACCTGGAGATTGGTGTAGCAGTGCTGAAAACTGCAGGCTGGCTCAAAGAAAATAAATGGGGGCCCTCTTTCAGAGGTTTCACCCCTGAGGTGGACACGAGCCTCTCCTGGCTCCCTGGTCCAGAGTCTTGAGGAGCTCTCAGTAGCTGGCGCTGGACTGGTGCTCTGGCTGCTGAAGGCTGGAATTGCTTGACCATACTCTAGATCCCACAGCAACAGTTCAATGTCACTCTCTGTGGGGCCAAGGAGCTAAGCAGACTCCCTTAGCTGTTCTGCTGCTTCTAATCAGCACCAAACTCAAACGCCCCAAGAGTGCAACTAACTACACCTTGTCCTTTTGTCTCTGTCTCAGTCTGTGCCTGCACAATCCTGTCTTATAACTGGCCCAGCAAACTAGCTGGATAAATCATCTCAGCAGAAGCCTCCCTAAGGGTTTGGCAGCAGTTTCCAGTCTCTTCTGTCCCTCCCCTAAATTTAAGCAGGCTGGGAAATGTGTCCAGAGACTCCAGATTGATGCTTGTTTTAGTCCCTTCACCAGAGGCTTGGTCCGGTGTGAGTTGAGTTGCCAAACACTAAAGGGGGTTATGCTGCCCCCATTTTCCTGCTAGATTTTCCTGAGCAGAAGGGGAAGGCAGCGGATAAAATTAACTCTGGATTTCATTAGACGAAAGTTTGGGATGAAGGTAGAAGTGTTGGATGGAATCTGTACATCGAAACAAGGCAGGGAAATGCACAGAGAAGTGGAATGTGTTTCCTCATCTATCGCTGTAGCCCCAAGGACTGCAAATGCCACCTGCTAATAAAAATACACAGGGAGGAAAGAACAGACCAGTTAGGATGAGCAAGAAAATGCAAAAAAAAAAAGCAATCCAAGGGGAAGGAGAGTCCAGCAAGTGATAAAGCATTAGGCATGAAGGAGGAATGGCACTCCTGGTGTGAAGTTAATTGGGTATGAAAGGAGCCGATCCCAAACCCATGGGGCACTGACTGACAGGCACATTGCACAAGCAGTGCAGATGAAGAATAAGAAGTTTTCTCAAGTGCGAAAGTAAGGGGTCAGCGCAGGAGACGGTGGGTCTGCTAGAGGCAGCTGCAGCCATTCCCTATATTAAGTCATTTCTCTCCAAGCATTGCCCAGTAGTAATCTTGCTTCTCCTTATTCTAATTTATATTCTGGTGGTATCTATAATACTCTAGGTGCTATACATATACACATACATGCTGTCCTTGCCCCGAAGAGCTTATGCTCTTCAAAAGATGACATCTTCTGTGTGAAGGTGTCAATGCTTTACACAGATGAATAACTAAATCAACAATATCCCAGTGAAGTACAATTACACCCATATATCAGATGTGGAAGCTGAGGCACACAGAAGTGATGTGATTTGACCAAGGTCCTACAGTGAATCAGTACCAGAGCCAGGAACAGAAGCCTAATGTCCTCTTATTGGGTTTTTTGGGCCTCATGCAGAAGATCAGAGGTCTGGTCTACACTACAGAGTTAGGCTGGCATAAAACAGCTTCTGCTGACATAACAGTATAAGTATCCACACTAAAATGTAGCTCCCTCCAACATAACTCACCCTCTACATGGACTTGCTACGTCCACCTCTGCAAGAGGCAAAGCGCATATGTTGATGTAATGAGGTTGATGCAGCATCAGTGTAGATACTGGATTGCTTACATCAGCTGTTGCTGCCTTTCATAAACTATTCAACAATGTCCACACAGGTAATTTAGATCAGTGCAAGCGCTCCTGGTCAGGACACACACTACCAACACAAGGCGTATAGTGTGGACAAGTAAAACTGATTCAATTACTATGGTGGCTGTATGTAGACGTAACTGAGGTCAAGTTAATTTCATAAAGAGGAGACCAGAGATTACAAACACACTCCAGTTTCCTATAGAAGGGAAAATCAATAATGAAGGTAGTCACAATAATGTCAGATTCAGATATCAGAGTGGCTGGGCTGATCTGCCTTTCCTTTTCAGTGAAGGATGAAGACCAACCTATACCCGGGTGCTGCAGAGGTGACTGATGCCTTAGATTCAGAGATACAGGATGAATGGATAGAGAGAAGTTCCAACGAGGGAGCTGTGTTAGTCTAGTTCAGCAAAACAAACAAGGAGTCTGGGGGCACTTTTAAAGACTAACAAATTATTTATCGCATGCGCTTTCGTAGTAGAAAATCTCACTTCATCAGACACAGAGATGATACACACAGATGCTGTACTCCCTGTCTCGGAGGGGTACTGTCCCCACTCCAGTATGGAAGGGGTTAAAAGCGCTGCAGAAAAGAGAGAGACCAATCAGAGAAGGTGGCTGTGGAGCCAATGAGGGCCCAGTGGCTGGTATATAAGATGGCTGCAGCACCAGCTCCAGGTAGTCACCTGCTGATGTGTGGAGAGGGAACGAGCTGCTGGCTTGGCTGCAGGACCAGGACCAGGACCAGGACCAGGACCCTGACCCTGACCCTGACCCTGTGGACTGCTGGAGCTAGAATAGCCCAGACCCTGATGTAAGGCTGAAGGTACCTGAGGAGGTGAGAGCATGGGTGCAGGGAACCTGATGGTCTCTGGAAGGACTGAGTTAGGGATGGAGGTGCAGCCCAGTCACAAGGACTAGTGGTGGTCACTATTGTGATGAAGTGGGCCAGCCTGGGACCACTATATCCTGGAAAGGGGGAACTTGGAGGACTCAGCTGGAGGGCAGAGGTCCAGGAAGCAGGCTTTGGGACTGGCATCCTTGGTGAAGACTGAGTGCAGATGGCTGGATGGGGTAGCTGCTTGAGCTAATTCCCCCAACACCACCACCAGGAAGCACCCGTCCACTGGGTCATGTGCAGTCACTAGTCTAAAAACACTTGGATTTTTTGTATTCTGAGATCAAATTGTGTGGAGTGAAAGCCTGGAATTGCTCTTTTTTATTTTACCTACTTTGTTTAATTGCTTGTCCACCTGTGTTCAGAAGAAAGGGACATGCCACTGTAACTCATTTACCTGTGTATCTTGTGGAATGGAAAATTTCATCCTGCTCCCCCTGGCTGGCAATCAGCTTATACCCTGAAGCATGAGGGTCAAGAGTCCTTATAATTATTTCCTTAGCTCAGAGAGCCTGCAGATGCTATTTGTACTCATGTGTGTCTAATCTTTTTTAGGAAGGCTTTTGTCTTAATCCAACCAGCCAGCTTGTCTCATGTGCAGGAGAGATGAAAATAAGTCCTCTGGAGAGCAAGGCGATCAGACAGAGGAGAGAAAGCAAAGGGAAATTAAACAAAAATAGCTTCACAGGTCATTTAAAAATATCCCAATGAGTTGTTTAGAAGGAGAAAAAAAAATGACACGCATTCACAGTCCATGGGTGAGGGAGCTCTGGACACAATGTTTGGGAAAACGCCTTTTGGGACAGCTGCACAGTGGGCTAATTGGCAAGGTCAGGGGAAAGAGCATGCACATGAACTATGTAGACTAAACTGTAGGCAACAGTTCTGCATTGGTGGCAGGTGGAGGGAGAAGGTGACCTGGCTAGTGGCGGGTGACTCTCCCAACAGTTGGATAAAATCCCACCTCAAAGTCATCTTATGGTTACACCCGTGCTGTTGGAGCCAATCCTTGCACCTGGCGTAAAGGAGAACAGCATTTGGCTCCCAGAAAATGAGGATATTCAGTCAAGGTTGGGCCCAGCTCCCTGAGCCAGTTCAGCAAATTTTAGGCTGGTGTGGTAACTGAGAAGCAATTCTGTTGGTTTGAAGAGCTGTGGCCACTTAATCCCATGCTGGATGAATTTGGCTTTGCAGTAGTGACATAAAAACAGGCTGTCTGGCAAGATTTGTGTTACTTCTTGCTTCAGAGTGGCTGGAAATACCATGGGAACAGTTTCCCATGAGATTTCAGTACTTCCCAGTCCTTGCCATGTCCCTGAAAGGTAGGGATAGCAAGGAAGGAAACAAAAAGACTGAAGTGGACCTATTGGCATCTCTGAAAGGTTCATTCCAGATTCAGACCTTGTCTATGTGCCAGATCCAGAGCACCCGCAGCTCCCATTGGTTACACTGAGATGTTCAGGAATCCAGCATAATCCTCTCCCTCCAACAATCAGCAGGGTTTGAACCTGAGATCTTCTGTGGCAAAGCACAGAAGACTACTGCTTGAGCAAAAGGAACAACTCCCTCAGCAGGCATCAGTAGTAGGCTGTTTTCCTTCACCTGAACCATAGTGGAGGCTGAAACAGCCAGTCTAAAAGCACTGTTTCATCCCCCAGCAAAATATGACCTAATGTAATTTGCATGAATGAGAACTCTAGGACTTTGGCCTCTGATTCCATCACACATAAGTAATTAGAGGCTGAAAGCAGGTTTTGGTGCCAAAGGCTACTAACCTCCCACGATTGGAGAAATTAAGTACCTAAATACCTTTCGAGGAGCTGGACCACAGTGCTTTGAGAAGCAGTTTCAAGTAGAAGAAAGTGGCTAGAAAAGCCCCACAGCAACGGCTCCTTTAAGAAGGATTTTGTTCCATTTGTGTATCTATGATCTGAAAAAGGGAATGTGCAGAAGCTGATGAAACTGCTGATTATCCAAAACTGGGGCGGAGAGCATAGAAAGGTGCAGCATTGAAATGGTAATGAAATGCCTAATGAGCTCAAGAGACTAGGAAGAGAGGCAGATGAGTGGCAGTTGCAGCTCAGTGAAGAGAAATGTAATAGCGCTCAGCTGTCATGCGGCAGGCTGGATTCTCAGCTGCTGTAAAATGACGTAGCTGTGACTTCAGTAGAGTGACAGTGAGTTACGCTAGGCTGGCATCATTCACCTGAGGATCTCAAAGCACTTTCCAAACATTTAATTAATTCAGCTGCACACTCCTTGAGGCAGAAGGGGATAGTGGTTCCAATTTCATGAAGGAGAAACTGAGGCACAAAACTAAGATGCAGACTGGACGGGGCGCAGTGGGGCCTCTGAAAATAAGACAATCAGGCTTTGGATGGTAATGGCACCTCGTCCCATGACAGCCAGACTGATGGGAGCTAGGGACTCAATGTATCAGACTGTTGATACAGGGCTGAATAATAACTAGAACTAAAAAGCAATTTGCAAGCTGTCAGAATTACGAGTGTTTTCCCCTTGTACTCTTCTGGGTCAAGAGACATAGGACCATAATCTCAGATGGTGTGAATTTTGTGACTATGACCCATAGGGTCAAAATCAGAGGCCTTCTTACCCATTACCACTGAACTTGATCATCACTGTAAGGGGGGGGGTCATATAAAATGTGAGCAGGAACCCCCCAGTTTTCTCAACACCTTCTATGTGCAGAAGAAAGTCCCCTTCCATAAGTTAACACCCAGGTCACACTTTAGACACATCCCAGCTAGTAGAGAATGATATCCTCTTGGCCTTTTTTGTAATGAGGATTTTAGGGAACTCTTACCTCATTGCATCAATAATAGGAGTGCAAGCATAGACCAGCCAAGAGCATTCTTCCCACCACATCTTATAGAGCATGATGAGAGAACACCACGATAATGACCCTGAGCCCTATCTGACTGCTCGTCCTTGCTACTATCAGCACTGGTGCTATGATGATGATGGAAGATTTTCTCCACAGTCCTCTTGTGTTGATGCAGCCACATGTTCCTTATAACAATGTGTGTAGCTCAAGAGCAGAGGGAGGTTAAGAATGAAAACAAAGCCTATGACGAAGCAAAATCCACCCTGGGAAGGAGACTGCATTGGCCTCACTGCCTGGAGTTCATCCTTCATTTCCTAGGGGTGCTCTGGGAGATATGGTTTTCCACCACCTCACACTTGTAGGTAAAATGTCACAGCCTGTATGGAAAGCATAGGGGATGCCACCTCCCCTTGTAATTTTTTGACAGGGCTCCTCTTTGTTCCTCTGAGCTATGTCTACGTAACCCACCTTGGTGGAGGGTTGCTCACTGTCCTCTACTGGCTGGTCCACAAAGGCCATTTTTCAGTCTGATACTACATCAAGCACATGGACTTTAGTACTTTACCTCAAGTGGTAGTACCTTGTCTTTTTCACTGCAAATAGCCTGGGTTCCAAACCTGCCGGTGACCCAAGAAGGCCCAACCTTGGCCATTGGGCTGTCTCCTATCTTTCCGACCAAGCTGGAATGGCTAAGAGAACAAATCTACCGACCCAGGCTGGAGGTGGGGAAGAGAACACATGCCCCCGCTCTCACTACAAACAAGGTTGGGTGAGACGGGAAGACACTTCACTTGGTCATGTTGGAGAAAAAGAGCAAGAGAGCTCTCTTGTCCCCTAACTCCAGCATGGAAAATAGGACTAGAATCCCATGCATCTCCTGCCATGTTTCCCAGAGTCTAGCCCTAGTTTTTGGCTCCCAGTCCTGGAGCCCAAGGGGTTACGTGATTAGCCGGCAGTCATGAATTATTCACAGCTCATCCTCTCAATGAGGATTCAATTCTTTTGCAAGGAAGGTTCTCCTTGAACAAGGACTGAGCCTCACTGAGAGCTATCAGCTCTCTCATGGAAACCCAAGATGTTAGGGACTCTCGCCATCCTCCCCCTGTGCTTCATTTGCTTTGACATGCTGTCTCTTCTCTCCCAAGGCAACACAAGAGAAGACAAGGTGGATGCTTTAATAAAGGCAAGTGGGCTTCTTAGATGCCTGCAGTGACTTTGGGGCCCCAGCTGGCCGAATGCTGTTGAGTGTCCTGTTACAGACCTGCAGAGTTTATTGATTGCAGCAAGCTGCATGCAAATCATTAATTCTGATTTCACTCATTAAAATGACAAATCAGGCTGGCAGCCCCTGGGTTCTCTTGATATATAATTTTTTCCTTTTGCAAAGTGAAACATTGTCCAGATTACTCATTGCTCCAATACATTAAGAAGCTTTATGCGGACTTGGCACCTTCTGGAGATGATGAAGTTTGTTTTGTATCTGTTTTATGCTCCCACTTGGTTGGATAGCAACTGATCTCTCTGAAAGCCCCCTCTCAGGAACAGAGATGCTAAAGAAGCTGGTGAAAAGAAGCTAGGAAATTGAGCTTCAGCCACAGACTATGGAAGCAGTACTGCATATCCAAATAAAGAAAGCTGACTAAAACACAGGCTAACATAAACAATGCCTAACTAACACGATACCTGTGATCTCTGGTACTTATAGGGCCCTAACTACTGTAGCATCTGAGCATATCCCAAAACTTAATACTTTTAAACCCCTGTGCTACAATCCCAATGGAGAACCAAAACACAGAGACTGGTTTACTCAAGTTCCCATGGTAAGTATGCTGAGGTGTAAGGAACTGAATGAAGGTCTCATCCACCCTAGACACATGCCTTAACCACTGGAACATCCTGCATCCTACTAAAAAGGAAGGATGCTCACGTGTTAAAGGTGCTCTATAAGGATTCAGGTGATAGGGCTTCTACTGTCCATTCCATCACATTGTCTCAATACAAAGTTTGGGGAAATCATTTAATCCCCTTGGGTGAGAACTCTCCATCTCTTCCTTTCGTCCTGTCTGTATGGCCCAGAATTTTCTGAAGGGCTCAGTACCCACAATCAGGGCTGGATTTTCAAGAGCACCATTGAGTGCTGAACTCTTTGGAAAATCAGTTTGTGTTACAAAGGGAAGTCCTACCCGCTTTGGAAATGCTTCCCCTCACCCCAGCAGTGTCAATTCTGAACTAAATCCAAAATACAGGGTGTGGTGCTCTCTCTTAAGTTATATTCTGCCCCCTGTCCCCAGAGCCTCTGAGCATTTTCCATGTAAAATCAATAGCAATTGTAAAATAGCAGTACGGGAGCCAAAAGGTTGTCATAAAGCGGACAGTGATAGACATGCGGAGCAATTGAAGGGTGTAGTAGGACAGATGTAATCATCTTAGTTTGCAGAAAGGGAGATTTAGGTTAAATATTAGGGAAAAATGTAAAATCATCAGTTAGTTAAGCACAGAACAGGTTACTTGTGAAGGTTGTGGAATCACCAGAAGGTGGAAGTTTTTAAGAACAGATTAGACAAGGTGGTCCAGGTTTATTTGACTCTGCCTGAGCCTCCACATGGGGGCGGGGTGGAGTAGATGATCTTTTGAGGTCCCTTCCACTCCTACGGTTCACTACAACTGTAGTGGCATTTCTGCATTTGGGTCTGGTTAAAGGAAACCTAGCTCCCTCACCCACATGCACATTGACAGTGCATTTTGTTGTGGCATGTTGACCTAGTGACCTTTGCACCATGAGGCATGCTGGTGAAGTGCCATGGGATGAGTGTGACAAATGCAGAGACACAGCAGTGTGATGTGCTAACGCTTGCACTGCACCGCTCCCTCATCCTCCCATGAGAAGATCTCATGATGTGAACATCACAACACTGCAACGTGGCTGACCTGATGTGAGAAACAACCAATTGAGGGAGGCAGCCCTACATGCTGGTGGAGACACCTGTGTCACCTAGCTTCCTGGGGAAGCGCTGCCTGGCAATGGTCAGACATTGGACACCATGAAAATAGTGAGATGCTGAATCTACTGGCAGCAGAATGGACACTGTGGACTGAGTCAGCCTGGGATTTCCCAGCAGTAGAATGATGTAGATGTCAGTAATGCAGGTGTAAATCAAGAGTAACTCCTCCCAAGTCAATGAAGTTACACTGGTGTCAGTGAGAGGGACCCATAGTGCTTTCTTACAAGGCTTCATAGTCAGAAGTTTCTTGAGTCTTCTTGGTACCATTTTGATGATGACAGGCACTCTGGAGCACAGCCATTTCCCTGGACACCTCAAACTTAGAAACTTTTCACCTGTAATCCTGTCCCCCTCATCCCCACTGCTCTATGCAAGTAGCTGAGATGCTGCCCGCTACAGTTCACATTCCTGTTTTCCTTTTCCAACCAGGTCACTTGGATGAGCTGGAAAACTTCCCATATCTCCACCTGGAAGATGCCCACTGAGAATTGTGCTGCTGGCTGGATTTTCACAGCTTCTCCTAACACAGGTGAACACTGCTGTTTGGTTAGAGAGCAAAACTCTATTGGTCCCTGAAACGTGGGTTGACGGGCTTCTGGATGTCAGGGCAGAGCAGAAGAAAATCAGCCTTTATGCAGGCAGTGGGTAGGCCCAAGTAACAGGGTGACCCCAGCAGAGACCCAAGTCTCAGTTGTTCAGGATAGTTTTAAATGTCCTGATTATGCTGGCTCGTTCCTGTTTGCTATTCATCCTGCAGGACAGAGTTACAATATCATAACGCAATGATGATTTCTCATCAATATGGAGGGAGCTTGTAATCCTATTGTGTTTAATTAGATCACTTCATACATTTAAATGTATTTTTCTACCCTGTGAGGTACGGCTATTATACTGATGACAAACTGAGGCACAGAGAGGCAAAATAACTTACCCAAGGCCATGGAGAAAGGCTTTTCTAGAGCTGGGACTTGAACCTACTTTTCTAAGCTAGAGTCTTAACGTCTAGGCTACCATTCCTCTGGACTATAGCTCAGTAAAGTGTTCAACACAGGAACCCTCTCTGGTGACATGTGAGATCAGATCACCCAAGCTTTGTGACTTGTAAGCTAGCTTTTTCTCCATTGGTTTCTGAATGTTAGAGTAGAAAGTGAACAATTATCATGCTAATGGCTCTGTAAATTCCCTCATTATTTATTAAACTCTAGCAATACTCACTTGATTGAAAAAAGTCCACAGCTATGATCAGAATGAATAACCCTCATGATGGAATCTGTTCCAAGCTCCACAGGCTCATGGCAGAGAGGCTACCACAGTGGCCCACTGGCTCCCTTGAATTTCCTCCCTTACAACATGAGGGTCCTGTGTTTGCCAAAACCACAACTAGTTTGGGACTGAATGGAACAATCAGAGACAGGGAATTCATAGGCAGTTTCTGCCCTCTGCTGGCCACTAGTCTGGAAAATGCTGGCACACCTTTAGCCAGTGTAATAACCAAGGAGTCTGGTGGCACTTTTAAAGACTAACACACTTATTTATTGCATGAGCTTTTGTGGGAGAGAATCTCACTTCATCAGATGCTTCACGTTCTTCAAGCATCCAATGAAGCTCGATTTTTTTTCTCCCATGAAAGCTCATGCGAAAAATAAATCTTAGTCTTTAAGTGCCACACGACTCCTTGTTTTTTAATTCCAAAGGGGTAGCCATGTTAGTCTAGTTCAGCAAAGCAAATAAGAACTCCTCTTTTTGTTCTACTGAGCTAGATGAAATTATTCCCGATTTATAGTGGGTTAGACAAGAGGACAGCTGCCGGCTGTTGAAAGAAAAATCAGCTCATAGTTAGGTATGAAGCTAATTTCATGCTAGCAATCCTGGCTACACCAGCTAAGGGAAGAGGCACCTACTGAGTGGGGAAGATTTTCAAAGTTACTCTGTTGTTAAGAGTTCCCTTCTCTTAGGGCCATCCCACAAGCCACAGCCAGATACAAATCAAATTGGGTACAGGAATGTATTTAAAAATTAAATGGAGTCCACAGTGTCATTCAGATGGGACAATCAGAGAAAAAGAGCAACGCTTGCCCGCCTGTGAGAGTGAGGTGGATGAAGGGGGTGGTGATGGGAACTCTCTGTGCGGAGAGAAACAAGGGTTTATTATGGAGAGGTTAAGTTTTTAACTTCTCCTTCCAGATGGAAAGGCAGAGAGGTGCAGTGTTATGTCCCAGATTATTGGGAGGTAATGTGAATGAAAGAGGCTCAGCAGTGGGAGCTTTACGGACCCATCTACATGACACTAGCATCCACACAATCCAGTCTAAAGTCCTGTCACCTTTTCCTGTCTCAGTGGCAAACCTGGTGAGTATCCTGTAGGGACAGCCTTTGTTAACATTGCTGCAACACCTGGGCAGGGGATCTAGAAGGAATGACCCTAGAAAATTACAAAGGTTATCAATAGACATGCAGTCTTTAGGTGGAGAACGAGGGGAACCTTTCTCTTCCCTTTCTGTACTTGGTCACAGTGGGGACATTTCAGTGTTCTTGAGGCCTTGCCTAAATGAGGTCAATGTATTTTGTTATCCCTAAGAATCAGTTGCTATTGAAATATGACTCCCTGAATAAGCCAAAAAGGACACCTAGAGGGTCATTACAGTTCCAGTCAGTCAGAGGACATGTCATCAGCCTTTATAAATCAGCATTCCCAATGGACTAGAACCAATTTACAACAGCTCAGGATCTATAGTCCTCCTTGCATTTCCTCCTGTGCCAAACTGATTTTTCCCTTTTTCCAAGATCAACTCTCTTGAATGGAGTGGCAGCAACCATGGCATGTGACTTAGGATGAGGGGAAGCAAAATAGTGATGACTCTCAACTCCCTGTCAAAATTAATTGCAAGAAGCAGATAAGGATGAGGGCTAGATAGTTCATCCTAGTGGGAGCACCCTGCATAATGAAATCAATGTTGCTAGGTCCAGTCCTAGATGCCGGGTGTATCTGTGTGAATTAATTTGCTAATTGTGCCATCCATATCATACAACCCATCCATCCTACTTACTGGGCAACCATAGCAGAAAAGCTAGGCCTCAGTGGTTGTGGCGTCTGAAATTCCCAGCTCCCTCAAGGGCAATATTGCAAAGAGCTACCAAAGGAAACCACTGCATTGGCCAACAAACTTCATTGGTCCCACAAACCATGTTACATATTCCTGAGAACCATCTGCGGATGCCTTAACTGTATACTGATACAGAGCACTTCTGTAAGAAGTATGGGGGGAAGATTGCTGCTTGTGCTGTACCAATTCTCTTGGGCTGATTAAGAAAACCTCTGTTTTCCATGGCTCTCAAAATAATGCCTTACAGCAGTGCCAAAACTCTTACACAATGTTCTGAAGCTGCTGAATAACCAGAAATTGGGCTCATTTGACAGAAATCAGGGATCTGACTGCTGTTCAAATGGAGATGGAAAATTGCAGACCCATCCAATTTAAAAAGAGCAACTTGGAATCCAAATTGAAATCATATTAAATGTCACATTACTCTTCAAAGGTACATGGCCATTACTCACCCAGTGTCTTTTAAAACTATGAATCATCATCTGATGCTTTTAAGTAATTAAACCGAACAGATGAAGGAAATAGGACTATATTATTGGCAAATTTGTAGCAGTCAGTGAAGCTATGTCAATTTGTACCAGCTCAGAATCTGGTCCATAAAACTGAAATAGTCTTATGTTCCCCCGCTACTCCACCCTACCCCGAACCACTAAAGCTAGTCAAAATGGACAACATGTTTGCTGTGTCAATGCAATTTGAAAACAGATTTTTGAGAAACTCTTAATTTGTTTCTATGACACAAAACACACTTTTGTGCATGTGCTTTGGCTGTCTTTCATGCAGTGTGAGTCTGTCTCCCATCCACACTAGGACAATTGCATCTGTATAAGCCTGTCTTCTGTGATTGTGCAACCAGTTATTTGTGAGTCTGTCTCTGATACACATCTTAAAATAACTTTTTAAGACCTGATTTCCATAGACATGGACATAGCCAGATTTTTATTTCCCACACACACTTCTGATCATCTTGGGTCCCTACTAACACACTGGGATTGTTCACCCCAAATTTGAAATCCAGTCTCTTGATTCAGGAATTCCTATGTTATCTACATCCTACACAGGATAACAGCTCCTTTGAAAGAAGATGGCAAGAAACGCCATCCAGTGGACTGTCAGGGAAAAGAATCTCATTCAGTTCCACCACAGGTTTGTACTAAAATCCATCTGGGGAGCCATTTTATTTCCATGGATACATGACACATGGATTGATGGACATTTCCACCAAAACTACATTAAGAGACCATCACATTTTCCACAATCGAGAGCAAAACTGGCTATTTCAGGCCTTTTCAGACTGATTGGTTAGAACTATTGCTTTTATCAAATAAATTCTCTTCTTTTTTTTCCTGGGGATGATGGCAACTTTGTTTGCCTTCCCTTTGTTTTGACGCACTTTGTTTCCACAGCATCGGGTTGAGTACTGAGACAAGACTGGTCAGTTTTACTCTCTATCTATAGTCAGTTTCACTTTCTGGTTTTCATGACAAGCACAGTGCTCTAGTGTTTAGATTTCCAGAGTCTGAAGAAATTGTGGACATTTTAAAATAGCTACTATATTTCCTTTACCTGTTGTTAAAGATTCTTTTGTATGGAGTGGCTAGAGCCCAAAACTAGGAGTCAAGAGATCTGAATTCTGCTATAGACATGCTCTGTGATCACTAGCAACTCTTTTCATCTCCTGATACCCCATTTTTCCTGTCTGTAAAACAGGGGAAATGATAATCAGTCCTCCTCAGTGAAATGTGGTGAGATGTAAGTATTATTAAGGTTCTTTATCCTCATTAAGGCTCACAACTTCACAGTGAGATAGGTGACATTTCATAGGTAGGTAAATAGAGAGCTGATTAGAACTAGTTGAAAAAAAGTGTATTTTTCAGCAAAAAAAAAAAAATCAAAAGAATCTCAAAGCTCCATCAATTTTGCACACATTTTTTAAACTGAACCAAAAATGTTTTATTTCTTTCTCCTGAGGAAGATTTGAGCCAGCTGTAGAGTTGAATAATATTTGGTCAGATCTTCAGTCTGAAGGATTGATAAACCACCCCTCGCTTCCTGTTGATGCTTTCCCTTTTTCTCTTCTAATACTATGAGAAAAGAAGACTGCAAAAACTTCCTTGAACCAAGATTAGGTTGCCTAATTTAAACTCTCAAACAGTGAATAGCAGCAGGATAGGTTAAACCAGAAACATCAGCTTTCAATAATCCTGTTTTCATTCAGACTCTTGATACTGTTAGAACATTTATTTTTCAGCATTCTTTCTTCTTTTTTTAACTGGTGTTAGAAATCCTGCTAATGTCAGAGCTATGTAACTAAAATGAGAGCATCCTTTTGAAAGACATTCTATTTATTGATATAAATAATATGCAGACTGTACTACAGACTAGTCCATTGATTATCCAATCTTGTCTATTTAATGGGATCCCATGGCGTGGATTGTGATGATGCATCTAACAAAGTGGATTCGAGCCCATGAAAGCTTATGCCTGAAGAAATTTCTTAGTCCTTAACGTGCCACAGGACTTTCTTTCTGCTATATACAGACTAACACAGCTACCACTCTGCAATTTATAGTATTAATAATTAATTGAATTATAGCATACAAGTGATTTAATTATTCACTTTTTCTTTCCCTCCAGGTTGTTTCTAACGTTAGCTATTATAACTGGTAAAATAATTGTTCCTTTTTTTAGGAGGTGAAGGCCCTGCTGTCCCATCAATAAAACTTCCTAGAGGAGAGCACGTCTGTAGCAAGTTTTGATTTAGTAATTCCCCTTTAGTTCTGCCATCTATGGTTAGTGATGTTTTTAAGAATGCTAAGGGAAGAGCAGTTGTCATCTGTTAAAGACAGCTATTAAAGGACGATGAAAATCTACCCATTCATCCAGATCTTCCATTTGTCTAAGAGCTGGAGGGTGATGACTTTTAAAATAAAAGGATAAGGGGGGAGGGTTAAAAAGACACTTTAAAAAGCAAATCTCATTTAAATTGTCCCAACTCTGCAGAGAAATGGAAAGTAAGGGAGAATGATGCTTTTGTGGCTAAGGCATGGGACCGAAAGCTAGAGTTTGGCTTCTGAGTCTGTCATAGACTCCTTACGGGACTTGACTGAGTTGCTTAATTTCCCTAGGTATAATCCAATGCCTGTTTCGACCTCAGGTACTGGGAAAATGCTGATTGAATTCCATGGGCTTTGAATCAGGCACTGTGCGGCTCAGTTCACGCTCATCTGCTGAAGCTTACCTACGTCTCTTGATCATATCTTGCTTGTCTGTTGAGAACTGTCAGCTCTTCACAACAGGGAATGAAACAATGGGTGGAAAAGGGTTGGATTTTTGACAAATCTGCCACATTATTATCAGATCAAGTTAGATTTTTCTTAGATTATCAGACCTAATGTGTGTTTTTCCTGGGCTTGCTGAAGCTAATATGGCTGTTTCCCCCATGTTACTGGACCCAGTCTGGATGTTTTCCCTAGATTATCAGATTTGATATGGCTTTTTCCTCAAAGAATCCCATTTTTCCTGTTTCCTGCCCAGATTATCAGACTTGATTCTGCATTTTCCATAGATTACAGGTCCCACATCTTTTTTTGGTTTGCGGATTATCAGACCAGAGACCAGGCAGTCCCATGGATTACCAGATTTCAGATCAGGTTTCCCCTGTATTATCAGGTTGATCCTGCTCACCACCCCAATTATAAGACTCTTGTCTATTTTTTCCCTGGATTACTAAACCCAACCCCAACCTGCCCCCTGGATTATTGGGCTTCTTCCTGGAACACCGGCCCCGATGATCCCAGGCTCCCTTCACAGAGGATTGCTGGTTTGTAACCGTTTTCAAGAATTTGACTTTTCATCCAATTTGGAGGAAAAATTGTCAACATCTGATACTGTAGCAGGGGCAGAAACTTGCTTCCCATTTAGCTCTGTTGCAAGAAAAAAAAAAAGAGCAAAACACCATTCGAGGGTGGGGTGGGTAACCCCCGGCACGTGTGCTGACAGTGGCATGAGAGCCCATTTGGAGCGGCACATGGCACCCTCTGCAATACCACAGAAATTGTGGCTACTGTCACTGAAAGCCACTCCAGTCAGCCTCTTTCAGGGGCAACTGGGGGGCAGAGGGTCCCCACCATGCCCATGCTCCAGGAGTGGTGCAGAAAGAAGACGCCTGGAATGGCTTCTCTCCATGGTATGCAGCCACCAAGGAGCCAGTCTGGGTAGCTTCTTTCGTCAGCATGCCTAGGGACCCCCCAAAAGGAACTGCTCCAGGCAACTTCTTTCCATGGCATCCCTGGGGACCCGTCCTCAGGCACACTGCCAAGAGGATCCACTCCAGGCCGCTTCTTTCCATGAGTAGTTGACTTCAGTGGCATGCCAGGAAAGCGCCCCCCTCCCTGCCTCCCAACCTCCAGCCATGGCTGCCACCAAATTTTCAGGCAGCTGCCACTTTTATTTCTGTGGAGGGAGCCACTAGCACTGGCTCACAGTCAAGAAGAGGTCAGCAAAGGTTGCTGACCCCTGTTCTAGGGTGTCTTAACAGTATGGTAAAATGTGCCAAGTAATTCTTCTGCTCTACTGTGTGCTGATTAGGCCTCAGCTGGAGTACTGTACCCAGTTCTGGGTGCCTTATTTTAGGAAAGAGATGGAGGAATTGGAAAAAGTCCAAAGAGCAACAAGAATAATTAGAGGTCTGAAACACATGATTTATGAGGGACAATGGGAAGGAACTGGGTTCAGGAGACTGAGGGGGGATAGTGTAAGTTTTCAAGTACTAAGAGGTTGTCACAAAGAGGAGGGAGAAGAATTGTTCTCCTTAACTGCCACTGACAGGACAAGCAGCAATGGACTTAAATGACAGCCAGGGAGGTTTAGATTGGCCATTAGGAAAAAATTCCTAACTGTCAGGGGGATTAACCAGGGGAATAAGTTGCCGGGGCAGGTTGTGGGCTCTCCAGCACTGGAAGTTTTTAAGAGCAGGTTAGACAAGCAGGGGTCAGGGATGGTTTAAGAGGGCGCTTGGTCCTGCCATGAGTGCAGGGGACTGGGCTGGGTGATTTTTCATGGTTTCTGCCAGTTTCCAAAACTCTAGTGCAGGGACCCCCATGGCAGGAGCAGGGACCTGCAACAGTTGGGGGGATCAAGCACAGCAGCCCCAGGACTGTGAGCTGAGCCACCAGGTTGACCTGAGCTCTGGGCTGCCACATGGCCCCTCCTGCTGCCACATCCCAGCCATTCAACCCCTAGACTCCGCCCCTTCCAGCCCCGCAGCCTATCAGCAGGCCATTCACTACCAGCCAATTAGATGGCTAGGGAAGATTTCAATTGACCAATGACAGCCTTCGGGCGGGGCTTGCTGAGGCGCGCGCTCACAAAGGAGCGAGAAAGGCGGGGAGGGGTCCGGCGAGAGTGGGGGGCGGGCTCACCGTGGCTCGAGGGTCTTTAAGATTGAGGGAAGCCGCAGCTAATCACCTGCAGAGCGAAGCCTTCCCTGCCCAATGAGGCAGCACGCGACAGGAAGGCGGGCCCACAAGCAGAGCTGTTAGAAATGACAGCTAGCCCCACCAATCGGAGCAAGCCGACCGCTCCACCTGACCAAGGAGCGCGAGAACCGTTACGAGCCGCCGCTCGACGGCCCAATCCGAACGAAGCCGCCCACTCGGCGCCTGCGCGCGTGCCGCCGGAGCGCGAGACCCTCTCCGGAGAGACAGCCCGGCCTGCCAATGAGACCGCGGGCGGGACGCCGCGGGGCGGGCCTTCCGCGGGCGCCGCCGAATGACAGCGGCGGCTTCCAATGAGAGGCGCGGGGCAGACTTTACCTGGCCAATGGGCGGCGGGGGGGCGGGTTCCACTTCCGCGGCGCCTTGCAAGATGGCGGCGGCTGCGTGAGCGCGGCGGTTGGCGGGCCGCGGCGCCATGAAGGGCAAGGAGCGCTCCCCGGCGAAGGCCAAGCGGTCCCGGGGCGGCGGCGGTGGCGGCGACGACGCGGCCTCCTCCTCCTCCTCCGCCCGCGGCGAGCGGAGCAGCAAGAAGCCGGGCGGGTCGGGCGCGGGCGGCAGCAATGGAGGCAAAGCGGCGGCGGGCGGCGAGAGCGGCGGCGGCAGCAGCCGGCGGGGCCTGCACGCGGACAAGGCCAGCCGCGCCGGCAGCCGCGAGTACGAGTCGGCGGCGGCGGCGCCCAGCTCCGCCAGCGGCCGCCACGGCTACAGCAGCAGCAGCAGCAGCAAAACGGCCGAGTCGTCGCGGGGCAGCCGCGGTGAGTCCCGGGCGCCGCCGCCCGCCTCGTCGGAGTCGGGCGGCGAGTACAAGACGCTGAAGATCAGCGAGCTGGGCTCGGCGCTGAGCGACGAGGCGGTGGAGGACGGGCTCTTCCACGAGTTCAAGCGCTTCGGCGACGTGAGCGTCAAGATCAGCCGCCTCCCGCCCGGCACCGGCGCCGCCGACGAGCGGGTGGCCTTCGTCAACTTCCGCCGGCCGGAGGACGCCCGCGCCGCCAAGCACGCCCGGGGCCGGCTGGTGCTGTACGACCGGCCGCTGAAGATCGAGGCGGTGTACGTGGGCGGCGGAGGGAGCGGGAGCCGGCGGCGCAGCAGCCGCTCGCCCGCCTTGCTGGACAAGGAGGCCCACTCGCCTTACGGGGCCACCGCCGTGGGGGTGGCGGCGGCAGCAGCAGCCGCCGTCAGGCACCCGGCGGCGGGAGCCACGCAGCGGGCGCTGTCGCCGGCCGGCGGCGGCGGAGGAGGCCTGGGCTACCGGGATTACCGGCTGCAGCAGCTGGCCCTGGGACGCCTGCCGCCGCCGCCCCCCCTGCCCAGGGAGCTGGAGCGGGAGCGGGACTACGGGGCTTTCTACGAGGCCCGCGTGCGGCCGGCCTACGGGCTGGAGCGGGTGGCCGGGGTGGCGGCGGCCGGCGGCTTCCGCGGAGGAGGGGGCGCCGGGGTGGCCGGCGAGGAGGAGATCAGCCCCGAGGACGACCAGAGAGCCAACCGCACCTTGTTCCTGGGCAACCTGGACATCACGGTCAGCGAGTCGGACCTGCGGCGGGCCTTCGACCGCTTCGGGGTCATCACGGAAGTGGACATCAAGCGGCCCGGCCGGGGCCAGACCAGCACCTACGGTTTCCTCAAATTCGAGAATCTGGACATGGCGCACCGGGCCAAGCTGGCCATGTCGGGGAAGGTGTTGTTGCGGAACCCTATCAAAATCGGCTACGGCAAAGCCACTCCTACGACCAGGCTGTGGGTGGGCGGCCTTGGGCCCTGGGTACCACTGGCTGCCCTGGCCAGGGAGTTTGATCGTTTTGGCACCATTCGAACTATCGATTACAGGAAGGGTGACTCGTGGGCCTACATCCAGTACGAGAGCCTAGATGCGGCGCAGGCGGCCTGCACCCACATGCGTGGTTTCCCCTTGGGTGGGCCGGACCGCCGCCTCCGAGTGGACTTCGCGGACACCGAGCATCGCTACCAGCAGCCCTATTTGCAGCCGCTGACTCTACCGCCACCCGCCCACTACGAGCTAGTGGCGGAGGCAGCTGCCTTTGGGGCTCACCGTGGGGCTCCTCCAGACCCACTTCGGGGGGCGCGAGACAGGACTCCACCGTTGCTCTATAGAGACCGTGAGCGAGATCTGTATCCTGAGGCAGAGTGGGTGCCGCCGCCACCTCCCGTACGGGACAGGAGCAATCGGGCAGCTACCTACGACCCACTGGAAAGTCTGGAGCGCCGGCGGGATGGCTGGTCTCTGGAACGTGACCGAGGGGAGAGGGAGCTGGGCGGCAGCAGTCGGGACCAACCCAGGAAGCGAAGGCTGGCGGAGGATGGCAGCCGGCACTTAGACCGCTCTCCAGATAGCGAGCGTTCATCTACGTCCCGCAAGCGCCATTGTTTGGCTACAGCCTCCCCCCCGGACCGTAGTCCCGAGCTCAGCGGGAGCAGGGAGCGCTACGCTAGTGACACAGAGCGCTCGTCCTCCCGTTTGCTCCCGCTAGAGCGGCCGTCGCCTGTCCGGGAGCCACGCAGGGGCAGTCTTGAACGAGGTCAGGGTGAAAAGCGTGACCGCAAAAATTCTGCTGAAAGAGAGAGGAAGCACCGCACCTCCGCAGCAGCTGCCGCCCAGGAGTGCAAAAGCCCAGCCAAAAAGGAGGAGCGTGCCACAGAAGGGGGTGGTGGTGGAGGATCCCGTCTCAAACCTCCACCCCAGAAGCAGCAGCAGCAAGACGGAACTTCCCAGGCAGGTGGGACCCCCAAACTGTGCTTGGCTTGGCAGGGGATGCTTTTGTTGAAGAACAGCAACTTCCCATCCAACATGCACCTGCTTCAGGGGGACCTCAGCGTCGCTAGCAGTCTCCTGGTGGACGGAGCAACTGGAGGCAAAGTGGCCCAGCTCAAGATCACTCAGCGTCTTCGCCTGGATCAGCCCAAGCTGGATGAGGTCACCCGCCGCATCAAGGTGGCGGGGCCCAGTGGTTACGCCATCCTTCTGGCTGTGCCTGGTACCTTGGACAACCGCTCCTCTGGGGCTAACGAGGCTGCCACCACCTCCACACAGAGGCCTCTTAGGAACCTTGTGTCCTATCTAAAGCAAAAGCAGGCTGCTGGGGTCATCAGCCTCCCTGTGGGGGGGAACAAAGACAAGGAGAACAGCGGGGTCCTGCACGCCTTCCCACCCTGCGACTTCTCCCAGCAGTTCCTGGATTCCACGGCCAAGGCCCTGGCCAAATCAGAGGACGACTATCTGGTCATGATCATTGTCCGTGGTGCATCCTAAAGCCCTCCTGTTTTCTGTATGCAGCCCTGCCTGTTCCTCTTCCACACAGCCCCTCTAGCGTGTGCCAGGTGCTATGGGATACAGCCTTAGCCAGCTCCACAATTCTTTTTGATTAGATCTTTATTTGTAACCAGTGTCCCCTGCCTGTTTTCCTGTAACTACATTTTTCTATAGACTAAGTTTAGAAGCCAAGAAGGTTTAGCGTTTAGTCTGAATAGGATATATTGAGGACTCCTTATCAGTGAGGGTAGCAGGAAACAAGCCTGCTTCAACGTCAAAAAATGAAAAACAAAATTCCCACTTTTTTTAATTTTAGCTGTTTTTCTTTCATTTGTTGTGTTTTTGTTTTTTTTTTAACAGGTTTCAGAACTCCTCTCGAATTACAAACCTGAAAGACTAGATTTAAAGCACTAAGTAGTTTAAGCAGAAAGCCACATACCAGGTATTGGACTGGCATCAATTCATTTTTGAATCTTTGAAATTCTGTGAAGGCCTCAGGCTAATAACCCTAAATTAAATCAGCCCTTTTAAAGGAACCTAACCGATTTCACTTTGAGTTGACTGGTTCAAGGTTGATTTCTTGTAGGTGACTAGCATCTTATCTACATCTACATCTTATGGTACACTGTAGTTTGAGGATTGAATTCTTAAGTGGGTATTAATTTGAGGATTACAGCCAGTCCATAAAAATGCATGCCCAAAAGGTGTGCTTTTAACAGATGTATTTCCTGTTGCATTGTGTCCCATATACACAATTGGGGTTTAAAGCAGTAACAATGCTTTGATAAATAGGTGAGGACTTTGTTACAAACCTTGAATGTCTTGTGCTTACTCTAGTGTGCAAGAAACAAGTAGGTGCTTTAAGAACAACTAATTTGGTGGGTTTTTGTTGTTTTATACTGCCTTTTTCAGATTTGCAGGTACAGTGGATTCCACAGGGCAGATTCCAAGCAAGTATACTTCTCTTCAGAGAGGGTTTTTAATTCTGCAAAAATTAAACTGTCAAGTTCTCGTCACCATTTTACCTCTTTGTTAATAGAAAGAGACTGCTGTTTGTCTGCTGAGGGCTTTTTAGCGTACTGTGCAGTGGGCATTACGTGAGGTTTTGTAGTTACTGGGACTGCAATGTTTTTAGCCTCTTGGCAGAGTATTAAAAGTACTCCAAAAATGTTGAAAAAGCAGTTCATATTGTTCAACAAACCCAGTTCATTTTCATTTTAAATTTTCTCTCTCTTCCTCTCCCCTATTATTTTGATACAACCTCGGGGGAAAAAAGGCTATCAATAAAACATTTTAAAATCCCCATATTAGCTATTCCCTATATGAAGATGAAATCAGAATATATTTTATACTGTATAAACCTTTTTTTGTAGAAACTAAAACGTGATCTTAAACCATTTGGGTCTTCATTTAAAGCATGGTCTTTTAAATATGGCTGTGTAGAAGTGACACTGCCTTACTGATGCCCTCTAGTGTATTTGCCATTCACTACTAACTAGAACTAGTTTTTGTTACTCTGTTTAGACTTAGGTCACCAAGATGTGTATGGAAGATTTGAGCTGGTTACTGTTCCAGCTTGCCCAGTAACTGAATTGTGAACTTTTAGTTCTAGTTACAGGATCTGTAGTGATGGTGAGGCATGATGCAGCAAAACAGCATTACAGGATCATTAGGAACCCTTCCACCCCCTTTACCCTCCCCCCCTTATCTGGACAGATCTGCTTTGGAACAAGTGAAACAATAAATACAGTAACACCATTTTTACAAAATCACTTTTTAGAGGAGAATTGCACTTAAGAGCCTATTTGAGTTTTCAGTTTCTTAATATTGAACTAATTATTTGTAGTATCCCAAGTACCCAAATGATTGTAATGCTTACGTGTAAGGGTATTTTCAATTAAGCGTTTTGGGTTCTGTCTTTTTTCGTAAACTAAAATTACAAACCTCATTTAATACTCTTAATCTTGGTGAGAGTAAAATCCAGGATTTATGGATTTGTCCTTCAGCAGGACTGTAGTTAAAGTGTCCAGAAGACAACGCAGCTGTTTGTCTTACTATTAACAATGAGAAGTGTGATAGTTCTGGATATGGTGCCAGTCACATAAGGGATGCTCCATATTTTGCAGGTAATCCAGCATGTTCACCACTTGTGACAAAAGAACGTCAGGTTTATTTTAGCAGGTGTGTATGTTGCATGTTACCTTGTAATTTATTGGTAAGGCTAAGATTATGTCTTGATTATTTTTAATACAATAAACCTGTGACCTGTCCCTGACTTTTACTAAAACTGAGACAAAATGGAGAGGAAGGGGGGGTCCAGCACATACTGCTGCTCCATGATCATCCTCCTCCTCCCCCTCACCTGCCCATGGCAAGTGATAGTGTTGGGTTGCGAAAGCACCAGCTTGGAGTTTCATAGCCTAACCTGCATTCCTCAGAGCTGTGGAGCTTCTCTCCCACAGACACACTGCCTGGGAGCTGCCTGTGTTGAGGAGGCACTTGGCTGAAGTGGAAGAACTCACTGACTTGTCTGGAAGTCAGTGATGTGGAGACTTTCATGACATAACCCTAGCCTTACTAATCCTTTATGCTGTGCTGCCCATTTCGTTGTATTCTCAGCATTTGTCGCACTTACAGAGCGTTTCCTAATTGTATTTGTGATGCAGGAGAAAGTTAGAATCACTTTAAAGCACTGGGCTAATGAAAATAAGTGTTTAAAGACCACCCTTCTAACTTCACTGCTGGGAATTCAAGAATGTATGATACTGTCTCCAACTTCATTTTTGGTCAGCATTTAAACTTGCCAAGAACGGTGTTTGCTACTCTAATATGAAATAGTCACCTGTTCGTTTTTTTTTTTTTTTTTTTTTTAAAGAGAGAGAGAGAAACTCGGGGTCAAAGTAAGTTGATTAGCAGACCTCTGACAACTATTGCTTACGAAAGGCCTCCATGGAAAGAGCATTATAGGTGCACTTTCATTTTTCTTTAAAGATTAAAAAGCTGTGTGCATGATCATGGGCTTCTGTGAGCCTGAGATGCGCTTTACTGAGATGAACATGGAATAGACAAGAAATCTGTGCTTCAAACTCCAGGTTTCTTATTTAATGAGGTGTCTGCTTCTCTTAAATCTGGTTTATTTGCTGCTCTGTTTTGTAAGCCAGGATTTGAACAACCTTTAAAGGTACATAAAGTTAAAACAATTGACTGGCAACATTTTGAAATAGCACTTAACCACAGGCTGCATCAATTCTAGTACAGCTCTTTTAGCTGTATTTTCCCTTGAGTTACAGAAGCACAGTGGATTGGAGCAACTGTCTGCTTAAATCTCCTTTGCCAGGGCTGACTGTTATCAGAAGTCCGTATTTAATGCCACTTCTGTATAGAGCAAAACAAATTTAGGAGAGTTTTGTTATATTTGGCATTATGTGGCTTTAGTAAGAGTTCAGGATCTCTGCTAATGCTGTGTGTGGCTGATATTCCTATATTTCATTAGTTACATTGTAATGAATTAGTGTGGGAAATGGATGTCCTTTTCCTGAATCTTCATTTCATAGTGTGCTTTATGCTTTGGGGAAAGAACCTCAAGAGTCTGATACTTTCAATATTTTGGATTTGTACAAATTGCAAACTTTTCACAAGTCTCGACTGCTAGCCAATGGCTGTGTTTGCTTGGGTCTAGCGTACGGTCTGCTGTTCATTGGTGCTGTGGTGTGAATCTCAAGGCTACCTCAAACTTGCAAGGTATAGATTCCTGTGGTTTAGACAATGATGTTATCCTTTTAAAATCACAGCAAGGAGATGGAAGGTACAGGCAAAATAGACACACAGATTGTATGCCTTTTTAAAGAAGAATGAATTCTTAAATGTCTCTTCTTGCCAGTGGTGGCTGAAGGTATTTCAGAAGCAGCCTCCAGTGGAGGGCAGAGATGAGAGAACATAAGTCCCTCGATAGCCTTAGGAACGGCATAGCTGATGTTAGCTGTGGCGTATAGAGCCTTGAGTATTAGTAGGTGAGGGTGGAGGGTCTGAAGACTTCTGAGGGCTTGAGGAAAAGACTGTTGAGGACATCCTTTCATAAAAAGTGTTCCCAGCGGTGCTTATGGGAGCCTGCTAAAAGAGCCTACTGTGAAAAGAAAGTAGACTTGAAGAAATCATTGTCATGTAACTAGAGGATTTGGGGTTCTTTGCCCTTTGCCTTGCCTCCTGTTCTTAATGATGTTTTAAAGATAAAAACCAATGACACCTGCTCCAGTGAATTATTAAACCTGATATCAAAGTCGTCTCCGTATAAATCTTAAGCAGAGCAAACAATGTTGTTTGGAAAATGTTAAATTATTTAACTTCATGCAGTTCGAATTGTATGAAAATGATGGGTTAGAAGTACTACTTGAATAGTAACAGCTTAAGATTTGTTTGAGAGCATCCTTGATTTGACCTCTGATGCAGTAATGGAGTGAAGTATACAGGAAAATGAGAAGATACAACGTGCAACACTACATTTCATGTCTTTATTGAGAAGTTGCCTTCAGGAAATGTCCTTTGAGGAAAATCAAGTGAATTGTAAACCATTCAGTTGGTTTTCCTCATGGCTGGTTTTCAAAATGTTCTGTTATCTATTAGAAACTTGTTGAATATTTCCAATTCTTTGTATTGGGGTGGACAAACCGTAGCTCATGAGCCACATATTGCTCTTTTACAGTTATATGTGGCTTGCAAAGCCCTGTGCTACTCCCTCTTCCCCCATTCTCTGCCTATCAGACTGGGGTGGGTAACTTGGAGCTTCTGCCCTGTATTAGGGTGGTAGAGCTAGAGGATTTTGCCCAGTGAGGAAGGGGTTCTGTGGGGCATTAGAGGTGTCTCTAAGTTTGACCACCCCATTGTATATCTTCAATCCTGTAAGCTTGGTTTTAACAAACGTCTGAAAAAACTGCACTACTTGTTATGCATCTACTGTATACGTAGAGTGACTTCATTTCAAGGTTTTGTGCCAGTGGGTGGTATTGGTGCTTTTCAAAGTCCAAGTAGAATACTTAGAAAGGCCTTGTAGTTCACATTTAACTGTATAGTGTAGTGAGGGGAAAACCTGTTGTTATCCTGTACAAATGTTTACCTTTTCTTTCCTCCTGCAAGCAAAGCTGGTGGACTGCAGAAGACGACATGGGATTCCAAGCTCTAATGGACCTTTGCGAAGAGAAGTTGTGGCTTGTGTGGAATTTACACGGGCCTCTTCATAGAAGAAAGCTTATCTGTTTAGTATTTGTGCGTTTTACTAAAATGGCAGCTTTAAAAAAAAAAAAAAAAAAAGTTGTGTATCTGCTATTGTGATGGCAATGCCCGTGTTTTAAGTGGAAAAATGACCTCTTTGCTTTGTGCTGTGTACACAAGATTTCTGGAAAAGTAAAGGAATACCCTTTTTATGGCTCACACAGCTTAAAAGTAGCTGTCACTCAAACGTGCGCTCACAGATGAGCTGATTTTGTTTCATTCTAAATAAATTGTTTCTTTTGAGGAAAATGTTTTTCTGCCTGGGAGTGAATTGACGACAAACCTTTGACCCCTTTGTTTGCAGCTAAGGGGTACTTGCTGCTGCTGCTCAGTTGTTGATCCTGATAGTTGTGGGTCTTGAGCCAGAAGCAGGGAGACATCACTCTCATATTGACCAACTTGTTGTATCAGATCTGAAGAATCTAGTTCATTGTGTTGCTGTGGCACCTCCTTGATTGCAGTGAAGGGGGTCATTTGCTGCTAACTCCTCATCTTTACGAGGAAACGGTGGTGATGCTGGCATGCAAGAAGCAGGGAAAGCACCATAAAAGCCTCAGAACAGTGTGCCAAGTCTGGGGCTTCGCTGGTTGGAAGAGCTGGAGTTCCTGAATTTTAAGTTTGATTTATTTTGTTCACCCAACTTGTTTGGCTTTAGTTTTGCTTTTTTTTTTTTAATTTGAAGAAAAAGTTTGAAATTGCTTTGAATCTTGCACGTAAACCTTTGCACCAAATTGCCAAAAGAAAAGAAAAAATGAGTCTCAATAAAAAGTGTTAAATGATGTTAATAAAACCTTTCCTGACACACTTTGAGGAGCTCCTCCATCTCCAGGGGCTTTTCACCAGAGTTATGCAGTGATGGGTTTAGTTCTGAATGGATGAAGAATTCCTGAGAGCTAGAGTTTGTAATTAAAACATTTGCATTGATATCGGTGCCTTATTTTGACCAGTTGAAGCAAATGTTCCACACGCCTCGGATGTGCATGCACCCTGATCGTTTCCTAGGTACGACTGCGCATCTGCTTGCAGTCACCTCGGTTTGTAGTACAGATGGTGAGAGGAAAAATGGAGGCACCTCTGAGGAGAAAAAAAAAAAAAAAAGGTGTGCTGTAGTTCCTGCATTATCCTGTACAGGGGCTCCTGAGCTTTGGAAGGCTTTTCCAGTACAGGAGTACAACTCCGAGTTTGCTGCAGGAGACTTTGAGGCATTTGACAACACCAAAGCTCAAGAGGAAGCTAACACTGCTGCGTCGTTGGCTTCAGAAACCTCTCGTGTTATGTTTGCCAGTCTTTGTTAGAATTAACTAGTCGCTGTCTGACGTGCAGATGAAGACACCTTGAGATGCGAGTTTGCTCTGATTGCCTTGAAATGTGTAATCTGCTGTGGATAAAAAGAACCCTAGTGCTGTCCTGTATCCGTGCAGGATCATTGCTAGGCTGCAGGCGCTTATCAACAAAGGATGCCACTATTTTGTTCTGCAAGGTGTCTGTTCCCGTGGCATACAGCTGTATAAATCTCTTATAAACAGGTAAGAGGGTTTTAAGAGGTCAAACTGAAATGTGATTTATAGGGAGAAGGCTATGTTGATTTAGGTGGGGGTTTTTTGTTTTGTTTTTTATCTCCCACTGATAAGGATACCTACTAATTTTTACTACTGAGTTTGCTCAGGGTCAAAGAGCCATGGCTAGCAATCTGTGGGGACTGGACTGAACTCTCAGTGCCATTCAATGCTACTTTTCAGTTTTGGTCCTGAGGGGGGCCATTCATGTTAAAGAATGCAAAGCACGTCTAGTGATTGGGATTGCCTGACTCTGGTCCCATGAAGAAAACCTCAGGTTTTCTGGCAACCTAGCAGACATCTACACTGCAAAAACAAAAGCTGTGACTGTCTGTGGATGGGTTTGTAGTACAGGACTAAAAATAGCAATGTGGCTTGTCATGCTCTGCCTAGAGTGGGCCCTGAAACCTAGTGAGATGGGGTCTTAAGAGCCTGAGTCTGCGCTACTATTTTCAGCCTTATGGTGTGAACCCAAATTTTTAGACCCACTCTTACTGGGTGTTTTTTTTTTTTTTTTTTTTTTTTTTTTGCAGCATAGAAGTACCCTTTATCCTTCAATTAATGCTTAAATGGAAACACTGGTTTTAAGTCTGGATGGTATTTAACTAATGTGTGGCTGGCTGAAGCCAGTGCTGGGTGTATGCAGACTAAGCAATTGCTTAGGTTCCCCTCTGTTAATTATTAATGTGTTGCTGGGAGTTGAAATATTACTGTTGAGGATCCCCGCTAGACTAGCACCAGCATAGATGGCGGGGGGGGGGGCACAAAAAACTGGCCAGTGAGTCATCAAAGCTGCTCATCTGTTTGTGGTTTGCTGGTATTAGTGTAGGATCAAGCCGCGTAGCACAGACGGTAGCGCTGTTCTAGATACACAGTGACTAGAAACCTCCTGTGGAGTTTTTCCCACCACAAGTTCATCTTATCGCAGTCAGAAATAAGACATCTTTACTCAGTTTCTTCTCACACCTTGCTCAGATGTGCCATCTAAATATTAAATGTGATAAAATGGTTTTTAATTCCATTCTACACATGGTATGTAGACTTTGAGCCTGGAGTAGCACAAAGAACCTGAACTCAGTGATGCAACATCTTCAGCATTGACATTACTGGGTTATCAATCTTAGCACGGGTAGTGGAGTTGTGTTCATATAATCCAAATAATTGGGACATCTTCAAGAAGATGGGTGATGGCAACAGCAAATCTGAGGGGGTGGATCAGCAATCCTACATTTACGGTCTGATTTTCAGACCCTTTCGATGTGAGAAGCTGGAATGTCAATGTGCTGCAAAAGCGGTATGGTGCCTCTGGAGGCTAATCCCTAAGAGGTCCCTCTAACTGTATTCAACATTCAGTATGAATCTTCTTAATTAAGCGATTATTTTATTCTCCCTGTATTAGTAGATACTTATACCCCAGTGATTTTAATTACTGTTGGTGTATGGTGCACAGTAATTCTCTAATGGCTGTTCTGTAATAGTGAGTTATTTCTTTACAGGATTATGCTGCCCCTCTGGAGTGGTTAGAGAGATGCCTTAATGTGCCAGGTAACTGCACACTTTTGTTAAAATTAGTGTAAAGGTTAACAGTGCTTATACCCATTGAATTAATTTGAGCTAGTGGGACTTTAGGCTAACAATTTTAAAGGGAACATGGATTTATAAGGTAGGCGATTTAACAGCATTGCAGTGAAACTGACTAGCCACGCAGGAGGGCAATTGGTTATTTGAATTCACACCCATGTTTTTTTGCAACTCTCTTTATCTGCTGCAGCTGTGTTGTAAATAAGTTAAATGTTCAGTCCTTTAAACCTGAACAACTGCTCACTGATAACCTTCCCAGGAAGGTTTATGCAACTCTGAGCTTTACAGTTAGCAGTTTATCATACAGTTGCAAAAAATTAGATCCTCCCCGAGTCCCACTCTGCTAGAGCCCCGAGAAAAAGATGTGTGCCAGGATTTTCTGAGCCTGAAGAGTTTGGACAAGTACTCTGAGAAGGCAGCGGAAATTGTATTGGGCTGGAGGAGTCTGCCAGCCATTGACTTGGGTGATGTTGCCCACTTGATAACAGGATACTTATTCAACTTAGACTTCAGCAAATGGCAAGCCAATGGAGGGGCTAATCCAGCTTCAATTAGAGAACACAGGATTCTTTCCATTGACTCTTTAATGGGCGTTCAGGCCCCCTATAGGGGACTTCAGATGTTTGGATATTAATTGATATCATTCCGATTAGGTCAGGGCGACTCAAGTGGGAACAGAGCACTCATTATATGGGAAACAGTCTGGATTCCTTTCACTGGCTAGCCCTTGTATTACCTCAAGTGAGGTCCTCACCCCAATGATGTTACTCAGTTCCAAAAACTAAACTCAACTGAAGAATCAATTGCGTTCCTAGTAGTTTTTCTTCCTGAACTTACGACCAGGCTGGCTGCAGATTTTAACTTCCATTAAGCATTTGCTGCAATCTCAATGTGCTGCTTTGACTACTTAATGACAATCGTTGACGTAGCTAATGTATTGCCAGCATTATCTAAGTTACGCACGCTGTCCTGTTTACATCACCGTAGTACATAACAATGACATCTGGCATCTAACCTTGGAAGGAGCCTTGCATTGATTATCTCATGGGCTCTGCAGTGTGCAAGAAAAGAGCTTTTAGGTATATTATGAGTAGACTTCACTTCCTTTCTAATCTGCAAGTCCCACCTCAAATCTAGACAGCCATCCTGTAAATTAGTCTACTTTTATTACACAAACACAAAATGGGCAATGGCTGCCTAGGACGGAGTACTGCGGAAAGGGATCTGGCTGTCAGTGAACCACAGGCTAAATATGAGTCAACAGCATAACATGGTTGCAAAACAGCAAACATTCTGGGGTGATTAACAGCTATATTGTAGATAAGATGAAAAATTCTTCCGCTCTACTTAACCGTGATTAGGGCTCAGCTGGAGTCTTGCGTCCAGTTCTGAGTGCCTCGTTTCAGGAGACATGTGGACAAATTGAAGAAAGTTCAGAGAAGAGCAACAAGAATGATTAGAGGTCTAGAACATGTGACTTAAGAGGGAAGAAATAAAGAGGTGGGTTTAAGTCTGGAAGAGAGGAAACTGAGGGGACGTAAGTTTTTAAGTACCTAAGAGGTTGTCACTAGGAGGAGGGAGAAAAATTCTTCTTAACTGCTGCTGATAGGACAAAAGCAGTGGGCTTAAATTATAGCAAAGGAGGTTGAGGTTGGACATTAAGAAAAAATTCTTAACTGTCAGGGTTATTAACCATGGGTATATGTTGCCTGGGCAGGTCATTGGAAGTGTTTAAGAGCAGGTTAGACAAGCCCCAGTCAGGGATGGTTTAAGAGGGTGCTTGGTCCTTGCATGGGTACAGGGGACTGGATCTGATGACCTCTCATGCCCCCTTCCAATTTCTGTGATTCTCATTCCTGACCATATTTACAGTGCAGGTAGAGGTAGACCTCTGGTGTGTGAAATACCTATCCTTCTGTGCAAGAGCTGTTTTGAAGATCTGGGTATGAATCCTCAAGTACTGACATAGTCCAAATACAGTGGGCTGTTGTACTGTGGGGTAATGATGGGGTCTCTGCTTCGTTGTGGCCAAGCAGTTGCTTTTAGTTTTGCAAACTTAGCTCAGGTCAATGTATGTTAAATGAGTACAAGGGCCCAATGGATCTAAGAATCCCATATTAATTTCATTGGAGGGGGAATGAAAAACGAACTTCCCCGTTAGCCCTAGAAGATGACTACTCTGTCAAAGCTGAGCATGTTGGTGGAGCAGTTGCTTACAAAACTGCTCCCTGTTGCATGGATAAATGGGGGGGGGGGGGAAATCATTCTGCATGTCTATCAATCTGCCATCTATTCATCAACACTTGAAATGAGGTTGGATGTTATCAGCATGCTTCTGAACTGTCAAATATGTCTTTCTTTGGTCTTTCTCAGTCCAAACAGCTGTGCTAGAAGAGCCTGGCATGACCAGGAAATGCAAAAACTTCCCTGATCTGTACATAGTCTCAGACACACAAGCAGTTGGATCTAGAATGTTCACATCATTTTTATTGACTTCTAGCATCTAAAACTAGGTTCTTTATAGATCCACGGAGACTTTCCCAGCTTCAGCTGTTCTTTGCCCATAGCGTTATCTCATTGCCTCAGTACTCAACAATTGGATGGATTTCCTCTTTTGGATCAGTCAAGAGTCCTGAGAAGCTGTTCTTGAGCAACATAGCCTCTTTTTTCCTCTCTTCTCTCTTAGCCCAGGTTGGTGGCCCAAATGGAAAAATATAATCTGAGGCGGTGATATTCAGACCTTGTAGTATGAGCCCAATTAGTAATCAACATTACCCAAAAGATCCATGGTAGTGTGAATTCATTCTTTCATTTACTATAGTACTATATATTTGTATTTAAACAATATGATGGGAAATATTTAGGGTTTTATTTATAGTGGCTTACGATCCTTAATCTGAGCATCACTGGTCTAGGGCAAATTTTTCAAAAGTGCCTAAGTGACTCAGGAGGTGTCCTCAATTATATTTACTTGGGGACTTTGGGTCCTGAGTCACTCAGATGCTTTTGAAAACTGTACCCATAGACTGGAAAGTATTTTTGGTTTTTTTGTCTTCCAAGAGCTAAACAGCAGTTCACTAACTAGTTGAGAATGTCTTTAAAGGGGCAAATGACAGCCTTGTAAAACCTAGAATTCAACCCAAGTAAAAAAAACTGCTGGATGGGAGTTTCAAAATTTCCCTTGACTTCAGTGGAAACAGTTAAGCCAATATTGAGCACTCTTGAAAAGCTCACCTCCTGTTACCTCAGGAAATTCCCCATTTTTGCTCTGGTTAGTTTTGTTAGAATGTGTTTTCTCAAGCTAAGCCGAAGATGAACACCAATGCACATGCATGTTATTTAGGGAATATAATTCCTAAAGCTCTTGAGTGTTCCTGTTACCCAGTGCGGCTGTCTGGGACAACGTTCCAACCATACAGAGCATCTACCAAACTGAGGAGGGGGGAACCATCCTGCTTCCTGGGGTCTGGGTGATGCCAAAAGCTGGGAGTGAGTGACAGAGGATGGATCACTGGATGATTAGCTGTTCTTTCCATTCCCTCTGAAGCACTGAGCATTGGCAACTGTAGGAGGACAGGATGCTGAGCCAGATGGACCATTGATCTGACCTAGCAAGGCCATACTTCTGTTTTTATATTCACATCTTTTGAGTGCTTCTCTTTATTGTACTTCACAGTGTTCTCAGTTAGTTGCAAGAAAACTACCAAGTACTCAGCCTTGGGTGTGTTGGTCTGTACCTTCGAACAGCTAAAAAAAAGGGGGGGGGTTGATGTCCAGCATAGACCGTAAAAAGCATTAGTTCTTATTAAAAACTCATAAAGGCTGAAAGAGACTTATTTCCCATAACTTTCACTTTAAAGACTGTACCTTTTCAAACAATTGTGCAAATATTCATTCTCATGGTATCCTTACAGGCAATGAATAGCATTTGCCCTATTTGTACAAAGAGAAATGGAAGCATGAAGGTGAAGTGACTTGCGTAAGGTCACAGCTGACCAGTGGCAGAGCTAGGATTAAAGCAAGAAGTCTGACTTCATCTCTCTATTGAAACTGCTTGGCGCTGCCGCCTTCAGCGGTTTTAAACGTTCACAAGATCCAGAGGGGCAGCCGTGTTAGTCCAGTTCAGCAAAACAAGTAAGGAGGTTTTAAATGTTCAGTGGGTTTTAATTCTTCCATTGGCTTTGGAAATTGTCACTCGGGCCTTATCTACCCAGGGAGATTGATGGGAATAAACTGCTGAGCAATACTTCCCATGTGGATCTACTCTTGCAGAGTAAGTCACTTATCAGTAGAATAATTGCTGTGTTAATTCCACACTAAATTTTCCAGTCAGTTTTCCTACAGAAATAAGGCCTTATCATAGCAAGCAGTCAGCAGTTGACACTACAACATACAAAGTTTTATGACTGGCTCTTACAACATTTTCCACCAAGAGTTTAGATATGCAAACTACAAAACAAGGATATAAAACTTATTTGGTGTAGCTTGGAGTCATCTAAAGCCATATTTTAAAACCTTTACCTTGAATTTTGATAATCCAGTGTAGGTTTCCTCAGATACAGAAGCAGGAATGGAAAGCCCACGACAGAAACTGAGTACTAACAAATTTACAGTGATGTCTCCATAAAAGCAGAAAGGTAAAGGATTTTCCAATGTCTAAGGTAAGGATTTAAAATTCTGTGCAAATTTTTATTTTAACTTGCAGTTTTGTGAATTTGACTTCTGTATCGACAAAAACAATAGAAGAAAACCACTGGGATGAATGGATTTTTATTTTTATCATGGCTGTTCACCATAACCAATATTTAAGATTTGTCACTGCATTATTAGCGCAAAAAAAAAAAAACCCCAAAAACAAAAAAACCCCACAACAACACAGAGAGCAGTCCTAGTCAATGTAGTAAAAGTTAAAGGTTTTGTGGTGATGGATTAAAAAATGCTGTGACAAATTAAATTAGCTAAATTTCAACTGTACCTTTGCTAAAATCAAAGGCAAGCATTCTGCTTTGCCACCATCTCTTTACCCAGACCATCCACAGCAACACCCTCTGCCCTGGTGCCACAACGGTAATTCCAGACTGGTGAAGGGGATTGGCATGGGGGAAAGGGAGGGTTGTGCTAGAGAGTGACGAGTTTGCCCATGCTCACCGTCGACAGCAGCGGTTCCTGACTTGCACTCACCCCAGGCACGGGCAGCAGCAGCTCCTGATATATCCTGGAGAGTTAAGCCCAGCTTCTCACTTCAGGCCCTGTGACTTGGTGTGTGGATTCATAGCACCACTAAAATTTGGCTCAACTTTCCCTCCATGATATGGGCTGGCTGGACCAAATTTGAGTGTGTTGCGACCACATGTGCCAAGTCACAGGACTACTCACTCAAATTTGGCCTGGCCGTACCCCCCAGTGTGGGGTGCACTTGCTCTCTGATGCTACTTCCCTTCTTTCCTTTGGGCCAATTGGGCAATCCACCTAAAGCCTTCCTTTTTTATGCCCAGTTACACTTTTGCTGTTCACAACATCCCTTGGCAATGAGTTCCACAAGTTGACTGCAGTGTGTGGAAAAAGTACTTCCTTGTGTTTGTTTTAAGCCTGCTCCCTATTAATTTTATTGGGTCACCCAAGCATCTGTTACGTGAAGGGGTAAACTACTCTTCCTTATTTACTTTCTCCACACCACTCCTGATTTTTATAGCCCTCTGTCATATCCTCCTTCAGTTTTTCCAAGCTGAATGGTCAGTCTTTTTAACCTCTCCTAAAATGGAAGCTGTTCCATACCCTTAATTTTTGTTGCCTTTCTCTGTTTTTTTTCCAATTCTAATGCATCTTTTTTTGTGATGGGGCAACTAATATTCAATGTGTGGTCACACAGTGGATTTATGTAGTGGTATCATGAAATTTTGTTCCATGCAATTTGATGGGTGCCCCAAATCTCAGGCACTTTGAAAATTAAGACAAAAGCATCTGTCCCAAAATGTTAATTTGAGGTCATGTCTACGCTACAGAATCTTGATGGCTTAATTGTGTTAGTCAGGGATGTGATGAAGTGACTGATGTAGCTGTGCCAGCAGAAGCCTCTAGTGTAGATATGGTTACTCTAGCAATATAGTCACACTAGCAAGATGCTGTTAGTGTAGACCCAGCCTAAGAGTAATCCACAGAATACCTGCTCTGCTCTTTAAAAAAGATTTTGAGGCATACTGAACTCAACTGAGGTTTTCCTCTTTCAGGATGCACAGATTCTTTGAAATTAGTTGAGAGCTGAATTTGACCCACTATCCTTAAGTGAATTTCCTGGCCTTGTGTGTAGTAAAATGCACTTATAGAAACCTATTGAACGGAACTATAACCCCCTAGAGATCCCTTTCTGGGACATCTTTCTTGTGTCATGGATTTGAGTTAATTCACGCAAATGAATCATAGTGCAGCATTTGACGGTGCAGTTAGAAATCAATGGACTCAACAACAGGAGTGTTTATTGCTTGCCATTTCCAGAAAAGTTTTTCAAAGCTTTCAGTGCTCTGAAAAATCAGGCCCTTAGATAGAATTTAGACTCCACAGGTATTGCAGACTTAAGGCCAAATTTTTCCCTGATACAAGCAGGCAAGGGGTCTTTAAAATCAGAGGAATTAGATGAGGGCTGAATTTGGCCCATTATCCTTAAGTAAATCTTCTTGCCTTCAGCAGTGTCTCAGATCCTTAATATGCTAGTAATGTTCTATGGGTTTTTTGGTTACATATGGATCACTTGGTCTGATGCTTGAAAGGACATCTTAAAGAATTATTTCTGTAATGGACAGTTATTTTAATGGTAGAAAATGAACTGTGCCATTGGCCAAAATGGCTGTCACTTAAAAATATTGCAGCTTCCAGATAAATTTAAGTTTTCAAATAAGTGGTAATAGATCTTGCAAAGCCTGAAATCACTGCAATATGAAGAAAGCAAAAGCTGTTGTATTATCTCCTGCCTTTAAGAGCCTTTGATATCTGCCCTTGCAGTCTGTAAATCCGCTGTTTTATGACACGTTAGGAACAGGAGGCAGTGTGGCCTGGTACACAGGGCACTTGAGTGAATAGCCCAGAGACCTGGATTCTGTTTGTAGGCTGCTGTTTACCTTCTGTGCGACCTTGGGCAAATGCGTTCGCTTCTCTTTACTTGATTCCCCTCCCACCAATTTCTGTTTTTGTCTTATTTAGATGGTAAAATATTTGGACCAGAAATTATTTTGATTCATTTGCTCACTGCTAGTACAATGGGGTCCCAAGCTTGGTTGGACTCCAGGGCACTATTATGGTACAAATGACAGTAACAGACCATCTGACCTAATACACCATCCACTTGTGTTACACGGAAGTGTGGTAACTTACAGGGCTAGGTATGAGAGTTGTTTGTTCCCCCATTCTTGTATCAGAAGGGTCTCTTTCCTACAGTCCTGTTCCTGTTCTAGAACAATGGTTTTCAACCACGTGTACATATACTCCTAGGAGTTTGCAGAGATCTTCCATCAACTCGTCTAGATGTTTGCCTAGTTTTACAATAGCTTAGCTAAAAAGCACTAGCCAAGCCAGTATGAATTGTTTCCTATAGACAATGACTTGTGTGTTTCACTCAGACTGAACACTGTAATGTAAGTATGATATTTATATTCCAGTTAATTTTATATTTAGATAGTAAAAATGGAAATGTAAGCACTTTTTCAGTATTAATGTGCTGTGATGCTTGTTGTTTTTTTTTTTAAGCAAATAGTTTTTAAGTAGGGTGAAAGTTGGGAGTACACAAGACAGATCAGACTCCTGAAAGGGGTACAGGAGTCTGGCAAGGTAAAAAGTTGCTGTTTTGAAAGAAGTTTTTTTTGTCAGACTCAGAAATTTCAGCTGTGCTGATGACTTTTATGATGAAAATATATCCAGCACATCAAATGATGTTTGTATAATATGAAGAGAGGACTGAATTTAAGTATGCCTTCTTTAATTAAATGATTCTTGGTTCCAAGGTTCTGCGTGCTGTAACAAAGATACAACATGCCAATGGTCAGGAGAACTTTTAACAATCACCAAGTTGTTTCCCTGATGCAGAAAAATGAGTTTTTGTGGACTCCCTCTGTTTCACTTTCTCTGAAGCTTAAAATCCTCTTTACAGCACCCTTTCCCTGCATGATTCAGCCATGTAAACCTAATTTACAAGATCGTCTGTTTTTGAGGACCTTATCTACTTTATGCTGAAAGGTGTCAGTTTTTAACTCCATGTGTTTGAGTTGACTGGTTTCAGATAGCTCTTCCAGTTGACAACAACAGCGAGGCATGCAGGAAAAGCAGAAATAAATTGCCTAACAAAAAGGCTCTTGCTAATCATGTTAACATATGAGATAATATACACTGGGGGAAGACCAGAAGCAGTGGATTTGTTTTAGGAGATGACTAGGCTTCATGCCAAACTGGGGATATTTTAGGAACAAAAACTCATTAACCAAAATGCATATCTTGCTGGGCCTGTCCTGAGTGTAAATACTGTTTACCCAAGAAGTAACATTTATGGACAATAAGCTCAGCTGAGTGTTTTGTTCCAGCAAATGTCAGTTTTCATTCTTCTGCCATCTTTTCTTAATTTGTGAAACGTCTGTGCTAATTATCACTTTCTGATCATATACTGAAGTCAGGCTTCTGGTTTTGTTTCAGCTGCAGCAAAGCTTCTCCACTAAGTGGTCGCTGTGTTCAAGTTCTCCTCTTGCCTTAGTTTCCAATTATGGGCCGCGGGCTCAAAGAAAAAGGAAATGGGTGCGATGAGATAACAGGTTCCAGCAAAGAGGAAGGAGCAGGCATATGTCTGAGTGTAGTCGTACAGCCATCCTTCAGGGGAAAAGGATTCAGTTACTAAAACTGCAGGAGTTTCCCACATGTAACCCTTCCAGGAATTAACAACAACACTGAAAACTAAAATGAGTTATGACTCATAACTTCATTGAGAAAACACTGAACCATAATGTATGCAGACATTCTGATGGTTAGTGTTAGATCGCATATCTTAGCATTATGCCTACTGCAGTTTTATTGCATTTGTACAACTGTACGTCGACCTCTGAACCTTTTGCCTTATGGCAGACCTCAACAAATCAATGTTTCTGGTCACCATGTCAGCCAGTTTTAGTAGCTTGTCACCTAGCTTCACTGCAGAAATGTAGTGGAGGGAACCCCCTCTGCCAACCAAAAGTAAACCTGCTGGCGCCTATCTGTGAGCTAATTTTGTCCACCCTGCCTTATGGAACTACAGTATGACTATGTAATGAAATTAATGTAATGTGGTGTGTATTCATAAAAGTGGTGGGGGGGGTTGTGGGGGTTTTTTTTGTTTTTTAACTGAGAATACTTTCAACTGGAACTAAACTAGCTGTATCCCATGGTGATAAAAACCATGACTTTACAAAGTCACCATGTCCTATGAAATAAAATATTCACCTCATCCCAATACCTTAGGTAACTCGTCATTTAAAACCACAAGGTCTCAAAGGGTCCAAAGACTATCCCTCAGAAAAATGAGACACAAGATGTTTGTAATGAAGTGGCATGAGGCAGGAAACTGAAACATTACAATCGAAACATTCCAAAATATAGAGAGACTTTGATCCTGGAGGTGTCTTAAATGACTTTTTTGGCTTCCTGGCTGGAGGAAGATTATGACTAACCACTCTCTGTTGCAGAAGGACCAGAAAGTGAAATAGAGAGAGCCTAAAGAGGATGCAAAAATTTTCTGTGGAAAGCCAAAAAAAAAAAAAAAAAAAAAGAGCAGCATTTCTCTAAATGTAAGTTGTACTGATGGATCCTTGCTTGGTGACTGAACAATCACATCACAGCATTTACTTACACTATATGTATAGCTATCAGTCCTGGTCTGTCACATCCTTTATCACCATTAAGAGAACTGGGAATGCCTCCCGTGCTCTCCTAACTCTTTTTCTCCAAACTGCCTTTCTGTTTTGAATTGTAATTGTTTTTGTTAAAAGCATATTAGTTGATTTGTATTGTTACTGTGAAGCTCACTCAACATTTCAGTCCCTAAGCTTGTTTGTGTCTCTAACAGTCTTCTGTGTTATCTTTAAGGTTGCTTCTAGAATGTCAGCATTCACAGCTTAAACAAGATATCAAAGACTGTATGGGGAGCAGGTGAGTGGTCACAATTTGTTAGCGAGGCTTCAGTATCTTGTTCCTGCCTGTGGACCTAGAAGCAGGAATTACAAAACCAGACTCTCAGGTCAGTAGCTCTTTTGCTAGTATGTTTTGATTGCTTTTTTGTTTCCTTGCGCAGAACATACATCCTTCACTCTCTAATTGGTGTTATGTATAGTGTATATGTGACTAAGTATCATATGTTCTGAGTTTATGGAAATAACTGCTTAAAAGCAACCTTAGAACTTCAGCACTCTCAACAATTTAGGAACAGTTCAGTTAACCACAGTCAAAGGAAGAGGAACCCTCAGAGTATCTTTTATAGCAGTAACAACCCTCCTTCAGTATCACCAGAGTTAACATTCAATGTGACGTTGTTGGAGCAAATGCTTCTGCAAAAGTGGAGAATTAAACATTTCCAGCATAAGCAGCTTTCACGTGTAGGGGGCTTGATTTGAGGGGAAAATTGCAAAGTTCATCTTGGATTATAGGCTTACACCCAGTCATGCACTCCATCCCATTTTCCCTTTTGTGGGACAAACAGGCAAGGCCTGGTTCAGGAGTCTAAAAAGGTTGGTTGCTTCACTGCTCTTTCTGGCTGCCTCTCCCTCATATTGCTGGCCCTTTCCCATCTCAGCTGAATTGGCAGGACTTTGACTGCAAGGAGGTGCCAGACTACAGTGTATTGTCTGCACACTCCTCATTGTTTCTCCCACACCTTCCAAAAAAGTGAAAATATAGGTGGTTAGTGTGTTTTTTAAAGCATAACTTGGTTGTGAGAGAGACATCACTAGTCAGTTAAGATATATTTCAGGCAGCCAGCACCTCTGCCTCACTTGTGGCTGTGGCTGCCAACTGCTGGGTGGCCCTGCAAAGTTCATGCTGCTGCTGGGCATGAAGGTGGGTGGGCCTCAAGGCCAGATGGCTGGGCCCTAGCCTTGGCTACACACCTCTCATTAACTTAGCTGTTAGTTTTTATTAGAAATTAGTGTTACCTTTTAAATGTCCTCTTTACAGCCCCTTTTAGTGTAGATCTTAAATGTTTCCTAGTATGCACTTCAGTGTTAGAAAGGAGGAAGGGGTATTTTCTCTTGAGGCTAGAAGGAAAATGTGGCTTACCTGCTATAGGAGGTCCAGCGATGACTGCTATCCCAGCAAAGAATGCAGCAAATCCTAGAGAACTCTGGAGTCTGGGGACCCCTACAAGATCTACCTGTTCATGGAACCAGAATTATTTTTACATTAAATAATGTACGATGATATTGGAATGTTTTTCTGGAGAGTTTCCATTTTACTTTGTGAAATATTTTGAAAAGAGTTAATCCGTACACATTTTAAAGAGGAGCTGGAGATCAGTATGTTTCATTTAGATCAGTACTGAAAGCACCGGGATGCTTGGCTGTGCAGACATGTACAATTCGTAACCTTTGTCATTGAAGATATTTCAGACTCTTAATCTTTCTCGGTCTTACCGTAGTCGTCTTTGGACAGAGGGCAATATCTAAGCAGAGACAGTGGACTTGAGACCAAGTATTTGGGAAGCCGAGTGGTTGAATTGGGCACTGGAAATCTATTGTGAGGGAGCTTCCGATGCTTTGCTGCTACCGTGCCTGCCTGAGAATGCCTTACATGTAATCATAAAATCAGTAAACTAACAAGGTCTGCAGGGGTATGATACTAAGAAGTGCTGAGTGCACAACCTGAGCTGAAACCCATAGCAGCCATGGATGCTCAGTACTCCTGAAAATCAGGGTACAGGTTTTCAAGTGTTAGAGATGCTGAGTTAGGAGTGCAGAGTTTTACTACGTTACATCCTGATGAGATCTTCTACTCACCAGCACAGGGAGCAGGAGAGCCAGGTATCCTCCACAGAAAATGGCAAAGCTTACTGAGTAAACCATGAGTAACGGGAAGGATGTGGCCAGAGGACCCAGCAGGTTAGTGATGCCACACAGAAAAAGGTAAGTCTTATGGTAATGATACCTCTTGATCCAATTCTGATCAGCAACCCAGCCAGAGAGCAATTGGCTAATGGTCTCTATAATTCCTAAAGAGAAACAGAAAATCTCTGTGAGAGCTCCAGCCCATTCTTTTGGAAATTGTTCAGATAGTGGTTTTGTGCCCTCTTCAATTCTTCATGAGGTACATAAACATTTACCTGAAATGTCCATCAAGAAAATTCTACTGGTAGTTTACATTTGGAATATTATCACAAGAGATTGAAAAGTAAAGAGGGTATGAGGATGGAATTCTGAAGAGTGCTCTAAAATGTATGTTTCTTTTTTCCACCATTCAACACTTGTTAAGCATTCATCAGGCATCTGGAGTTAAGAGAAAGGATGCACCATTAAAAATTACACTAAGGGATGAGAGTTTGTAGCAAACAAGACCCATGCGCAACATCCACCAAAATCAGGAAAGGCCAAACTTGGCATTGCCTGATCAAACAAAATCAGACCCAATCTTTAACGCTCATGAAGAAGCAAAAGAAGGGCATAAATCCAATATTTTTAAAAGTGCAAGGTCACTTTTAGTAAAATATACATTTTATGAACTAGTCTCAGGTTCAGGGAAGTGCTGAATATCACTGACTAGCTCATTGGCTAGAAAGTGATTTGAGCACAAGCTTCTTAGCATCTGATGTAGCAGGATCCCTCCCACAAAATCTCACGTGATAAATAGGTTTGTTAGTCTTTAAAAGTGCCACCAGACTCCTTGTTTGCTTTAACTTAAAAGCAAGTTCTTGCCACTGTCATTTGCAAATTAACCATTGTGTTCTTAATCTATAACTGTTGCCACTCCGGCTCAAATATCCCTGAAATCAGCTGTTTTCAAACTTGGCACCCAGCTCAAAAAAATCATTTATGCCTGTGACCCAACAATTATATCTTTGAGCAATGCATTCCAGTCTTTTGGCAGCAGCAGCAGCAGGGGTTGCCACAAGCCAGTACCTGAGGGCCTGCAAGCCAGTGCAGTGTTTGAAAACCACTGATCTAAATAACATTCCAAGGATGCTGATTTCACTTTGGGTAAACTTTCTTTTACAATAAAGTGCTTTTTAATGATTGAGAGTGGAGCTACTTTCTTAATGTTATGTGAATTGCATATTTGGAAGTTTAACATGGTCACCCACACAACAGAAAATAAGTTTTAGGGTTTTTTTGAGGCAGGTCAGGATTCATTCACAATAGCCATACTTAAAGTAAGCTGGCCTGTAAAAATCTTGCTGTTTGTTGCATGCTATTTTGATCCTCACATTAACTGCACATACAAATGCAAAGCGTTTCATAACAGAAGCCAATGTGTGACAAAGTGACGGGGCGGAAGGGCTCATCTTAGTAGCCTTTCTCTGTGCCTCTTCCAGTTTGAATTCATCTTTTTATTACACAAGGAAGATCACAGTTGCACTCACGAACCCAGACAGTCTCTCAGTGCCTGGTATAACAGTCCCCTATTTCTACTGGAATTCTTACCTGATTAAGATAAAATCTTTTTTTTACTCCCATAGCATACTGGTGGCTCAACTGTCCTTTGACTGACAAGTCTAGGTGTTCTGTTACTTCCAACTGATACATTTGGCTTTTACCAAAAATTCTTAGTCCCTAGGTGCATGAGGTTCCATTCTGCCCTACTGAACATCATCCTATTTCTATTATACCAGCTTTCAAGGTCATCCATATCTTTTTGTATGATATTCTGGTGGTCCCCTGCCTCAGCAATACTATTAACTTTGTGGTGGCGGCAGATTTGATTAGAATGCACCTATGTTTTTGCCAAGATCATGAATGAAAATGTTAAATAAGCTTGATCCTAAGACTGGTCCTTGAGGAACTTCACTTGTAATCTGCCCCCAGCACTACAGTGTGCCCTTCAGAATGACCTGCTGGAGTCACCCCTTATAAGCTGCTCCTTTCCCACCTTACGATTCTCATTGATCCTCATCTTCTCCAGTTTAACTGATTTGCCCATCTAGAACGGTATCTGATGTTTCATACTGGATCTAATCTATGTAGATTTCAGTGTATTCTTTGTTCATAAAATTTATTAGAAAGGCAATTACTCATGCAGTGTGTAAGTAGCTAAAACGGCTTCTATATATACTTTATTAAGGAATGATGTCAGCTTATCTTTCTCTCCTAGAAACTGCTGCCATTATTTTTGGGTTTAAAAAACTTGCAGATAACACACATTGACATTACAGATATAATCCAAATATAGAGGCAAAAAGAAATTTACTCCTAGGGCACATTATTGGTGTGTGTGTCTGCCTTGCTCTTGAGTACTGGGCAGAAATCGCCTTTGAGGATCAGGTGGCTCTCCTGCACTATTTTCTTTTTTTTCATTTCATGGCTACTACATTTTTCCTACTCTGTGTCACTGCATAAGTAAAAATATGTATTTAAATATAGTTGCCTACCAGCAACTGAAATGAGGTAAGAGGCACTCATGCTGTCTATGCCCAAAGTTTTGGCTCTTGCTGCCAGGTGAAAGGTTGGAATGAAATAAGCCAGTTGGCTGAACAAAAATGACCACACAAAAATACAGAAAAAGGGATCTTTCAGCAGTGAGAAATCAAGAAGAGGCTGCTTGCAGGGAACAGGTTGAGAGGTGGATTTCCCTTCCGTTTGGTGTTGGAGGTTGTCATAGCCACAGTCCCCATCGCTGGCTCCCCCAGGAGAGTATGTGATAGGGGTGTCTCTCTCAGACCCTTCCAAACCAGCAGAGTTCCCTGGAACTAATGTTTCGGCAGAGCGGGCCCTGTTAGTGAGCATGGAGTCTTGCACGGGAGAATCCAGTCTAACATTAAACTGTGTTTCTGCAGTCCTGACTTCCTCTCCGTGGCTTGAAAGAGTTGCTGGATGTTGACTTCGTGTTAATGATTCATTGTCTAAATTTCTGCCAGAAAAGTGTTGGAGATTCTTGATGTTAATAGGTCGTAGTAACATACTAGAAGGTACAAGGTTTAACATGATCCCTCCGAATATCAATAGAGTACCTGTGAGAAGCGAAAGGGAAGAAGTGGAGATTTTTTTTTTCAATATGATGATGCAATCAGTTTAGAATTGGCTCTTTTTCATATTGAACTCACTGAATAATCTGTTGCAAAGTAAACAAGCATCAGTCCTTCTGTTTTTTGGCTTCTTCCCTAGCTGAAGTTACCTTCCTCTGCCTGTGAACAACCTTGCCTAAACAGATTTGAGAGGAAGCAGATAAACTCAAAAGAAACATAGCTGCCCTCTGTCCAGATTTTCCCTGCCTAATCAGTTAAAGCAAGGGGAAGTAGAGAAACCCAAACATGTTTAAATCTCCCCACCTTGTCACCTTTGTTCTCTTAAAAGTTCAGTTCTTGCCTCATTTGGCAGTCTCCAAGATGAGTGGTGAAAATAGAATAGAATAGAATCATAGGGTTGGAAGGGACCTCATGAGATCATCTAGTCCAACCCCCTGGAGTTTGAACCCAGGACCTTCTATAACACTGCAAGAAACAGTGTGAAAGTTTGGCAAATAAGCAGGAAAGGAATTAACAGATGCTTTTGTATAACACCAATATAACTTTCATGACTAACATTTTGGAGAAAGGATATCCTAAAGATTAATAACCCCCGAGAAATTGCCATTCCTGATATGTAGAAACTGAAACAAAGCACGTTAGCCCCTCTATCAATCAGAAAGAAGTCCTATAAAAACAACCCACAACCTCAAATCTTTAAAATAGCAATCCCCTCTGGGCCACTTTGAATGCCAGCTACGTGGTGCTGAGGTGAAATATGGAAAAAGTAAAACCTATTTACCTTGCCAACCATAAATATCTATCAGAAGTTGAGTGAAAGGTGCTAGTACAAACGTCAGGCCCATCCCTGAGCGGGCAATTGCATTGGAGAGAGCCAGTCGCTTCTGAAAATACCTGGCAGTCATCACGGCGGCAACCTGATACAAGCAAGCAAAGCCAAGCCCTGAAACAGAAGAAGTCAGTGTCCAAGGAGTGATTCCTGTAGAGACAGATGCATGGTCGGAGTAGAACGTTCGTCTTATGCAGGTGAGCGACAAGACTTCTATTTCAGGACCTCCTTCAATGAGCCAGCATAATTAACAGGTGTGATGTGAAGGCGAGAGGGCCCTTGCTAGATGTGGCAGGAGGGTGGATATGCACAAGGAAGTGTTTAGAAACAAAACAGCAACGGGGTTGGTGGCTTGCAATGTTGCTTTCTTGGAACACAGGTAAAGTACAGTGATGTGGCTGCTCGAAGTGTATGGGGTAAAATCCTGGCCCTGTAAGTGCATGGGATCTGGATCTCACTCATGCTATTTATCAACTAGCTTTTTTTTTTTTTTTATAGCTGCATGTTCTTCTTTTTCACTGAGGGGTTTCAAAGGGCAGGATTTGTTACACATAGTGGGTTTAACCACCACCCCCCTGAAATTCAGACATTTGCTGCAGTAAATCAAAACTGGCGTTAGGCATTCTGGACTATGAAGCCTGCAAGGAAGGAACTGTCTTCATATTGCAGCCTTTGGGTGATGCTCTAATAGAAATATGATGACCAAGCAACCCTGTGGATTAATAGTTCTCTGGTCCTGCTAACACACTTTTATAAATGCTTTCATCAGACACTCAGGAAATTTGTTTTCACTCTCTCTTTGCCAAGCCTGTGAGCTGAAGAAGGTTACACTCACCTAATAGAAGTCCCATAGACACGCAGAGGAAGGAGATACTGGTGGCCTGCATGCTGATCAGACAGCCACTGCTAACTAGACCTGCCCCAATGATGGAGGTCAGCCGATCCCCCAGCTTCCCACAGGCTATAGTGACCAGTGGACCTACAAGGTAAGTTGGTAATGAGGTGAGGGGCTGGAGGATTTAGAGGAAAAACAGACAGTGATAACAGTTTATGGTAAAATAGCATCTAGGCTGGTATTCCTGATGATCTGATCCTCTGCGTGTTCCGTCAGCGCTGCATGGAAAGCTCATGCTACCCCTTGTGAACTAGGATAGTGGAGAAAAAAGTAATCAGATCTCCTACTTGTAGATGGGTCAGGAAGAATTTCCTTAACTGCTCCCTTTGGACAGCACTGTGGCAGGTGGATTATTTTGTGGTGAAAGACCCTGCTTTCAAGAATTAGGTATTGGAGGGAGGATACTGCACTAATAGATCTGATCTGGCATAGTAAATCCTGCACAGAGAAGCCCTGTGACTTCTCAAAGACTGTGTTTATGCAAACCTTCTTCTTTTAAAGATTTCTCTGTTCTACTACCATCAGTTCAGCTCCCCCAGCTTGATGGTGTAGATGAGAGCTTCCTGGTAGTCTGGCGAGGGTCCGGTTTCAAAGCCCTTCAGACTGAAGTGTTCAAGGAACAGGTATGAGGGGATCACTAAAACCTTCCTTTATTGCTATTGAACCCCATGTTGGAGTGATTCCCCTCTAGCCCTGGAGTGTTGTTCGGTGCCCAGGTCCATTTTATTCATGAATTCTAGAAGTGCACCAATTGCACTAGTTCATCGTGTAAACACTAGGAATTTGGTGGGTCATTTCATGTCTTTTCCTGAATGTGATTAAATGGATTAAAAGTCAAAGACTCTGACTGTCCCTGCCACTTTGACGCTTATTTATCCCTGCTCACCTGCTATGAAGCGTAGAGAAGACATGATGGAGCCGATCCAACTGATTTGTTCCGAAGAGCCTCCCATGTCCTCTTGGAAAACCACAAAGAAAATTCCAAAGGTTTTCAGCATTCCCATCACAAGTACATTTACCTAAACTCAAAGCAGATGCAGGTGAAGTGCAACACGACACGTACTTGGAAACGGATTCCTAGGCTCTCTGTCCTCTCCCTGTTCCTCTGGACTCCGATGAATCTTCATGTATTGGCAGAAAAACTGACAACAAATTGGAGTCAGGAAAAAAAAATCCCCTTTTATACCCCATACATACATTCCACCTTTTATCACAAGTAGGCACAATATTGGGGTGAGACAGAGTGTTGCTGCTTTCTTAGCCAATTAATAGTATTGCTTCAAAGCAGGAATGGAGACACTTGTCTTGTAAGGTGGGATGAGACACATTCAGTGGATAGGTCTCAGTGAGGGACACCTGTAGTTAATCCTAGGAGATCCCTACACATTTGTAACTAGAGCAAAGCATATACCACTAGGGACAGTTTTCCCACAAAAGATCAGAAAAGCACTGCATTTGACGTGTTAAAAACTCGGTTTCCTCTGAGCTCTCTTTGATGTCTTTCTGTAAGTAGCTCTTTTATAAAAACTAAAGAGTGAAAGAGAAGAAAAAACCTTGAAATGCCTAACACTTATTGTCAGTGATTTAATGACGGGTTCTGTAGTGTTTTACTTCTCTGAAACCTCAATAGTAATTGACAGATTAGGAGAACTGAATGGTTTTGTTCTTGGTGTAAGCGTTGGAAAGATTTCCAAGTCAGAAACCGTCATGTAGCATGCCCAATTTTCTCTTTTCAGTAGTTAACTGGTAAATAAGGAGGCAGTGTAATACACTGACCACACTTGAGAGACAGGATGCCTGGTTCCTATTCATGGCTTTGGAGTTTTGATCTGTGATATTCTGAAACAATACAAGGCTCTCTACCTTGGAGGCTTCAGCTAAACGTGCTTGTATAGTGCTTTGAGATCAATGATCAAGAGGTGTTCATGGCAACGATAACTGTACTACACGAGCTGTTAATGTACAATTGCAGATAAATGCATTCTGCAACCGCTTGGCAATTAATTCTCTTAGATAGACTGTGGGTCAGGTTCAAGGGTTGGCAGTTCCCTGGGGAAAAACTAGTTTAGGACAGGACACTGGTAAATAACAGCTGAAACTGGGAAAAATAAAAGTTAGACCATACTAATGAAACTTACTGGAAAATGTTCAGCGATTTGGTAAGTGGTGCAGTTTATATAGTATTTATATGATACGAAAACCAAGGGCATGATGTGTAACTTCAATGGGGAAACAACCAAACCACAATGTGTGCAGTTATTATAATGTTTAGTATTGTGCCTACTGCAGTTTAATTTAGGACATTGTACAAATACAAATTAATCTCTGAATCATCTGCCTAATGGAACCAGAATTTGAAGATGAATATAAAGCTAAGTGATATGTAACATGCACTAATGAAAGTTTTAAAATAGTCCCAGCTCAATGTATTTTCTAGCTAGTTTTTGCTGAGGTAGTAAAAAGATGATTTTACTTCTAGTAAATGCTATCCCTGCCAGATTCTAAGCTGCTGTAAATTGGTGGAGCTGCCTTTACACTAGCTGAGGACGTGTGTCCTTTTTCCCCACAAAGCCTCATGAAAGAGATGAGTTGGGTTCATTTGTGCTTGTTAAGCCAACCCAAATTAATAAGAAAGTTGTCTGATTTCTACAGCTATAATATAGACTTCTGCAGACTTGGGGGAGAAAGAGGAATGGCCACAAGCAGTCCCAAGTCCAACTGCTTTTTAATGAAGGGCAGGGATCGATCCTGTCTCAGAACTAGTTACCCATTTCATTGTGATGAGTACAGTGTTCATCTGTAAAGTTACAGTCCAGTATGCTGGATTCACTAAGGTAAGAGTCCTGCCTTTTTGACAATGTTAATCTCTGCCATGAGCATGTGGGACTTAACTCTGTGTGCACCATATGCTGGTTTTGCTAGCTAAAGAGCATTTCATGTGAGAACACAGCCTGTGGAAGAAAGTATCTCTTTCTGCCAGGACTTGACTCTTGGGGGACCCACAAGCTCGTATTCTATTTACCAGAAAAAAGTGAAGCACTATCATCCACCCCCATCCTCCATCAGGGGGTGCTATGGGTTGTGGTGCCTTTTTCTTCACTGCTGTTGGCTGGTTCTCTGTCTCTGCCATCTTCGTTTCCCCTGCAAACAGGCATTTCAGGAAATAGTCATATTTCTGACTGGACCGTTTTAGGTAAACAAGGCTCAAAATTCACTTGGCAGGGCTGACCTATTTTACAAACAAAAGTTGACACTGTTGCTGTAACGGGGAGACAACAGTTTGCATTTAGCTATGGAGTGTAAGGTGCTCTTTAAAGCAAACAAGGAGTCCTGTGGCACTTAAAGACTAACGTTTATTTATCATATGCACTTTCGTGGGAGAAAAATCCTACTTTGAAGTGGGATTTTCTCCCATAAAAGCTTATGCAATAGATTTGTTAGTCTTTAAGTGCCACAAGATTCCTTGTTGGTTTTACTAAACTTAGACTAACATGACTGCTCTTTTGGTGCTTTTTAGAGATGATTAAGCTTTGTTAGCCTTTTTTGCACATTTAAGTGCCTCTTTGTCTTTCCCAGTCAGTCACCCTTTTACTCATTTACTACAGCTATCCGCAGGTAAAGAAGACTCCTGTGTCCCCAGTTATTTTTCCTTTAGTGCAGTGGTGGTCAAACTTTTTTCCTTGGGACCCAATTGAAAAAAAATCACTTATGCCTATGATCCAACAATTACATCTTTGAGCAATGCGTTCTAGTCTTGTGGCAGAGAGAGCAGGAGGTGCTGCAACTCAGTGCTTGAGGGTCTGTGACCCACTACTAAGTCAAACCCCAAGTTTGAAAACCACTGTTTTAGTGTATGTATACACAGTGAAGTCTGTGGCAGAATGAGAGAACTTATTTCACCTGAGCTCAGTGCCCCTTTGAACTTATTCCCAACCCCTCTGGCCATTTAGCTGTGAGATTTCTGTTCGTTACTTAGTTTACCCTAGGAGTCCTGCCCTATAGTGCAACGGAGACCTGAATCAGTGGGGGGCCAGTAGGGTGGTAACTCAAAGCTTTTCTCTTACCGTCTGGATGATGCATAGCATGAGATGTTGCAAAAAGTAAGTAGCCTGAAAAGAAAAATAGCCCCACTAACAACTGAGATCAGCTGTTTCTTCCTGAGTTTAGTTCCTTTGAGTCTGTTCCTTAATTCCTCTCTGCACTAGGGAACACAGGGTTCATTCTTCCAAAAGAAGCCACGAGGCAAAAGAGGCAGAGCTCTCCATAAAAATCAAAACCAGGAGGGAAAAAAAAAGTCAAGCCCCCTGAGTGCAGAGGCATTTGGACTTTATCCCTTGCCTCAGGAAGTACGTAGCATATTCCAAATATTTCAGCTCCACCCCTTGCCCCAGACTGAGGGTGGGGAAATGAAGCTCTGCTATAATTATCCTGCTTGCAGGAAATTTGAGTCCTAAAGTGCTGCCCAAAAACTGCAGGGGAAGGTTTGAGAGTGGAAATGAGGTTTGGCTTGTTAGTCACTGTGCTGACCAGTGGGTGGCACTAGTTGCCAAAACCCAGCTTCCACTATTTGAGTCAGATCTCAACTTGTGTGTATCTAGAATCAGCAGCAGGTTGAGATGGGGAACCGTGGCCATAGAAAGAGGGTTTCCCTACCACATAGCAGGTGGTAGAAGCAAGATCACCTAATTCCTTACTTTTTAATTCACTGCTATTGAATGTGTGTATAGTCCTGATTCCTGACACAAGGGCTGCCTAAAGCCCCTCATGAGGCATTGAACTTAACACCTGCCCCAAAGCTTCCAGGCTAAAGCTAAAAAAAGCAAGGAGTCTTGGGGCACTTAAAGAGTAACAGATTTATTTATTGCATGAGCTTTTGTGGGAGAAAAATCCCACTTCATTAGATGCTTTGCAGAGGGAGAACTTACAGAATTGGATAAGAATAAATGCAGGGGAGTGTAAGACATGGGATCAGGTCATACTGCAACAGCAAATCAAGGCATCTGTAAGGATTCAAACTGGGAAACAGCACACAGATGGAGGGTCAAGTCTAATTTACCTGTTATAATGTGAAAAGAATCCATAGTCACGATTCAGCCTTGCTTTCACACAATCTAAGCTGCATATTATTTGAATTTCCGCTGTTTCTCTGTGAAGTCTTGATGTCCCATTGATTTTCTTGAGGACCATTAACAAATCATCAATGGAGTGATTAGGAAGATGGAAGTGCTCAGCAACTGTTTTTTGTGTTGTGATTTCTGATGTCAGTTCTGTGTGCATTTATTCTTCTGTGTAGGGACTGTCCTGTTTGTCCAGTGTATAAGGCATGGGGGCATGTCTGGCACATGATGGCATAAATCAACTCTCCTGCATTTATTCTCATCCAATTCTGTAAGTTTCCCCTCTTCAAAGTGTCTGACAAAGTGGGATTTTCTCCCATGAAAGCTCATGCAATAAATAAATGTTAATCTTTAAGTGCCACAAGACTCCTTGCTTTTTTTTTGCTTTATTAGATTAGCAGAGCTGCCCCTTTGAAAGCAGGCTAAAGCTGTATCTTCACTGCTAACATGGGGTATTGGTATTGCAGGGAAATAAATATGCCTTAGCAAACCTGCTGTAAAACCCTAGCAGAGGCAAAGCACTGTAGTTTTCCCATAAGGTCACCCACTGATAAAGTATAATATTGACATCACTTGGTTAGTTTACAGAGCCTTGTTTCTTGGATTTTACAGCACATGGGCTAATATTTATTAGCTCTCTCACTGTTTAACAAAGGAGAACACCATTTTTGCAGCAGAGATCAATCATACACCGACACACAGATGTGTGCTGCAAGAGTGAGGCCTGCTGCCCTGATCTATAAACCTGGGCTCTCCTGCAGCAGCTCATGTCACTGTAGAGAAAGTGGCATATGCTTTAAGGCAGCAGTTTGGAGGTGGTTCTTGCTGGAGAAGCTCCCATTGGAAGTAGCTAAGTAAATGTGCTGCACAAACAGAACAGGAGCCAGTCTCTATCATCCAAGACTAGAATTCAAGGCTTGGTCAGTCTTCTTTACGCTCAGCCTGCCTTATTCCTTTACCTTGTGCAGTTACGCATACTGCTGTGAAAGGATCCTGTGCCCCATCCCATTTTAACTGGAATCCAAAAAGCATCCAATCACCTTCATTTGTTTAAAAATCAAGTATAGATCCTGTTAGATCTCAGATTTGGCACAGCAGCACCTGCTGTTTTGTTTCATTATCAGATGATTTATTTTAAACCCCAAAACCCCAGCCTTCATTCAATTAAAAGCAAACTGTAGAAAAGGCTAAAAGCTGTAAACAAAGTTAATTGGGGAAAAAAATTGGCAGCTTACTAGCAGATTGATAGCTTTTTCTCCCTGTCTGTTTAGAGTAAGTATGGGAAGGGCTGAAGGAATGCAGGACAGAATACACCAGCTGTTGTCTGCTTTTTAGGAAAGGTAACTTTTCCCCTTAAGTAACTATGTAGCTACAACTGGCATTGAACTTTAAGTATTCATTCCAGTTTATGACAACTTAGAGGATCTAATGACCTGAGCTGCTGGACTTTAAGAATATACTTTTTTTTTTTTTTTAATGATCACTTAAATTAAACTACCTGACATTTCACTTCCTTAGAAGAGATTTGAAATGGGATATTGGTATAAAGAGACCATAATCAGCAGACCTTCAAGATCAAAGTACTTTAGTTTCCATTATCATTACAGGAGAGCTGAGGGTAGGTACCAAATGCAACAGGAACAGATTTTAACAGTCTGAAAAATAGGGATTATTTTGGCCATGTCCCTACCAGGGATCATATTGCTCTGAAATTTAGGACTAATGGTTGCATCATTTTCATGGTGAATATTAGTGGGTCTAGTATTTTTTTTTTTTTTTTTAATGACATTGCCATTATCCACCAGGGTCCTCCACTATTGAACAATCAGTAGTGAAGAGGAACTACAGCCACTTTTCATATACTGATTTAAAAACCATGTGGGAAAGATACTTGTACCTCTGTGGATTTAGTAATTGGGATACTGTCAGGTAAAGTTAGCCCCAAATCTAGTTTTTGTTCAGCAAGCTTTTTATCACACACGTTTCTATATATACTTGGACACTGAAGGAAAGGGGGTTTTAAAAGTTTTTCCCCTGTAAGATTTGCAATTAACAGTATCATTCAGGGCTAAAATGTGAGAATCACACTGTAGAACTGGGTACAGCTTAACACACTCCTGTCCACTGTCAAAACAGTAACACAAGAGGCAGAGCACCCTACTTAGTCAACTTGTACTTAAAACTTCAATATTAAATCAAGATAGTTGTAGCAGACTAGGGATTTGTTTTCAAATGTATTTTTAGTCAGATGTGATTAAAGGCGTCCTACATCGACTCTTCACTAGGTTTGGCTTTTATTTTGATGTATGAAGGCAACCTGTGCAAATTAAGTGTTCTGCTCATTCAGCTTAGAAGAAGCCAGCTTCACAGGTGTTTTGTTAGGAACATGGGGAAATCTGAGGTATCTTTAGTGTAAGCTGAAGATCTTACTTGAAGGGGGGAGGGTGGTGAATAGTTACAAAGCCTACATCTTTATAGTGTTTGTCTCCGCTGTTCAGACAAACCAGCATCCAACTGAAGTTTACAGAACCAGCTGTATGTTTTCTCAGATAATTTATTGATTTCTTCAAGTAAGGCCACAAATGAGGGTGTCTGCTCATTACACAAGCAAGGGGAGTTAAACCACATTCCATGCTTGACCAAGGTGGTCCTGGAAGTTTAAAAACCCCAGCTGATATACAGAACCAGAGTAAATAAGGAGGGATGCTACCAAGGATTTAAAAGTTAGTTCTGCAAGTACTTTCTGTATTAGTTCAGCAGTGAAAATGGAGCAGTCCAATGAAGAAGAGTCAATCCCAAGGTGAAAAAGAACCAAGCAGCTGTATGAAAGGTCAAGACACCAGTTTGTGCACTGCCACTGTGATGCCATCATGCTTCTGGATCATGATATTCCTGAAACAAAGAGGATGCGTTGTTTAAGATCATTACAGCCACCCCAGTCCTGAAGTGTTCTCACAATGCAGGTCATCTCCAGGTCAGTAGCAGAGATATAGCCTGTTTAGTATGAAGCACTTATTAGACCCAGCACATAAAAGGACTAAACTCCATTTTCCCCTCTGCCTATTTGGGCCACAGAGAAAACACTTGAAGTCAGATCTTCCCACCCAACTCCAACACCACAATGTACTTCAAAAGCTTGCCCCAGAGGAGATCCCTGGGCATCAGGTCTTCTTTTTGTGAAAAGCTTCCAGAATTAAAACAGGAATACATTTTTTTTTCTCTGGCAACAGCTTCTTAGGTTTTTAAGCACCCAGTAGGTACAGAAAAGTGACATTCACCGGTGCCTTAGGTTCCCTGTAGAGTCTCTGGAAACTGGTCTGTGGGACCTGATCCTAATGAATACTCTACAATGGTTGTTTCTTGCCCTAGTCTAGAGTTACTGTGTGCCCTGGAGGTGAAGCTTTCTAGCTCTCTATCAGCCTACCCAGAGACATGACCAGGAGGCATGGTGAAGTAAAGGCGGTGGTTTTAAAGATCTCATATTCCCAGAAGATCTTAATGACAGGATATGGAGCAAACCAAAGAGAAAGGGGAATGAGGGCCTTAGAACTCCAGATGCTCACCCATTATCTGACTCCAGACATACAACAGGAATATCAGTAGTATCAGAAGTTAATTTGGCTGCCTGCTGAGCAAGAACTGATATCACACCTGCATGTTCATCTGAAAGGGTTCCACGACCTACAAGATACACAAGACTTTATGTAAGTTTAAAACCACTGATTACATGACAGAAACAGAACCAGCCAGCCCAATAACTTAGGTTAAATTGGGACATGCAGCTCAGCTGTCTTTCAGGTTATTCCAGTAAGTGCTAATAAAGTCTAAAGAGTTTTCCCTGGCAATGCTCACCATCCTCTTAACTATACCCTTCCCAGATAGATAGTCATCACAGGAATGATTTTGGTGCATTTTTACAGCCATACTTCCAGCACACCCTACTGATCAGTATCCAAGGCTTCCTCATTTCAGGCAACTTCATTTTGACTAATAAAATGCTACTCTTTGTACCTATAAGCCCACCAAGATACTTCTATCCATAGCAATATATAAAGGTAGAGTTCATTTTTGTGTTCCTCATTCTAAATTTTGTCCACAACTTTTAATTAAAATGGCTAGTGATCAGATGATAGCTATTAGCAAACCAGCCACAGCTGCTTAATGCTACTTTGTCTTGCTCTTGGGCTGTTTTATGTGCAAGGACCAGGTTCCATGGCTAGAGCTCCTGGGTTTTGCAATAATACAAATGATACATTTCATAATTGAGAAATGGACAGTTTTTAACCTAGTGCAGGGATCTGGCCAAAACTAATGTTAGATGGGTGTATTTTAAAGCAGGCATGATAGTTCAAAATCAAAATGTTTCTAGTGCAACAAGAAGACACAAGGGGCCCATTTTCTGAAGCAAATCAGCTGCTTTGTCACTTACAGCCAAGGTTCAGGCCTTGGGAATCTGTGCACAGGACTCCAACTATTGAGGGATTTTTCATTCTAAAATAAATAAATAAATAAAAACCAACCGTGAAATCAGCAATTTAAGCATTCGACTGGAAAGAGCTAATCAAGGATCAAGACAAAAAAGTAAGCTTCACAAATCTGAAAGAATTTAAGCTTATAACAGGATAGCAGCTACCGTTGAAAGCTTGTCAAACCAGTGAGTGTGGGGAAGCAGAAACGTTCATAACCGTAAAAGACATTTCGTTATGCAGAAATACGGGCTAGTCTGATGACAACTCAATCAACCCGTGGGAGGAGCCCCATCCTGGTGTTCAGTTTGCTGCTCGCTGAGGAAGAAACCAAGAGATCAACTGGAAATGCTGCTCCATGGACGCAAGAAGCAAGGAGAGAGGAAAAAGGTGATCAATTAGCAAAAACTACCAGACCCCTGAAACATTCCTGCCATAAAATACCCGCCCCAATCAGAAATCCTTCTCCCTGTCTGGGTCCGCGATTCACCCCCTGGCACCCACGTGTCCTCCAGGTGCTGCTCCAGCGTCCCCTCCATGCTGCTTCCCCGCGCGCCGCAGCCAGCTGGCCCGAGAATTCTAACTGCCTTCCGCCGGTCAGCTGCTCCCGTCGCGTCACGTGACAGTCACAAACGCTCCCTGACGGCGGCGCAGGAGGGCCAAAGTTCTCAGGGGCGCGAAGGTTCGGAGCGCAAGGCCCGCTGGGGGAAGGGGCGTGGCCTTACCTTGAAATAGCCCTGGCTGCTGGCGCGCGCGCCACTTTGCGGGCTCCCACGTGCAGCGCCGTGCACGGGATGCAGCTGGGGGGGGGCTAAGCAGAACCAGGAGGCAGGCTAGGCCCGTGGCTGCTGCAGCCTCAAGTCTGTCTCCTAGCTGCTGCTCGGACTCGAGGCTCAGCTCAGCTCCCCGGGCAGGGTTAGGTCCTGCCATTCCCATCTTTGCACCATGCAATGCACCCCCGACGAAGGCGGCTAGGGTCAGGGCTTAGCGGAGGCAGCTGCTGCTCTCATTGCTTAATTGCAGCCACCTCTGGGGGAAAGCACAGCGACTCTAGCAGCATGCAGGGACAGCACATGGTTTGTGTTCGAGTGGCAGTTCCCAGCCTCTTCCTTTATGTGGGCCGCTGCCTCCTTATGGAAAGTGCTTACCTACCACCACATAAGCAAGAGATTTTAAACATTCTTAACATAGCCCAGGGCTGATGGGAGTCAAACTTGTATATCATGGATTATTTTAAAAAAAGCTATTTCTATTAATTTGTTATGCTCACTCACAAACATATTTCACTCATCAGAGTACATTGGCCTGCAGTGATAATTTTCCCCACCTCTGCAAACCATCTACCAGTGGTCCACGGACCAGTTTGGGAGCCACTGTATTAGAGGGCAGTGCACTAACTGCATGGGCGACTTGTGGCCTAGTCAGCATGTACCTATGGCCCACATGCCATCCTCAGGGATGGCTTGTATTGGGTGCAGCCTGTATTGGTAAATAGATTAAGAGCTACTGGTGTAGGTAATGGCAGTGATTGAAGATGTGCATGTGCCTGAAAGTGTGGGGGGTGTTAGGCAGGCACAAACAATTTGGTCAGGATAAAAGGTGGTTAGGGCTAGAGCTGAATGAGCAATTGATTTTTCAGTTCAGGGGCTTAATTGAAAATAACCAATTTGGAATGCATTGGGGCCAGTTTCATGATTATTTGGGGTCTGACTCTCTTTTTTGAACTTTTGAGGCTTGGCAAAGCATGCATGTTAGTAGCAACATATGGGTGCTCTTGCACCTGAGGGGCTGTTGCTGTTACAAGGAGTGTCCACAGTTCACAGTAGCAAGAAGAGTCCCAGGGGAAATGTTGTTAAGCAGTATGTCTAGGCCGGATTACAAAGGATGTCTTTAAACAAACAACATAATAGTGTAGGGAAAAGGTTAGAAAGACCAAGGCTCAAACCAAGATCAAACTAGCTGAAAACAAAGGGTAGCAAGAAAACACTCTTCAAACATTAGAAACGAGGTAGATCATGTGTGTGGTAGGCTCATTACTAAATGAAGAAAATATGGGGATGGTGGAGGGAGCTAAATGGCATTTTGGCTTTCACCAAGAAGGTTGCTGTTGTTATTGGACACCTAATGTAGAGACTGGCAGTGAAAATGGGATAGCAACAGAAGCTAAAATAGGGAAAGAGCAAGTCACCAGGGCCAGATGATATACACCCTAGTATACTCAAGCAGCTGACTCAGGCAATATCTGAGCCATTAGCTGTTATCTTTGAAAAGTTATAGACAGGAGAGATCCCAGAGGACTGGAAAAAGCCAGACATAGTTCACCTCCAAGGACAACCCAGGGAATTATAGACCAGGCAGCTTAACTTCTGTACCAGAAAAGATAATGGAGCAAATAATTAAGGAATCAATTTGCAAACATCTAAAAGAGAATAAGGTGTTATCGCATAGTCAGCCTGAATATGTCAAGAACAAATCATGTTAACCCAACCTGATAGTTTTCTATGACAGGGTAACAAGCCTTGTGGATAGAAGAGGAAGGGGAAGATGTGCTCTAGGCTTCAATAAGGCTTTGGTATGGTCTTGAATCACCTCATTAAAAAACTGGAAGTACAAGGTAGCTAGAGCTGCTGTAAGATGGGTGCATAACCAGTGGAATAGTTGCTCCCAAAAAGTAGTTAACAGTTCATGGTCATGCTGAAATGGCATAAGAAGCAGTTGTGAGTCCAGTTCTGTTCTCATCAACTATTTAAATAATCACATAGAGAGAACACTTATCAAATTTACAGATGATACCATGCTGGGAGAAGTTACCAATGCTTTGGAGGATAGGATCACAATTCAAAATGATTTAGACAAATCAGTGAAATGGACTGAGGTAAATAGGATGAAATTCAATACGGCAAATGCAAAGTACTCCACTTAAGAAAGAACAATCAGTTGCACACGTACAAAATGGGCAGTGATTGCAGAAAGGGATCTGGGTGTCATTGTGGACCACCAGCTAAATATAAGTCAAGAGTGCAGCACTGTTGTGAAAAAAGCAGACATCATTCAGGGGTGTGTTAATAGGAATATTGTAAGATGCAAGAAGTAATTCTGCTCTACTCAGCACTGATTAGGCCTCAACTGTAGTATTATGTCCAGTTCTGGGTGCATCCTTTCAGGAAAGATGTGGACAAATTGGAGGAAGTCCAGGGAAGAGCAACAAAAATGAATAAAGGGCTAGAATTCTTGAAAGATCTGGGTTTATTTAGTCTGAAAGGGACTAAATGCTTATTATGCTAAACATAATAATGGTTTTCAAATACCTAAAAGGTTGTTACAAGGAGGAGGGAGAAAAATTATTTTCCTTTACTGCTGCTGATAGGACAAGAAGCACTGGGCTTAAATTACAGCAAGGGAGGTTTAGCTGTGACATTAGCAAAAAATTCCTAACTGTCCACATGATTAACCACCAAAAAAAGTTGTCTAGGAAGGCTGTAGACTCTCCAGCACTGTAAATTTTTAAGAGCAGGTTAGACAAGCAACTGTCAGAGATGGTTTAAGAGGGTACTTGGTCCTGCCATGAGTGCAGGGGACTGGACTCTCAGTTTCTCTGATTCTGTGTTTCATCCAAAGCATGGCACCTGTGACTGCAGGGCTCCTGCACTTCCTCCCAAGATGCACTGGAGCGCTACCAGAGGGGTAGCCGTGTTGGCCCATTTCAGCAAAAGAAATGAGGAGTCCTGTAGCTCTTGTAAAGACTGGTAATCAGTTCTTATTCACCATCAAGTCACTAGGTCACTCTGTGGGTAGGAAGGATCTTTTACACCCCAGTGACAGGATTGAACAATGAGCCAGCTGCATTGGGATGTTACTTTGCCTTTTCCAAAAGTATCAGCTGCTGGTTACTGCTAGAGAAAGGAGTGATCTGATTTGGAAAGAAAAATCCTACTGTAGCAGATGCCCGGTTAGGCTGTTGCCTGCTCCGCCTCTAGATCATTGATCTCATGTGCAAGATCTTTATCGCCAGTATATGGCAGATGTTTAATACATTTAACACACTTGTTTTAAATAAGTGACAAAACAGGCTCCTGCTACAGAGTTGTGAAACTTTGCATTCCCCGCTGGAGGGCACTGCACTTGCATCCAAATGGAAACCACAACTGTACATGCAAGAGAAATCTGTTAGGCAGAGACCTTTCAAAACAAAATATCCTGATCTACCCTAGTAGGTGATACCTCAAGCAAACACATTCCCAAGCTTAACAGCAGCAATGTAGAGTCTGAGTTCCAGGTAGCATGGGAGCTCATGGCTGTTCCAAACTGCAGCACTCACTGGAAGCGTCCTGGTTGTGGGCAAACTACAACTGCACCAAGTGAAGCCTCCCCAGCTGTGGAGGACGGAAAGGAGGCAGAGAGGAAACGCGCTCCCTTATTGTCCCAGCAGTAGGGCCTGAAGTGACTTCATTCCACGCCTTTCTAGATCCGACTCTATTATTTTGCACCTCATTCATTTTGTCATTTATACTCTTAGAAAAGGGCCGGTAACTGCTGCCAGATCAGAATGGTTGTGTTTTTGTTCCTGGGTGTAAATAATGACACAAAGGCAGGACAGTGGTAACTCAGAGCCATAATCAACAGAGCTGGGGTTTTGTCCTTTGTCTTTCTCTGCCTGGCACGTTAAACCTTGCGTCTGAAGTTGAACATGGCCTCAGCTACTGGTGCTTAGAACCGACGCCCTCGTTTATTGCCCCATTGATGCAGACATGACAAACAAGAGCCATTGGCATAAACACCTCATTGGTTGCAGGATGAAGTGTTTCAAGGCAGCAGCGCTCTGGCTGGAGGGAGTGCAGATCAGATCAAATTGCTATTAGTTGCCTGGTCCCTGCAGAAAATGGAATTAGCAGCAGGAAATGAATGGAAAATTCATTACACAGATTGTGGCTGGAAATTTATTCAAGAGAATTAGACTGGTGCTGAAGCCTCTCAGTCTGTTATAGGATTTCAACTCCTGGGAGATTTAGAGGAGACCCAAGAACATGCATTAGGGCCCCAGTGTGGCTGTCTTGCCTACTCAAAATCAGTGAAACAGCCCCATTGCTGCACTGAGGCAGGTGTCAGTCCATGGACAGAGGGGAGATTGCCCCTATGGCAGGCTCGGCTTGCATTGCTTTGTGAGGGAAAGAGGTTCTCAGACTCCACCACGCAGACACCCCTGCTCCTGCTGTGGTGACACACCCACTCCTGCCTCCGAGAATGGGTTGCACAGAGGGTGTTGCAGAGGCCCCCGTACCCTGACAGTATTTCCCAGTGGTGATTTATTCCTGCTCTACTGAAAAGAGTCTACAAGACAAGGAACCTGGCCCAGAATCTCTTTATCTTAAGAACTTTCCTGGCCCCGACTGCAGTGGGTATCTGAGCGCCTTGCAGTCTCTAATGTGATTTTCCTCCCAACATCCCTGGGAGGCAGGGCAGTGGTTTTATTGGTAACGGATACAGGGAGACAGATCACACAGGAAGCCTGTAGCAGAGCAGGGTTGGCTGGTCCTCAGCAGGGCCCAAGCACAATTTTTTCAGACCCAACAAACTTGTAAATAGGGGTGTGTGTGTCTGTCCCCAGACCCCAGGGGCTGGACCAGGCTGTTCAACATATTCATAAATGATCTAGAAAAAGGGGTGAACAATGAGGTGGCAAATTTTGCCAATGATCCAAACCCATTCAAGATAGTTCAGTCCAAAGCAGACTGCAAAGAGTGACAGATGTTGCAAAACAGAAGACAAAATTCAGTGTTGATAAATGCCAAGTAATGCACATTGGAAAATATTGTCCCAACTACACGTATGAAATTGTGCCTAAATTAGCTGTTACCACTCAAAAAAGAGATCGAGTCATGAAGTAGATCTTTGAAAACATCTCAATGTGCAGCAGCAGTCAAAAAAGCTAAGAACGTTGGGGATCATTGGGAAAGGGATAAATAATTAAGCCAGAAACTACTGTATAAATCCTTGGTTTGACCAAGTTTGCTCACATTGTAAACCCTGCAGTCCTTGAGGTTTGTTCTCCCTTTGCAGTCAGCACGGATAGATTTGTAGAAATGGGAAGTAAAAGTGGTCTATAAACAACTGTTAAATGCAAACAAAATACTCAAAAGTGTTCACAGATCCATTGATTCAGAGTTTTTAAGGCTAAAAGGGACCATAATAATCATGTAGTTTGCCTTCCTCCATCACATGAACCAGAGCACCTCAGGTTCAGAACTTGGGCTCAAGCTAGATTAGATTTCAGAGAAACGGAAAGCCATCTAATCATGATATAAAGACTTCAGCTGATATACAGTCCAATATCCCATGGGGTAAATTGCTGCAATGGTTAATTACCCTCACAATTAAAAATACACATTCTTTCCAGTTTGAATTTGTCCAGCTTCAGCTAGACATTGGATTTCATTATGTGTTTGATGGGGAAATTGAGGCACAGAGTCACAGAACCATTCCGGGCCAGATTTGGCAGAAGTCAGTACTTTTTCCAGCCAGAGGGTCACACTACCTGTAGGTCTGGTAGCCTGGGACCATATCAGAATCAATGGCCAGTGCACACCATACGGGCATTGCTAAGCTAAGGGGCCGGTCCTGGAAGCTTTTGTGAATGAATGAAAATGGCATTTTATAAAGACACAGGGGTCTGCCCACACAGAACAATCAACAAGATAGGGGCAGGGTGGGCTGCATTTGACCCACCTTTGGGTACCACTGGTTTAAGTGATATGAATTTCACTCCTAAGGTTGTTCAGAAGCCAGAGGCACAAATCTAAAAACTAGACCGTTAAGGGATGGTCATATCCAGAATGAAGTCAATGCTTCCCATATTTGGGCAGCACCTTCTCATTTGGACCACGTATTTTCTTTAAAGGACCTTACCCTCTTCCTAGACACTAGTTTCCCCAACCCGTGATTTCCCCAGGGTGGAACAGAAATGATATTGCAGCTGCCCTTTCTGGACAGCCCCAGTTGGCACTGGTTGGGCCTAGATTTCCTGTGTAATGATTTGAATTGAGTGGTGGGTTCTGCATATTAAATCAAATAGCACATTAATTCTGGCACTCCAGTGCTCTTTCCCTGATAAGAAAGTCAGAGGCGGTGAACAGAATGCCTCTCTTGATAGTTCCAGTTGCCAGCAGGGATATGAGAAGAGCATATTCCATCTGTCAGATTGGCATTGGCAGCATCAATTACTTGGGGGCCGTTATCACTCTGTGCACATGGGGATATGAAACAGAGCCAGACCTCCTCATCATCCCAGGGAGTGGCACATCCACCCACATGGTGCAATTTCCGCACTCTCTGAAATCCTGTCTGCACACGCTGCTCCACGGTATGGGCATTCACGTTCCATGTACATGCCCTCGCCAGTAGCACCCCTACGTCATATACAAACACCTAATGCTACACACTGTGCCGTGGACTAACCTGCCTAGAAAGCATCTGAATCAGCAGGGTAGTTTGATTGTTCCACCAGAATAATGTGATCTCTCTGCCAAGCAGCTGCAAATGTTAGGGGCCTAGCTTGGTGGCTTGCCATTAACGGAGATCTCAGTGATAGGACGGCTGGATATATTTGTCATGTCACTTGTGTGTAAACAAACAATACATCAGTCCTGGAACAGAGGTGGGCACAAATGGCACCCAAGCAATCCCCTCTTTCTGAAATCTCAGGCCAGCTACCGATTCCCAGTTATCAACAGGCAAGTCTCCCCCAAGAATTGATTCTAGTTAGCAAGATGAAGGCAAAGAAGAACCTCTCTAGTCTCTCTGTTTGCTACAGCTTCCTGAACAGAATAGTGAAAAACAATAGCCGTGTAGTCCAGGATTTAACACTGCTCACATGCTAAGGAAAAGAAAACAAAAAGCCATATGTAACAGAGCACTCTAGTGATGATGATCAGAATAAAATAAAGGACATTGTTGTACCTGTATGGTCAGAGGGACGTGGGGACAAAGTAGATCCTACAGGAAAACCTGGTTTGGGGGCAAAACCTTGCAGTGCCTTATTATTTTTATTGGCATACCTAGAAAGAGGGTCAGTCTAGACCATATGCACCCTTTGTTTGGAACAGGGTGGGAGAGTCATTGCACACACTGTAAAGGCACCAGTTCACTGTCAGGCACTTGCCTCAGTGTATTCAAAAAGTGCTGGGTTTGGCATTCCACTTGCCTCGACCTGAGAAGCTCCTGCAAAGACCAGATCTAATCAGCAGTAGCTTACAACCAGAAGAAGACGGTCCAAAGAGTTATCTTCCCCGGAAGGCTAATGACGCTCTGAATTAACACTCCCTTGACATCTACGCAAATGGGCGCACGGCCTCACTGCTGCAGTAATTTGCGGCTTACGTTGTTGATCGACATTGGTGACATTTAGCATTTGGCAGAAAGATATTTTACAAAGATGAGTATTTGGGAGGCGGGAGAGAGAGCGAATTCTTCATCTGATGCTTTCGTGGGAAAAACTGGGCATCTATCAGGCTGGAACTGAACTGGGGCCCTGGCCATATTGACTTAATAGGACAGCAAGCTTAAAAGGCAGATATTTTCCTCTCTCCTAACCAACATAGCTATGTCAGCAAACTTTTAAGTTTTAGATCAGACTTTAGAGTCCATTTCTAAGAGTGGAGAACAATTTTTCACTGAACATCTTCAGCTGGGATACAGCAAGTAGTCTGCTCAGTTCTGTCTGAAACAGCTGTTTCCAGAGAGAGGAAGGGAGGGAGGAATATGCAGTTTGCAAGCGTGAATCCTGATGGATTTGGCAGCAAATTGTCGAGGGGCGTGTTTGTTGTGTGGCTTCGGAAGCAGTTGCTTGCCTTGATTTCCCCAGTGGGGGGGCTGGAGGAGGGAGTGTTGTAAATAAGGATCTCCCGTTAATCCCGGCCTTGTGAACATTTTAATTCTGACATTTCCAAATCAATAGGAGCCGGCACTGGAGTGACTCTTTATCCTTTGGTTGATGCGTGTGCTGTCCATTGTTTGGATTCAAGGCTTGCCGCAGCCACGGCCTCTTTTGTGCTGCAACAGATAATCTCTCTCTGGGGCTTCGTCAGTGAAAATGAAGTTTGCTTTGTTCCTTCTGTCTGGCATCGTGCCTTGGGTGATGTAAATCAGTAGAACTTGGTCGCTAGCTAAACCGGAGCCACTGAAAATAGAGATGGGGCAAATTATTACTGGTTATCAGCTGTTCCCCACAACTTCTAGGTGTCTGGATTGGAGATATCTCTAAATCTGAGCAATGAGACTTCCTAAAACCACCCCACAATGCTGGTCATCTCTGGCAGCCACAGAGATAGGTAAACCATGGTGCAGATCCTCAGTTGTTGCCCCACTGAGATGGCCTTGTGTCACTTGGTCACCAGTAGAGCTGGCTAATACAGCCAGCTGAGGATTCCCCTTATATAAAGGTCTCTGCTAAAAAGCCCCATGCTACAGCCCAATACACAGAGAGGGGCATGACCACCGCCACTTTGTCCTCTGCTGACTCTCCAGCTGCCAGAATGTCCCTTTGGAGGCAATTTAATGGCGCGACATTGGTGATAATCACTTTTGCAGGTGATGTAAATCTGAGAGCAAACAAGTTCCAACTGAAAAGCTGATTACGCTCTGGCAAATAGTTCCCCCTGAGGATGAGGTGGCAGAGATGAGGCTTCATCAAACCTGGATCATCATATACTAGTTGAATATATTTGTTTGTTTGTTTCTATGTGCCTAAGCCTCATGACTAAATATTTCTGGTAGAGAACAAAGGAGATATTGTACCCTCAGTCTCAGGTAACAAAGACTGGTAAAATCCCAATCTTTTGATGAGATCACATGGCAGCTGAGGTGCACATAATAGAAAAGATTCCTGGCAAGAACTATATAAGAGCTGAGCACTGATGAGAAAAAACAACCCAATCACCTCCTGTAGCACAATAAGAGAAGCCAGGGGGACCAGATGGCTCGAGGGACAATGATTGGCATGGCATCTCTTCTGGCTTACCTATTCATGTAAAACGCCAGTTGGTAGAGGCCCAAACATCTCAGCATAGCACCTGAGGATGTTTACGATCCCAGAGCCCTTTAGCGGAGAGTAGAAGTGGGTGCCCCCACGTTTGTACAGCACCTAACAGTCGAATGTTAATCCTGAAGGATGTTTTTGGCTGTTACTATGATCTAAGTATGAACAATCCCACATCCTGACCAAATTCTAATTCAAATGATTATTTCTAGCCTCTTTAATATCCCCTTGCAGTTTCAGTAGGAAACAGTTTTTTCTCCACTTCTCCTAAACTGTTGTGTTATTTTGCTTTCATCCATCTCTGATATATTTCCACTGTAAATTGTGCAGGGCTTATCTCTCACTGCGTTTGTAGAATGTCTGCCACAATGGGGCCCCAATCACAGTTGAGACCTTTACCCCAATATCTACAAATAATAATACATAAGACCTTCTTTTAACCAGTGAATGGCTCTATGAAAGCCAGGCAGACGAGGATCTCACTAAGGAAAACCAAGTGATTTGATCTGCAATGGCTGGGACAAGAACCCAATACGTTTATCAGCATGCTCCATGAAAGGCAGGATAAAGCCAGCTACAGATGGGTGAGTTGTGTGCATTTCAGTTGTCCTGCGCTGAAGGCGTCTCAGGGGTTAGCTTCATTTCAACTGCTCCATTTACATTTGCAATTGGTGAGGGACTGAGGATGACCAAGCTTTGCTTTCCTGTCTTCTAAAGAGCCACCTCGCCTGCTGTGGTGCTTCTCTGCATGGGAGAAGCTGTGCATGATTGTAACAGTATATTTCTGGCAGTAAGAAGCTGGTTTCTGTCCATGATCCTGGAGAGGATTCCTTCATTTGTCTTAGAGTTGGTATAACTTTTGTTTTAAAAGGCTGGAGAACAAAGCAGGGAGGCACTTGACATGCTCTAAATTACCTTGTTTCATCCTACAGTGGGAACATCTCCTTCCTTTGTTTAAGATGTCACAGCAGGAGAGCCAAATCACTGTTCTTGGTTCTCGCCCATCAGTGACACACAATTCAGAGAAAGATCAGGAACTGGAGCATCTGAGCATGAGATGCGGGTTAATCTTGTAGTTAAAATACTGAGTAGTGTTCAGGATAGGGGTGTACCTATAGGTGTGGCATGGGTGGGCCATGACCCACACAGTTTGAAAGCAGGCATACCCAATCAGATTTTTAAGCAATGCATCCGTGTTTTTATCAGCCTCTGTGCCGTTTTAAGGTTCTCTTAAGAAACTGGACACTTGAGGGATGAATATCAACGGTGTATGGAGAACAGGCCAGGGCCTGGTTGGTTTTATGGGATTTTCTTTTTCCATCAGCATCTCCTGGTGCTGTGACAATTTACAGACATCTGGAGCAAGTAGAAGAGAGTTTGCTCCTTCAGATGAAAATGAAAATAAAACCTCTATGCCCAATGAAATCTAATAATCTCTAATGAAAAAGCATTTGCTAAGGGGCTGTGTAAAATTTGGCTGTTGGCCCCATTCACATGTAAATGGTGGTAAATAAATTGGATTTGTGAGTTCCCCTGTGCAGGTAACTTCTCCCTGCAAGAAGCCCAGCTTAAAGACTCTGCTTCTCTCATTTATAGCTCTGGCATAGGAACGTGGCTTTCCCATTTGTTTAAGATGCATCTGTAGCCCATGAGGCTAGATTGCTTTTATTATAGCCACGGAACCAAACAAGGAGTCCTGTGGCACTTAAAGACTAACAAATTTAGTTATTGCATGAGCTTTTGTGGGAGAAAATCCCACTTCCTCAGATGCTTTGAAAATGGGGGAACTTACAGTATGTGATGAAATAAATGCAGGGAAGTGTGAGTCATAGGAACAGGTCACACTGTTAACATAAAATCAAAACAGCTGTAAAGATTCAAACACTGGGGAACAGCATACAGAGGAAGTCTGGCTTCTTGGAAGTTGGGCTTCTTGCAGAGGAGCTCTGTATGCTACCTCACCTACCCATCTCCATCAGGGGATCTGAAAATTAGGCCTGTTGTTCTCAGCATGCAGAGTAGGGGTGTCTGAATTGTAGTGACCATTAAGAGTAATCGTTTTTATGATTTTTATTGCAGTAGCATCTAGCTGTGCAAGCTATGGATCAGATCCCTATTCTGGGAGGCACAAAAGACATTCTCTGCCCCAAAGAGTTTAAACTCTAAGCGAAACCTAAGCTTCTCAGATCCGGCTGTTTCCTGTGGCTTTGAGTTCTGCAGATTTTAGCCCATCACAAACATACACTCTGACAATGGGTAACCGTGAAATCTTTTATCTCTAAGAGGGATCAGTTCTCCCCCCCCCTTGCCCTCCCCACGCAAGGAACCTCTCAAAAAAGCCCCGGGAAGAAAGCAAGAGTATGATTTATAGAAAGCATGTGAGGGAACCTCAGAGATACAAAATAAGGCACTTGCTGCAGTCATTTCACCCATATCCTTTGAATAAATCTTGGCTTGTCAGTTGAGAAAATTAAAATGTTATTGATAGAGGAAGTTAAGGAGTTTTTAAAAAATGTTTTTGAGAAATGCCGTTCATCAGCAGAGCTCATGCCACTTTCCCTATGCTTTCTCACAGCAGATGTCGCAGAACTGACTCGCTTTGGCCAATGACACATGTAGGGCAAGAGACAGAGTCCTGCAAAAGGCTAGGAAAGTCCGAAATCAGAAGAAAGGGAGGCAGGACTCCCGGGATCTCTTTCCAGCTCAGTCTCTGATTTGCTAAGTGATTTGGGGCAAGTCACTGAAAGCTGTCTGGGTGCATCTCCCAAACAGCTGGAAGATGTGATCCTGAGCTCAGGTAGACATATGCACTCTGGTTCTGCTCATGGATAGCGTCTTTCTCAAAATTGCACTGGCAGCCACCACATGAATGCCAGCCTGCGCTTGCCACCTTTCCAGACTGCTGAAGTACGTACTGGATTCCTGGCCTGCACAGCAATCTGTGCTGCCCTGGACACGTTGCTAATTTTAGGCACTAGCTTGAACAGAGCTGGCAAGTGTACCTCTACCTGCACTGGAAATAACACCAGTCACCCGCTATGTAACCATCTTCTCTGTGGCTCAAGTCCTTATGATAAACTGGGGTTTTCCAGCTTAATTATTTAGTGACCAGAAAACCAGGTGTTGTCAACAGTGTATGTTTTTGACCTCAGTGGTGCTGCCAATATGGCTTTGATTTTAATGGCCTTATGCAGCTTTGAACCAGCTGAAGAGATGACTCTTAAGGTGCCAGAGGCTGGTTAAATCACAGGATACCCTGGTGACGGATGCCAAGAAATAGAAGTGAATAGAACAGAATGTGGGTGAAGCACTTCAAGATCCTCAGAAAGCAGGCTGTGTGCTAATCTTCCCTTTGACTTTATTGGAAGCCAAACCAAGTCTTTAGCAATTGTAAAATGTTAGTAGTAGGATCAGGAGAGATGGTTATTTGTATGCAGTTTTCTGTACACATTGTCCACATTTACTGTCTCAACCAAATAGCCTCCAATCCAGTGTTGCCAGTTCTCATGACTTTATTGCAAGTCTCAAAATATTTGACTTTTTCTTTAAATCACCAAGTTTAGGAGCCCTGTGATTACAGGAGACTCTCAGCTTTCCATTTTTGTGCATATTTGTGTTTTGTAATGAATGTTTCTAGCTATTCTGGTTGCAGAGAAAAAGCTGAAAACCATGATTCCTAAAGTTCCCCCAGACCAGAAGGCACATAAAAAGAACCCAATATTGTTTTTGAAAACTCTCATGATTTTGGGAGTCTTGACTCACGATATTTCAATAGTTAGGGCAGTGTTTTTCAATCAGTGTGCCATGAGAACTGTCCAAGTGTGCCGTGAAAATTTTGTACAAAGGCCATGAAAAATCAGCATAAAACAACCATTGTTTCATCTTAAACAATTTTCTGTCTAACCAAATTTGCAACTCATAAAACTTGTGAAAATTAATAATCAATTGAAAAGCGAGGCATTGGTCTTTCGATTCTAAAAACATGATCATTCTACACACAGGTGGCCAAAGGGCAAAACTGAGATGGCGTGTATTTTTTTTCCAGTGGATTTGAAACATTAATGCATTTGGCCCTTCTTTAGATTGTTGTATGCACTGTGTTGCAAACCTCTCTAGTACAACCATAAGAATAGGAAATGTAAGTAAATGTGACATTTATGAGCAACCCAATTCAGCTGAAAAAAGTGGGTGTGCCATGGGATTGTTTGTCTCATTGAAGTGTGCTATGTTACTGAAAAGGTTGGGAACCACCGGTTTATAGTTTCAAATGTTAACGTTCAGGACTCTTCACCAGGTGGTCACCTCTCTCGTTCAATTGTTGTCACTAGCTGGACCCAAGTGAGTATTTATTCCAAAAGAAAAGAGTGGCCCTGAATTTAACCTTTACTGACACTGGTTTGAAAATTATGCATCTCCATGGATGTCAGTGGGGTACTCCTGGTTTACGCCAGGAAAGTGCAGGAAGAATCAGGGCCAGGATCTCCTTTACTTTCCTGAGCGTTGCTCTGCACTCATGGAGAACAGACAATGCCTGACAAAGATGGCTGCAGGACATTTGGCCTTAGGGAGAATACCACCCCAGCTGGTCTCATATTTAGATGCTGACGTGCTGAAACAGGTTAATGCATGAGCCACGGAAAAGATGAATGAAGCATGCGATGCTGAAGTGCAAGCATCATGAAAAAGAGCCAGGCTACCAAGGAGAATGGGATGGGAGGAGAGAGGGAAGCACAACAGAGCATGGGATTTCACAGCTAGTCTTGGGGCATCTGGAACGTCATGTATTTTACCTGTTTCCACAGGCAGGCAAGACTGGCTTCTCAAAAGTCCCTGGCTTCAGAGCTGCTGACTTTTCTGAGCAACTTGTTCCCTCATGCAGGTTTTCCATCAGTGGTGATGTGGATCTACTCTAGAAGCATATGTCTACACTGGAGGCTCTTTTAAGTCTTAAGACTTAGAGTGTCCACATTCAAAACTCCTGTAGACTGCCCTTGTCCACACTGGCAGGTGATAGGTCGTCTTAACACTTAAGTCAAGCTTATTAAATCAATTTAAGGGCTACGCCCTGTCTACACTAGCTTAAGTCAACTTAATAAAGCTGACTTAAGCATTAAGTCGACCATATGAGGTGGTGTTATTAAGTCAAATTAAGGAAGCACTTAAATCAACTGAATAAAAGCCCAGCATGGATCGGGAGCTCCTTAGGTCAACTTAAGGAAGGTTAAGTCAACCTAAGGCTCCAGTGTAGATGTACCCAAAGTTAGCTTCTGGGGGTTCAGTGACTGGTGTTATACAGAAGGTCAGACTGGAAAATCCCAGTGGTCCTTTCTGACCTGAGAATCTAGGACCAGAAGATAGTTGAGGGCAACAAGACAAAAGAAATGACTGAAGAGCCCCAGTTGCATGATTCGGTATAGGGCCCAGGCCTTCTCTGTCCCTTGAGAGGAGAAATCATTGGCTCTATTGATGTCAGGTCATTCCCTGGGCCAGGCCATTATTTCCTGCTCTTCTCTGTGGTTGGGAGTAATTAGTTGGAGCCCACGTGGATTAGACCCTATTGAAGCACTAGGATGACTTAGAACAGCTGCCACTTCAAAGGCATTATTGGACTGCCATGCAGAAAACAGCTAGGATATTTTTAGATCACAATCTAATTAAATAAATGGACAATTTAGCACCTCAGTGACGGTCTCATAGAAAGGAGTTCTACTTCGAGTGGAAAAATCCAGCTGCAGTGGTATCGTTCCCTTTCACACTCTTGGTCTATTCATCTGACTCTTAATTTCACAGACACCATCCAACATCCAGGGCCAAGTACCTCCATCAGTTTCAAAGGACGTAGTCCGGGAAGGACTTGGGCTCAAAAATTAGCATTCACTGGTACACTCCAGGTCCTCAAAGGACTTGGGCTCAAAAATTAGTATTCACTGGTACACTCCAGGTCCTCAGCTCCTGCGATAAACAAATCTGTTAGTCTTTAAAAGTGCCACAAGACTCCTTGTTTGTTTTCCAGGTCCTTTGTGCTGCTCCAGCGAGGCCAAAGAGCCGTGAACCTGGCTGAACTGGCCAGTTAAACTGGGATTACAGCCGTTTTGCTGCCAGGCTTCCTGATGAATATGGCCCCATTGTTTTAATCTCTGTCACAGAAAAGAATTAGCCCTGGCGTGCTGAGGTGCCAGCTTTCTGGAGCGAGGACTGGCTTTCCATGGGATGTTTGTATAAAACCCAGCATAATGGGGCCCTGAACTCTGCCTGCAGGATCTAGGCCCTACTACAATACGAATAATAAATGTTAGTGACAAAGGAAGGTGTCTCCAAGTGAGGAGTGCAAGCAAGGGGTTCAAGAAGAAATAGGTTGTTGCATAAATGCTAGAGAGGAAGAGGAATTATTAAAGTTCGGCACCAATGTGGACACAAGAATAAATGGATATAAACTGGCCATCAGGAAGTTTAGACTTGAAAATAGATACAAGTTGCTAACCATCAGAGGAGTGAAGTCCTGGAATAGCCTTCCAAGGGGAGCAGTGGGGGCAAAATAGCTTAGCTGGCTTCAAAACTGAGCTTGATAAATTTATGGAGGCCAGGGGTGGTGGATATGCCAATGCCCTGAGATGGGACATCAGATGTGGTAGGTTCTGACTTATTACAAGGAATTTTTTCTTGAGTGACTGGCTGGTGAGATTTGCCCACATGCTCAGGGTTAAACGGATTGCCATATTTGGGGTCCAGAGGGAATTTTCCCTCAGGGCAGGTTTGCAAAGGCTCTGGAGATTTTTCACCTCCCTCGGTAGCATGGGGCTCGGCTCACTCATTGGTGGATTCTCTGTACCTTAAAGTCTTTTAGCCATGATTCAGGGACTTTAATAACTCAGTTACAGGTTAGATGTGTGTTGTGAGAGTGGGTGGGTGAGGTTTTGAGGCCTGCATTATGCAGGATGTCAGACTGGATGATCCTATTAGTCCCTTCTGATCTTAGAGTCTATTGGAAAGGCCTTTGCACAATGATGAGAGAATGGAGTGGAGCAGAGATGGCAAAGGATTGTGGAGCCTCAGCCAGATTCCTATCACATGCTACTCTAAATCCAGAAGAATCACTTTGGTCAACTCCAGTAAGCTTGCTGTGGATTTACGCTAATGTAAATGAGGTTGGAATCTGCTGCTTTCTGTCTTAGTCACGGAGTTAATGAAGTGACACCAAGCCAGGCAATGCAACAGAGCAACAGAAATGCATATAGAGCTCCTGCGCGAATGGGATTCTATGCATGTGTGTTTGCTCCATTTCAAATAGGAGCCTGTTTAGCCAATGATCAGTATATCCCACACCCACAGAATAGACACAGACTATTCAAGACACATTGTCGTTTTCTATATGTTTATAAGGCATCAAGCACCATGGGCTTCCAGCCAGCTTGGCCTTTGGATCCAAACACAATGTAATTATTTAACGATAATGGATGCCTTTATAAACCTCAAAGTTGGAATGCCACTGAGCATTGGGGACAGAAATGTCCAGCAGTGTGTATGGTTTTAAGGTTTCCCTCCACCCCTGCTTTGCATTGTTAACTCCCTTTCCCCCATCTCCCTCTGTGCTCTGATTCCCAGCTCAGCTCTGCACAGCCCAACACAACAGCAGGCGCTCTCCCTGCATTGTGTGAGGTCTCCCACTTTATTTATGGACTGATCAAAATTCATGTTACGAGGAAGATTCCCATGGACTTCAGTGAGCTGCGGATCAGGGTTTTAGAGCCCTGGCACTTGGAAACTTTGACTAAAACCCTCCTGCTGTTCTTTATAAGTACGCGACCCAAAGTGTTGATGCCTCTCCTGGGAATGCCTGTCTTAGCAGTTATTGCTCAAGAGCAAGACCAAAACCAATTCCTGATTACCTCTGGAAGAACAGAGTGTGATGGAATGACTGGCAAATAAACTTAAGACAAAGAGCAGCTCAGGCTTAAACCCAGGTGACTGGAGAGTAATTGCAGTGATCTATCCCCGCACAATAACGGTAGCTAAACTTTGAGGGGTGTGCAGTCGTCTTACATGCTTCATGTTTTACGATGCCTGGCTTTAGTGGTGAGATTATGATCTTGTCACCAAAACCTCTGGAGATCTTCTTCTGATGGGACAGGTAAGAGACCCACCCTCCCGTCTGCTGTGTCTTGTGCTGGTGGGGACATGGAACGTGGGGAGGAAGCCGTGGATAAGGAACCATTAGCGTGAGCAGAGTGAGGAAGGGTGATCGAAGAAAGGCTGATCCAATGATTAGAGCCCCGGTGTGGGCTCTGGGAGACTTTTGGGCCCAGTTACTTTCACATCACATTCTCTGTGTGTATGTCTGCACTGCAGCTGAGTGCTGTAATTCCCAGCTGAAGTAGACAGGCATGAGCTGGCCGACTAAATCTCGCAGTGCGGCCACCCAGAGCACAGCCCCATCTGAAACAGGTTGGAGCAGGCAAGGAGATGGATCTGGATGAACTCTTCTGCTTCCCTACCCCAAAAATAAATACCCCAAAACCTCCAAGCGATAAATTTGGCAGATGCTTGTACTGAGAAACCAGCTGTGGTTTGCTGCCGTTTTGAGAGGCAAGATTGAGGAATCCCTGGATGCAGTTACTCCTGTGCTGGCTGTGGGCTTGCAATGCAAGGCCATGTAGAGACTAAGAATATAGGCTTGTTCCCAGGGGATATGCTCAGTTCTGCAGCCTGGTGATCAGGTCCTTGGCTGGTGTAAATCAGGATAGCCCCAATGAAGCCAACAGAGAGATATTGATACACACCAGCTGCAGATTGCAGCCTGCAAGCCAGCATGTTACCCAGGGGGCAGGCATGAAGTGTTTTGCTGTCTGTAAAGTGCCATGCAAATTTACGGCTATCAATATTTATTAATAATAATATTAGGCTAGCCCAGGGAGCAGCCAAGCTTGCTGACAGCACCGGTGGCAAGAGGCAGCAAGCTCACGGATGAATTAAATGCCGCCATAAAACAGACACCATGGAACTGACTGGAGACAGGCTGAGGGATGATTAATGGCCAGCTGTGGCCCCACCAGCCCCTGGGAAGTGATGCCGATGCCGGGAGGATTGTCCACACATCTTGCCTGAGGTTAATACAGCGGCCACACGCGGCTCTTTCTGACAAACTGGAAACACAGCCTCCCCCAGTTAACTTGATCGGCTGGAGCTTCTTCTGTAGCCAGTTCGTTGGGGCATAATTAACGGTGGGGGGCTGCTGACTTTTTGTGTGTGATGGGGCGAGGCTCTCTTGCTGTGATTTATATGGGTGATAAGCTGGAAGCTCAGGATTTTCAGAATACTCTATGAGAGTCAGACACCCAACTCCTACGGATGTTTTAGGGAGAACTGGGAACAATCAGGTCTTCTCTGTCCCAGCTCACCAGTGCCATCCACTGAGACCTGCCCCAGTTTTTCATAGAGCAAGCAAAAATATCCCCATCTCAATCTGGAGGCCCTCTTCTGTCCACAGCAGACAACAGGTGACACACACACAGAAATGAGGTGCTCAAAGGCTCATTAACAAGCAGTGATCCATTTTAGGAAAGAATTTAATCCCCTGGAGTGAATTGCACAGAGAATGAGCTTGCAGACATCACCCAAGCCTCTTCTGTTAACAAGAATGGAGGTAATTCTTGATATTCTTGCAGGACTGACTCATTCTACAGTGATGGTGTCCTGCCTCTGACCCAGCTAACACATGAGGCTGTGAGATGAGCTGTGGAAATGTCTGCTCCTGGAGGTAAATAGGGCTTCCAGCATGTGCAGAAATCTCCCCACCCAGCAGGACTGGGGCCATGGTTTCCATTGCTACTTGCTCCTTTCAGGCTGTTTTTGGATTGTTCCTTTTGGAACCATTTATCTGATGCTTTAATCTGTCCTCTGAGAAAATGACCCTACAAACACACTTGGGCTAAGTGAGAAAAGAAGCAATGGAGATGGGAGAAGATGCAGCATCTGGAAAGGGGGAGAATGGAAGAAGGGGAGCAGGGAAAATTAAAGGGGAGTGGTGTGTAGAACATATTCACTATATGCACCCATAGCATGGGTATAAACACTAGCGTAGCCTGGGAGGCACTGCATAAAAACACACCTGAATGCTATCCTACACCCCTCTCAACAAGCAGTGCCTTCTTTACCTACCATCCTGGGGTTTTTTAACAGGATAGTTTCTGCCAGAGCCTTTCTCTGCTGTTTGTAGCTATGTACCCCACATTGTGGAGGCAGGCTGCTTTTCGCTGTAGCCAGGGCCCAAGCATAATTTTTTCAGGCCCAGATAAATTTGTAACACAACCTAATGAGGGTTGCAGACTAAGCCAGATCCCCCAGGGCCTTTGAGGCCTGGTAAAGTGTACCCTCCGCCATGGGAGGGCCCTGCCTGTGGCATGGAGCCATATACTCCATACGTGCTGCCATGAGCGTAGAAAAGGTCTGAGAGACAGTCCCAACCCAAGGGACTTATGATCTTAGTAGACGAGACAGGCAAACGGTGAGAGGTACAGGCTGCTGGTCAGAAATTCTCTTCAATGAAATGCTGGGTTATTGAAAGGGAAGCTTTCTACTGCAACGTATCAATTTCAACAAAATTTCATTGTAGGAGGGGGAACGAAACAAAGTGTTTTGATAAGGTTGAAACACTGCTTTGATCTCGTCAGAATGGAATCTTTTGAATTTTTCCTTTTCTGATTGGGAAATGACTTTACCTTTTGAAATTTTATTTGATATTATATTCTAAAATATGGTGGTATTAGTTATATATGTATAAAAGTATAATAACATTGCAAAAGTCAAAATCAGAATGAAACTTTCTGGCTTTACATGAAATAAAAGCATTTTGAGTAGCCTGAAATATTTCTTTGAAACAATTTTGAGGGGAAACTTTTTGCTTTTGTCTCACTTTGGAGTGAAAAGAAGTTTTCAAATTTCCCACAGTGCAGAAATTCCAAATTTCAACCTGCATTAGAGTGAAGGGAAACTGAGGCACAGAGTGGTGAAGTGACACATTTAGAGTCCCACAGCCAGCCAGTTGCAGAATCAGAAACAGAACACAAGTTCCCTGAAATCCAGCTGGCTTCTCCATGCATTGGACCATGATGTCAAATATCATCATGACTTTCACAAACTATAATTTATTATCTGACTGTATATGCATTTATCCGCCTAAACAAATGTGTTGTTTGTATTGTTTCCTGGAGTTGAACTGTCCTGGAAGATATTCCAAACATAATCAAAAACAGGCAGAATATGTTCAAACCTAAATTAGGATATTTACAGAATATATTCAGGCATAATATAATCACACATACCATTTCTTTCTTTCTCTTCCCCCAAAACCATGCTACACATACACACACACAGAGCCACCTACAGATACTGACATGTTGTGTGTTCTGCCCTAGCATTTCAAAAAAGGTAAGCCTCATTTTTTTGGTCTCTGTTTTTGCAAAAAGTTGCAAATATCTAATTTTAATCTAATACAAATTTATAGCGGCTATAAAAGGACACTATAAAACAAAACCAGCCATATTTAAATGATTTAAAAACTATAATTTGTAGGGGTAGAATGATCATCTTTGCTTTATCCTAGTTTATTAAATTTATTTTTACGTCATTTGATTCAGGTCTCATCTGCCTGTTCTGAGATCATCAGAAAAAGCACCACATCTCTGAAGGAGATTGAAGGGGCTGAGATGTTATATACAGAGCCAGGCAAAGCGGGGGAGGTTGCTCTCAGATCTCATCACAAGGAGCAAGGGGACGAGGACCTCAGACATCGCACCATTATTGTGGCACTCCAGAGAGAGAGAGAAGAGTTTCCTCGTTTTCTTAGTTACCATGAAAACTGTAATCCAAATCTTGTGCTTCTTCCTTTTAATAACTTTTTACAAATGTGCGGTCATCACTGGGGTAAGTCTCTCTAGCTTTCTTGCCTCTTTAATGTGACACCAGAATATATTTGAGATCTTGTATTTCTTCTGAATTATGTTTGGTACAAGATTCTGTAAGATCAGAGCAGATCATTGCATCTCCTGGCAGTGAAAACATTTTCAGTAATTCAGAAAAAAATTTCCTTCCAACAGCTCAAATAAGAATACTTGAAGCAAAAATTTGTACATCTTGAAAGTATGCATTTATATTATAATGATAATGAAATATCATTACATGTGTATTAAGAGCTCACATTTTGATCCCCACATATCAATGATAAAAGATAAGCATTCATAAACTCCAGAGAAATGCTTACATGCTTTCAATTTTCTGTTTCTGATGGAAACTTCTGCTTTAAGTAAATCAATGTTCCTCCTGGAGAGTCTGCTGCTCAGTGAATCTGAAAGTGACTCTGGCTATAAAAAAAAGTGAAACAGTCTTGATTTTCCCCCTGCATTTGAGCAGAAAGTTATAGAAAAAGAGTAAACACAATAAATAATGGAAAGTGTGTGGCAATTTGATTTGGACTCTGCAGAGGTTTATTAGTAGCACAAATAATAGTTTTAATTATACATGATTTTTTTAGCTGTGATCAGTCATATCTAATTAAATTCTTTCCCCAGTGGGACAAGGCTAATTAAATGAAAAAGTATTTAATTCTTACTAACAAATCATCTTTTATACTCTATCAGCTACGAATCCACAGATAGAAATGTATGCAGATAAAAATCAAGCTGGGGAAAGCACTGACTCTTGTTCATAACAAACTATGTCATCAGCTGATATTTGAGTCAAAGATATGAGGGAGGAAATGATAAGAAGTTTGGGATCAACAAGCTCTTTGTTAAGGCATCCCATGGTTTATTTAGTGGGGTGCGTTCTCTAGTGGTATTTGGCACATTTCACATGGGAGATGCATCTGTTCTTTTAGAAACACTGGCCTTTGTTCAATAATATGGTATTTCACATTTATGCACCACCTTTTTATAACAAAAAAAAAATGCAGGCTGTTTTAGCCAATTCACACATCATTGCCATGTAAATTTCAGAAGCAGAATGATACTCATTACCATAGCCAACTCCTGTTTATAATCATTAGATCGCTCTATTTATTTATTGCAGGTCCCTGTTTACGCAAGCCAGGACTCATTGTTTCTGGCAATTTTATTAACTTGTACACTCCACTTTTAATCATTCCACTTTTACTCTCTCAAAGTCAATACAGCTCCGTCTGCAGAAAGCTGGAGTGGTAAAGCAGTGAATTGGCTCCACAAACCAACCAAGCATCCAGTTTATAGATTCTGTGCTTCCAACAAAAACATGTGGCAAAAAAACCTGGTTGGAATTCCCATTTCTGTGTATGGATCCAGGTATTTGGAAGTAATGAAGTGAATGAAATTGAAAGGAAATGCTTTTCTAGCCAGTGGAACTCATGGCCATGTGATATTACTGAGGCTTCAGTAGGATTCCAGAAAAGATTAAATATGTATATGAAACATAATATAAGTTACGTTGCAACAAGGAGACAGTAAATACCACAGCATTCCTACAGGAGGCTGTTTGGGCATCAGCAGGCCAGAGGATGTTGTCTGGTAAGTAGCATCAGTACGCAGTGCATTATGTAGGCCATAACAAGAAACCCCTTTTGGAGCACACCGGTCCCTCAATAAACAGCAGATGTTGTCTTAGGGGTGCCACCTTCCGAATTTGTATCACACGTGTTCAGTTACCTAATTGCACTGTGATGTTTCATCCGCACGTTGCAGCATTGGCAACTTCATGGCGCATGTTCCTGCTCTGTCCCTCAGTCTTCCCAGCTGTTAAAAAGGGATGACGACACTGGCCTGCTTTGTCCGTCTTGTGAGGAGCAGTGAGTTATTGTCTATAGAGTGCTTTGAGATCTGCAGATGATGTGCATTATGTAAGAGCCAGGCAGTATTATTTTTATTATTAAAATTGCTTTAGAGATCCTTGGAGAAGAAGTGGTACAGAAATGCAAGAGACTGTAAGCGCTTTGGGACAGAGAGACCATCTTTTCATTAGAGCTGGGCAAAACATTTTTTAAACATTTTCCACTCCTGTAAAAAGGGATATTTTGGGACACTGAACCACGTTGCTAGTTTATGTCAATTTTGCCAAATCATTCATATTGAAACCAGTGCCAAGAGTGAAATGTTTGTATTTTTAATTCGAAGTACGTTTTTGTTTAGAAATTCCCTTACATTCCATTAAACACCACCTTAACATGCTCAAAATATAAACATTTTGTTCAAGACAAAAGGTTATTTTGTTTTACTTTTCAATATGCTAAAGAGTTTGTTGTTAGATGCAATCTGAAACAGTGTTTTTTCTTTGGTTTTTCAGAACTGACAGGGAGCGAATTCCCCCCTTTCCCCATTGTCACAGCTCTCGTTTTCATGCTATCCATGTACAGTGCCTACTAGGGTCTTGCAAGCAAGCCACTATTTTTTTTTTTAATGATGTAGCTATTGGTTTAATGCTGCACTGCTTTGGACTCAGCATGGCAGGCTTAGCTCACCTTGTCCTGTCAGCCTCAGGAGCACGAAGGGCTTTCCTCTCTGGTTGCATCTGGGTCCTGACTGTGTCACAAGAGTTTGTGGAAAGTCCTGCTAGCCAGAAATGGTTTCTTCTTGTTCTGCTCATGAGCCCTCATCAATTTTACCTGAGACACACAGCTTTTAACAAGCTCCAAAGGGGTAGCATGTTAGTCTAGCTTAGCAAAACAAACAAGGAGTCCTGTGGCACTTAAAGACTAACAAATTTATTCATCACATGATCTTTCACGGGAGAAAATCCCACTTCATCAGATGCTTGAAAGCTCATGTGATAAATAAATGTGTTAGTCATTAAAAGTGCCACAGGACTCCTTGTTTGTTTTGCAGCTTTTAATGTGTCTCTTGTTCTGATTCAAGAATTGATGCCTGTCCTTGAAGCCCTTGCCAGCCCTGTGCAGGCTGACTTATTTACCAGGCTTCCAGGACCAAAGAGTTTTGCCTGCACACAGTAAAGTCTGCCCAAATGCACCTCTTGCTAATAAGTGTTTGATTTGCCTCCTCCTCAGGCATGCGAGAGAGATCTACAATGTGGAGCTGGGACATGCTGCGCCATCAGCCTGTGGCTTCGAGGGCTGAGGATGTGCACTCCGCTGGGACAGGAAGGAGATGAATGCCACCCCTTCAGTCACAAGGTATGGCCCAGCCACCTTAACGCTTTCACAGCCTAGTCTAAGCAATGCCCCAGGCTGATTTTTTTCCCAAGACTGTTGCATCTGTAGTTTCTGGATCAACTTTTTCTCGCATTAGGCCAGGCAGTGCTGTAAACCTGCTACCCAGGTCCTGCAAGGGATCTTGGCATGTACAGAGAAGTTCGATTAAAAACACCCAATTCTTTTGCTGGAAGGTTGCAATGTAACCCTACCCTATCTCTTAGAATTCAGAATGATAAACATACAAGAACCCAAAAACAGAAAAAGAGAAAACAGGCTGCTCCTTAAAATAGAAAGGCGCAGCCCAAGTCACTCTAAACTGGCTCTCTGAAAATTGATTCCAGTTGCACACTGCCCTACAACCCTCTCTTTCCTGCTGTCTCCAGCCTAAACGCAGGACCAGGAGACCCCGCAGGATTTATAGTGGCAGCTTGTAATGTTTACAGATTTCACTGCACCACATGGTAGTCTGAAGGACTTCAATGGCACTGTGCATCCTGACACCACCCCCAATCTGTGGATGCATACGCCAATGAGACAGGCAGTGGTTTGGGAAGTCTGGGCTCTGCTCTCAACCTTGAGAGACTTCCTGCATGATCTGTGGTGCCAAATCCGTGTCTTAGTTTCCCCCATCTAACACCACACAAAGGCTTGATGAAATGTGGAGAGCTGAGAAGGGAATCCAGGTTATAGTTCCTGATATCCAGTTTTCCATATCGTGACCACACATACTTTCAGCGAGATTCTTAAACGGCATTTTACTATCATTGACCTGTCAAAACTGCCACTGTTAATGCTGCCGTATAGCAAGTCTTTATAAGCCTGTTAATCGCTGAACTGGTGCAGTGCCCATGTTCAGTGGGACTGAATCTGTGCATTCAGTTTATTCAAGGAAAGGGGCTTCTGCCACTTGAGACTGAATTCTAAATACCCACCAAAGCAAACCAGAAACCAGGGTAATGTCTCTGAGCCTTCAAAACTCTGTGGGTTTGGCCAGCAATCACAAAAACATTAGGATTAACTTGAAGTGGCAACTGGGTGAGATTCCTTTTGCCGCGAGTATTTAGCACCAACTTCCAGGGCCTTCAAGGGACTCTGCTAATAACTAGTCAGATATTGATCTCGCAGGAGAGAGATTCAGTAAATAATGCAGTGTTTTCTGCCCTTGGTTCAGCCTGCAGGAGACAGGGACGATTCTGAGGGATCAGCCTTTTGATGAATCTTTATTAAAACCACCGAGAAGGGAAATAAAGATAAAGTCTCGAGGCTTAAAATTCCACATAGGATTGTTCTTAAAAGACAGGGCAGGGGATAAACACATATCAGCTCTTAACATTCCCATTTAAAGAAGGGAGGGGAGATAAAGGATGGGGCTACAAAAAAGGATGAATGGAGGAGAGATGAAAGTTGAATTTGCACAGACATTGGGGAATTTAGATCTTTTCCACCTTATCTGTTATCATTTTGAATCTCATGGTCACCCCTAATTTTCTGCAAAACCAGGTGACAGCTAAACTATTGCAGCTGATACCTAAGGGGGATTTGATCCCAGTAATTTGCCCACTTCAGCCCCTTTCTTTATGAAGGCCCTCAGTGTGCTGGATAAATCTCCCTGTCAGGGAGGTATTATGCCCAAGTTAAAGCTAAGGGAAACTGAGGCACAGCGGTCCAGAGTCTAGATCTTTATTCACATTAACTTCAAGGAGGCTACTCCTGCAACAGCTGCAGAATTAGAGTGCCCAAGCCAGGACTGCCAAAGGCTCAGGATCTGCCTCTGAGGCCAGATTTCCTTGGAACGTGCTGAGCTGTTGTAGAAACCTGATAATTCATTCTACTGCCTGAATGGGGGCTGTGGTTTTTTGAAAATCTGTCCCTAAATGATTGGCCCAGGGTCAGAGAGATGAGGTGGGTGAAGGAATAGCTTTTATTGGGCTAACTTCTGTTGGTGAGAGAGACAAGTCTGAGCAAGGCTCTCTGTAAATGCATCAGGGGATCAGGGAGGGAAAAGAGCCATTGAAGCCAAAGGACAGTGTTGGTACAAGAACAGTTGGGGATTAGCTGGCTAGAAATAAACTTAGGCTGGAAATTCGAAGTAAGTTTCTAACCACCAGAGGAGTGAGTCTCTGGAGCAATCACCCAGTTAACAACCTAAGGAGTTTTAAAGTGGAGTTTTATAAATATCTGGATGGGGCTGGCTGTGATAACAAGGGTAGGGCCTATGGATTCTCCAGCATTGAGTGAGAGGGAGAAAATCAGTACCCCCAATCCCTTCCCCCTAAAAGTCTGGTGCAATTAGTCCCCATTCACAAACACCCACATGACAGCACTACTTACCCCAAGCTCCTCCCACTCCATTTCGGAGGGCCTGATCTTGCTCTCGCACACATCGATGAGGAGCGATGCCAAAGGAATTGCACCAGTATAGGCACGAGGAGAATGCAAAGCAATACTTTAGTTGAATCTCAGGGGAATGACGTGCTTGTGTCCAAATGACAGCAGCGTGGCTGACATCAGTGGAACCTCAGCAGCCCACACCAGTGGAAGATGTGGCTCTCTGTTCCCTGTCACAGCTTGGCAGCCACCAGGGTAGCAAGGCAAGACAGAAAATTGGATGTATAATGAAGAAAGATGCCAAAAGGGAATAAGGAGAAAAGACGTGAGGCAGAAACAGGAGGAGGAGAGTGTGAGGAAAGGGAAATGGTGAGGGGAAAGGATAGGGAAGAAGTTGAAGCTGGACAAATTCAGAATGAGAATAAGGCATACATTTTTAGCAGTGAGGGTAATTAGCCAGAGGAACAATTTCCAAGGGTCAGTGTGGATTCTCCATCTCTGTCAGTTTTTAGCTCAAAATGGGTGTTTTAGTAAAAGATCTGTTCGAGGAATTATTTGTCCTCAATTATCTGGCCTGTGCTATACAAGGAATCAGACGAGCTGATTGTAATGGTCCCTTCTGGCCTTGGAATCTGTAAATCTGTGAAAAATGAACAAAGAACGGAATAAAAAGCAAACAGGAGGGAGGTCTTCTGCAGACCCCAGCAGCGTCTCTCTGGAGTGGTGGCTGTCCATCTCTGAAAGTCAAGCTGCCAAAGTGACTTTCAAAGGAAGTTGGGAGCCTTAAACCCCTCTATCACACTCCCCATCCTCCGTTTTCAGGGTTTAACTTTATGACCTCTAGTGTGAAACTGCTGACCCCAGGTTTAAAATCTCAGTGATTACCACTGCCCATTCCACAGAGAGGCAGCATTGTCTAACAGTGGGAGTACTGGGCTCCAATTCAAGACCCCAGCTCAGTGGAGGACTCACAGTATAATCTACTGCAAGGCAATAAAGCTGTTTTGACTTGTTTACAGAGCCTGGTGGGTGTAATTGCACTGCACACATGTACAGAGGCAAGGACTTGCCGCCCAACACGACCACATGAGCAGTGTAAAAAAACAGGTGAAGTGGCAGAGAGCATGGAAATGCTGGGCAGGGGGTCACAGAGGGAAGGCTGTGGAACTAGCATGCTTTAATGACAGAATTCAAGAAGAACTGGTTAAATATGACCTGAGTGCCCCCTAAAAGCTCAGAAATTAGATTTGGGATTTTTAAGCCAAACTCATGATTGGTGTGAACTTGACTGCTGAGTTCTGAACACTTGGCGTCGACAATACTGCACCTGACCAGTCCTTTGAAGTCAGGGGATTACTCCGGTGGCCCAAATTAAACTCATGCATTAGTGTTATGCCAGACTGGGGCCAGAATAAGGCACTGTAGAATTTAGCACATAGTCTCTGGCCATGCAACCTTTAAGGAAGAGAGGGAAGAATCTGTTCCACCCAGCCAAAGGTTTTCTTAGCCTTCTTCTGTGAGTGAAGTTATGACATTCTTTGTGATGTCTTTTGTCTCTTACATTTCCTGCTAAAGGTCCCTTTCTTTGGAAAACGCCAACACCACACCTGCCCGTGTTCGCCAAACTTTATGTGCACCAGGTTCATTGATGGCAGATTCCGGTGTTCAGTTGACTTCAAGAACATTGCCTTTTAGCAAACAGGATGGAGCGTCAGAGACCTTCCCGGCTGGAGATCCATGCAGAACTGCTCTCAGACAAGCACCACTCTTTTTTTAATTTCTCTTTTAATTTCTCTACCACCATCAAATATCATACAGTGAGTGTAAAGACTATAAAAGGACTGAGGGAGATTTTCGAAGGCACAAGAATGTTGAGCACTGGTATCAGTAGATCTCAAAGTACATTATTAAAGATCTTAGTATCGTTATCCTGATTTTATAGATAGGGAAACTGAGGTGCAAGAAAGGAAGTGACTTATTCTGAAGAAAAAGGGAAGATCGGGGAATAGCACCCAGGTTTTGAACCCAAGTTCAGTGCTTTCTTACTAGTCTACACTGCCTCTTGTGTGGACTTGCCTAATTCCCACTGACTGCCAGTGAGTTGGGTGCCTAACTGTCCTTAATCTCCCCCAGTATCTTCTGAAAATGTCACTTTGCATGTAACAACAATGATGAGGTCATCACTACTTCAGACCCAACATATATTTTATGTAGTGGAACTAAGGGCTTTTGCCGGAAGGGCAGGTTTTCAGGATTAAAAAAAAGGGGGGCAAATTGTGTAACCCTCATTCCTGTCTAAGCGCTTCACACAAATAGTCCCCATGCAGCTTTTATTTCCCACTGATATTATTTTTATTCATGTTCCAGCGGGGCAGCCATGCTAGTCTAGTTCAGCAAAATAAACAAGGAGTCTGATGGCATTTAAAGACTAACAAATTTATTTATCACTTGAGCTTTCAGTGGAGAAAATCCCATTTTGTCAGACGGTTTGAAAGATGCTTCAAAGTGTCTGATGAAGTGGGGTTTTCTCCCACGAAAGCTCATGCAATAAATAAATTGTCAGTATTTAAGTGCCACAAGACTCCTTGTTTATTTTTATTCAAGCATCCCATAAAACAGGAGGCTGAGGCTACTGTCTGGTCTGCTCCCTACAGGCTACCGCAGAGCTCTGCCTTCTAAATGGAAGATGAACTTCAGCCTCCAAACCCCACATTCCTATAAAGCAAGAATAGCTGCTCCATGCTGCCCTGTTGTAACCAATGAGTCTGCTCTGGGAGTAAGACCTGATTAGGAGATAAGTATAGACTTCACAGTCTGACCTGTTTGATTAATGCAGACGTAGTTTTATTAACCAGCCACAGTGAAATGCTAAACTGAGAAGAGGCTCTGTGGGTTCAAAAACGTGTCTCTTTCACCAAACAGAAGTTTGTCCAGTAAAATATCTTATTTCACCCTACTTATCTCACTCATATTCACAGCTACAAGTCTGCAAAGGAAACAACATGTGTTGGGTTTGATTTTTTTCTTTTTTATTTAATTTTTTGAATTCTCAGTAGAGCTGGTCTTAGATACTTTGATAGAACCATATTTTGTGAGAACATACAGGTCTAGCAGATCAAAGTGCTTTGCAAAACTGGGTTGATTGCAGTGAATTTCCTTTTGGAAGAGTTCCAACAATATCAACACAATATCAATCTGACATTTTCAGATTGAAACTTTTTGATTTTTTTTGCAGTGATTTGTCATTTAATTCTATTATATTTCAGTATAATAGAGAAGTCAAAATTAAACAATAGTGTCTTAGTCTATTTTTTAAAGTGACTGAATTTTTTTTTTAAATTGTAATTTACAGAGAATTTCAAAATTCTTGGTTTTCACTCTGATTTGGAACAAAAATAAATGTTGAAGTCTGAAACTCCTCCACAAAACTGAACTTACATCTTCTGCACAGTTCTTAATCCAAGCTGCAATTAATAACAATTACATTTTTAAGTATAAAATGAGATTCTAGCATCCATACACATTAGGCAGAAGCACACTCTGCAAGCCATCCTACTGTTTTCAGTGGGACTGTTTGTGGAATCAGCTACTACTGAACATGAGTAAGAATGGAAAGACTCTGACCCATGTTTTAATTTGAACAGTGCCCTTTATTTACTGATCTGTTTGATTTCCCTGCAGGTCTCTCCCTGTTGCAAACCTTTATAATAATGTTTCAGTTAAAACTGGCATTTATTCACCAGGAGCTTGAACCAAAGTCCATTCAGTTCATTTGCTGTCTCTTCCTTGGATTCAGTGGATTTTGAATTGGTCCATAGGGAAAGTGTGCAATGCTGTGTGGTAAGGTTTAGTGATTCACACCCAGCTGAGCATCTGCTTAAGTCTCAGATATCTCATGATATCCCAGGCTAGTCATCACATTTATGGCTGTCAATCTCACTTAGGTCAAATATATATACACTACAAGTTAGTTTCAAGCAAGGCTTTCAGTTCAGAGGCCTGTATGCACCAGCCATTTCCAAAGGCATGTTCAAGATCTGTCTGTGTCCTTTGATCTTAATTTCTGGTTTAATTTTTAAAAAATATTAGCAGTTATTGCAAAATGCAGGTTTGTTTCCAATAAGACAGAAGCAATGCTAAATGCAAAAGTTATTTTGGGAATTGCTAAACAAAAAAACCCTGTTCACTGGGTAAATAGCATTCTGCTTGTAAGTGATTGGTTTTTAATTAATATTATGTATCTGGGGAAAATGTGCACTTGACTGTATTATGATAAATATACTTAATGGTAAAACTGTGTTTTGATGTCTCAATTTTTGTGCAGTCTAGTTCAGCACTGAATCATTCGCTTCCATTACCATAGTCCTAGTTTCAACTGATATTAGGACCTGATTGAGCGAGTTTCTCTGCAACTAGAGACTAAAAGACAGTCCTTGCTCAGAGTTTACAATCTAACTAGATAAGACAGGCAAAAGGTGGGGAAAGGAGGTATGTATTTTGCTTTCCACTTTACTAATTTTATCTGGAACATGAGATGAGAATATGGACTGGCAGTCTTATTGAACAGGCTACATCTTCAGTGTTATGGTAGGTGAGTGAGCTGATGTGATCTGTTATCTGGCACGTTTTTTTTCCCTGTGCATGTTGTATGGATCCTAGTTCATTTTGGAACTAAATAAAGTGAGTGATAATGAAATGACTGCCTGTATGTCTGGCCTATAGGATTTGAACTTAGGCCCTTCACTTGAGGTAAAGGAAGTAAGACCATTAGACTGTAACAGAAGTAGGTTATTACCTGATAATGGACTAGCCACTAAAGCAGAACATGACATGTTGCTCACTCTCCTCATGAGTTTTTCATATTTTGTTTTGTACTCCAAGATGCAATTTCAGGGCCAGCTTCTCTGTTGGTATAAAGGGAAGTAACTCCATTGAATCCAAGTGATATCAACTTATCCCTGTAGAAACTGGCCTTCAATCTGAATGACTGTTGTAAAACTAAAGGAAACAGCAATAAGAACGAAGAGAAGTCAAGTCTGGGTCAGAGGTGAGGTGGAGGGAGAGACAGAGCACACAGAGTGTGGCACGTTGTAACAAACTACTGTAATGTTGAGAAAAAATGGTTACTATTTCTGCACAGAGGTGGAGTTCTTCGAAATTTAACAGTGCACTAATCAGGAAAAAAGAGCAACAGGGATTCATAATGACATATGGCCCCACAAGGAATTATGATTTTTTAAAGTCATCCTTGAGGCTTAAGTTGAAACTGGGATCATATCTATGTTTTGTGCTGTTTCTCTGTACAGGGATGAAGTTCACCAGTTATGAGGACAGGTTGTAAAATACAGGTTATTTCCCCCTGTAACAAATTTCAAACAATATATTTGTTCAGGTCTTTTTTTGGGAGTTTGAAAATTTTGGGTTTTGTTTCGTTTCAATACTCAGAGAAATTATTTTATTTTAGTTTTAGAAAAATCAAGATAAAAATGCATCTTGAACCAAAAAAGTCGTTTCATTTAAACACTCCCCCCGCCCCCCAAAAAAGTGTTGGAAATGACACTTTCCTCCAAAATCCCATTTTTTCAGCCATAAAATAGTGACTAGCTCTACTCGACATACAGAGCAGCTGTAGCTGTCATCCCTCATCACTTTTCTAACACACACTTGTTATTTCTGTTGCCACATAGTCAAGGAAGCTGGAAATGAGTCAACAATGAGCTCTTGTTGCCAAAAAGGCCAATGGCATATCGGGCTACATCAGTTGGAGTGTTTTGGAAAGAAGTGCTACATCACCACTAAGCTGTCTGCTTCGTTGATCTACCAGCATCAACCTCATTTTGTTTAGTCAGATTTCTAGGACTATTCCCTGAACTCTCATCTAGCCCTAGAGATATATGGGAAACCACGTTGCCTTCATAACACAATCTTGGCTGGGGCTCCCAAGAGAAAATCTGAGTAGTATGCAAGCAGTTATGCTCATCCATCTTCTGGGTGAAGAAAGAACAAAAAACTAAACAAGAACCCATGTCTTCCTGCTGGGGAAGTCAACAGAATTACATCATCATCAAGGTAGGATGTCAACGGCTGCCATCTAGAGGTTAATTGCATTGTTTACCGGTACCAAGCTCAGTTCTCTTGTGTATCACTTGCTGTTTTAATGTTCTCTTTCCAAGAGTAACCCTTAACGTTGCAAACCGAGGTTGTTTCTGATATACCAGCAAAGGCTTCCCTATTTGAAAGCCATCAAATGCACGCCTGGGATTAAAGCTGAAAGCTCCAAATCTCATTATAAATTGATGTTCTTGTTATTAATATTTCATGCAAAAATTGCACATTCAAGGTACATATATATAACTCCAGCCTCAAACCACATAGTGAATTAGCCTCAGTATTTATCATGGGGGCATTTGCTTCACAGCATGTGCTGAAAGAACTGGTGACTCTAGTAACAAAAACAAAACAAAACAAAAAAATCATTGAGCAAAAGAGAAATCCACCATGTCTTGTGTTAGCTTATTTTGGGCCTCATCTTGGTGGACTTCAGCGGCGAACTGACAGAATCAGGCCTTCAGTCGCTCAGGTTGTGTTTACACTGTGGGCAGAAGCGTGACTGTAAACTAAAGCTCAGCTGGACCAGATATACTCTTCTGGGACCTGAGCTAGCGAGACTACAAGCTACTTTGCGTAGCTCAGCTCCAGCTGAAACCACAGCCTAGAACAGCAGCCCAGAAACCCTGTTAGGAACGCGGCATACTGTCCACCCCCTAGAACCCAGTCAATCCTAATCTGTATTGCAGTGAGAATGATATAGGATTACATAAAGCAGAGAACAAGATGGGCTAAAATCAAGCCCAGGATCTCACACACCCACCCTTTCAAAGCCCAAGATGCTGAAAAATCCAGATCTGGATCCAAATTTTGGGCCTTGGGCCCATTCTCTAGATCACAATTTAGAATCAGTTTCAGGATCAGATTCAAACCAAGGCACGCCCCTAGCCCACTGGGTGAATTGGTTCAGTAACCAACCTGAACCTTCCTGAAGCCAAACATGAACTGAACTGCTTTTACACAGGGGGAAGGGCTTGGAGATTAGGTTTGCATTGCTCTGGTCTTCTGAGCTTTGCTGGGTGGCTCAGGATCCACCAGGTTAAGGCTTTGTTTCTTGTGGGCATGAGAGTGGAGACATTTATTGGTGACACAGCAGAAGCATTTAATGAGACTTGGTTGTGGACTCTGCCAACCCTTTTCCACCACGGTTGGGACCAAGGGAGAAGAACAACATTGAAAACCAATAGAGAGAAGCCAGGTGAGAGACATCAATGCTACATTGCTTTCCACTGGTGGAATGGGGCAGCGTTTTACTGACAGTCCTAGAACAGAAAGAAAAGGATGCAAAGCTTGAATTGGGCACTGCAGACGGGGGGCTTGAGTGCAGAACCAGTCTTACACACCAATAGTACAATAGAGACATCAGAGCAGGCAACTCTAGCTGTTCAGTAATAACGCAGAGGTACCCTTTGCCCTTCATCCCTCCAATAAAGCTATCAGTGAAATGGTTTTCTGGGCAGATGTGGCTGGATGTTTTTAAATCTGTAAAAATGTATCAAGTTTTTTTGTCAAAAATTTGGCACTTTTTATTTTCTTTTGCAAAAATCTGACATAATTTGGGGAGGGAGAAGGGGCAAGAGCCTGGCACCAAAATTGTGTCAAAATGTTTTGCCACCATTTGTCACTGTTCGTTTGTTTGTTTGTTGTAACCAACTTCCGTAGTAGTCAAAACACTTCAAAAATTCAAAATACTGATGCCAATACTTCTTGGAAATGTTTGCAACCTTTTGTTCCATATTTTTCTACCCATAGATTAAACCAACTGGTTTGACTACCCAAGGGGTACAGGTCTAACATTTACCAGCATGGAACTCTGCCCTCAACAAGGAAACTTGATGAATTGAAGGGGGAGGAAAAAAGCTTGCAATACCTTACTGATGGATCTAATTGAAGTGAGAGAAAAGGCACGTGTCTCCATTTTTTCTTACCATCACAGCAATGGTGTGGAGAGCAGACATAGTGGTCGTGGAGAATTCAGGCTTTTCCTTTGAATGCTGAAGCCCCTTAAACCATTTCCAATACTCCTGTCTCACCTGTGGGTTGAAAATCCCAAGTCACTAATAGGATCTGGGCAGGGATGTCAACACAAGCCACCGACCACATCTTGACATTCTGAATCCCACAAAAGGAGACTTAATCACAGTGCACTGCCTAAATCCCAGTGCAGAGAAGGACTACTAGGATTATCCGAGGAATGGAAAACCTGCCTTATTAGAAGAGACTCAAAGAGCTTAGCTAATTTAGTCTACCCAAAAGAAAGCTGAGGGAAGATATGATTGCTCTGTATAAATACATCAGAGGGATAAATATCAGGGCGGGAGAGGAATTATTTAATTTCAGTGTCAGTGTGGACACAAGAACTAAGGGATATAAAGTGGCCATCAGGAAGTTTAGATTTGAAGTTAGACACAGGTTTCTAAATATCAGAGGAGTGAAATCCTAGAATAGCCTTCCACAAGGAGCAGCAGGGGCAAAAAACCTAGATAGTTTCAAAATTGAGCTTGACAAATTTATGGAGGGGATGGTATAATGGGACAGCCTAGTTTGGCAATTGACTGATCTTTGTCTCCTGGTAGTAGATATGCCAGTTGAATGATTGATGCAGGGGGTTCTGAGTTAGTGTCTGGCTGGTGGGTTTTGTCCACTTGCTCAGGGCTTAACTGATCACCATATTGGGGTTGGGAAAGAATTTTCCCCCAGGGCAGATTGGCAAAAACTCCTGAGGGGGTTTCACCTTCCTCTGCAGCATGGGGCATGACTTACCTGCTGGTGGATTCTCTCTACCTTTATGTCTTTAAACCATGATGTGAGGACTTTAATAACTCAGTCATAGGTTAGCTGTTTATTACAGGAGGGAGGTTTTGTGGCCTGCCTTGTGCAGAAAGTCAAACTAGATCAGGGGTCTCAAACTCAATAATGATAGTGGTGTTGCAGGCTGCAGGAAATAACTTTAGGAGCCACATGCAGCCCATGGGCCATGAGTTTGAGACCCCCTGGGCTTAGAGGGTCATATTGGTCCCTTCTGACCTAAGCGAATGTCTAAACTTGAGACTCTGTTAAGTTGACTTAACAAGCTCAACTTAAAGTCGACTTATCAAAGTCTACTTAAAGGCTATGTCCACACTGGAGGGCTCGGTTAAGTCAACTTAACAAAGCCTACAGTGTAGAGGATCCTATCTACAATGTGTTAAATCGACTTAATAAAGTCAACTTTAGTGCTTAAGTCGACTTTAAGGGCTGGAGTTATTAAATTGACTTAAGCAAGTGCTTAAGTCGACTTAATAAAAGCTGAATGTGGATATGGCTTTCCTTAAGTAGACTTAGAGGAGGTTAAGTCAACCTAAGACGCCAGTGTAGACATACCCTTAGAGTTTATGTGCCTATAATTGCATTCCCCAGGCCAGGTCCTCAGCTGATGTTTGACTCCAAATTAGTTATCCCCAGTACTCCCAGGAGGGCTCCAGCCAACCTGTTCCAGCATTAAGAAGATGTGCAATGTAGCTGCGTGCTGCTAAACAGTTACCATGCTTTGCCACCGTGGCGGCAGCATTGCAGTGGTAGGCGAAGCAATCCCTAAATATATCAGGCCATATCACGCATCTCCCACCTGCTGCAGCACCCACTGAAAGGAGAGTAACATCCCACACAGATTTCACCAAACTATGGTTGCAAGGTTGTTACTTTGGTGGTGTGGGGGCGGAGATCCGTCTCTAAAAGTGACAGATGACCTTTAAGCTATATTGGAGAACTGGGACCTCTACTGCTCTCCCTTTGCCATCCCCAGTAGAAATTCAGACCCAGCCCGTCTCTACTGCCCGTAGGCTGGGAGCCCACAGGCCTCACCTTGCTATTGAGCAGGCAGTACACCACGAAGATGAAGGCTCCCTGCATGCTGTTGGTGATGGTGAAGAGGTACCCCATTACCGTGGCCAGCGGGCCAAACTGGAAGGCACCCAGTCCCCACGTGAGGCCCAGGACTAGGAGATGAGCCAGGGCTTTACAAGTCAGTGACCTGAACCAGGGTGAAGGAAAACAACAGTGAGCTGGGGTGGGACTGGAGAGCAGAATTTCAGCCCTAATCTCCATTCCAGATCCCTGGAAAATGTATCCCCCAGGCTCAGTGAAGAGCAAGACAGGTTACTGCCAGCAACAGGAGTGGGGTGTGTATGGGAGGCAGTGTGGTCTAGTGTACAGAGCACAGACTGGGATTGGGGTCTCCTCCCAATTCTGGCACTGGCCTGTTGGGTGACCCTGGGCAAATCAAAGCTTTTAGCTGTGCCTCAGTTCTCCTATCTGTAAAATGGGATTAATAGTATTTCCCCCCACCACTCTTAGGTCTTGTGAGGCTCAAGGTGTCATGTGAGGTGTTCAGCCACTATTGTGATAGGGACTGTGTTATACCCTTGAGAGAGAGATTATGAATTCCCCCATTTCCCCTAGGAATCTTGCCTGGTGTTCTTCAGAGTAGACAGTTCTGTATTGAGGGTGGAAAGATGCTTTTGCAAAAGCTTCAAGGTAAGGCAGAAAAAGCCTAAGTTTATCTGTAAAGAGAAAAACCAAAGGAGTCCCCAGTACATTTCATTTCAAACTTGAGCTCCAGATATTCAGCTGATGTAAGTCAGCCTAGCTCCTGATGGGACTCTCACAAGGTTCCACCAGCTATCGATAAGGCCCTTGATGTGGAAGATAAAATTGGACCCTTGGGTTGGAATTAGTTTTGGCCTGTAGGTCTAGATGGCCTCGCACCCCAAATCAATCCTGCCAGGGTGAGCTGGAGCCCCAGCACTTTTTTACTCTAGTCTACAGGCAGATTGAGGCTCTAAGGGGGAATCTAAACAGGCCAGGAAATGCTCTAAACATCGAGACAATTGAACATCAATGAATGCAAACAATACACAGCATTCCTGATTCCCCTATCTCTTACCTTGCACCTCATTCCTCTCTTGCAGTCTCCAGTGTAAATCAGGAGTAACCCGTCTGAAGACAATGGAGGGAGGCTGGGGTTTCTCAGATGGCTCTGAACAATGTTGGTCTTTATGGGTTAGACAGCCCATCCCAAGTTCCCTCCATGTCACAGCACTCCTTTGGGGTTTATCTCTTGGGGACATATGGTGGCAAGATTCGAGGATTATGCAAGCTGCTCCTTCGGGTGCTGCCATTTCCAAAACAGAGCAGCTGTGCATGGGTTTCATAAAATCTCATTGGCCTGGTTTTTGCTTTCAAGACTCCAGACCAAGGGTGCTTCAGACCCGCCTCTTCCTAGCGACTCTGTTCTGGGCCCCCCTCTTTGGTGTTCCCATCTATGAGAGATTCCAGCACAGCCCTGTGGCTCTGGGAAACCTGAGACCCTGCCATACCCACCAGAACCACAGCGCAGACAGGCCCAAGGAAATGCCATCTAAAACCGTTGTCAGGATTGAGCCAGCAGCTACAAAGAAAGAGAGAACGGCCATAAGCAGAACCTTGGCAAGACTGTGGCATTGGATGCACGGCATGGTTCATGCTGCCTAAATTTGCACCATTGGCACCACGGCCAGGTGACCTGGTGGGACTCGCATTGTCCTGTCTGCTTATCCCCCAGTTCAGCTAACAGACCCGCAGGTGGAGTCTCGCCAGACTTAACAGGATTCCCCAGGGTTCAGAAATGGGACAGTGTAAAGGCTCAGCTTTAGAGGGGAAAAGCCAATTCCATTTGCTCACTAGGACTTGGAACAGAGCAATGAGTACACCCGTTTCTGGAGCTATTGGTCCAGCAGCGTGCAATTGAGGAGATGGACGGTAACCAACAGAAACCAAGAAATGTATTGATACAGGGACTGTGGGAGTTGGCCCAGGGAGGACAGTCAGGGGCTGCCATGCGTGGAGAGCTCCAGGCTTGGATTCAGAATGGGAAGCTGAGAGCCATGGGGAAGAACAGTATGTAGAGCCCTAGGCTAGGACTTGCAAGGATGAGGGCAGAGGCCTGGAATTTGGTGTGAGGAGGATGAGCTGGGGCAGGCAAGGTTGAATGTCAAATGAATGTCTCTGCGAAGGCTATTCATGATCCGTGCAGAGTTTAAGGTGTGCAGTGTGTTGTCTGCTCCCTGGTTACACTCACTGATAGCCCCTCAGGGGGCATATATACACGAGCATGAGAGCTGTAGAAATGCAGGACTGGAAGAGGACTGGAGAAATCATCTAATCCATCCTCCCACATGGAGGAAGGATTGGGACGCAGTAAGCAGAGGAGGAAACCTGCCAAGAACAACTGCAACTTGGTAAGCGGGTCTTGTAGACACCTAATGGTGGGTCCACAGAGCGGATAATAACCTACTACTGCTCCTGGCCCATGGAATTGACCCATTAGCTCAAGTGGCAGAGGCCTGTTCTTTGGCCCTGAAGGATTAGGTTGAGTCAGACTGCTCAACCATAATGGGAGTCATTATAGAGCCAGTGTCAATGGAGTTCAACCCAGTGCCTGGAGGACACATGTGCTGCTAGATATGAGGACTTTCTATGCTGAAATGACGCTCCCCCGTGACACCCAGCACTTACTGATAAGGCGTCCCATAGCTGTTGGGCACGCTGGCTGCTGATGTGATCACAATCACTGCTGGCAGTCCATAGCCAAAGGCGCACATGCATTTCCGCGTGCACGTACCCGTGCCTGCATAATTTTTCACCTTCAGGTTCCGGACGATGAGGTACAGATTCACTCCTTCCAGAAACATCCAGGCAAAGCAAGCCAGGAAAAGGTAATGCAGCAAGCCGGCGGTGATAGAACACACAAGCTGGAGAAGAAATGGAAAGTCAGTCCGGGCTTGTTTGGACAGAGGAATTCTCTTCTGGCCTTCGGAGGGTGTATCCAGGCAAACATGTAGGGTGAGAAACTGAAATTCATCCTACGTCTGTCCAACACATGGCAGGAGAAATACTGTCCCTGCTCAATGCTGCATTACGGAACAGCCAGTAGCCATCTGGGCAGTTTGGCTAAGAAGTTCTAGTCTTGGAAGGAAGCCTCTAATCTGGGGAAAGTGAACGTGGGTTAGGTTGTAGAGGATTTCTCCAGCTCTAGTTACAGATTCCAGGAAAGGATGCAAGGTTTCAATTGCTCCTAGAGCCACAGGGTTCAAAGGGCCACAAGGGTTATCTTATCTAACTCTCAGCCAAGATGCAGGATTTGTTGTGTTTAAAATCACCCCTGGGTATAACACTGCTGCAGTCATTTGACCTGATTCCTCTCTCACTCACCCCGGCATAAATCAGGGGTAACTCCAGTGAAATTAGTGGAGTGAAAAGTGCAAGCCGACTCAGGCCCCACTGAGAGTCATCCCTATATATGTGAGACCCCAGCCCAGGCTGGTGAAGAAACTGGGACTGGCATAGTGAATGGAGAATTCTGCGCCGACTCTACCTTGTTGTAGGCTTTGTCTATTGCTGTTATGAAGAGGAGATCGGCCAGGAAGAGGCATATGCTCAGCTGCAGGTGGAGGAAGGTGCTGCTGGTGTTACGGATGGTGGGACAGAAGAGGAAGGTGATGATAGCCAGGAGGAGACAGATGAGGGAGATGATGAGCCCAGTTTGGCTGATAATAAAGAGGGCCACGTCCCCCTGCAACATAGAACGACAGAAGTCAGGACTGTGGGTTGCTCTCTACACACCTGCACCCAGCTAAGTGGGGCGTTTGGTGCTTCCAGAACATACGCTTACTACCGTACCATGCTGGTTTTGGCTGCATGAGTCGCTTAGCCATGTCATCCCCTAGGGGCTGCCCACCGAGGGCCTAATGGGACCTGGCATAATGGTGACCACAGACATTTTCCTTTAGCTAACGTGGCAGAGACCTGTGCTTTTGGACCTGATGTTCTAGTGGCTTGATTTTCAGAGATGCACTCCACCCAAAAGACAGCTGCATTTCAAAGGCAGGGAAAGCAGCTCCTCTATACATGCTGCATAACACACATGAGAGTTTCTGTAAACCTCCCCCATCCCTCCCAACCCTATTTCTGCTATATTCACATGCGATCCATGATCTAAATTGAGTGGATCCTCATGGGACACAGGCTGTCTTGGGTGGATTGGCATGGCAGTTTATTAAAACTGCCCAGGATTAGAGAAAAAGAAATACACTGTATATGGGATTGCCTCATTTTACAGTAGTTTGCTAAGGTCCTTTGGGAGGCAAAGTCATTAGTTCAATTTATCCAGTGCATTTGCAGTTATTGAGATGACTGGATCCTCAGTGGGTGTAAACTGGTATAACTTAGGTGTCTTCATGGGATTCAGTGGAGCTATGGTGATACGCCAGCTGAGGATCTGGCCCGGTTGGTGTTTGTTTGTTTTCAGTCTAGTGAGAAAATGGCAAGGGATTTTTCAGGATTATTAGATGCAGTATTTTCTCTGTCATTGTGAAGAGCACAACCCGCCCCCTGGTGCCATGTTAATTGTCTTCAAAGGACAGGAGTTGTTTCCCTCTTTTTTGTCTCTTCATTTACTTTTTAAGGATTCTCCTACCCAACTGTGCCCCCTCGTGGAAGACATGCAATATATCCTATAAGCAGGCCTATGCAGCCAAAAAGTTTAGTAGTCAGTATTTACAATTATATCTGCAAAGGAACAAAGAGGCAGAGGGTTATCTTTACCCCTGTGACAGTGCTGAATGACAGCAGCTGTGCTAACACCCTGATCACCAATAAAACACCTGGGAGTAAACCTAAGAAGCAATGTTGTGCTTAATCTACAGATTCCAAAGAAAGGGCTCAAGGTCACCAAGACAGCAGGAAACTTGATGTTTGCATGGCAAAGCTATGCATTCTGGGTGCAATGGTGACTGGGTTTGGCAAGAACGAATGCGATAGGTCTCGATTCCAGCCCCTGTGGCCTGATCCTGCTGTCACTGGGTTAAAGAGAACGAGCTATCTGAGGTGGGCTGGAGCTGTTGCAGAGGCATTTTCTGGCTGCAGATACAGAGACTCAGAGATTGGTTTCACAGCCTGTGTTGATGGAGGCAGAAAGCCCTGAAAAGCAGTGGTGAGTGCAACCTGGAGAGGAGACAGTAGACAGAACTTCTTGGGCACAGAGCTCAGTGGGGTGGCAGACATGGGGATTTCTGAGCCAGAAAATCGCCTGCTCTTTGCCTATATTGTGTTGAGGAGAGTACAACACTGTATGCATTTTGCACATAAACAAGATTACACCGCATTATAGACCTGAGCAGCAGCAGCAGCAATTTCTTCATCTTGCAAAGCTCTGAGTATTAGCCAGCTGCTTTGATCAAAGGAACATCATGCTGCACAATGGGAAGCCCACCAACCCATCCACTGGCAATCTAAAGACACTGAATTTCAAGCCCAAAGCCCATGACACCTGCATGGCCCCGGGTGCCATCAGCACCGCAAAGCTGGCCAGGTAGTGACAGCTGCACCGCGTGTGAGTGGCGTTGGAGTGAAGCTGTCGACAGCCCCGAGGGGACCAGAAACCATCCTGGCCTGTAGAGCTCCAGTGGACGCAGATGGCACTGTCCAGTAGAGTCTTGTCCTGCAGGGATTTGCAATCATAGATAAAAAGGCATTTCATACCATTTGAAGCAATGGCAGAGCTTTTAACCAAAAAGTTAACACAGTGATGATGGGTTTTGAGCTAGTGGCGTCACTCCAGGTGGTTGGGATTAGGGTCAGGCAAGAGTGTCTCTCTCCCCACCATGCTCTGCATGGCACAAACAGCTAGACTCATCAGGAAGGATGCTGCATTTGATGGATGCGTGGACAGAACTGCTACAGTCAAGGGTTTTCTGAGATCCTCAGTCTTCCATAGATATCAGGGGATGAGAGCCCATGGGGCCAGTCCTCAGATAGTCCAGAAGCAGAAACAGATGTGAATCCAGATCTGAAGTTCCCTGAAGGCCAGAGGCCCAGGGTCAGGATTTGGGCTTTTATGTACAGACATACTCTTCTGGGGATCATAACAAATGAAATGGGTTGACAACCAACTCTCTGTTCCCACTTCTTATTGAGGACACACTTCGGTTACTCACCTTGAGGTGCTGAAAGGTGAGATTGATGGGAATGGAAATGCTCTCCTGCCCGGTGCTGGTGGCAATGCTCACCACTCTGGAGTTCATGCGAATGTGTTCTGCTCTTGCCTCGCCCTGTGGACGGTCATCCTGCAAAAATCTCCCTCCCAGCAGAGACTCCAGCCCCAGGTAGGAAATAAAAGCGACAGCAGCAGAACCTGCAAGTGGGGTGGCGGACAGATGGGGAGGAGGGTGAACAGTTTAGAGAAGATGTTGGGGAAGGTTGGGAAATTCTGGGGGGTTTTTTCCTGCAAAATACTGTGATGAAAATGATCAAAAAGGGGTAAGAAAAGAATCAGATGGGACAATATTCACAGATGGTTAGAGTAGAAGGGACCATTAGATCTTCTGGTCTGAACTGGCCAGAGAATTTCACCCAGTTATTCCTGTTTTGAGCCCAATCACTCGTGTTTGGCTAAAATCTCTCTTCCAGAGAGGCATCTATGTGGATCGATCAAGAGATGAGGAATCCACCCCCTTAGTAGTTTGTCCCAATGACTAATCACCCTCCAGATTAAAAATCCATGCTCTGTTACCCATTGGACTGCATCCAGCTTTGACTTCCAGCCATTTTTTGTGCCATGTCTTTCTTTGCTAGGTTTAATAGTTTTAAACTCTCTCCATCATCTGTCATTGGTTTTTGATAGAGCCCACATGACACTCTTGCCCACACAGCAAACTTTAAAAGCACCCACTGATCCTTACTCAGGCAAACTTGCCTTGATGTCAGTTTTGCCTGAGTAAGCACAATTAAAAGTGCAGTGGGAAATTTTAGGGTTTGATCTTATGAGAACAGGAAGGAAAGGCCTTTTAAAGAGAACGGGACCTAGACCTGGGGCTGAGACACCAATGAGAGTTCAGGATGCTGAGCAGTGTCAAGGCCTTTGGCTGATGCTTTAACACCATGGGGTAGAGAGCCTAAAAATTGTTGAGATGGCTTGTTTAGAAAACAAACCTATGAAGAAGCATTGGGCATGCTTAGTTCAGAGAAGAGATGGCAGAGAGAGGACCTGTTAATAGTCTTTCAACACAGACTAGATTGCTATATAGAGGATGGTGATCAATTTTTCTCGACATTCACCAAATGGAGAACAGGAAGCAGTCAGCTTTTGCCACAGAGGAGCTTCAGGGGAAATGTTAGGAAAATTCATCTAACTCTCATAATAGTTCAGCACTGGAGCAGGTGACCTAGGCAGATTATGCAATCCTCAGCCTTGGGGGTTTTTAAGAACAGATTGGACAAACACCCGTCAGGGATGGTGTAGGTATACTTCATCCCACCTCAGCACAGAGGGATGGACTAGTTGACCTTTTGAGGTCCTTTCCAGCCCTACACTTCTCTGGCTCTGAGATTTCATTATTAAGGGAACAGCAGCCTCTGGCTGGATGCTGCCTCTTAACTCATATGGGATCAAACTCATTGCTGTCAACCACTGAAGACAGTGGCTATTAAGTTACTCTACAAGGAGGCCTGTAGACCACATGGCGCCGTGAGAGTGGCAGGTTTATGTTCATGAGCCCTGAACTATGAAGCACTGGTGAGGAACGTGACTAGTGAGTTGCAGACATGTCTCCATGGTACCTTTCCCAATATCCCCAGTGATGGCCGTGCAGTCCATGTCCATGCTGTCCTCATGAGCATTGAACCTGAGAACCTCGCTGTGCAGAGTACAGTTCTCATCGGTGAGCTTCGTCTGAATCGCTGAAAGGTGTCAAGAGAAGGGGCCTGAATAACAGAGTATTTCTCATGAATGTTTATTAGCTGTATTACAGTAGCACCTAGAGACTCCAGTGGGGGATCAAGGTCACACTCTGGTGGGTGTTGCACAGACAAGTCCCTGCCCCAATGCTCATGCAGTGTGCTTGGTCACACATTAGTGTGACCAAATTCTGCCCTTTAACTGTCTCCTCTTTGAAATAAGGGTAGGGGTGTAAATGACCAATCCTGGCCTTTTTTTTTTAAATGCTGTTTGTCTTGACCGTTTAGCATTATCCTATACTTCTCTTCTGGCTCTCTTTGCTTACGTGAGGATGGGAAACAGAGAGTAAGAATAATGTCAACAGCAGTATCTCTGTTCTTGTACCAACCTCAAAGGTTTCTTGCTTGTCAAAAAGTTCAAAAGAGGGAGCCGTGTTAGTCTAGTCCAGCAAAACAGACAAGGAGTCTGGTGGCACTTTTAAAGACTAACAAATTTATTATTATTTTAAAGTGCCACCAGACTCCTTGTCTGCTTCATCAAAAAGTTGGATCTTGTATTCTCTGGGCCAGCGGTTCTCAAACTCTTGTGGGTCGTGACATGTTTGGTGGCATATCACGACCCTACAGGACACACCAGCTCTCTTCCCCCAGGCCAAATCCAGCCATCTCCCCGGCTTTTGGTGACAAACTTACCATTGTTTGGCGAATGGCGACACAACAATGTGTCCTGAAGCAGTGGTTGAGAAGCACTGCCCTGGGCAACTCCAGCCTCTAGGAGGCAACTGGAGAATGCACACACATTCTCTCTCTCTCTAAAACAGATTTAGCCACCCCCGTGCTGAATACCCCAAAAAAGTTGGTTAAAAACCCAACCTTCAACACCTATGTGACTTTCCCAGCTCAGATCCAGTCTTTGCTATTTACCCATTAGCTTGGTGGTCACAGTCTGAGTTTCATTCTCCGCAGAGGCAAGAGCAGTTGTCACTGCGACTGATCCCAAAGCTTGCAGAAGCAGCGTCATGGCAGAAGCAACTTCTGCCTTGCTTTCGATCCTCCAGAGGGAATTGTCAACAAGCATGTGTGTGAAGGGTGCCACTGCCTCCTAGAGGATTCAGGGATTAGAGCTTGCATCACAACCGTTGGAACATCTCTGGCTTTCCCCTGTTTCCAATGGGAGCTACTTCCCGTAAGTTCGACTCCATGCACTTAAGTGGGGAAATCCTATTAGGAACTAGTGGTTGTGTGGTGGGTTTCTGTCCACTGACTTTAGCAGCCTTTGGGCTCAGGCACTGGGAGACGATTCAAATACTTGCAGAGATACCGAACAGTGAAGGATAGTGCTAAAATCTGTGTGACAAATCCATGCAGGCAGATCAGCAGACAGACAGGCTGATGGGGACTGGCATGTCAAGCGATAGCCACCCCTGTGCAGAAGACCAGACCAAGGCCGATTTAAGTCTCTTTTAAAACCTATAAGATGTAAGTGACGCCTAAGCCTTTTGCTAGCCCTTTGAATAGGGAGGAATTTGATTTCAATGGGAGTTAGGCACTCAATACCTTTGAGGATCTGGGCCACCATTCCTAAAGTGGTGTGCTACAAGAGGGGTTTAAACAGGCTCAGACTCACCTCCAGGGAAGTTTCCAAGCTGGCGTTCTCACAGGCAGTTGTCAGGAGGCTGAGGGTGGAACTAACCAGGGAACAAAACAAGCTGTTTTTCCTGTTATCCAAGTGAATCTAGAGAACCACAAGAGACAAAAAACAAAACAAAAAACCAAAAACCATCATTAGAGTCCATCCAGTGAGTAAAGGCCAGCCATGCACAGTGTCCCAAAACCCAAGCTAATGCAAGTCAGTATAGGAACACTAAAGCCATCAAAATACACTGATTTACATCAGCAGACGGCATAAATATCCTTAGTGTAGGAACTACTCTGTCCAGAGGTCCTAGCCCATCCCCTTTATCCCAGATCTGCAGGACAGGGAACCTCTAAGAATTATCATCCAAGCTCTTCACTGACGCTCAGACTAAGAGATAAAATCCTTGGCTCATACACAGCACTTTCCATCAACAGATCTCACTGGAGGTCAGCTCATTAGCCTGTTTTGCAGATAGGAAAACAGAGGCACAGAGCAGCCAAGTGACTTGTTCAATATGAGCCAGCAGGCCAGTGTCAAAGCCAGAAACAGAAGCCAGCTCTCGTGGCGTCTTATCCACCAGCCACACTGGTAGATGTATGTACTCTATTGATATTTTCACACCCACGGGCCAATGCTAACTCACCGACATTGCTGACGTACCTGCTGTGACCCATTCAGGCACATCTTTGTGTAGTCATTTGCTGTCTTTAAACCTGATCGGCAGTGAAGGGGGATTTCTGTGCAGGGGAAGAACGTGGTGTTATTGTTTGTCTTGGCTCTCATGCAAAGCACATACTGCTGCAGTGGCTTGATTTTTGGTTTTGTTCACTAACTCAGGCTGCTGACATTTTGGAGCCCAATTTAGGGCCCTGTACTGCATCACTGTTAAGTGATGCATAAACCTTTGCTGGCTCTGCACCAGGGTCAATCCCACCCTGAACTGGAGACCTGTGGATGAAAGATGCTGCACAACGGTGATGATAGTGGGATGCTTACCCTCACAGCTGGACTCACTGGTAGCAGGAAAAGGCTCTTCTCCTGAAATGGAAACGAACCCATCTGCACAGACGCAATGAGAGATGTTACTGGGAACACCATTGGGACCACAGTCTATGTCGAATTCACTGCCGCTACCGCTGAATACATCGTAAAAGCTGTCAATTGAAAGAGCTGGAAACATAAAAAGAAGTCAGTCTGCTTCCGCACAGAAGGGTCAGGTTCTGCTGCCTTTCGGACACTGGCTCAGACTCTGATGGCGAGGAATTAGTGGAGAAGAAGCAGGCAGCGGTGGGGAACGTCACACAGCACCAGTGACTGGTGAATTCTAGCACTCCAGATGTCTGCCTCTCAAACTGCATGTGTAGCACTAATTAACTCAGGGGTGTCAAACTCATTTGCTATGCTGGGCCAGATTTGACTTAAATGTATTTCAAGTGGGCCACACGTACCGTAAATGGAAATACCAGCACACTCCGGCAGTATCACTGAGCGCTGGGTATGGAAGCGGTTCATGGGCCACATCTTTGACACCCCTGAGCCAACACAATCAGGGAGTCTTTCCAATGCACTTTGGCTCAGGCCCTCACAGAGTTAAACCGAGGGAGGAAGACAGGATTCAAAGAGGCAGGCCACAAGGAAAAGACATGCCCTCAGCTGGGATGCAAAATGAGCTTGAGTTAGTGAAGTGATGAGCTGCAGAGGACCATTTCAGTTGGAAGGAGCTGAGGGGAAGAACGTTTTTCAGAACAAAACATTTTGATTTTTCATTTTGAAATTACCTTTAATTTCAATTTTTAAAAAGGTATTATGGTGATCTGGTGGTTTCGGCATGGCCTGAGACCAGACTTCAAACTTCTGTTCCTCCACAGACTTTCCCGTGTGACCTTTAGTAACTCACTTAGATTTTCTGTTGCAGTTCCTCATTTGTACAATGAGACTAGCGTTGAAGAGGCTGGCAGTCGGGGTACCAAAGAAACCACCAGAAGTCAGCCCCACTGACACATGGCATTGGAAACAGGAGAAGATGATACTCATTTTAGATTAGAATACAATACAAAATTTTAAGAAGTCATAATGGAAACAAAACATTTTTATTGACCCAAAATGATTTCTTTCTGGGATTTCCTATGTGGAGAGTTTCAAAAAATTTCAGATTTTGTTCCAATTTGGCACTGAGCCAGAGTTTGAAATCTCAAAAGCCTTTGCCAAAAGAAAGTCTTGTCCTTAGCGAGTTCTACACACAGGGACTGCTTACCAACTCACCACAGTGTTAGGAATTGCCCTTTACTCTGTCCTGGCCCCCTCTGTCATACAAACAGCCTGGTCCCCTCTTATAAAGATGTAATAAGGAACTGGAGGAAATTGCAACTCACAATCTAAGTTGTCAGTCCAATGATAGGAACTGATCGCTGTGGAAAGAAAAAAAAATGCAAATAATCTCAAAATGATTAAGGTAAATTCCCCAGAATAGTAGCTAAGGGAAATCCCAGTAGGAGGTAAGAGGCTTCACATATAAAATGGGCAACATGTGCATGTTATAAACATATGTCACCATCCAGGGGAGCAACATGAAAGGGACAATTGATTCAAATCTCATTGAACTAAGTTGGAATCTGTTTTCCTGATTTTGATGCAAGTTGGACTGGGCCTTCTGTGGCAGTCCAACGTGTATATTCAGAATCAGATTCTTAAGGATGGTAAATAGCCATAGCCCCATTGACTTTGAATTGATTTACAACCGGCTGAGGCTATGGCCGTCACTGGAAAAGGGCTTTACAATACTAAGGACTGAAATCTACTTAAAGTTACTTCCCTCTGAGCATGGCTGATCAAAAATTCATTGAGATCATTGCCAAAACATAGTAGAATCATAGGGTTAGAAGGGACCTCATGAGGTCATCTAGTCCAACCCCCTGCCAAAAAAAGCAGGACCACTCTCACTAAATTATCCCAGCCAGGGTTTTGTCTAACTGAGCCTTAAATATCTCCAAAGATGGAGATTCCACCACTTCCCTAGATAGCCCATTCCAATGCTTCACCACCCTCCAAGTAAGAAAGTTTTTTCTAATATCCAACCTTGACCTCCCCATCCATGAGCTGTGGACTCAGCCCACAAGTTAGTTGAACATGGAGCGCTGTTAACTTCAGCTGGTTCCTGTGTGAGTCAAAATGTGCCAGATCAGGCCCTGGAGTGGTTTTAATTTATGCTAAGCCCTTTATGGTGGTATCTGGGCACAGAGCAGATCTTCCCACAACAAGTACAGCTCAATTAAATCCATGTCAGCCTCCAAAGCCCTCCCCCATAAGTGGGCAAAATGACTCAGTCTATACACACAAAGTAAAAAGATAAAAATAATCCCACCTGATTCTCTGCAGAAAAGAAGGAGTCCAAGACCTGCCGTGAAACGACAACAGGACGTTAAATGAGTTGTGTCTGAAGGCAGAGACTGTGTGGGCTTCCTCCTCATTAATCCTGCCCAGAGGGATTTGATGAGACTGGGCCATTAGGCACTAATCAATGGGAATATTGGCTTTTTAAAGAAAGGTGAGTTGTGATGTTTGGAAACCTCACTTGCTTCCAACTTTAGCAGGCAGGAACTCTGCTGTAGACAGCTCCCACGGCACCGAGTGTTGTACTGTAGCCATGGTCTCAGCCCTGAACACTATGCCCTATTCATGTTGAATCTGAGCTTGCTTTTTAAATCTATTTGCTCTGTCAGACTTCATGAGACTTGTCTCTTTACTCCCCTCTCTGCTTTACTCCCTCTTCTCTGCTATACCAGCCCTCCTGCACTCCCTCTGAGCAATTAAGGAGAAAGAGTCTTCTCTTCTGCAACCTGTCTCATTCCGCTTCATCAGCTCTCCATCGCTGCTCAAATCTCACCTGAAAAATGCACCTTTTCTCCTTTGCATACACCATCTCTTTTAGTGTCCCCCATTCTCTGCTGTTATTTATTACACCACATCATTTTATTCTGTGCAGCATTTAGATAAACAGTGTGCAGGAAATGAGCTATAAAAACCTATGTTGTGTGTTGAAATTAACTTTGATTGAAGAAAAGCTCTGGTGCATTACTGTATCTAGCTGTGATTCCAGAGGTGCTCTGGAGCAGCTGATTTAGCGCTAGTTCTAGAAAGAAGAGAAGGAGCTGGGATTGTGCAGGAATCCCAGTCAAGCATGAACTGGACATCAGTTAAATCAGTCAGATAATGGCTAACATGACAGGAGATGCGAGTTACAGGCTATTATAAAGGTGAGGCTAGATTGAATCTAGTATAAACTGGTGTAATTACAAGCTGAAGGGGCCAGAAGACAATGTTGTTATGAAACAGAAGTGAGCTGCACTGCTTAATGAACTTTTGAAAGGTGCTCAGGCACTATGGTGAAGAGCACAGTATAATAATGTTATAGAATAGAACTCAAATAATAAAATACATAATAAAGAGGAAGAATAAATGACCCCATCTTAGACTCTGTTGAATCCATTTATAACCATTTAGATGGATGGAGGGATGAAAGATTGTCTCATAGATAGATAGATTTTGCACCTAGGAACACACTCATTTTATAATAATCCTGAGATCAAAGAACTGAGCGTGATTTTCAAAAATAATTTCCCCATAATAAAATTCTTGGAGAAATAAGCTTCAGCTATTGGCCCTACCTTCTCTTTTTGGGGAGGAAAGAATGGAAGACAGGCTTATTCTGCCATACATCAATGCAAATAATTTCCTTTCCCCCAGGCTGTCATCCCTGGTCTCCTACTCACCCAGAAGGAAGCTATGGGATCTGCTCCTCATGGTGCTTGCTGCTGGGATGTATTAATGTGTTAATATGTCATTGGCTTCAAAATGGGAAATATCTCCAGACTGCTGGGTGTGGCTTAATCAGATAAAAATTGGCTCATTCAGTTCCTCAAATTCTGGGGCCTTCTTGTGGAAACGTTCTTTATAAATTCCAAAGGGTAACTGTGTTAATCTAGTTCACCAAAACAAACAACGAGTCTGGTTGCGCTTTTAAAGACTAATAAATTTATTTATCACATGAGCTTTCGTGGAGAAAAATCCCTCTCTGTCAGTTGCTTTGTCAGATGGGGAACCTCTTCTGTCTTCTAATAGCTAGTCTATCTATCTCATTATACAGTACATAATAGGGTTTCTTCTCTCACGCCCGCCACCACACAATGAAGCCCAGTAGGCCCCAGCTTCTTAAGATTCTTAAAAGCTCACAGATTTTTGGTGAATGATTTTAAAGGAAATCTTTGAATGGTTGAAGGCCAAAGCAGAGTGAAATCTGCGGCTGGAGAGGAATGGAACAATTTACTTTAATTTCAGATGGTTTCACTGCGGAAAATTCATTGCAATTGAACTGTTCTCACAAAATATTTTGGTTTCAATATAGTGTACTTTTCCATGGAAAAGTGGTTTGGTGGGAAGCTGGCAACCAGCTCAAAGAATGTGCATTCATATCCTTAAAAAATTATTGTAATGCACAGCCACACTAGGGCAGGGTCACGTTTATGTAAGCGACCTTATCTTTGACTTTAAGTTCTTGCATTTTGCAACTTGTAGCTTCTTGGTAGAGCTTTGGAGCCTGTAAAGATGCCCTAACTGGGCATCTCCATTGCCTTTGGCATGGGAGAAATCCACAGGTGGTGTGTGGCTTTTATCACATCCTCCTGCCCAGCCTCCTCTCCTTCTGGCATAAGTGTATTGGAGGTATAGCCGGAGGAGGCAGAGATGTGGTAGCACATGAACTGAAGTCTGGTGGCCTCCAGATACTTTAAAAACCCCTTGTAAGCCCAATAACATGGGTGTAAGTTAGAGCAGGTGCGATACTTCTCTTACTTACCCTGGCATCCAGATGTGTCCCCAGGAACTCCAGGGATTGGGGGAGTGCCAACGTAGAAAACCGCCTCCCCAGTTTCAGTCCTGTACTGAGTGTGCTTTATGCAGGCCTGAGCATGAAGAATCACCACAGCTGAGGGTATGTCTACACTGCACGCTAAGATTCAGATTTTAGCCCAAGCCTCCCTTCAGGCAGAACGCCCCCCAGTCACATGCATGAAGGCAGCCCGGACAAGATGGTAAGGGAGCCCAGCGATTAGGAAGGTTCTGGGGCCCCTCAAATTATACTTTAACCACTGCTTAGCACCCTTGTGAAAAGCCTGAGTGCCACTGTAACTTGGATCATTTTGCAATGCAGATGCAAGTCAAGACACAGGCCTGAGTCAGAAGATCTGCATTATGCAGTGTGGACACAATACCACAGCTCTGAAACCTGGGCTCATCAACTGCAAGCCCAGATTCACAGTACAGTGTGGACACTACAGCATGGGCTTGAACACACCAAATCCACAAGCCTAGGTTTACAATGCAATGCAGACCTATCCTGAAGCAATTAATATTGGTTTGAGGGCAGTGACAGAATAGCGTGTGCAGTAGAGAGGAAGAAGATGTGATAAAAGTAGAAACCCCAAGAGCTGTTCAAATGCTTCCTCACTAGATGGTGTCAGCATATTTCAGGCCATAAATAAATGTGTTTTATGTTAAAAAAAAAGGGGGGGAAAGAAATGAGAGGAATTTCTGGTTTAATTTGGTTATGATGTGATTGATCAGCAGCCAGCACCACAACTTCCCCGTGTGATTCACAGGTTTGCCTTTAAATGACAAGCCCAGACTGTTGCTCCCTCACTTGGGCAAGGGATCAACCCAATGAAATAATCAGTTCAGTGCTGGGCTTGTTCTAGGGGCCCTGTTCATTCTTGGGGATGAGCAGACTTCATGTACTGTAAAAAGTAGGAGACCTTAGACTAAAATCTAGCAGCTAACAAGTCTCCAACTATTAATAACCCAGCTATTTTCATCCCTGGAAAAGGGAAGCTCAGAAACAGAGAACTACAGCTTGTCTCCAGGCAGCATGATGGGCAGGCTTGGCAGAATATGGTTTTTTGTATATTTATATTGTGTATAAATTTTGACAGATAAATATTGAAATTCCACAAGTTAAAGTTTTGTAGCCATTAAGACACCAATTGTCAACTTCGCCTGTCAAAACATGCAAAGTAAATATACTTAACTCAAACTTTAAATTCTCACTGCTTATCTGTAAATTTAGATTATAATCTGGGGAAATCTTGGGGTCAGTTTGAATGTGTATGGTGAAGTAGATGTCTACTGACATTTACTGGTTGAAAACCTAACCCTTCAATGCCTTTGTATGATGAATACTGTACAGACTGCTATGGGATGGTGACAAAAATTGGGGATTAGCCTTTTGAAGCTTTCTGAGACATTTTCTCCCCATCCTTTGTTTTTTTTTTCATTCTCCCTTTCTCTCTCTATCTATAATATCCCTTGAGCCTAAGGTGCTGCCTATCAATTGGCTAAGTACTGACACAAGACTCATCAGCATAGTATCTGAGAAACTTTTTCACTAATGGACCACTTTGTTTGATCAGAATAGCCATTTTTCTTTCTATAGAATGATAAAAAAAAGGTGACCTTTACCACTCATGAATCCCAGTGTTGTCCACTCTCATGACTTTATAGTCTGTTATCTGGCATTTTCCTTGAAGTTCTAGCTCCAGCACTTATGATTATACAAGACACACAGCTTTTATTTAACAAGAAAAGTAAGTTTCTAGTTCTTGTGGCTGTGCAGAAAAGCTTGAAATGTGATCTAAAGGCTCTGAAACTGGTAGGCAAATTTATTAATTTAAAATTTAAAAAAATCTCGTGAAGTTTAAATCAATCTCCTGATCTTTTGAAGCCCACCCCATCATTTTTGAACACCTAGGGTTGACAGTACTGGGAACTCCCAAGATCTACAAGTTAAGAGCAGGCAGCACCCTTGGCTTCTTCTGAAAGGAGACAACCCCTTCCCATCATGAACATACGCACACCACTTGAGTGGTTCCTAGGAAGCTCCACAAATTGAAACTCTCCTGTCTGAGTTAATCCCACCCCGACTAAGACCCTAAAAAGGATCTTGCCTGGTGTGTCAAAGAGGAAACTCAGAGAAACTCCTCCTGCAAGTTCTGCTAAAGCTATTGAGAAAAGAATTAAAAGAGTCTTTTCTCATTTGTGAGAAAGGACCATTTCTGTGATCCCTGCTAAGGTCAGAAAGTGATCCAGTGGACAAGGCAGCATCTTGGGAGGCAGGAGGTCTGCGTTTCTCTCACAGCTTTGGTACAGATTGACTGCCTCAGCCAAGTTACTGCACCTTTCTGTGCCTCAGCTTCCCCATCTGTAAAATAAGACTGACTCTTCCCATCCTCATAGATGGGGGCCATGGGGCTCAATCCCTTAGTGTGTGGATTCAATTCAGATGAAAGCAGTTGAAGAAATGGAAAGTATTTCCATTTTTACTTCCCAGTTGCCCAAGACACATGGAAATCCATTCTCACTTCTGAGGGCCAAATCCAGCCTGTTGGAGCATTTGTTCATTTTTGGCCATTCCTGAGTCAGTGTATTTTGCTTGAAAGGAAGATATGGAAGGCACTTACTGTAACCTTTCCCTTTGTTACACTCTTTGTTATGACTTTTTGGACAGATTGTTTTAAATCTGAATTGGTTTGAGGAAAAATCTGGATCCAAAAAAGTTGTAGCAAGCGGCCTTGTCTGTAATAGTTCCTTTTCTTTAGGACTCATGTGAACCGAGCATGAGCCCTCCACGGTGGCCATCAGCTCTGCGGCTCCAGTTCCATCACTGGGATCCAGGCAGCTGGAGCTTGCCAGATGGAGCGATGGATTCGAGGGCCAAAGGCTATTTTAACAGTTGTACGGTAACATTTTAAAGCCACAACACCTCCCTGCATTATTGTCCTTCTCATGAGCCTGAGTTAACAGAACAAAAGGGAAGGGAAGGGCAACTGGGGTGGGCAAGAGGATGTGCAAAGGCCCCATTTGAGTGGGGAAGGGAAGGCTCACAGGGAAAATATACAGAGCTTTGCTTCAGACCATGCCAGTCCTAGCATATATCCCATGCTTAGCACTGCTCTGGTATTGCCTTCTCCTCCTGCGGTATGACCTGTGAAAAGCATAGTTTTGGCAATCCCATCTCGAATGATGGAAGATTAGGAGGTGGCAGGAGTAAAGGGAGAGAGCTCTCTGGGGCAATAGCCAAGTGTTGAAGAGAGAGAAGTGACTGGGGTGCAGAGCAGGAAGAGGGGGACTAGGGTGCCAAAGCCCCTAATTTGTGGGCTAACCCACTAGCTCCAGTTCCTAAGAGCTTTCCACCTCAGCCAGTAGGGTTGAGTCTCTCCTCTGGCTCAAAGCCCCCTCAGAAGATGGGTTGTGTTGTATTAGCATGTGTACTGAACTGTATCGCCAGACCCCACAATGGGCCGTGAACTGCATCGAGAGCTGAAGCCAGGATCTGGTGACTAAACCTAGCTGGAATTGAGACAACGAACCACCAGAATGGGGTCTGAGTCCTCATCTTCACAGTGAGTTGGTCTCCAGCTCTACAGGAACCAATTTTAGCAAAGTGCTTGCAGATCCAGTGTTTGTCCTGGGGCACGACCTAGTGATCACACTGGGGAGATTGCAGTTGTGTTATAAACCAGGCCTTCTGAATCCCACTCTGGTGCTCAAACCACTAGGAAACACTCTCCTTAGAGATAAAATCCATATTCTCTCGTAAGCATCCATGAAGTCACTGTGTAAAAGTCATTACCTAGCCTCAATGGGAGTGTGCACACGCTCAGTTATTGATGAGTTCCAATAAATCCTCTTTCTTGGATCCCTCTGGGCCTGGCCATTCGCTCCCAGCCTACGTCCTTCATCCTCGAGGCACACATAAGCAATATTAGATAGGCACTTGAGCAACAAGGATGCCCAACAACTCACACAAGGACAGCAATAACTTAGTGATGCCATCTCAGAGAAGCTGAAAAGCACAGGGACCAATCGGCTGAGTCAAGTGAGCATCGCAGCACAGGATAGTACAAGAGCATGGGATTGATTCCCAGGACTTGATGTGTCAGTAAGCAGTAACCTCCTCTCTTTACTTTTCTCTCCTTTTGTACTGAGGTGTGTCATATATGTTGCATGGACATTGTTAGTTTCTAGCTCCCGTGGTTGCAGGGAGTAACTATGAAAACATGACCCAAGGGCACCCTAAAGGCTTTGAAACCAAAAGATCCCCAGATGTTTTGTTTTTTTTTTTTAAATCTCATGATTTACAAGCCAGTGTCATAATTTTTCAGGAGCTTGAATGATGATTTTTTAACTTTTGGGGTTACTCTGATACAAGTGAAAACAGAGACATGGTTGCTTCATGTATGTCCAGATCAAATAGGAGGAGCTACAAACTGTGTTTGGGAACCAATCCCCCATCCTCAGTATTGTCCGTTTGCTACAGTCCTTTCTCACAAACAGGAAAAGGCTCTTTCAATTTTTTTCACAAAGGAGAGTCACTATCATCATCACATTCTGCACATGGGGAAACTGAGGCCCAGAGAAGCGAAGTGACTTTCTTAAGGCGATATAGAGTCAGGAACACAACTCTTGGATCCTGACTCTCTGTTCTTTGCTCTAGTCTTAGGTGTTCTGTGTCTCCTTTGTTTGTTTGTGATGAGCTGTGGGAAGCAGAGTTAACTGGTGGTAATTTGAGGGAATTGCTGACACTTTTGCCTATTTCAGACACTGGAGCAGAAAACATCTCTGGATTCCAGTCTCTCCTTCATCGCATTGGTGGAGCAGTCACTCCCACATGGTTTTGAGAAAGGCTTTCTGGCTCCTACTTTGCGTTTACTATGATATGGCCTTAGTTTTCCACATTTCACTGTAGACAGGCTGCCAGCTTGCCAGGCTGTTGCAAACTTGTCGCTGGTGGCTACCAGAGTCAGCGAATACTGATCTCCATCATAGCCCATGGATATCATCAACCCTTTTGTAACCCTGGCCCATAGAAGGTAACTGTTTTCAGGAATTAAGTCCAGGTTCTCTCCTGTTTGTCACCCCTTTATTACATCATAGACTTCATCTTCCAGCGTGTTTCCATCACAATAATAGGTTTTTCCAGTGTGGGAAACCTGATATGGCCTGGTCCATAGCCCTGGTGTGAGCTTCCATGGTGCATGGCTCCTCCAGGGCCAGCAGATCAGCAAATGTTGCATGCATCTGGACCACTGGAACAGGCCCACTTCTGCATGCTGACTTTTGACCTGCCAGCTCTTGTTTGGAAGCAGTTTAAACATCTCCAGGTCGACCAAGCCTTCTCTGAGCTGACAGGAAGATGTTCAGCAATGCTGATGTTCCTTTTGACCCCCTCATTGTGTATTTACCATTTCCAGTCATGGTAATTTTTTAAGTTCTTGGGACACTTGACATATCACAAGCTGACTATAGTTCATGTGAAACTACTCGGCCACAAATACTTACAAACAATAGTATCAGTCAACATGAATCAGGATTTGGTGCAAATCTAAACCGATAAAGAACGCAGGACCAGCTCAGCTGGTGTGAATCAACAGAGCTGCTACTAGCTGGAGTTCTGGCCGGTTAATGATACAGAACAGCTCCCAGCCTTCTCTGCTTATTTCAGAGGCCAGTACTGAGACTCCCCACTAGATGCCAGCTGAAGCTACAGGATTCACCCACGACAACCCCCTTGTAAGCAAGAAGAGAAGGAGCGGGAGCCCTGCATGTCCTCAAATGCCCGCAGATTTAGTTGGTGGTTAACACACCCTGTGAGGGCATGTTGGTTGCCCCCAGCTCTCTTTGTCCCTTAAATGCACATTTTTATTAGCGTTTTGCAGTCTCTCTGAGGGCCGCAGGGGTCTTCTGAAATGGCTGGCCGACTGTGCTGTTAAAGAGCTTCATTAGGCGGCAGGGAACGTTTTCTTAAAGCTGTACTGTGCATGTCAGAAAGGCAGCTAGACTGACTGCATGCACCTCTCAGAGAACTGAGAGTCAGTCTTCATGCTTTTTTCTGTGCACCTTGTCCTGCGTGATTGCTTCCAGGCTGCACAATGGTTGCATAACTGCGTCTTGGAAATAGGATGCTACAGAGGCAGGATGAAGCATGTTCTCGTACACAGTCTCTCACGTGGTCCCACTGTCACGTGTCTCTGTGGCTAGCTCACTATTTGAATTCAGTGGCTGAGAAAGGGACCAGGTGCTAGGTTTTATCATGGGTCAGATCAGGGTCCATCGAGCCCATGAGGATCCTGTCTCTAACAGGTTCCAGCACCTGCTGCTTCAGAGCAAGGTGGAAGGAACCCTTCACTGGGTAGCTATAGCTAAATTGTCTCAGGGGAAGCTTCTTCTTGACATCATTTGTTAGAGATCAGTTCATGGCCGGAAGCAGGAGGGTTTGTAGCCCTTTCAAACCTCTTTTGCTTTTCAGTCTTAGTGTCCTGGCTCTGAACATTTTTGTCATCCATATAAATTTTTAGAAATAAGTATTAGCCAGCTAACTGTTCAGATCTAAATACCCAGTCCTTTCACAAGCCAGTGGAGCTCTTGGTCTCCCTATTATCTTGTGGCAGTGAGTTCCACAGGCCAACAATGCATTGTTTTAATAAAATATTCCCTTTCCATGCACAGTCTCGTTTGAACTGAGTGAAGGACCTCCCTCCAGTGGTGGGCAGGCACACTTCAATCTCCATGGCACATTAGATCACCACTATCTACGGAGCTTGCCAGCAAAGCTCTGAGTCAATGTCAGCTGTTGGACTGGTTCAGTTTTTAGGAACACCTGTCTCCTCAGAACTGGGCCAAGCTTCACCAGCCAGCACATAGCCACAGAGTAAGAATAAGCTTTTGGTGTTACTTATACATCCAAGCTAAATTCTGATGCAAATCCTGAATGCAATGATCTACATCCCATTAACTATCTGGGTCTTTTTTCTTAGGTAAACTTAAGGAGCAGGATCCTCTGGTGGTGTAAACAGCATAACTCCATTGGTTGCAGTGGAGCTATGTCAGTTTACACTAGTCAAAGACATGGCCCAGGTATTTTCTAGAATCAACCCCTACCCAACAGTTGAATTGTCTCCCTGTAATTTGTTTCCGAGCCCATTACACACCGAGGATGTTTCTTATTACGGCTGTACTCAGTGGAGTAGCTATTTAGCACTGGTGGGTATGATTCCTTACAGCCCGGCAGACGTGGGAACATGAGCACAAAGTGGTTTGTCGGGGTGAGGCAGTTCTGTGACCCCACATTACAGTAAGGGCAGTGGAGAATAAGATGTTAACTCACCCAAAGAGGTGGAAGCAGACCCTAGAACAGACCTAAGTTCCTGACTCCCAGGCCAGTTCTCTGCCTAGCAGCTTGCATGGCCTTTGTGGGAATGAACATGAACTGATGCAAATCTTCAGCACCTCTTCTATTATCTGCTTTGGACACCCATGGGGTCATATCTCCATCAAGTCTAGATGGCTGTAGCTTCATCCAAATCACCAGAGCTACTTTGATTGACACCCCTTTCTGTGGATTCGGCCCCTAGCATCTGTTGCATTACAAAGATCCTGGTGCAATTGTAGCCAGTTGACTAGCCAGTGGGAGAGTTTTCTTCCCTTGCATTGTGCAGCCCCGTGTATCTCCCAGGAAGTCACATGGGAACCCGTCGACCCTGGAAGAAAAGAAAATGAGATCATGAGAGGTTCAGTGGAGTCCCTGCGTCTGCATGCTGGTTGCCTCAACCAAGGTCAAACATGTTCAGACGATGCTATGGAGAGCGACCCATCACATCAATCAAATGTGAAGCTGCAGTTGATTTCCAGCCCCTGCATTCCCTCCTTCTTGCCAAGTACGTCTGATGCCATCAGCTTTGCAGGTGATCCCTTTGCAGGATTTTCTTGCCTCTGTCATCATTACCCTCAGTTTGGTTTTGTTGGTATGGCTTACTGAAGGTGTTTGCCCCAGGACTTCATTCTTGATCCCTGTTATTTATCCTGTTTGCTTTGGAGGTCAGAGTTTTTTGTTTTTCCTGGCCATGTGTCAGCCAATGACATCACATTTATCTTCCTTTCTCACTCCACTGAGTCTGCTAATGAGGCTCTGAGCCCGGCTCCATCTTTTCTTGAGTGAGATAAGTGGCCATGTCTGGAGGAATTTAGGTTGCTCAAATGAGGCTAACCACATCTGGTTCCTATTATGGTGAATTTATACAGTTTTCACTGCTGCACCTCAGGAGCCCACAGGTCATAAGATGTCTTAAGCAGGAGTGAATGAAGTCATTCTCAAAATCTTTGTCTTGCCTTACTATTTTAGGAGCCTTGCTCTCAGTATTATTTGTACTGTGGTAGCCTCTAGGAGTCCCTGTCATGGGCCAGGATGCCACTGTGCTAGGTCCTGTACAAACAGAGAGGCAGAAAGCCCCTGTCCTAGGCGCTAAATCTTCTCTCTGTTTTCTAAGGTCAGATGTGAGTCTTCAGTGGTTTGTTGGAATTCTTTTTGCAGCCGTTTCACTTTAAATCAGCCAATAAAACTGCCAAAGCCCTCCAGTGTAAATCAGGAATAACTATTCAGATCAAAGGAGACCCACCAGCACATATGAAGGATGAAAAGAGAAGCAGGCTACATACATTTCTTCAAGAACAACTGTCTCCTTTGAGATGTCTCCCTAGGAATTTGCCCTTTGTCCGATTCAGCTGTAAGAGAGATTTCAATGTGAATATCCGTCACTGTTCAACAATGATAACCACAATGCAGCTCAGCTTAAAAATAGTAAGCGGTGCACCTAAGACAAAGGCAGATATTTTTGAAGCATTCTTTCCTGAGTCCTTCATTGGTCACAATGAGAAAAGGGTTTCTGAACAGGCCCAAAGCCCACCACAGAACCAGTGCAACTTTTGAGGTGCTGTTAGGACAAGTCCAACCATTATTGTTATGGGACGAACAGCTCTGTAACACAAACAAGGAGTGCTATGGCACTTAAAGACTAATAAGTTTATTTATTGCATGAGCTTTCTTGGGAGAAAATCCGACTTTGTTAGATTTTCTCCCAGGAAAGCTCATGCAATAAATAAATTTGTTAGTCTTTAAGTGCCACAGGACTCCTTGTTATTTCTACTGTACTCAACTAACATGGCTGCCTCTTTGGAGCTCTGTAACAAAAGCTGGTGCACGTTTTCTCCACTTTGTGGGAAGGACAGACTGGATAGTAGTGTTGAGTGGGCAGGCTTTTTGACCCAGCTAGACAGTGTGGTCCTGTGCCGAGGAGCCAGCTGGAGTTTCTCTGTTGGTTGGTGAGACTGAAGGCATTCATTGAGCTAAGATTAATGTGATCGTGTCTTGTGGGAGGGCTGTTAAGGGGCTTGTGGCCTGTCACAGCCTCACGGAGTGAGAGGGAGCCCAGGCTGGTCAAAGAGGGAGCTCACTGGTACCTCAGCTGTCAACAGTACCCCAGGGGTCCTGCATACCATCATAACCCCTTCTCTGCTCATGTGACCCAATCTGGGCAACAGAGCTAATGCTATTTATCCACCTCTCCAGATAAGTGTTCATAAAGCATTTACTCCGCATGCAAGCCCCTGTGGTAGTGCTGCATGCACCCCCATTCCCAGACACCCAGCTTTGCCTTAGCCCAGCCTCCTTCCCCACTCCCTGGGGAATGCTTGCACCCTTAGGAGTACCCCGTGTTCTCTGGCGAGCACAGACACGCCATTCCAGCCACTGGCAGCAAGTGGCGGCAGTGATAAAGAAGACAGCTTCTTGCACCTGTTCCTAACAGGCATGCTTTTCCGGGGGCCAGATACAAAGTATGCTGGAAAATTCCTGTTTTGTGCCTGCCTGTTTGCTGAATTTTCACCTCAGACGTCCCTCCCCCTGTGGCCCAGAAACAGCAGCAATCATGCCAGCCACATGACGCACCTAAACATGGACCAGTTATGCCTGTCAAGCCAATCTTCATGCAAGAGCTGCACATTTGAATTTAACTAGCTAACGAGACTAGATAATGTGCCCTCTAAGAGATCTGTCACATTTCTGATTCACCAGTGCGTGCCTTTGTACCAGCCTTGCTTCCTTATGCAGTGACACTAAAGCAACAGGATTACATTGGTGCATTAATTCTGGGGCAAGAGTTTAAGACTAGCTAAGGAATTACTTCCCCACAACTACACACACACATGCTAGAATCTGCAAGCCTGATGGCTCTCATTCATCCCAGTGTAAACCTGTGACACTCACCCGAAGGTAAAGCAGGAGTAACTCCATTGGTCCTCGTTCTTAGAGTTGCACACTACCAGATGTACAAGGTCAGGATCATCTTGGATGTTCTGGGGTTTGTACCTCAGAGGTGGCAGCCACACTGACTCATTTAGAAAGACTTCCATTTGGACAGCTGACATTTAAGCTTTTCATTTTAAAATGTGGTCTGATGAAAAATGTAGCTATATTTTTTGGGAAGTTTAAAAATATCTGAAACACCCCAAAACAAAACACTGAAAAAATAGTTTCAGTTTGGACCAATCTGGTTTTTCAGTTCAGTGTGTGAACCAAAAATCAATCATTCACTGAGCTACAGCGACTTGAAAGACTTGTCGTTGGGCTGAAGATAAGGGAGGCAGAGAGCTACCTTTCCCCTTCTGCTGCCCCAGATACTGTTCACTGTTCTGTTGCACTGAAGATCTGGTCCAGAGTGAAGAAGCAAGGAAGAGATGGGGGAGTCCAAGAGCACAGATGCCTTGAGGAAAAGAGAGGCGGGAAATGAGTGAGAGAGACACACATGGAGGATAAATGGAAACTAATAAAGGGGTGAAGGAGGCAGAAAGAAGGGGAAAGGAACTGGAGAAAGGAGAAATGGAAATGCAGAAATAAAGAAAGAGAATCAGCAAGAAATGATGCAGCACCCTGGCAGAATTTGGCTTAGATTGGAGGCACTTGGGCCAGAGACTCTTGTAAGGTTCTGTGCGTGTACAGCACCTGGCACAATGGGGTCTTGGGACATGATTGGGGGTTTCTAGACACCACAGTCAATAATAATGATTTTCCAATACGGTCAGCACCCACACGGCATCCCATGCCAAAACCCATGGAAAACGGTCAAAAAGTTCCTCTTGATTTCTGTAGGGTTTGGATCAGGCCCTAAAGGGATTCAATCAATTTATAGTTATTCCATATTTTAAATGCTGTGAGACATTTCATTTCTATAAAATCCAAAATCTAATAGAAATAGTTTTGGAACCACCAGTGAGAACAGTTGCTTGTGACCCAATATATTTATTTTTGTTCCAAATTGGAATGAAAAGTCAAAATTTTGCAATTGACCTCAGAACAGAAATTCTGATGTGCAAACACCCAAACGTTTCATTTCTAGATTGTCAAAACTCTCTAATATAAAAATATAATTGTATGCCATATTAAATATAATGTCAAAATCAATATTTTGATAGACTATAAAAATCCAAACATAATGAATTGAAGTGATGTCACAACAGTTTATCTTATTAAAACAAAATGTTTCAAATGACTGAAATGAAACAAAAAAGTTGAAATGGCTCATTTAGATTTTTTGCTATTGAAAATTTGTCAGCTGATGTATTACTGCAAAAGGTTTCTGTTTCAACTGGACTGTATTTTCTGATGGAAAACTATTGTGTCACAACTTCTCCCCCTTGAGTGTTCCTTCCTTCCCCCAGCCAGGGGCACACCCCCCAGTTTGAAAACTTTTGTAAATCTAGAGGCGACGTGTGGTGTGGTCGCACGTCCTCCTTCCACCTCACTGTCAACAGTTACGTGTTGCTGCTGGGTAAAGGGAAGGACCTGCCAGCTGTGGGTATGTGACGTGAACTGTTTGGGGGGCAGCCAAACGTTGAAATAGTGCACCCTGCTATCAATGTGTACAGGTTTTGAGTGTGGACACTGTTCCCCCTGTCTCCAGCCATGCACCGATTTCTTTTAATGCACATTTTGGTCTGCTGCAAATGACAACAAAATTTACAAGCTTGTGGACAGTTAGCTCCAAGGCGTGAGGTACTGAAGAATCAGGTTCCTCTCCCCTTTCAACATCCATCATTTATGGCCAACCCTGTTACAGTCACACTCCCTTCTTCCAGCAGCTTGGCCTAGTGGTTCACTTACTAGACTGTCCTTGGGAAAGCTGGGTTTTCTGCCACTGCCCTGCTTGGGGACCTGGAGTGAATCATTTCACCTCTCTTGTCTGTTTCCTCTTCTGTAATTTGGGGAAAAGAAGCTGTCTTCATCTGAGAAGCACTTTAAGCTCTACCTCCACAGAAAAGAGATAGGAATTAGTTTTACTAGCTGTCACATGCTGATGGTGGGAAACAAGTTTAGATTTCCAGGCAGGAAAAACAAAATGCTGAGCACTGGCTAATGAAACAGACTGATGGGTGGAGGAGAGAGAGATAAAAAAGACCATGTTTATTTGAATGACTGCAGGAGATCGGAGGGTTGCAAAATGTCTACCAAAAAAAAAAGTTTTAAAAAAATTACAGAGTGCTGACAGTTTACACCCAATGTGTTTTTCAAATCCGCTCTGAGACCAGCAGTCCTTTCAAGCCCAGGACCTGTCATCATTTCCTGGGCTTGTCATGGGAACAACCCCCATTCGTTTTGTTCAAGGACTCCATACTGCCACTGGCCACAGCCACGCTTGTTAGTATTCTCTCCACTTCCTTGGGTAGAATTTGTTTCTCCTCATTCTCCGTCTCCCTGTGGTAGAAATAATTAAAATTGGAGACAATGACTGGGACAGGAAGTGCGATGGTTAACACCCCTGCAATGGCGCACAGTGTCCCCACTATCTTCCCACCCAAGGTGATAGGGCACATGTCTCCATAGCCGACAGTTGTCATCGTGACCACGGCCCACCAGAACCCATCGGGGATGCTGGAGAAATGCGACTGTGGCTCATCCACCTCTGCAAAGTAGATGGCGCTGGAGAAGAGGATGACTCCAATGAAGAGGAAGAAGATGAGCAAGCCTAGCTCCCTCATGCTGGCTTTGAGGGTCTGCCCCAAGATCTGCAAACCCTTGGAGTGCCGTGAAAGCTTGAAGATGCGGAAAACCCTGACCAGGCGGATGATCCTCAGAATGGCCAGGGACATGTTCTGCTGTCCGTTGAGTTCACTCTGCTGGATTAACTCAGTGGTTAGCGTCACAAAGTAGGGGATAATGGACACAATGTCGATGATGTTCATGATGTTCCTGAAGAACCCAGCTTTGCTGGGGCAGACAATAAATCTGACAAAGAGCTCAAAAGCGAACCAGATGATGCAGGCAGTCTCTATGACAAAGAAGGGATCTGTAAAGGTGTTAGGGGCAATCATGGCTTTGGTCAAGTTGTTAGTGCCGTCCTTGATGGCCTTAAATTCACGCTCCTCCCTGAATTCAGGCAAAGTCTCCACACAGAAGATGATGATGGATATGACAATGACCAGGACTGAGACCAAAGCTACGCCCCTGGCTGCACTAGAGCTCTCAGGGTACTCAAATAGCAGCCAGAACTGCCTGTGAAAGTCATTGGTGGGTAGAAGAGTCTCTGGGTCCTTAATGAACCCTTCATCTTCCCTGAACTGGTCCATGGCTTCATCGCCCAACTCGTAGAAGGTGATTTCATCAGCAAAGACATCTATGGGGACATTGGCCGGGCGCCGGATTTTCCCACCTGACTGGTAGTAGTAGAGTATCCCATCAAAACTGGGTCTGTTCCTGTCGAAGAAATACTCATTTCTCATGGAGTCAAAGTAGCACATCCGCTTCTCCGGGTCCCCAAGCAGTGTCTCTGGGAACTGATTGAGTGTTTTGAGCTGCGTCTCAAACCTCAATCCAGCAATGTTGATGATCACTCTCTGGTCACCCTCGTCCATGCCCTCCCTCTTCCCCATTAGGTGGTCGCCGAGCTCGGCCGACAGCTTGGAGAAAAGGGTCTCGTTGTTGGTGTTTTCATTATTGATGAGGATTCTCCAGTTGGGGCAGAGGCTGGCACAGCTAGGGCGCCCCTTCTGCAATGGGTCAGTCGGGCTAATGTCGTTTGAGTAACAGGGATCTTCCGTTATCTCGTCAGTGTTGTCAAAATTGACCAGTGCCACCTCCATCTCCTTCCAACTGGACACGTCCATCATATGGTAATCAGATTAGAAGCATAAATCCCAGGGTCTGATACCAGCAGCTTGCGTCTTTCCCACGCTATAATGATCTGCAAGCAAACAGCCAGAGAGAAAGAGATGAATTATGCATAGGTGTTTCCCTTTCTTGCATGCAAAGAAGAAAATATATCAGAGACCAAAATAATCTTTTTGGTTTTGAATAAAAACTAATTGAACTTAGAAACAATATTTTCACCCTCTCATTCAACCAAGGACTCTGAAGGGTGCTTTCAATGGATTCATTATTGCAGCTCATGGTGCCCAATGTTGCGGCAGTACTGGAGCCTGGACTAGGACCCAGGTGTCCTGGTGCAGCCTCCCTCCTCCTGCAATGTCCCTTTCCAACAAGGAATTCAGAGCAGTTTACAGGAAGGAAGCTTCACAACTACCCTCTCCTCCCCTCAAGGCAACGGTGAGGTGGAAGATTTTGGAAAGGAACCCAGGAATCCTGCTTTCTCAGATATAATATGGAGAGATGTTGGGCCAGGTCCTGGTACCTCGATAGCAAAGATTTTACTCCTAGCCTTCCATTTGAGCAGCTGAAGGCACCCATCTGATACCTCAGGAACTGAAAACTCCCTTGCCCCCAGCAACTTATTTACATCCTCTGACTTTTGCAGACCCAGACCTTGTGACCTCGAGGTGAAAAACTCCCTATCCCATTGCCAGTCTTTGAGTTACTCAAGCCCAGCCCAAGGTATTTTGGTGCCACACTCCCACTGAACATTTAGACACCTCTAGAAAAGTCACCTTCTCTCTGGCCCCGTGTCTACACTACAGGGGCTACACCACACCATAGCCCCCTGGTGAAGGGGTTGCAGAGAGCTCTTCCGCAGGCATAGGACAGCAGTTCCTAAATGACTTTAGTAAGCTAGCAGAAGCACTCTTCTCTCGGCAGAGCCGTGTCTGCACCAAGAGTTCTGTCAACCTACCACTATCAGCTAAGGGATGTGATTTTTTTCACACCCCTGGCCCACACGGTGTAGCTTTTTGTCATGTAGTCCAAACCTGGGTAAAAGATTCAGAAGCACATAACTGAAAAATCACTGGGACCGTGGCCTGATCTACTTTAGAGATGCTTTGGTATATTGGTATTTGCTGGCATCTCTTTTACCAGTTTCCTGAGTGAAATAAATGACAGCAGTACTTTTTTGCTGGTGTTAACTGTATATGCACTGGTAGAGCTATGCTGGGTATGTGGTGGTGGGAGTATGTGATTTTTTTCCACACTCCTAACTGATTGAGCTATGCTAGCAAAACTTTGAATCATAGCCCTGTCCTTAAGTCCCTAAGTCACTTTGAAAACTCTACCCTTGGTGGTATTTATCTATAACATCTGGCACCCTAGTCCTTGCAATTAAAGCTGGTCATATTTTTGGATAGAATATTTTTTTCCATTGGAAAAATGCTGTTTCCTCAATATCAGAACTTTTCACAGGAATGTATTCATTCCCGTGACATTACCTTTTGGGGGGACATTCCAAATTTAAAGATTTTTTTATTTTATTGAAAGGAAAACATCTAATTGATCCCAATTTTTTAAATACATTTGTTTTCTGGGGAATTTTAAAATCCTAGAGTTTCATTCTAATTCAGACTGAAAGCACATGTCATCATTGTGGAATTTCCCATGAAAATCAAATTCCAGCGCTCAGGATGCCTGCCTTACAATCTTTAATTAATATATCTCCACAATGCTTTTGTGACTGCAAGACTCCATTGTCCAGATGGGGAACTGAAGCATGAAAAAACTAAGTAACTTCACCAAGGATCTGCAATAAGTCTGCAGGGGTATGTTTACATTGGTGTCTTAGATCAACTTAAGGAAGGTTAAGTTAACTTACAGACTCCTGTGGCTCAACTAGGCTTTTAAAAAGTCGACTTAAGTGCTTCCTTAAGTCAGCTTAATAACACCACCTCTCAAGGTTGACTTAATGCTTAAGTTGACCTTATTGTTGACTTAAGCCAATGCAGATAGGGAAAGCCCTTAATTCGACCTAATTGGCCTCTGCGGGGCACTTCTCCAGTGCAATGTGGGACAGCTACCCACAGCACACCACTATCTGTCAACCTAGCACCTGCCAGTGTAGATGCAGGCAGTCAACAGGAGTTTCCAATGTGGACTCTTTTAAGTCGACTTAACAAGGTCAACTTAACAGAGCCTCCAGTGTAGACATACCCTAGGAGAGCAGCGGAAACTGAATCCAAGGTACTCAAGTCCCAGGCTAATACTGAAGGCACTAGATCTTGACTCTGCAGCTGTAAAATGGGCATAATAAACCTTCTTTTGTCTGTCTTCTGTATTTTGATTATGAAATTCTTAAAGGCAGGGATTTCTTTTAATATATGTGTTTCTAGCACAATGAGGTCCCAATCTTGGAATACAAATAATCAAAAGAAAGAATTTCTAAAAATTAGTGCCTGGCAAATAGCAAAGCCTCCACTGGAAGGTACAGAGAAGGAATAATCAATGTAGGAGCTTTATTGCCTCAAGAGCCAGTTTCAAAGACAGTCCTGTGATTTCTGGGAAACTCGCCTCTGACTTTAGCGCTCTGTATGGATTTAAACTCCCTGCTGATCGGGCCTGATCTTGTGCAGCACTGAACACACATCACTCTCATTGACTTCAGGGCAGCCTTATGATATGTCTACACTGCAAAGAAAAACCCTCAGCTCCATCAAGGAGCTGACTCCAACTCACAGGGCTCAGACTGCAGCATTGAAAATAGCCATGTGAACTTTCTTGCTCGAATGGGAACCTGGGCTCTGAAAACAGGCAAGGGTTTCTGAGTCCAGGCTCCAGCCCCAGCAGATGTGTCTACACTGCAGGGTAGGTGGGTGGTGCAATGCTCAGCACCTTTTGCGTCCGGGGGGGGGGTGAAATTGCCAAAAGAGACAGTTCTGGGCTACCTTGCCTCAATGGAAATTTCCTCCTAATTCTCCAATAGCTAGTGGTTGTTTTTTCTCTAATGAGACTGTAATGTACGTCAGCACCTAGCAATGGTTATTTTTGGTTTGGTTTGGTTTTCCTAGTTTGGTGCAAATTGTTTCCCTATCTACAGAACTCATAGCTTTCAGGAAGGAAAGGATGCTTAACACATGCATTGATGCCATCTTCCTGCAACAGTCACTCATACCTGGTCTACCCCTAAAACTTGGGTCAGTCTACCTACATTGCTTCAGGGTGTTAAAAATTCATGCCCCTGCCCTGAAAGCTGTAGTTAAGCCGACCTAAGCCACTCCCAGTGCAGTCTCAGAGGGGCAATTTTATGACAGTGATGGAAAAGCCCCTTCTGTCACTGCAGTAAGTGTCTACACCATACAAAGAAGGAGTCTAGTGGCACTTGTAAAAACTAACAAATTTATTTATTGCATGAGCTTTCAGGGGAGAAAATCTCACTTCATCAGACACTTGAAGATGTAGAAGTACAGATGAATGCAAGGAAAATAAATGTGGGAAAGTGTTTCTAATAAAGACATAGGCTCAACCTCCATCACTCTTTTGACCGGTCTCATTCTGAAATCTCGGAAACCTGATACGCCCAGAACTAGAGAGGCAAAGTGTTCTGGTGTCTAGGACAGCGGATTAGCCGTTCTGTTCCTAGTCTGATGGTATCTTGCTGTGTGATCTTGCATAAATCACTTAGGCTAAAATTTCCAATCCCCATTAACTTGAGTCCCAACTCAGTTGAGCAGGTGATTTTCAGAGAAACTTTTCCAGTATCACCCCCACTGGCTTCAATTTGAGACATTTTTGACAGCATTAAGTCATTTCCTTTTGCTGCTTCAGTTTAGCCACCTGTCAAATAATACTGACATAAGGCTTCATCAGTGCCATTTTATAAGGTACCCGAAGCCCTCTGAAATCAATGAAAAGACGTCCATTGATTCCAGAGTTAGGTACATACTTAGGACTGAGGAAAAAAAAATCAAGGAAAAGCAGCGTTTTCACTGAACTAGAAATTTCTAACAGAAATAGCTGTATTTCACACACCCACACAATAAATACATAATGGGGGGAATCTTGAAAAAATTAAAACTGAATGTTTTTCAGTGGCCAAAAGCAGCACAAAAATTGTTTTTTTTTCTCTGTGCACTCCAAAAGCTTTCAAAGAAAATTTTCAATGAAAATGAAAAGAAAAATTGACATGAAAACAAAACAAAAACATGATCACTTTGATCTGTTTGTGATTCCCGGGTCAAAGTCATTGTGCTGCAGCGTGGCTTCTAATTTGGCCCCTTTCCACCCAGCCATACCTTTCTGCAGCTCATGGGGGAAGTTATTTGGTACAGCTGCGAACCGAGGCCAGGAGTATTAGAGTTAAAATATACAATGAAATCTGGAGTCCGCTGCAGGGCTTGATTCAGATTCACGCTTGACATTTATGCTGTTCTGTTGGAAATGTTGTTGGGGGCATTTTGAGATGTTTGCACCCCTGGCTATATGATTCACCCTTTTTAGATAGCCCTTTGCATTCATTTTTTATGGGAAGCAAAAGATAGTAGCACCATTTGTGACTCAGAAGTTCCTAAATTAGGAAGCTTTGTACTGTTTGAAAATGGGAATCTACTGTAAATCAGCTGGTGTAAATTGCTGAGGATCCAGCCACAACATTTTTGACTGGTGACTTAGAAAATGTCAAATAAATCACTGGGAAAAGCAGGAATCGGGCCTGAGTCATTCGGCTCTAAAATTCAGTTCAGATCTCAGTTCCTAGCTGGCCTAGATTGGTTACCATGGTTTATGTGAGCAGCTAGCCATGACGTAACATCTTGATGCTGCTTCATAGTGTATAACCAACGACACTTGGAAACAAAAATTCCCTGCTTACTACTTTGGGTTAGATGAGATCATCAGTTCTCATGAGCCACAGCGTAGCATCGGACTGCGTCAGCTGCTCAGGGAGAGCCCATCTAGATATTAGTGGTTCTGTAGGTGACAGTCTGCCTTGGGAGGAAAAATTGAAATGGTATCCCCTCTGTTACTGTGTTAGAGGTGCTGTCTGGTGGATGATTTACTTATTATTTGCATTGCTGTAGTGCATACAGGCCCCAATCAGGGGTCATGACTCTAGTGTGCTAGGTGCTGTACAAACCAAAAGACAGTCGCTGCTGCAAGAGCGCAGACAGTTGCTGAGCCATCAAATCAGGATCCTATCTGCTTGTTGGTGCCACAGTTCTCCTCCAGGGCAATCAAATCTCCTGGCTCAAGGCTTTCTAACTACCCCCTCCAAGGCTTTCTGCAACATCCTTCTCCCTCCTGCCCCTGAAGGCTTCTCCGGAGCTGCAGCAGCTGCCTCCAAGTTGGAGGCTTTGGAGATGTGAAGAGGAGCAGTAACTGGGAACAAGATGAAAATTAATCTGTACAATGCTGCCGTCTGCGTGTTTGTGTGTGTACAAGGATGGAGATGTGCAGGACAGGAGTGGTGGACGTGGAGCTGCATAACTCGCTGTGGGTGTGGCTACAGCTGATGTCACCTTTTGGCATGGAGGTGGCAATCGCCACCTATCCTCTGAAAAGCGAAGTCTGCCTATAGAAGAAATCAGACACAAACAGGGAGCAGTTGTGGACTGGGTGAAACCACTTAAGAATATGAACAGATCTGTGGAAACTATTTTGTTTTATTCTCCGAGCTCGCTAGAGAAAGGGGAAAAATGAATGACAAGTGACAACATTTAATGACATGTTAAAGAATATTTTTGACTCAGTTTCGACAGTGAGATTTTAGGGGTGTCTTCCTCCTTGCTGCGTCAGCTCCTAAAGACACTGTAGGACTGGGCTTATGAGCCACTTGATGCACAGCTTCCTGTTATGCAAAAAGTTTTTGCTTTCTTGCATGTAACAGAAACAAGCCAGTGACATGGTATAGCATTCGGAGGTGAAAGACCCCGTATGACATAAGAGGGGAATGTTATACAAAAAGCAGGGGAAAGACTGGTTATCAAAGAACTGGCATGGGACTCAGGAAATCTGGGATCGATTCACTGCTCTGCCACAGACTCCTTGTGTGACCTTGAATAAGTCAATGGATCTCAGTGTCATACTTTTCCACCTGTAAAACAAACAAGGAGTCCTGTAGCACTTTGAATGAAGACAGTCTTCAAAGCATCTGACAAAGTGGAATTTTCTCCCACGAAAACTCATGCAAGAAATAAATTTGTTAGTCTTTAAAGTGCCACCAGACTCCTTGTTTTGTGAACATAAATACACTGACTGTGTTGCCTTACCCATTCTGTATATCATTCTCTGTCTTAATGGCCTTTGAAAAAGATATTAATTTGCTGGTGACATTTCAGTGCAGAGCCAGGCTTCCCTGGTGGTAGTAGAAACTTACACCATGGCTATAATTTGCTGGTGAACTACACTGAGTACAATTCAACCACTTTCTCAAACTGGTTCTGGAGGGTAACATAATAATTAACTTCATATGAAAAGTGGAATAATATTGCAGGACCTTTTATGTATAACAGATGGACAAAGCTCTATCAAAAATAGGTGGGGCCAGATTTTATCTTCAGCCAGAGCAGCCCCATTCATGTTAACACACTTCCATTGCAATCATGTTGCACCAGGGTACACGACAGCAGGATTTTGCCTTTCACATCTTTCACCTTTCAAACGCTTTGCTCTATCAGCTGAGCGTCACGCACACCCTCCCCTCTGACAGAAAGGGAAATCAAGGCACAAAGCACTTCAGGAACACATTGTGGATGCACCTTCTAATAAGGATTCAGAGGGGGAAAGACTTCTCTTCCCCATGTGCACCCTTCTGCACCAAGGGGATGGCAAGATGACCCTCCATTCTCTGCCCCATTCTATACCCCTACCCCTCTATTGAGCAGTAAAGTTGGCTGGACAAATGTGATATTATTTCTGCTGCATCCCTGTGAGCAATTGTGGCCCCTACATTGTACGTACAAATATAGGGGCCAGCCTTTAACTTCCAGTATTTGGAGCCTAACTACTTTTGAGGTCCTGGCTCAGTGGGAATCAATCAGGGCTGCCCAGCATATTCAGAGAAGAGAATACCAGGGTCTTTGCTCACAGCCCAGTGCCCAGACCACTAGATCATGTCTGCCTGTGTAGCGCTTATCAATAAAATTAGAATAAAACTGTGTATTTTCAATGCCAAGAAACATAATGAGGAGAAATTGAGCCACTTCAAGCAATACACATTTTAGGCTTCACTGGTGACTTGAACCTGAAAATTATCTCTTGTTTCCTTCTAAACCATCAAACATCTGCTTCCCACAATCTGATTTACTAATATCCTTTATCTTAAATCCTCAGCTGGGGGGAAAAAGATAAAGGTCATTTTAAGAGGTAGGTTCTGTTTTTTCCATCACGTGGTATTGGCAAATTAGTATGTTTATGTCACCATTTTCCCTCTCCCTCTCTGCCTCACAACACAGCATCGGAAACAGTTACGTAAAATTCATTTACGCTTCCAACCAGCTTAGTGCTGAGATTTTTACAGAAATGATTGCTCACACTTATTGCAATTAAAAGCAAAACAGAAAGTCCAAAGTTATCATACCGAAAAACAGATGTGCAAAGCAGATTTTTTTCCCTGCTACTTTAGACCAGTGTTTAAGATGGGGGGGGGTTGTCTGTAACCCCCCCCCCCATGTAGCATAGTCACCTGAGGGCTTACTGTCAGAAGGCAGAGAAATGCCAAAGCTTTGTGCATCTATAAAGCAAAATATTTAATACAGAAAGAGATGGAAGAGGGGGGAATGATTCAGCCATGCCCTTGAAAAGTCTCTTTGGGATAAAGAGAGCAGACCGTGTAATTTATAAGGCTCCTTCCTATTATGTCGACTTTGCAACTGGCTGCTTGGTGGCTAGGGGAAAGATTTGGCCAGAGTACAAATGGAAGATGGATCATTCATCAGACATAGTTCCAAGGCCTGGCACTTCATCAGTCCTAACTCACCCTGATTCCACCTTGACTCCTGAGAGGTGAGAGTGGTGGGGACTTGGGGATTAGTGAACAAGAGAGTGGGCAGATATTTATTGCTCCTGTTGACAATTGTGCCTGAAAACCTTTGATGCATGAAAGCTCAGGCGAGGGCTAAAATGGAAAAGAGGCTGCCTCACAGAGCAACATGGGGACAAATGCAGTGGAAAAACTCCAGCAGGTAAGAAGACTCTCCTGTTCCCGGGTCTGTCTCAGCATCGCCTGTTGGCCTCATCCCATTCATTTAGTATTGCTGCACCTTTTCTTTCCTGTTACACGACAAATACGTTTCTACTTGAGTCCCATTGCGTATAACATCCTGTGGATTGCTCTGTCATCTTCGCGGTGCACCAGAGAGGCAGAGAAAGAAAACCCTTTTTAGAACGAAACAGGACAGGAGCCATACGGCTGTGGCCTGCTCTGGGATGCCCCCGATAAGCCCCAATAATCCCACCCCATATTCTACAACCTACAGTGGAAAATTCTTGCCTATGACATTGCAAGCTGTGGGTTGGCATGCGGGAGGGAAGGCGGACACAGTGACTTTAGAAGAGAGATTTACGTGACAGAATATGTTTTAAAAAAAAAATCAATATTAATGGGGGAAAACAAGGGTGCACTTATCTCAAACCACGTTACAGCCGAGGTGCCTACCTCTCGTCTGCAACCACAGCTACAGCGGGGTCCTTTAAACACGTCTCGATTACATTCCCTGTGAGTCAGGAATCGTCCCAGCGAATCAGACGAACGGTACATCTTAGTCCAGTTTTCTGTCTCTGCCAGTATCCACGACCAGATGCTTCAAGGGGAAGGTGCCAAGAAGCCCTGAAGTGGGTGATTCTGAAATAACCAGCTCATAGGGGGATGTTGTCTCCTGAATGCCTGTCAGCGAGCTGCACTTTGGCTGCTGCCCCAAAGCAGAAGGGTTTATATCCTTTATTAATAAATAAATAAATGAATGACCCTGTCAAATGTGACCGGGGATGCTCTCATTATCCATATAAATATCCAGCCTTTTTTTTTTAATCCAGCTAAGCTCTTGGCTTTGATGCTCTCTTGTGGCAGAGAGTTCCACAGGCTAATTATGGATTGTGTTAAAATCCTTTTTGATTGCCTTTCAAATGAATGAAATGTCCCCTCAGTCTTGCGCTATGAAACCAGGGAGAATTCGTTTGTACTGTTGTAACATTTCCTCTTAATCCCCTCCTCAGTGCTCTGAACAGTTCCAAGTTTCCCAATTTCTCCTCATACGGACATTTGTCCAGACCTGTAATGTATTCTGTAGCCCTTATATGTCTGTTTTCACCTTCTGGAGCCAGGGGGATCATAACAGATCATAGGATCCAGCTCATGATGTACCATTCATAGCAACAGAATTATAATTTTCTCACTAATACTGTTTCTTCATACATCTTAAACTGGCCATTGCTTTCTAGATTGCTGCAGCACCTGAAGCAGAGGCATTCATGAAACTGTATCTAATGATGCCCAGTCAGTTTAGAAAACAACAATGTACACGAGCTATTTCTGTATTTCTTCCGGTAGGCCTTATCTCAAATTTGTCAACAATGCATTTTCTTTGCGAACACGCAACCCACATAGATTTGTCAGGGCCTTCCAACATTCCCCAACAGCCTTCTCTAACCTTTACTATCTATGTCATCTGCTGCTCTGAGGACTCACTGTGTGGCCTTGAACAAGACACTTGCCTTTCTGTGCCTCAGTTTCCCCACCTATAAAAAGGGGGTGATGCTGTTTACCCACCTTTGTGAAGCATTTTGAGAGCTATAGATGAAAAGATCTAATCCATGCTGTGCATTGTTATTACACAAAACCCAAATTCTAGTTTGTCAGGGTCCTACCTGTGTCTGCCATAATCCAGCTCTTTATTACCCTGAGAAGGTTTTGAGATTTGTATTTGGTTTAGCCTGGCTTTAAGTTCTTTGGGGGCAAAGAACTTCTTGGTATGTGATTGGGACTCCAGGTTCTACCACAATGTATAATAAAGATTAATTAATTAATCTCCATTGCTAGGATATGGGTTCCATGATGTCAAAATCACACTCTTACCACAAGACTTTAGCCCCAAATAACAGAAAGTGTGTGCAATCAGCTGATCAAATGGGATTTCAGCTGAACACTGTCACTGGAAAATCCACTCCTTCTGACTTTGGATGCACCCAAACACCCCAAGAAATGAAAGGCAGTCCAGTTGCCTGGGATCCTTTTGGTCCCCATCGCCATCATTCGTTTGAAATCAGAGGTGTTAACGATTGTAATTTTTAGTGCACATGAAAACATTTGAAGGGAGATACGCCACATCCCCAACAATGAGGCACAGATTTTTGTGAATGGGAGTAACAGGAGTTAGACATGAACCATTCAGCATTGATTTGCATGCTTACTAGCTTTGCTCTGGAACAGAGGTCTGCAATCTGCAGCTCTGGAGCCTCCTGCAACTCTTTGGCTGCCCCTTTGTGGCTTTCGACTCCACTCCCCCCAGCCCATGCTGGCCTGCACTTGGCTTATCCCCCTCCCTGCCACTGTGGCACCCTGTGGGTGGCCCGCTCCCAGCTCCACCACCCACCCCAACAGGGGACCCTGCGGCAGGCACCCAGGCCAAGTTCCCTCCACCCGAAGGCTACACACACTGCAGCGCTCAAAACACTTGGCTATCGACAGATTTTCTTAGATCGGTTCATCTTATCTTTTGGGTTGCTGAGCATTGCCCTGGAGCATTTGACCAGCCCAGTGCCCCACACCAAGCACAGAAATGTATCTGCAGTGGCACCCTTTCTTCCACCCGTTATGTTTCTTTGGGGGCTTTGAGCCAAAGCTATGTTCAGGAGAAAGAGGTGAGGAAAAGTGTTACATGTTATCTCCTCCAAATTCCCTGCTCTGGGTTAGGGGATCAGCATATTGCCCATGCATGGTTACCCACTTTGTGCATACAATTGCATATTTTCCACTGTTGCCAACTGGCCGCAGGCAGCTGTGTATTTTGTATGCTTATTTCCCCACTTGCTGCCCCCACATGCACATTTTGCTGGCCCCTCTTTCTGAAAATTTGCTATTTCCTTTCATGATAATTTTTCTGCTCAGGCAGAAAAGAAGCCAGATGGAAGGGTACGACTCCCAAAGCAATCTACCAGCGTGCACACCATATCCATCCTTATCAAAGCTGTGACAGAGCAATCACACGATAACGAACCCTGTCCATTTCAGCAGTGTAAAGAACACAATCTTGTATATTGTTCTCTTACTACTGTTCCCTGTCAACAACTTCTCTGCTGTGCAGTGGTCCCGTGGGCAGCACGCTTTAAGTAATTAGTTGAATTCACTACTTGAAAACAGGGCACTGGCCCCAAGTGTTGGCTTCTTTAATCTCCATCCATCACCATGAACTGGTGACTGAGGAGTCAGGATTTTGCTGCAGATGCAAGAGAGTCCTGTTCAAAGCCTGATTGTGCAAGGGGAAATTATGGGAGCTTTAATGTCTGGGTGGGTTTCTAAAGCTTGTGTTAAGCAAGATGTCAGACTAGATGATCCACACGGTCCCTTTTGACCCCTGAATTCTTGAGTTGTTTGGGAGCTTATTCTATTATGGGACAAAAGGAAACCAAGGGAGTTTTGTAGCGGTCTGGTGGACGGGTGGCTTGTTCTAAATAGCCCACATTAATAACGATACCAAAACGTTCAAGGTGTGCCAGGAACATCTTGGGCCAGGCTCTCTGCTGGTGCAAACTGGTGCAGCAGCATCAACTTCAACAGAATGTTGGCACTGATTACTAATGAAGAATTTGTTCCTAAATTCATCACCTGCTTGCATGTGAGCACAGCAGATTCACAGGCGGTTAATGGTCTCCACCCAGTGGGGAAGTTGACTCAGGTTAAAGGCAATATGGCTTCCTAGGCATAGTGCGTGAAGTTGACATCAGATCTGCTTTATTCTTTAAAGGAGCCTGAGGATAGATACATAGTGACCATCACCAGACAGGATTTCCCCACAGAGCAACCAAGAAGTCTATGGCAGAGCCAGGGGATGAACTGAGACTTTCTGATTACCTCCCAAAGCCTAGTTCTTTAATTACAAGACCACCCTTCTACTGTCCCAACCAGCTCAACACCACCCATATCACCTTATAGCCAGACCAGCTGCAGTTATGGAAATGTCAGGTGAAATGAGCCAAAACCCAATACTCATCCAAACCTCCCAGATCTTTTGAACCAGTGCATATGGCAAGTAGGGAATGATCCTGCACTGAGAAAAAGATCAGCCAGATGGTCTAATAATGTAACATCGATGGTGTGCGTTCAATTGAGCGTCATTAAAGACGCGCTCAGTGGAACCCAGAATTAGCCGGAGGTCAATTTGCTAAGACCTGCTGGCAAGTAGCATAGCACTGATTCAATGGTAAGTCATTTCCCGTTGATTCAGCACTGGGGGGACATGGCAGTGAGTAGGAGTTATGGAGATACGCAAGTTATTTTAAGTATCTCTCTTCAACTGCCACCAAAATCCCCTCCCTCCACAGTGGAGACCAGCCCTAAATCTTTTCAACCAATAAACTCTAGTTTGGACTAGCTTTTAAATGTGCAACTAGCTTGTGTCCCTGTAATGACATACAGAACAATGGATGAGACATGAATGGTGTGGCATGGGCATATACAAATGGTACAGAATGGCTGGTAAAGCAGTGTCCCGTTTACCATATCTCAGTGTAAGGACAACTGGACAATCAAGACATTGAAAGGCAATGCATTTGAAAACTTATCAATCTTTTTAACCTGGTGCTTAATTACCTGAGGATCTCACTGCCATAAGAGATCAATGTATCTTAGAGCTTAACAGAATTCAAATAAGGATGAGACACTCATAAGGAACATCATCCACAATTTATTTAGGGTGTTTCAAAAACAGAAGAGTAAAAAAAAACCAAAAAAACTTTCCTGTTTTGGGGCATGAGACAACAACCGACTGATAGGAAATAACTGGTTATTCCATAATTGACTACTAGGGGGTCTTGCTCCTTCCCCAGGAGTAGCTAGTCCTGGCCACTGTTGAAGGTGATACCAGGCTAGGTGGAGATTCCCACGCAAGTCTGGATTTGGATCACAGACCACATTTGATCATGGTGAGTTGGTCCCCTCTCAGGTATATTAGCAGGAGGGGGGTGCATAGCCCAGCCTTTATTCATACAGACACTGCCCCCAGTTTCAGTGCTGTCAGGGGAACAAGCAATGACCATCTGTCCGAGCCAGCAGCCATCTGCACTGGATTCCCCAGAGAAGCTGCATGACATCAGAAGTAGGCTGGCCCACCAGACAGGGCACTAGTATGGGCTTGTACTTCCCAGCCCTACAGCAGACTCTTGAGAAAGTCACCTCATTCATCTGTCCTTCAGTTTTGTCATCCATAAATGGGGACACGACATTGCCAAGTCCCCTGGTGTAAAGAGCTGTGCAAACTATGGAGTCAACACACTTGCCACCAGTTATTGTGGTGCTGGCTGCTCCTCACAGGAAAGCGAGATAATGAGACTAAATCCTGTCCACTTGCTCAGGGAAAAGGGGAGAAATGCTGCATCTTTTATTCTGGCACAAAGAAGGAAAACCATGAGATGAATGCTGAGCAGGGGGCTTTGTAAGACATATTGAAGTTCTGTGTAGAGTGCCCAGCTTGGTTGAAAAGTCCTACATTATTAGACTATCTAATCTAACTTTCTACCAATGCATTCTAGTCCTCACTTTGCCGCTTCTCGGTGCCTTGCCTTCCCATGTGAGATCTGCACATAAATACTGTGAAGGAGCGCTGCATTATTTAGCAACTAATAGGAATTGTGTTAAAATCCCTGTGCTGAAAGATAAATCCTGACCTGAACTCTTGGGGTCTTAAAATCTGATGATGCCCCTGCTCTCCCCTCTTCCCCCCTCTGCAACAGCATGACAAGCTATATATAGAACTGGGTTGACCTGAAATGTCTGTCGGGGAAGAACGGACGTCTTGCTGCGTTAGCAACTCCAGCCAGCCCTGTTTAATCCTTCTCAGTTTGCATACTTTATTCAGATTTTTTTTTAATAAATAAAAATCAGCTTAATGGGGAACCTGGTGCATATAACACATGCTCTGAAACAGATGAAATCTTCCTGATACCCAAACATACTCTCTGAATTAATCAACTGTGGATTAACCGGGCCAGGCTGTAATTTAATAACGAGAGAGATCAGGGATCAAAGTTAAAAGGGGGCTGGAGTCAGGCAAAATTGCCCAAACATGAAGAGCTGTCAAAACATAGCTCAAGCTATCAAAGGCAAAAGTAAAAGACGTGGTATGAAATCAGCTCCAAAGGAAAGCAAGCCTGTTTCCATGAGAGCACAAGAGTGCCCACAGCTAAATAAGGATCTGGGCTGGAGACCTCTTCCATTGACTTCAAAGGGTTTTGCATTAAGCCATTAGGATCCAATTCAGGAAGATTCCTAAACACATGCTTAACTTTGTGTGCTTGAGTGCCTTTCCAATAAGGGTGTTTTCCTGACTGAGGCCCACAGAGCTGTGATGGCCAGTTTCTTTTCCCCCAGGTTAATGAATGTGGATTATTAATTATTATTATTTCCATAATATTTAAAATATTTTAGAAACTACAATGTAGATAGACTATAGCTTATAGAGTGCTTTGATCACTGTGCATGACAAAAACCAATTAAGATATAAGATGTTAACAATACAGGACCTGCTCCAAAGCCAAAAAAGTCAATGGAGTCTTTCCTGATCCCACTGAAGTTCTGTGATCATCTAAATATTACAGCTGGCCACAGGTTAGAACACCGGAGTCAAATCCCTCTTCGTACTTTGCAGAACGAGCTCTAGATCCACGTCTCGGCTTTGGGTCTCTGGCTTGTCTCTCTTGGGTACCTGTATCTATGACTTTCTCCCCCCACCCCCCACCAACTGAAATGCAGCCACCTCTTGGGTGAAATGTGCTAGCTGCTCACTATCACCAGTTTAGGACAGAAAATAAAGAAGACCATGAGGCTCAGCTTCTACCACTCTAGGAAGCTGCTTAGAAATCTGCTCCCCTAGGGAGCTTCCTAGTCCACTTGTAGTTAGAGCAGCTTCTGCCTGATCAAAATAGGTGACATGAGGCTGACCACTCAGCATAGCCCAGCTCAAACTGGGTTCTACGCTGTGATCATTTCCCGCGATCACCCCCTGGCTACAGTGTAGACAAAACCAGAGACAGAAGCTGCCGTGGTTCAGAGACAGATGTGGCCATCGCCTCCATATTAGGCCATCATCTGCAGCCATGCAAAGGAAGCGTGAAAGATGGCATGGTCGGAATGGTACCATTTTATGCCCCTTTTGCACTGGTGTAAATGATGATGCACGGCATTTCATGCTCCTTTTGCACTGGTGTAAATGATGATGCACGGCATTTTATGCCCCTTTTGCACTGGTGTAAATGATGACGCATAGTGGAAGGCAATGGTGAATCAGGCCCTTGCTTAGCATTCCATCTTTCTGCAACGACTGTTTCATGGGATCTTCTTGCCTCAAACATTTTTCTCCCTTGGCTTTCTGCTGTCAGCCCTTTCTGTTGAATCGTTGCATCACACAGAGAGCGGAGGGGGGTGTACACCCCCTTGAAACAACACGTAATTGATGCTGCTAATATCTGTGAGACCAGCAGGATTGCCTGCACTTGTTCTTTCTGCCCCGTAGATGTTCTTTTATTACCATCTCTGACAATCTGGATGATTCACGTAGTGTCTATCAGTGGAGGTTTTTCAAGAAGTGGTTAGATAAACACTTGAAAGAGATGATCTAGGTTTGTGACTCGTGTCTCAGGGAGAGCAGATGGCACCTTGAGGTCCCTTTCAAGCCTACATTTCCATAATTCTATAGCAAATGTTTTTCTTGGTGCCTTTCAGAGCAGACCTACTCTGATGCTTTTTCAAAGGGCCTCACACAGTGCATGAGTGACCATACATAAATCATGTTCCATGTAATAACTTGGCAGTTCTCATAGAACTGGTTTCATAAGTTTGTTGCAGATTGAACTGGTAATTGTTACTAGGCCTGCCTCTTTATGAATTCATGTTTATTCCTCTAAGTGGGTTTCCCTGCAAATGGTGCTGGAGTGACACCTTTGAAACATAGTCTTGTGTTATCACAGAACAGGTAAACCCCGCAGGAGGCTGTGGACACTTTCTCTGCTCCTTTTCCTTAGCTTATTATGGCAGGTCTGGTAGAGAAGGCATCAGAGTGGGGCACAAGAGATCTTGGTTCACATTTTGGTTGTGCCATTACCTTTTTGCAGGCCCTTTGGCAAGTCATTTTGGTTGGGATTTTCAAAAGTGATCAGTGTTGGTTTAATTCTGTCCCTTTTGAAACCAATGGGAGCTTTACCTTGTGAAAATGCTATCTTTAATTCTCTGGGTCTCAGCATCCCAGTCTGAATGGGGGCAATATTCCTTCCTTCCTCTGTCACATCTGCTCAATGTATAATATCCTTGGGGCAGGGGCCTTAATGGTCCAATACTGACTCTTGCAGAGAACAACTTGCAAGGGACCATTCACGATGGAAGTGCACTCTCCCATGCCACCACGGCTACCTTGTAGTCATGTGAATCTGCCACTGGGTCAGAAACTGTCTTTGCTGGGCTGGTATTTGACCTGGCTCCTATTCCAGCTGCACCAGGACACCTCCTCATCTTTGTTACATGTCTCCTTCAGAGGCCGGATTCTTCACTTCTTATTCACCAAAACCTCATATTGATTTCTGTGGAAGTTTGTCCTGAGACTAAGGTTCAGGTCTGGGCCTCTAATCTCTGTGACCTGCTTTGCAGGCTGCTTTTTCAGTGGACAAGCGAGTGCTGCCTACTGTACTTTTCTTTTTTATTTTTTCTTAGCACTGTCATGAAGCAATAGGCTCTCAGACTGCTTCCAGCTCACTCTGCCCCAAATACACTAACGCTCACAAGCAAAGGACATACAGAAGCATTTTCCTTGAAGGGAAACCATGTTGCTGGGTGATTTGCTCATCTCCGAGTGTGCTGAAGTGTTCACTACTGAGGGCCATCCACCACCCCCCATTCCTGTTGCTGCCAATGAGAATTGCTCCAGGCCAGTTTGTGGCCCTGCAATTTGTTCCAGTGAGTGGATCTGTCTTGTTTGTTTCCATGCAGTGTCCTTGTGCTTGGACAGGGGGTGGGAACACAGAACAATTTCAGATCATCACCATCGATGGTTACATACAGGGCTAGGTTTTCAAATGTTCTGCACTCACACTTGCAAGCTGAGTTTCCCCAATATTCTGGGGCCTCAGATCCTGGCACCAGCTGCTTGTCAGTGTTACAATGGGACCTTCTGGGTAATGGGCACAACGGAAAATCTAGCTCTTATTGAGGTACCTAACTCAAGCTGATCTCTTCAAAAAATCCACCTCATATTACAGCGGCTTTTCCTTTTATCCCACAGACTGGTGTGTTTATCTCCAAGTCCTGAGCAAGCAAAGAGGCCAATTAACCCTGTGACAGGCTGCCCCTGGAGAATAGGCAAGGCTGATGGAGTCTATGAAGCACAGCTGGGCAGGGGTGAGGCTCAGATGGTGCAAAACCAGAAGGTGGAAAAGAGAAATTGGGGCAGCATAAAGAACTATGCAGAAGTTTTCTAAAGAAGAGCAGAGTTAGTAAGAGACAAGGAAGCTGTCTTGGGGAAGAGAAAACCTTGGGATCCTGCCTTGGATCATAGACTCTGGTAAGAATCTGAGAAAGGTGACACAGCCACAGGGAGCAGATGAAGCTCCAGTGGTAACTCAGGGGGCCCCACAGCTGGAGAAGAAAGCTAGGCAGGTGCCAAGAAAAACAGCAACAGGGGTCTGAGGTTGGGCAAACTGCTGAGACATAAGCTCCCTGGGATTTAACGTAGAAAACAGATCAGGAGCAGGTGTCTCTGCCGGCCACTGGAATAATGGTGTAGTCTGGGCAGTGAGTTGGAAGACTACCTGAGACGTTTTGCCCACAAAGACTTGAAGGGGACCCACTTGGCTGGAGGGCCAACTTACAAAAAGGGAGCGCCCTTATTTATGAAGAGGAAATGAGCTGACTCCAGAGAGAGCAGACCACTGAATGAGGAAACCAAAGGAAGAGGTGTCAAACTGGCTGACAGCCAATCTTTGTAGGAGGGCTCAAGGATGTGTTACAGCGGTGAGCAATAAACCCCATAACCGCCTGATGAACAAAATTCTGCCTCTCACGTGCATTGTCCATGGGTATCCCCCAAGGGCTGTTTGCCTGCATCCCGACTCTGAATTTTGCTCCTAGGCACTGATTTCCAGTCGACTCTTTGTGATCTTTGAAAAAGGATACACTGTCTCGTTACCTTATACAATTCAAGGTGATGGCATTAAGATCTTGTCTGCAAGGTTTTGTAACAGCCAGACCTGGGTGACTTTATTCCTGTTACATTCAAAACTCTTGGAGTTAAAGGAAGAGTGGTGTTTTTTCCCCAGCATGCATACCACACATTTGTCTTCCTTAAGGTAATGAAATGACAGCTGTGAAGTCTCTTCTTGTCAGCATTTCTAGAGATTTTCCATGTGCAATGAAAAACAGTTCACACTGACAGAAACTCAAATGCTTCCAACTCAAGTGCTGTTAACAAGGGGGCAGTTTTAAGTAATTCTTTCCAGGTTTCTTAAGATGTTATTCTTGACAGCTAATAGTCTGTTAGGAAGTTTTCTGGTTTGTGTGAAACTTTGTCATTGAAGCTAGGCTTTTTCACCAGTTTGTATATCAAAGGCAGCGAGCAGGGGTGATTAAAACATTGTGATGGCAAATTTTTGTTCAATGAAAAATATTTTTTTTTCAAACAGAAGTTTCCACACACACAACATTCAGCTTTCAGCAGCATGTGGGGAGGAGGGTTTGTCAAAAAATTGAAAATCAAGACATCAAAAATCTTTCACTTTTGGTTACCAAACCCAGAAAAATTTCCCTTTACAGTTGCCAAAACTGGAAAATGTTTGGCTTTTGGGCGTTCAGTTTATTGTGGAAAGCATGAACACTTTTGATTGGGGGCGGGGGGAGGATAAATGGAAAAAACAAAATCTTCATTTCCATTGAAATTTTTCAAGGGATGGAAAAAATAATTTCCCAGCCACTTGCTGTGATGTCTTCCTCCACATCATTCAAAGCAAACATTTTAAAAAGGAGTGTGTTCCCTAGCTGATCTTTTCTAGAGGTCATGAGGATAATTTTGCTTTCACTCTGATGGACTGGTACTAATTTAGGAGCGGATGGTGATTCAGTATCTGTGTCCCCACTCAGTCAATTTTCTGCTAGGATCTAGGAGTGGCAGAGTAGATGCTTAGTGAAGTGGGCAGTTTGGACTTTAGGAACTGAGACAACACACGTCTCACATTGACACCACAGAGCCTTCAGACGGTAACTACTCCGAGCCATTGCTTGCTTGGGCTGAAAAACCTAGCAGTGAACATCTCTGGCCCCATGCTAATCCCCCAAACCAGCCATACCCCTGAATCTTGATGAATCTGAATGAGTTTTTCATTATTACTCGGATTCCCAAGGGCGCTCTAGCCTCTAGCTGCCATTCACACACTGCCATGAAATGTCTTGAGTATGTGATGTTCTAGCTACTTTTCGGACTGACACCTCTTAGATTCAGCCTGGGTGGAGATATAGAGGTGAATACCATCCTGATCATTTCATTATATATTCCAGTGGGAGGCTTTTTAATACAACCCCAGGGCGAAGGCCAGGGAAGGGCACATGGTCTGCCCCCTTGTCGATTCTTCTCCACAAAAGGCAAAATTAATTCCTGGAATAACCCCACTCCCTTCTCTGGCTCCGCAGTTCCACTAATATCCTAAATTCTCTTCTACTACAGTAGTGTAAATGCAAAATAACTCCAATGACCTCCACTGAGAGACCCCACTGAGGCCTACAATCCTATTGTTTTCCATCTCAGTATCTTCACTTTTAATAAATGCCATTTAGAAGTGGGGCCTCTCCTGTCCCACATTTTGAGAGATCACATTTTAGTGCAAGACTTTGATTGTTTCCTGTGGTATATTCACAAATACCCCCAAACCCTTGGGGCTACATTCTGAAAAGATACACAGAATGAAAATACATTTCACTTATTTCACTCCACCTTGAGTAGGAGTCAACAAAACGTACTGTAAAACCCAACAATCCAAAGATTGTGAAGTATTAGAAACCATCAACAAACAATTGCAAGATCATTTATATCATGGGAAAAGAAAGGAGTCCTGTTTAAAAGACATACCATATCCATCTATCGCCATCTCACCAATCTATTTATATTCTTTTATTGGTATCCATCACAACAGCAGTCCAAAATGCTAAGTGAAATTTACCATAAAGTAGTGGCTCAAGGTACCATTTTTATTTAGTCCGATGGAAAACTTTATAACTGTTTTTTAAAACTTTGTATGCTGCTGGAAAAAAATCCAAAATACTTTAATACAGCTCTTCTTTGTACGTGTGTGTTAGGATCACCTATGTTTCTACCCTTTTGTCAACACAACTGACACACACTTGAAACCATCAAATACAATTAAAACCAATCAACCACTCACCTCAAGTCGTCTTTAATCAGCCTAAGTTAATATATTTTTTTTTCTCATGCAGTAAGAACCTGTGGTATGTCCTGTCTCAGATTGTCCTGGACGCAGCAGGTGTCTGCTTGTCTCTGACACAAAGGTAAGGATTAGCATGCGTTTACCTCCCATAAGACTCGGATTCAGAAATCCGACACCCCAGCAGAAACTCTATCTCATTTTGTTGCTTTGGCTTTAAAAGGAAACACAAGCAGAGCTGCTGAAACAGAATTGGTGTTTTTGTGTGCCTGAGTTACAAACCCTGAAAACAAATTACAGTCTTGTAAGGAAATGAATATTTTGAAATATCATGGGGCCCTGATCTGAATTTCGCCACATGCTTTGGGCAGACCCTTGTAGTGTAAACTGCCATAGGTCCATGCACCACTATGCTAATTTACCCCAGCTGAGGCTCTGGCATGTATGCATTGTGCTATCCATCCGTAGACCTCAAAGCTCTTCAGAGAAGTGGGGAAGTGTCATCTCCATTTTAAGGCCGGGTGAAGTGAGGTATGGGAAAATCAACCAATTCGCCCTGTTAGGGATAGAGACCCTCATTTCCACAGGCCACTGCCCCCTGCCTTTGAGATCAGGATCTGGGGTTGTAATACAGCCCTATCTCTTTATAAACAGGTTTGCATTGGATAAAATGCTGAAAGAACAATGGGCTAAGATTTTTCAAAGGTGATTTTCAGTAGCACAGTTTTTTGGAATGTCTGAATTGAAGCAACTCGGAGAGGCCTTTTCATAAAGTGCCAAATGACATGTCCTCTGGAAAACAGGCCTTTTTCAGGCATCACAGCCCAAACCTGCTGGTACTTCTGAAACTCTTGGTCAGCTCTCTGGTATTCAGTAATACTAATGCTTTATTTTATTCTATTTGCTTGCACCAAAAATGAGTGAAGCAATTTGTCTTTGGAGGATGCCATTGAATTGTTGGCAAGTCTTATTTTTTTTCCACTTATGATTTTGTCTCGTAGCCATTTTACATGTATGAAAGGGGGTGAACATGTACCAAACAGGGAGAGGATCTGACTAGGATAGTTCAAAGTGGCTGTGACAAGATTAGGAAATGAGAAGAGTTGTAGACCAAACAGCAGTGAAAGCTTAAAGGGTAAGATGTGGAATAGTCTCCCCAAGGGAAGGGATTGAAACTTCATTCTCCAAGCCATTTAGAGTTGGATTGGACAAAGTACTGGTAAAAAAAAAAAAAAAACCAAGCCAAGACTGATCTATCTCCCTTTAAAATGAATTTGTGTTTTCACATTGATTTCAAGGGAATTAGATCTGCATGACTCTCCTGGTCCCAGCCCATCCACTTCAGCCAATGCATCTTATATTTTGCAAAACTCATGAGAATATTGTGCTGAGCTTTGTGAGCCACATGCTTCTGTCAGAGACAGCAGAGTTGGAAATGTGCCACTTGAGTTTGTGGGCTATTTAAAGATGGTGTGAAAATGATGGGCAGGAGAAAGTTGCATGTTGGGAACTTGACCTCTAGCTCCCAGAAATCCATGGATAAATTATTACTGTTCCACAAAACACTGCAAAAATGTTCCAAAACTGTTCCATTGCACTGGATGATAGCACGTGGCACACTGAGATACCTAGCTATGGTGGACCACACCTTCCACTGATGCAAGCACTCCTGAGCAGTATCCATGCACGTGAGCGCTATGCCAACATAATTTGGGTCAGCCAAAAAATGCAGTAAAGACATGGCTCTAATGCTTTGAAGTTAGATGTTCTCCAGCAGCCTGGACATTTCTCTCTAACCCAAGCGGTAACACCAGTAGCAGACTTTCCTCCGGTTGTGCTGATCCCAGCCATCTGCTCTTCCTGCTTTTCCTCTGGACTTCCTGGCTTGACTCACTAGCCAGTTTCAAGAGGCCTATAAAGACCACTGGGAGTAACAAATGAATGGGGCAGGAATCATTAATACCCATTGCCCTATCTTGGGTACAGAGGGATTTCCAGCAGATGATGAGGTACCGTGGTGATAGGTTGCACAGGTAATTAATAGATTTCCTGGTGGTAATAAAAGGAACTCGCACAACTGTGTGTGTGACAGATCAAGAATCATGTAACCACATCAATCTTTGCAGTGCTAGAAAGAGTGCGGCTTTACAAAAAGGTGTAAAGTTGTCGCAGAGACAGAAGAGGTGGCACAAAAGCCCATTCATTAATAGCTAATGGGTAAATAAATAAAAGATGGCAACGCTCTGGGAATCAGAGTTCTCCCTCTCTGCATCTCCTTCACTCTCATACTTCCTCTTTGCTGGTTTCTCTCTCTTTCTCTCCTCTTTCACCATCTTCCATATACACACCTTCCTGTCCATAATTGTAAAATTTAAGGCTTAGTGTATAGTGGAAGGAGACCTTTGAAACAGGACTAGATCAAAGCATATTAACTAACTGTTCTTGTGAGCGCTAGCAAGGTCCATGTGGATAGTCTGCGGCAAGCTAGTGCAAGGTAGAGTGACACTCCAACCTGCTGGGAAGTAATTGTACTGTGTGGATAAATACATTAAGGACGGTGCGGTACTCTGATAATACAGTGATAGAGGCCAGATAAATCCAGTCTTAAATCTCTGGGCTTCATATATGAGTATCTGGGTGAAAATATGATAGACAAGAGGTCAGACTGGATAATCTAATGGTTTCTTTTTACCTTAAATTCTGTGAAACCGCTAGACGGATGATGGTTCCAAATGTTAGCCCCCCTAGGCAAGAAGTACGAGCCTTTATAGTCTTAGAGAGAGCCTCTCTGACAATCAAAGGGCAGCAAGGGTGGATGCTGAAAAGGGGCTCTGGCTCTCAGGAGGGAAATCAGAAGGGCAGAAAGGATGCAGTTACGCTGGGAGAAGCCGGGGAGTTTCATCGGGTGGCATGACGAAGAGAGGGATGGAAATTAGCAGATCAGGTGCACAGCTGAGCACTGCTGAAACTAACCTGCCTGTAACCAGGTAACCCAACCCATCTGGCATCCTCTGAAAGGGCAGCTTGTGCCTGGCCATTTGGTGGACTCCCAGCCTAACCCAAACCTGCATATTTTGTGTGCCCCAAACATCTCCCGTCAGCACCAGGGAGGAGGAAGATGGGCATGGAAACCTGAAGACAGGAGGCTGAAAGAGGAGCCCCAGGTGGGAACAAAGGTAAACTTTCTCCCTCCGCTTCACTGGATGTGACCCCGTCCTGCCTGCCATCTGGCACACACCTGGCACGTGCGGCCTGATGCAGGGTCTGAATCAGTGGGGCAGCTGGTAGCCTAGTGCCACCTGCTCATTGGCTGAACAGCTGGTGCCCCTTGTATGGCCTACTCGGTCCCTGGCACAGAGGGCTTGCGTCGTCCTCTGGGGGAAGGGGAGGGAAAGAGCAGATGGCCTGTGGTGGGTTTTTAGTGAGCGATCTTTGCATCTCCTGGCACCAGTTCTACTGTCAACCCTGCACAGCGCTGTCAGACTCAAAGCTTCGAAGCCTGATTTCCCTCGCTCTGGGTCAAGCTGAAATAATTCCTGCAAAACCAGTGGAGGTTTACACCGGCAAAACTGAGATCTAGAGCTGGCCCTTGGCCCTGACTCTGCACCCCAGCCGCAGTGGCCTGTCTCTGCAGGTGTACAGATGTTGCAGAGCAGCTTCAGCAGTCTCTTGGATGTATCCTAATACGAGGGGACTCCCTGGTGGAGTCAGGCTGGCAGAGCAGCTCAATGCCATCTTTGCAGCCCCTGGCATCAGACCGAGTGGGGACAGGAGGGATCGCAATGGGCTGTGGATTCGTTCTGGTTATTCTGGCCTATGCTCCACGGCTCCACAGGGAACTGTAGCAGCATGGTGTAAATTAGAGCACCCCTCAGGCTGCTCTAGTTTATGCCAGGGTGCCACTGGTCCCCAGCTGTCTGCTTCAGAATCTGGGGAGGCCCAACGACCCTTCTCCCTTCTTTAACTTTTATGATGCTCCGAAGGTGTCATGTTAACAGCCCTAGAAACTGAAATCTGCTAGTGACCTCACAGTTCGAGGACAGCTAATGCAAGCTGATCCCTGGGCCGGAAAGGACAGCATGGGTCACCCAGCTCAGCCCCCTGGATTGCTGTGAGGATAGATTTCCAGAGTTCAATTAGTTAATTGCTTCACCTTTCCAACCACATCTGCTGACCAACCCCCAATTCCTCCGGCCTCCCTTTAACAACTTGTTCCATTGTGTAATTGTTCTTGAAGAACCTTTTTTTTCCTGCTGTTCAGCCTAGTTCTTTCCCTGGCTCAGCTTCAGAGCATCCTTTCCTGCCTTGTTTCCCAGCTCTCTCCTCCTTCGTATATCCCACAGCATCCTTACACCATTGCCATGGCTCCCCTCAGCCATCTTTGCCCAAGGCTGAACTCATGCATTTCCAAAGTCTCCCAGGTAATCTTTAATTGCCATGTCCCGGTGGGTGACTTGCATGACCCCAGTTAAGGCTAACTCGTGTTCCCATTGCAATCACAATGAGTTTGGGCATTGACTTCAAAGGAAACAGACACTAACGACATGCTCCAGAGCCCCTTCAGGCCCGTGGAAACACTTCCATTGGCTTCAATGAGCTTGGAACAGTCCTTTTGGGCCTGATGCTCTGCAGCTCAAGGGGGGGATGGACCTCTTTACTGTCACCAATGCTGTGGCCAGCTCTCTTTCTGTCGTGCTGTTTGCTCATCTTAAGCATAGAGCTGGAGGGGAAATGGCTTTGGTTCTTTTTTTTTTTTTGGTTCAGATTTTGAAAAACTGTCCCATCCTAAGTCAGGGTAAAAACAGTCTGAAAGATCCACAAGCCAACAATCTGAAAATAAGCTTGGTTCAGGTCAAGCAAAACATTTTATTTCAATTTTAAGCATATTAGCTTAAGTAACAAAAAACATCTGTTTCAAGTAAGCTAGAACTTTTCATTTAGAAAATGTTGAAATGGGCCAGGAACAGCTTTAAAATTCATCCCCCCCATTTCTTTTTCAAACTGAAAAAATGTGTCAGAACCAACCCTTCCCCGTGAGTAGCTGTGTTTTTAAGAAATTATTATTTTCTGACAAACAAAATGTTCCATCAAAAAATTGTGATTAGTTCTATTTAAATATGAAATTCTTTTAGCTAGACTACATCCTGCATTTCTAGAGTACTTTCCACATGAGGCTATAAAAGAGTTCTACAAACTGTGCCAAATGCAGTGTCTTCAGGGGCCATTGGATTAGTGGTGGGGTGTCCTCTGGCTTGACATAATAAGCAAATATCTCGTTTGCTTTTGTTGCCTGTTTGCTTACATCATATCCAGTGTTTGCAGTTTTGTACAGTGGCTTTCAGAAGCCCGGCTATAAAAATGTTCCAGCACTAATGAGTGTCCCAGCCACACTGTAAGATAAATACCTCATATATATACACACATCCTTTTACACAGTGGTGAACAAATCTTTGCCAAAGTCTGACTTCCTGAGTTTTAGGACTTGAACCCTAGAAAATCTTTCTACCCTGAAAACTCAGGCTTCACCTTTGTCCCCACTGTGCCTCATTTTATTAATGTCCATCCAGTGCTAGTCTTTCAAGATCAATTTCTATCTTTGCGCTGATTTCCATGCTATGCTATCCATCCTAGCTTGGTATCACCAGGAAACCTGAGCCCTGTCCTCTGACCTCCATCCTCTAGGTCATATACAAATATATTTAATATTAGGGCCAGGCCCAGTACTGACCCTGCAGGGGCCCTGTTCCACACCTCTTCTCTTCCCAACTTGACACCGGACCATTAATAATTACTCTGCAGAGATGCCTTTTAGGGGTCTCGTGATCCGAACCACATCTCTCCAGTTCCTGCACAAGAATATCATGTGGAGCTGCCTGGCTGAAATCAAGCTATACTATATCAGTAATAAGAAACTTTCCTACCCCACCAGCTTCAGCCACGTCAACATACATCTGTCCTCACAGCTATACCTTCCCTAGGAAGAATTGCCTGGGAAGCAGTGGTCTCATCTTCAATTCTGAGAGCCATAAAGTAGGACACTGCAACTTCCATCCAGAGATCTCCAGTTCTTAATTAACCCACTTAGCAACCTCAGCTGTGAAGGAAGCATCCGTATCGGTGCCATTTGACAGATGGGGAAACTGAGGCTGGGACAGTGGATGACATGGAAAATGTCTGAGCTTCACCCTCCTGTGGTAATAAAACACAGGCACCCTGAGTCCCGGGAAGCTGCAGTAGCCATGCACACCTAGCCTGTCTAGTTTTGAGGCTGGATAACTGCCAGGGATTACTTTTCAGAATAATGTAGGGGTGACAAGGGTACAGGCTGTGTCCAAATTCATCTGACAGGGCTCGTTTGACACTTTCGAGGGTAATGTTATGGATCCACCACTATCTTTGTCAATGCCCAAAGAATTTTCTTGAGGCCTTGTTAAAGCACAGACTTTAGTCCTTTCCAGGAGGGAAGAGGGAAAGAAGCAGTGAGCAAGACAGTGAAGAGAAAAAGAAAGGAGAAGCTAGAAATGGAGGGAAAGGGAGAAGACGGGAAGGCAGCAGCAGAGAGAAGAGTGGTAGTGGAGGGCTACAATGACAGTTTTGGGGGTTGGTGTTCTTCTTTTGGGGTAGTTATGAGACCCAAACCTCTGAACTTACTGAGATTGTGTTTCGTTATTCATAAACAAGACAGGAAAATCAGATTTGCCAGACCAAATCTGAACAAGCCAGGAGCCCACCTACTGCAATATCCTCTCTCAAACAGTAGCCCTGTAGATCAGGAACCCAAGTTCAGTATGGGGTCAGTTGAAAGCTACTCCATGTATCTCTCAGCATTCAAGGAGACATTTCTCTAGAGCAGAGAGGCTGGTCAGATTGGGGCAGAGAGCTGGGTGTCTTGCGGTCTGTCAACGAGCTCTGCTGGAAGAGGAAGGGGATGCCAGTGAGGAAATGGGACACAGTTCTTGAACATGCCTATTATTTCTCTAACCCAGCAGTACTCAAAGCTGTATCCCCTATCAATAATTTAGTCACCCACAGTGAGGTAACAGCAGTTCATACGAGAGACCATGACATGCTTCTTAATGAATGACGGGTGAGTGGTACACTTTCCAGGTGACGCTGTGGACAGGAAGGCATTGGAAAATGAAAATCATCAGGATGTTGAGTGATGCTATTGTGTGGAGAAAGGCCCCATTCTCCCACTGAAGCAAATGAGAAAAATCACCCGTTAATTTCAACGGCAATGTGATTGCGCCTGGCATCTTTCTGGTAGCCAAGGTAATTTACAGGGAAGTGAACAAGGAGTCCAGTGGCACGTTCCAAGACCAACAAATGTATTAGCTTTCATGGCAGAAAATCCTGCTTCATCAGATGCTTGAAGATGGGGGAACTTATAGAAGGGGAGCAAAATAAATGCAGGGGAGTGTAAGGATCAGATTAGACTGTTACCCAAATCAAAGCAGTTGTTTAGATTCAAATATGGCACTGTCAGCTTAGGACTGAAAGAAACTATGGGTTTTTCCCATTACAACAGATAATTTTGCTTTCCTTCCCCCCCTGCACCTCCCTGCTTACTGCTGTTCTCGACTGTTTGAATCTAAACAACTGCTTTGATTTGCTGTAACAATCTGACCTGATCCTATGGCTTACACTCTCCTACATTTATTTTGCTCCCTAAATTCCCTGCCTTCAAGCATCTAATGAAGTGGGATTTTCTCTCACGAAAGCTCATGCGGTAAATAAATCTGATAGTCTTTACAAGTGCCACCAGACTGCTTCTTTGTTTTTGCTGAACTAGACTAACGCGGCTACCCCTTTGGAACTTGTCATCATACAGGGAAGCGAAGACATATGTGCATATGTAAAACATGGATGAGTCAGGAATCTGAGATTATGTCTACACTGGCAAATTAGTCCGGACTAAGGAAGCTTAGTCTGGACTACTTTAGCCCATGGCCACACTTGGCTTTCCCCAGTTCAGACTAAGAAATTTCTTAGTTCAAACTAAGGAACGCTTAGTGCAAACTAATTAGTAACAGCACTTAGTCTGAACTAACCACCTTAGTTCAAACGTTAGTTTGAACTAAGTCCAACCAAGACCTGGACCAATGCTTAGTTTGACCGTACGAAGTTTGAACTAAGAGCGCATTCTGGTTCGAACTAGAACGCACGGTTAGCTCAAACTGAGAAGTGTGAGGGTAGTTCGAACTAATCTTGGGTTAGTTCGAACTAAGCTTGAACTCCTTAGTTTGGGCTAACAAGTCTGGACTAAATTTTGCAGATGTTGACATAGCCTTGGTGTTTTAAAAGTGGTGGTGTTGTAGCCTCTTTGCCGGAGAAAGTTGCTTAAGGTTGCATTTGGTATAGCCAAGACTTAAACTTACTACTAGCTCATGAGCTGAGTCACAAGTAAATTCTGTGTCTTTAGCCGTCAAACTCCTATCTGGGATGGGTAGGAAAGAGCAGGCTGGACACAGATTGTGTCTCAGTTGACTCTTAGTTGTCTGCCTATCTAGGGCATTTCTTACCTGCCAATTCATTACAAAGTGACTTTCTTCCAGCAAGCACTCACCGGCCAAAGTGATAACAACCCAGACAAATGAACTCCTCCTGGTAAAAGCAAAGCTTCCTATCGTTCAGAGTTTTGGATAAGCAATCAAAAGCTTAGGGCCAAACGTGCCAACTTAATTTCCTATGTTAGGTGTCTAAATGCACCTTCAGGTACTTAAATAAGGGGCCTGAATTTTAGAAAGCGTGGAGCCCCTATGGATTTCATAGGGCAGTATTTCTCAACCAGTGTTCTCTGGAACACGGGTGCTCCTCAAACATACGGCCGGTGTCCCATGACCCACCCTGTCAGGGGGACTCAGTGTGGAGAGAAGGAGGAGGAATTTAAAATACCCCAGCAGACTTTCCCACACAGAGGCAGACACTGATACATACCTGGAAGCTTTGCTGCAGTGGGGCATTTTAAATCTCCCGCCGCTGTTACTGGCTTTTTCAAGAATGTTTTCATCAGGTGTGCTGCATGAAACAATATCTTTAAGTGATCCTTGGTCCACTAAAGGTTGAGAAACACTGTCATAGAGGGATGTAGGTGCTCAGAATAGAGAAATAAATTGCTTGGATGGATGCCTGAAGATCAGGTGCCTGATTTTAATCATTCAATTTCACCGTAGGTCCTCGTTCCCACACTTACCTGGCTCCATTAGATTATCTTCCCGTATTGTGTTTTCAGCTTCCTCTTTTATTACATGTACTGAAGGAAGCCTCAGTGGTTCAGGCACAAGAAGTCCTCTGTTTTAAATTAATTGAGTCTCATCCTGTTCTTATGCTGGTGTAAATCTGGAGTCACTTCATTAAAGTAAAAGAGGAATTTACAAATGTAAAAATGGCATGAGATCAAAGTCAGGCCCAGCATATGCTAGGTTGCAGAAACCACTTATCTGTACAGGGTGCTTTGCACCTATTGCCTTTGCAGAATTATTTCTAGGTTTTTAAAATCATTCACAGAAGGCGGTTTATTTAGGAAGGTCTGTGGGGACCTCTAGTGGTCAATTTGTGAGTGGAGAAAAATCACAGCTGCCAAATTTTCTCTCTCCTTCAGGTGGGAGGGGGACTGATTTGTTTTGCAATATCACTGTGGATTCCCAGAGATATCAGGGCTCACGTTATGCTAGGTGCTGTACATCAATTGAGAGACAGAGACCCTGTCCTCAAGAGCTTAAACTTTCACTAGAAAAGACAGAAACCGTGAGGGAAAAGAAGCATACAATCCCAGATATACCGAAATAGCTTTTATCTTGTACCTCGACACTGACGTGTGAGATATAATTTGACAGACATGTAAAGCCACAGGTCCCCAGGCTGCAAAAGTAGCTTAACAAGCTGCTAAGGGATTTCAGTTTCTAAGGGTTGCCCCCAAGCCAAAGGCCCTTACCTTGGTGTAAAGGGAGAGCCCCGATGGGAACAGAACCAAGGCGTGTACAAACATGACAGCCCCATCCATCCAAGTCCACATGAAGAAAAAGACCTCACAGAAGCAGTGTTAGTCATTGGTGCTCTGTGCAGGAATATTTTTGGGGCCTCCACTTACCTCTCCCCCACTCCACACAAATGCCTAATTGCATTTTTGCCACAAACCCAATAAGTGCACTTAGGAACATGCCCACATTCAAAAAGATGAATGATGTTTTGGGGCTGGTGCTAAAGAGGGCCCCCAACCACTTGCTCAGTCTGCTTTCACCTAGGGCCACCACAGAGCGTTCTCTGAAGGCTCTCCTGCCCAACAGGGGTCTGACTGGCTCAAGGGAGAGAGGCCTGTGCAAGAGCCTCCATTTGACCCTCCTGGTCTGCTGCTTTTACTTTTAGTTGTGTAAGCCAGGTTGTGTATTTGCCCCGAAGTCCATGGCGTTACACCCTGGTGCACGGGAAGTGAGACTCCACTTCTCAGTGTATAGTCCCCAGTCATTAGTGGCTGAAAGTTGTTGCCATCTCTTGATGGGCTGTTTTCAGGCTACATTACCTCTATACAGTTCTTGACAGAGCCTACCCCACTATCTCTAAGCGCTGTCACTCCCTGCCATCCCCAGGAGATGAGGATTTGGGCTTTTTTTTTGAGCGTTCTCTTTAATAGCAGTTTTGTTCCATGTCTCAGTTCTCACAATAAAAGTCGGTCTCCTGTGCATTCCCCCTACCTGGGAAATCATTGTTATGACCTGTCACATCCAGATCTGTCAGTCACATCCTGTCCTGTTACATAACACAGCGTGACTGACGGAACCAGACTTGACAGACGGGAACAATGGCATCGCCGCCTGGGAGAACTGAAATGAGCCACTTCGGTTTCATTCATTTGTTTTGTTTCCCTCCTCCCCCCAGTATAATTTAAAAAGCCAGGGCCGGATCCTTAGCTAGTGGGAATCTGTTGAAGACAGAGTTGCACCTGTATAAACCAACTCAGGAGTTGGCCGCTGGATTTTTCATTGTAGATGAATTCCCTTGAATATACCTGCACTGAAACTTTCTAGCAAACTCCAAAATCATAACAACCTTGCCAACAAGTGTGGGGAAAAAAACAAGGAGTCTGGTGGAACTTTTAAAGATTAACAAATTTCTTTATCGCATGAGCTTTCATGGGAGAGAATCTCACCTCATCAGATGCTTGAAGATGGGAGAACTTACAGAACGGGAGCAAAATAAATGCAGGGGAGAGTAAGTCATAGGATCTGTAAAACAAACAAGGAGCCCTGAGGCACTTTTAAAGATGAATGCATTTATTTATCTTATGAGTTTTCATGGGAGAAAATCCCACTTTGTCAGATGCTCTGAAGATGGGGGAACTTACTGACAAAAGCCCATGCAATAAATAAATGTATTAGTCTTTAAAAGTGCCACAGGACTTCTTGTTTGCTTTGCTGGTCTAGACCAACATGGCTACTCCTCTGGAACTTGTCAAAATGCGGGTGATAGGATCTGGTCAGACTGTAACAGCAAATCAAAGCAGTGGAACAAGCGTGAGCTGTTTAAAGACCTACTTCACCTCTTGAAATTTCTCTGCAGCGGAAGATCCAAACTGCAGATCATCACAAAAGCTATCCATCCACATTTTGCAGCTAACACCATGCTAATAAGCTTGCGGCACAAAACACCCACACGGCATGAAATTCACCCCTGTGCAGAGGGTCAGGTTCATGTTGCCTGGCCTCTTTCATGGGAGTGAATTTCTCCCTTAGGAACTGACATTCTGGATTAGACTAGTTGTCTTTCTAGCCCACTTCCTGTCGGAGAGCGATTCCTCAGAAAAAGATGCAAAAACCACCATCCCCTTTTCCCCCAATGGATGATTATGGAGTAGCCTGCCTCTATGGCCAGTGAGGCCACATTTCCAAGTGCTCAGCTCTCACAACCGGGGGTAGATTTTTCCAAAGAATTTAGCTCCATTTAATCATTGAAATAAGGACCAGAGTTTCAGTGCAGCTCCTATGGTGACACTTAAGAGTGGGTTTGCAAAAGAAACTGGCTGCTCTGTGATGATCAGGAGAGAAGGTTCATTCTTTAGGTAGGTCTTAGATTGGTGTGAAGTGGGCACACAGGAATACAAGCCGGTATACAGGCAGCTACAGGTCAGTCACAGGCTTCTCAAACTCTAAGGTCACAGGCTTCTTTGCATCTGACGCTGACCTCTCTATATTCTGAATATAGATCTCTTTCCTGCTGAATCACTAAAGCAATGGCCACTCGTGATTGCCTTATTTAACGTGAGACTCCAAATGTAATTTTTGACCACATATGCCTCTCAGCTAAGCTGTGGGACTATTGCCAGCTCTTAGATGGATATTGTATTGCCGCAAATAAGTGTGCTGCTTACTCGTTGGTGTGTGTGTGTATGTGTGTCCTCCCTCCAGGGCACCAGTCGTGCGAGCGGTGGAGTGGTTTGTTTTGGTAGGGTTTTGTTTTGCTTTTGTTTCTGTTTACGCAGCCACAGTCTTCTGTGCTGATCTTAGAGAAGGCACCTGAAAGAGGTGCCCCTTTGCGCTGTATGTGGAAGGTGGGAGATTTAGGATGGCCCTTGTTTGTGGAGATTCGCTGCAATGTACAAACTCAGAACAGCCGCCCTGAAAGCTCTGCTGTATCTGGGAGCCAAGTTGTTGGCCATGGTCTTCGTCCTGGAGTTTTAGGCTCTTTTACATTTCTGTGACCCAGACAGTAGAGCTCTTTAAAAATAAAGACCTACACCTAGCTTCACCAAGGTACTTAGGCTCAGAGCATACCTACCACATTGAGCACACAAATTTGGTGTTTGCCCACCTGTCTTCTCGTTCATGGATCACTTTGGGGCATAGGCGGGAGATAGACACCCTGACACCTGGGATAAGGCAGGACTGTGTATGCCTAGAGGGACAAACACTTAGGCACTACGTGAATTAAGGCACCTCCAGGGTTGAGCAAGAGTTTTGTTAATCACAGTAGAGCCTCAAACTGGGACTCAGGTATCTAAACACGTTTGTGAATCTAGGTCCACAGCATTGAACTGGGCTCAGTGTTCAAATTCATCTAACTTGTCATGGCTAAACTAATTGTTTTCAGGCTGGCCACTGGTGATGGTGGTGAGGAGGAGGAGTCAGAGAGTCCTCTGGGTGTATTTAAAACCACATGTATTTCTAAATAATTTTCATCATCTAGCAATTCTTTGATTACTAATAACATTAGACTTGATTCAGATTTGCAAGGAAGAGCTTAGGAAGACGGAGCATTTTTCTTGCTTTTGTGAGTGCCTGCATGAGAATCCCTGTGGGTGACACTTGCAGCAATTTGTTTTTATTTTTCTGCACCTGGTGCAAACAGATTTGTGGGTGTAAGTGAAGGGGAGAGACATGGCCATGGTCTCTAAGTCCCTTTGCAATTCTGTTACTCTGGCACTTGTCAAACAAGTGTTGCCAGATTATCTGTATTCTAAGGAAAAAAATGAATCCTGCTGAAAATTTGCTATTAGCTGAGGGAAAAGTGTCTCCTATCAACAAACATAGCCTCCTCTCTCTGAAATTTCAAACAGTTTTATTGCCTTTTTCTGGCTTGTAAGACTGTCTCCCTTGGTGGTCCATATGCTGGTGATGAACCCAGTGCCTTACTCTGACATCGGTAGCTGTTACAGACTGTGGAATCTGGTATATTGAAAACTGTGTTCAAATTGTAGGCTGTTACTTTAAATTTCAGGGGGGTTGACCTGCTCATTTTGCAGGTAAGGGCTCTGTTCAGAAGTGTGCGACTGGGGCATAGCGGTGGTCAGTTTGCAGCCAGCTAGACAGAGAAGAGTGGGGAGGAATTGGGCCTCTCTGTTGTAGGGATTAGGTTGCCACCTGTCTGGCTTTTCAGTGGACAATCTGCTTTTTCATTTCAGTTATCTGGGTGTCATTTAAAGCTTCCAGGAGCCTGGATTTCAGGGACCCTAATATGGCACCCAAACCAAAAGTCTAGTTAGCACAGGACAAGGGGAGGGGCATTAAATTGCATGAGCCCTTGCCCAGCCTGGGCCACCTCCTACCTGCAGGTGTCTGCTGGATACGATTCAGTGAGCAACATGGAGAGGGGGGCGAGGTATGAATGATGGTGGTGTAGCCTCGGGGAGAGAGGTGGCACAGGGATTGGGGCTACAGGGTTCAGTTACCCCCAATTAGGAAAGCAACAAATATATTTAGTTGTCTCTCTGTTTTGGGGTTCTTGTGAATTGTCCTTCTGAATTCTAATGCTACATCGCAACCTTTCAGCGACAATATTTATGGTCTTGTATAACTTCTTTGGGCTTATACTGTGAATCTTACACAGAGGCTGCTCAGTGTTTACTCACGTGAGTAGCTAAAGTCATTACGACTACTCGGATAAACAACTGCTCACCAAACTCACTAAGAGGCTCACATTCTAAGTACTTCATTAGGACGTGTCTCCTGGATTAATTATGCAAAATTGTTTAACACCCTTTTAATTATTCCTGAAAAGCTACTTACCCAAGCCCTGGCTATTCAGCATTTTGTTACGTGCAAATCTGTCCTTTCGGCCCTGCAAAATCTGAGCCAATAATCATTTGTTGACAGATAACATTTATTCCTCCAAATCGCAGCTGCTTTAAAGTTTTACATGACCTTCAAGTCTGTGGAGCATCACTTTTCCCTCTACTGCGCTGGAAAGCTGGGCCTGCAATCACTCACTAGGCCCAAAGCATGTGTGACCCAGTTGAGTTGCAAAAAAGACTAACCTGAGTCACCACACAAAACTCCAGCTGAGCTTTGATAAAGTTCAGGTGACTTCTTCCCTTCCTCCCCTCGTTATTTTTCACCTCTGCTGTCAAAATGCAGAATAGGATTCGAGGGCAGAAATGTTGAAACAGTCATTCTTTGGGCTAGCAGAGGCGTCTTCTCTCTGAATAATTCTTAAAAGTGCTGTGCAGACATTAATTAATTAAACTGATCTCCCTAGAAGGTCCTACATCCAGGACGCCCTTCTCAGATAGCGGAAACTGGGGCGCAGAGAAGTTGCTCAGTATCGCACAATGAATCAGTAGCAGAAGAGGTAATCGAAACCAGGAGTCATGACTCCCAGGTGCCAGTTTTTAGCACCAGGCACCATTCCCATAGCAGCTCACATGCTATAACTTGTCTGATCAAGCACTGGAACTTCCATACTGAAACACTCGATTGGAGTTAATGGGCCAGTTTGCAAGCCACGGGAACATTGACGTCAGTGCAGTGATCTGCCCCCCAACTCTTACTGCTGTGCCGTTCCAGAAGTCCTTCAGCAGAGGGACATTTGGGGGTTCCTTCAGCTGAGGTGTCAAAGAGCGGTTCCCTCACCATGTCCCTGGGGACTGCATGGCAACAAAAGCTGGGGGGCAACCCACCGTGTTGTTCTGGCTAACATCGCCTCCCACAATCTCTCAGGTTCTCATGGGGAAGGCTGCGGGTGATCTATTACCAGTCCCAAAACAGCTGCTCCACTTACCTGCAGGCTCGCTGCACCAGCAGCATCTAACCCATTGCTTTGTAAATGCTTTGCTCTCTTTTAAGCATCGGCAGGCGCTCTAGCGGTGAAATCAAATGCTAATTCTGCTCTTCCCGCAGAGAATGAAATAGATACACAAATAAAGCACTTGTTCCCGATTATTAAAAAGCTTCCGTGCCTCCTGCTGAAGATAAATAAATGTAACAGCCTGAAAAAAACACAGAGCACTCAATTCCTCCAGCTGGTGTAGATCAGCATTGACCCACCGGAGTCAGTGGGTCCAGTCCTCAACTAGAATAAATCATATGGGCCAGACAGATTCAAAGCTGTTGCAAATCATCGTAGCACCACTGACTTCTGAAGGGCCTACCTAACAATTCGCTTTACTCCTCTCATACCCTCGCAGGGTCCCAAGCTACAGATGATCCACTAATTTGGCCTCTCACCTGATCTTCTAAGGCAGAACCACTTGGAGAGGCAGCTATGCTAGAGAATTGGACTTTCCTGCTCTCTCTAGGGGCTGGGGAAGGAGTCATGGGCGTGGTGTAACCTAGGGCACCTCCTGGAAGAGCAGGGCTTAATCCATATTGGATTTAGATTTCAGGAGTTGGAAAAGGAAGGCACATTTTCCCTCCTATATAGCCTTGTGCAACTAGTCAGTTATATTATGGGTTATTTTCACTTCTGAATCAGTCATTAGCAGTTGTTAGATGCTGGCTTCCAATCCCAGGGCAAGTTCCATGTGCCTGAGTAAGGAGCAGAGATTTCCAAGTTCATTGTGCTTTTCCCTCTGCCACCATAGGTCACCCAGAATCAACACTTAACTCGAAATATTAAAGTATAGTCAGCAGGTCCTTTCCATAGCTGTTGAGAACAGGCCAGGTCAGAGGGAGACCTTGTGTGGCAACACAGTCTGTGTAGCCAGTCTGGAAACTAGAGTGCAGGAAGAACCACAGGGTCTTTTTCTGGCTGCCTCAGTAAAAATTTCCCTTCCTGATGAGTAGACTTTCATCCTCTCTGTTCTCTACTGCAAGGTACGCTCTGGTCAGAAAATTTGGCCCATAATGCAGTACTTAATTATGAGCCAAATGCTGGAAAATCTGGCCTGAAGTGGGGGTAATGAGCATTTGAAAATCTGGCCCTACAGATCTGAATACAAGAGTCCGAATGTCCCAGGCTTTGGAAACAGACCCTGACAGCGTGACTCAGTTCCATCTCTGGAACAGACCAAACCAGGAGCCGAAGTACAAAGACTTCAGGGGAGCGTCACAATTTGATCAGAATGTCCTGATTTGGCTTTTATAAGCCAGCACCATTATTTATTTAATTTCTCGGGTCACTTGAACTTGTAGGAAGTAAAATTGCTGCTGAAAGTCATTTCTCTCTCGCGCGCCCCACTTTTCTTCCTGTGCTGCAGGCAGTTAAGTATTTGTTATCAAACAAATCAGGCCAGCAGAGGTCACCATGTCAGAGATGTTGCAAATACCGAGCAAAGATCTCTAGCAATCCCTAATTTTTATCCCCATTTATTTCCAGCATTAGATCACCATGTTCTTTGTGTCCCCTGAGAAGGGAACACCAGTGTAGAAGTGCATTTTGGAGGATAATTTTTTTTAAACAAAGCTACTGAGTAATTGCTACTTTCCAACAAAAAGTGGCTTTTATTACAGAGATGCCCTCATACATTGCAACCAGCTGTGATTTTTCTCTTGGCTTTCTAGCCTCGTGCTCAAATTTTAGGTTCATTGTTACTACAGGAATCTCGCTATTGAGCTGCAGTATCTTTTTGCATCTGCAGTGAACCACAAGAAGCATATGATTTGTGTGAGAAATAGTCTCCAATCGCAGATGATGTGGACTTCTTACGTCACAGTTTTAGAAAATTTAGAGGTATGGTTTTTGCACCCCTCCCTCTTCAATAACTTTAGTTGCCAGCCAGTCACTACAGGTATATTTGATTCAGTACTAACATGGGGATCCATTAAGGAGGATAGGGCTCTGAACTATTTCAATAAATTAATGAAAGCTATTTAGGCCCAGGTTCTCAAAGTTTTATAGGTGCCTAACTCCCATGTATTTCAGTAACAGCAAGGTGCCTAACTATGGGGATTTGGGCCTTAGAGGATAGACAAAAGGGAGAAATTACTAATAACAGACCAGAAGGTGACACTTTTATGTTGGTATGCAATTTTTCATGACTCATGCCACTGAGTTAAATTTTCCACAGCACCCAATTGACCAAGTGGAGTGTGAGTCCGATTGACGCTCAGTGGGACTTAAGCTCTTAAATCACCTAAATTTTACCTATTTGCCCCAATGGGGTGTATCCTTGTAATAGGGTGGGCTTCCCCCATAGGCTCTGAAAGGGTGATTGTGGGTCTGCGAGGCAAGTTACGCTACCTGGCTGCACCTGGAGGGTGGGTCGGGGTTAATGATGAGTCCCAGCTAGAAAAAGAGCTGGGTGACTTATTAAAAGAGAGGACGTTTAAAGCTGAAGACAAGTGGTAGGTCATTGTATTGTCTGACACTCTGATTCCCTGGAAGAGATGTTCTCAAAAGCCCAGTGTGGACACGACTGGCATGGATCAACTCAATACCCCTTCCTAGGTGCTCGGCTGTGTTTCCTTCCAGTGCATTGGGTATTGCAGTCAGAGATGCTGCTGTACCTCTGGGCCACTCCACCACCTTAAAATTGATACTGTTTTGTTGCCATCTGCCTGAGGGCTGCAGACTTTCCAACCACTTTCTGTAAGAAAGGATTTCCTAGCTCCTGAGCTTCTATCTGCAACCTTATCGTCTGCTGAATTTCTTCCTGCTTTTCCAAGCTAAGCTGCAGCAGGCTTCGCCAGTGCTGGGAGGGAAGAGCTTGCAATTTAAATTCCAAAGGTGGCCACCTTCTCTGGAGAGAAATCACCCTTGTGCAAGGATGTGGTTGCCCTTTAAGGCAGCTTTGCCCCCAGCCCACTGGAAGGACTTCTGGGAAGTGAAATCCACGGAGGATGCTTTGGCATTGTGGGCTACCCTGGCAAGGACTGCTGGGTTCATAGGCTGTACAAGTCCTCAGAACAGAGGGAGTCTCTGAGAAAGCAGGATCTGCTGAATGGTTTGCTTTCTAGGAAGGTCCCTGAATGGTGACGGGGGCATGAGAAATCTCAGACAAGAGAATGGCTTATTTTGCCAGGCCCCTCTCCCAGCATGCCCCCGCTAACTTACAACTCCCCAGCATGCTTTTAGACTACAACTACCACCGTGCTTTGGTTCTGCAGACAGGATGGTCCAGAGCTGGAGACCTGTCTTAAAGGACCAAGCATCTCCTGCTATCAGGGTCAAGAGGTGGAAAATGAAGAGGCAACAGGGCACCCTTCTGAATCTACCTTGGTGCAGACCCTTGTACCCTTTTCCCCTGAAGCTGTGTTGGACTTTACATTGTGCAGCAGGCATCAAAGCACCAGCTTTTGCTACCTTCATGGCAAAGTGCTTACTCCCCAGGACCTGACCACAAGGTTCCAGAGCCAGCTGTTACTCCTTCGGAGCCAAGGCATTCTGGGACCTGTAGTTCCCAGAGCAAAAGAGACCTGTAAGTCTCACAGCAAGAAATGTTGGGCAGGGAAGCTGCATATAAACATTTGCAAAACATTAAGGAGGGAAACTGAGGCACATCCCTTAGATTAACCCCCTGCGTTTTCAGGACCCCCATACACACATGGCAAGTACAACAGTAAATTAATGCAACTTAGAAACTAATGCGAGGGGGAGGGAAAAACTCTTGTCTCTTTTCTAAACATGACCCCGGTGTGAGATTCAAAGGCCAAGCTGCTTAATTTCACCATGCCTCCTTCTTGCAGAAATCCTATTGTCTTCACAGCAGCAAACAGACTTTGATGGGCCCTGAATGTTCGGTACGCTCTTGAGATTATCTAGAGATGATGCTACATTAATAATGACTTTCTACAGAACTTTGCACAGTGTGGGAAAAGCTTACCGCCCCTTCCCCAGAGCTCCTCTGCTGGAGGAATCCTCCATGCTAACGACCGCTGCTGTTGCCAAGATAAAAGGAAAGATGTGAATAATTCATGCTTCAATCTCTTTTACCCTGGTCTGCTGTAAATATTTAAATAGCACCAAGATGTCTTGAGCTGTATTCAGGCAGGGACACCCAGGACGAACCTGACTGGAAGGGAGAGGCCTCCTTCTACAGCCTTTCTCTTTCCCTAAAGCAATCAGGAGATCTGTGTTTTATTCTTGCAGAAGCTACTTCCCTTGACTTCAGTGGAAGCCACCTGATTTTTCATACCAGCAGCACCTGCCATTCCCATTGGCTTAAGCTAGAGCTGGGAGTGGTCTGTACCTCTGAAAACAGAGCCTAGTCCCTCTCCTGTTTAAATCAATGCCAAAATGGGCCGTTGACATCAGTGACGCCAGGAGATGGCTGCATAGACAGCGTTCGTGCTTCTTTGCTGTTTGTCTGACTGCCAGCCTTGTCTCTACTTACAGTACAACTGTGGGAAGAGTGTGGTGTGCCATGTCCCTTAACAGTCTGAATAGTTTGTCTGTTGTTGGCGGTCTTTTCAGAAGAGATTGGCTGGCACAAGAATGGGCAGAGTGGCAGAAATGTGTAGGCTACACCAATGAGAGTGCAGTTTAATGAGGATAAAGGTATCTGATACCAGTATAATTAATCCCATCCAATGGTTCTCAATTTACAGGCCACGACACACTTGGTGGCATATCGTGACCCTACAGGAAACACCAGCCCACCCCTCCCAGGCCAAATCGAGGCATCTCTCCAACTCTCCACGCAACACAGTAATGTGTCCCGACCCACTGGTTGAGAACCACTGCTGTAAGTTATGAGAATAAGCTATCTACTTCTAAGGCACCTTTAGTTTGTTATAAATTCATCCATACTAGGTGTTTGTACTGATTTAACTGCTTTGGTAGAAAAAGTGTGCCCCTGAAGAGTTTGAGTGGTATAAAAAGTGTGCAGATCAGGTTTACTCACTACAAATAATCCTGGAAGCATGCTTGTTGCTGTCTGCCTCAGAACACTGCAGAGCTTTCTGGTCCCTGACAAATGCCTGATCCGGCATCTGTGCTGGGAGAAGGAGGTGATTTCTACCACCCAAGAGGAAACATTTTCCTCTTTATAAAATATTTAAGCATCCCTCACAAACATGAAACCACGATGCAGAGTTGCAACTTTCTGAAGCTGGTTCCCCACTGTGGGCTTGTCACTTGCTCCTGTGCAAAGTGGGTTAGAATTGCTTCTGGGTCAGAACCATTGTGTCTGGTATAGTAGCAAATTATGGGAGTGGGGGAAAATTAGACCCTTTAGAAGGCAATTTGATTTAAAACACGAATAACATAGCAGTGAACCAGGCACCTGAATGCTAGGGTTAAAAAGATCTGATTTTTTTATTAGCAGTCTGCTCATGCCTCTGTGGCCTTGGGGTTAAAGACCTGTCCCAACGGAGAGGAGACCGGATTCTCTTCCTTGTTTAGCAGGTAGCCTCTTTTAAACCACTTCTCTCTATGCTTCTTTTCCCCTTCTATTTAGGTATTTGGCTTGGTCCAGCTCACTATACATTTGTACAAAGCCTGGCACAATGGGATCCAATCTCGGCGATAAAAAAGGAGCCAGTCCCTACAGAATTAATCCTATTTTGATTTAAATAACAATATGGCACTCTAGGTGCCCTCATGATTAGGCCCTTTCCTATGGCAGCTGATGGCCACCAAGCAGCAAAAATGAAAGGTATCTTGATCATGAATTAACTCAGCCGGTCCATAAAGCAAAGAAGCGAAGCAATCTCCTTAGTCTCTAGGAATATAACTTGAGCCTTCCCCTGAAACTTAGTGATTTCACCCTTTTTGGCATCATGCTGTGGCCAGTTCAGGCTGTTTCAGGCCAATGTGGAGAGTGAGTTGTAGGGCGCAGGGCCTGCACAAAGAATAACTTACCAGCAACACCTCTCTGATGACAAAAGCCTTGACCAAAAGCTTTCTCTGGCTGCATTCATGGCAGTACGTCCTGCAGACAGAGGTTGTCTTGCACTAACTCCAGCTCTTGTATAGTCCTTTTTTATCAGTAAATGTCAAGGTGCTCTACAAAGGAGGCTGTATCCTCAGTTTACTGATAGGAAAACCAAGGCACAGAGGCTTGTGTGAGGTCACAGAGAATAAAACCCACATCTCCTGAATTTCAGTCCAGTGCTCCCTGGCTGGGGTAGGTCATGTCCAACATCATCTTCTCCATCTGGAGCCCTATGAGGTTTAGGGCATCTTCTGTTATACCAGCTATGACTGGCTCTACATATACGTCAGTTTTAAAAGGGATAGCCGTGTTAGTCTAGTCCAGTGAAAAAACAACAAGGAGTTGTGTGGCACTTTAAGACTAACAGATTTATTTTTTGCATGAGCTTTACATTGAGCCAGAAGGCTGGAGCTGACAGAGGCTGGCTCCCTGTATCACTGTCTAACCAGGGGGTGAAGAAACCTGCTTTCTATTGCTGCCTCTGTTACTAATTTGTCATGTGATCTTGAACAAATCCCTTCTCCGCCTTAGTTTCCCATATGGGGTACTGGGATATTGAGTCCTTCTTCCCATGGTGCATTACTTTGAAATGTTTGGGGGGCATAGGGATCGAGTGTCAGTGCATTGCCAGGTGGCTTGGGATGCAGAAGGGGAGTGTAACATGCTGACTACCATAGCCTACACAGTAGTACTTTTCTTTGACATACCCCCAAAATAAATAAAAGTTTCTGCCATTTAGGGAGGGAGTTTTGGAAGGTTTCTTCATGCAGTATGGTGTGCATGTGATTCTGGGCTCACTTACAGTGGTGTAAAGCAGGTGAACTTAACAGCAGTAATGAACCCTGATTCTCAGTTAGTTCCTCACTGCATTCACCATGGGCACAGGCTAGGTAGAAATAAATCTGTTACTCACTTTGGTACTCTCCATCCAGCCCTGATTCTGGTTAGAGAAGCCTCTAGGCTGCTATAGGTTCTCTTACCATTGTCATCCTGGCTCTGGGGAAGTGGAGAGTGACTCTAATGCAAGGTACTCCAGCAGCCTGCATACAGCCTTTATACTAGCTATGCACCAGCTAAGGAGTTTTCTGGGAAGGTGGGGTTTTCAGCAGACTAGAGCAGTACAAAGGGACCTGAGTGAGACAAAGAATCCACTCTAGGAGACTTACACCAGTGTAAAACTTGCATGAGAGGAGGATGAGGCCTGTTACCTTGAGCTCTTTTGCAAAGCACTTATGGATGCTCTGGAGTTGTTTCACTTTATTGTTGCATTAACCGCTCCTCTCATAGATTGGAAGTGGCCTGCTAGAGACTATCAAGATGACCTCAAAAAGCAAACAACTAAAGACAAAAACTCTCCGGTCAATTTTCTGAAGATAAACTGCCAGCCTTCAAAACGGCTATCTCTGTGCTAAGTGGCTTATAGATTTCCTTTAATAGATGGATGCTACTATTTGAGAGCTGCATCAGGGAGGAAGTCAACTGGAGTCATCTTTAAAGACAAAGGGGGATTCCACTGACCTGCCCACCTGACTCACTCCCCAGCGTGCAAGCCCCACCAAGAGAACCTACATAACCTGCAGCACACAAGGGGTTAAGGGCCACTTTCTGCCCAGGCTAGCTGTGCAGCATCAGCACGGCATAACTGCTGGGTTTCTGCCTTCTTTCTTTCTTCTCCCTCCCCCATTACTGCAGTAGCACCAGATGCATTAACACTGCCCAAAGAACTGCTTGTCTGTGTTCAAGGCAAGGCCTCGGAGTGAAATAGCTGGTGGGGGATGGGGGAATGGTGCTGCAAATTGGGACCTGAGATGCTCCGTTAGCACTGAGTGTAAGAGAGGAAGTTTGGGCCTAGGATTTGGGAGACTGCTGTTTCTTCCTTCGCTACAGGCAGTGCATGACCATGGGCAAGTCCCTTAACATCTCTGGGCCTCCATTCCACGTCTGTAAAGTGGGGCTTATACCTTGGGCCCCACCTCACTGGGAGGATAAAAGATGGACTGAGGTGCTCCGCTGCTGTGGTAACAGAGCCACTGTCAGCACAGTCTTAGCTACTATGTGAGTAGCAAGGGAGCTGCAGGTTGTGGCTGTAGGGCCTCCCCTGAAGTGCCTGGGCCCCAAGCCTGGAAGAAGGGGGCAAAGTGCTGCATATCAGCCCTGAGTGGCAAGAAAATAAAGAGCAGAACATAAGCTTCGTCCTCAAGCCGTGATACCGATAGGACCCTCCCTGCCTGTCTCCCTGGCTCTCACTGACCAGAGAGAGACGCCACCTCTCTTATAGCCGTCTAGAGGTCGCCAACTGCATGTGGCAAAAAGAGCATCTGCTTTCTACAGAGTTAAAAGTCCTGTGGACAGGTCTGGGGTGCTACAGAAGTGATCCCATCTTTCCGCAAGGTGGCCAGTCCTGCTTCTCTGTTGCGGGCTGAAAGCCTTGCTTTCCTACAGTCATAGCTATAAGTTGGGGGAAGGGACAAGGCTGCCACCACAATTTTATTGTCTTAAAATGAAATGGATGTTATCTTTACCAGCCCCCAAAGTCTTGTCTCTTGATGCAGAAGGAGCTGGGGTTGGACTTTGGCATCTTCTCCCTGGCTCACCATGTGTTGGGTTTCTACATAGCAGACATACTCCATTAGGGGTACCCGGAAGGCTAAGAGAGCTGTGGCACTCCCCATCAATTGTTCCAATAGCACTGAGGCTGGGTCCTGACTTGAGGCTAAGTCCCAACAGCCAGGAGTTGCCTCCTGTCCCGCCCCCCACCCTGCCCCATCTCGTTCATGTGCGTACTGGTGACCCACTCGCAGTGGTGGAGGACAGTCAGCCTGCATCCTGCTCCTGCCTTGTGATGGAACCGCTGGTAGATTCTCCCCCAGGATCTGCGTGGTGTTGGTGGACGCTCACTAAAGGCCTTTCCTCTGCATTGCCTGCTTAAGGATCTCATGAACAGATAAAGAGGGAAACACCAATCTGTTCTTCTTTTGGAATGAGCCTTTTCTAATGCTCCATCTTTAGTTAGTCTTCAAAACAGATTGGAAGAGAGACTGCCAGGTTAAAAATCATGTGTGCATGTACAAATAAATCCTGGGTTTTGCCTGTTTATATATAGATACTGTATATCTGTGAAAATAGCTACCAAGGTTTGTGTATGAAAGATTTATTAGATGAGTGCATGTAGATAGAGGGAAATGTTTCCTGCCTTCTGTTCATGTGAATTGCAGTGAAGGTGGAACAGGGGAAAACCAGAACTGGGGCAACAAGAAAATAATCCAGCTCTTGTATACACAGGCCATGATCCTGTAAGCTGCTCCGAGTGGCTGGACGTGTGTAGCCATGGCTGAAGCCCAAGAGGCAGTGTGAGAGGGCACCAGCAGGATAGGACGGCCTGCAGCATCGTGGCAATCGGGGGAAAGTTGTCTTCATGGTGTGCCCAGTCTGAGACACATGCACTGAACTCTGGTTTAAGCCCATCAGGCAAACTCATTCCTGAGGTCATGCGAGATGGCTTGTTCTTTCCTGATTCTGGGACCGGTTTGGCCACCAGTACAGCATCTACTTTGTGCTTCCTTCTAGTATAGCCTGCTTAAGGCTTACAAGGAGCAGATCTCAGCCCCAGCCAGGCCTCACCTCATTCTTGCCATGTTCCCCTCATATCCCCCTCTGACCCTCATCTTGGACCATAAGAGGCATAGGAAGCACAAATCCTGATGCAGAGAGGATGCACAGCTAATGCCTGGTGTTGAACCCTAATACTCGGAGAGGATTCAGCAGAGGAAACTGTTTGCCCATCTACCCCTACAGCAAAGGTCTTGATTAAAGTTTGCAAGTAGATGACTAAAGAATAACAATTACCCATTCAGTACAGAAGGTGATGGAGGGGATCACAAGGCAGAGGTTTTGTAATGAGTAGATTTCACTCAGGTACTGTCTGGAAGAATTTTAAAAGGAAAAGTCTCTAAGCCAACAAACTGCCAAGCGTAATGAGGCAAGAGGCCATGGATGCAACTGGAAGGAGAGAATTGCCTATAATCGATTCAGACATTTATAACAAAAATTGCAAGTGAAACATGACACAAATTGCCAATTTCATCACTCACTTCAGAGAGGATGTTGGATGGATTTTTTTGGGGGTGGGTGGGGGAATAAATTAGGATGTCAACAATTTTTCTGGAGGATGATGCACCAGCTGGGTAAGCTGATCAATAAGAAAAGGACTCTAGAGTGCTATAAAGTTTCCTGTGGTCCATCAAGATCTTTCATCCCTTAAATATTCCTGCAGAATGCTTTTAAGCAATAAGCAAGAAATGGCTAAGCCAACTGGTGTGTTCAGGGGTGACTGAGTTCACAAGGTGGGGACAAGAAAGAAGTACATTGTGAACTCATAAGTTTGGTTCTACTCTGCTCTACACTGCAAACTAGTCTTGGTATCTATTGAATCTTTCTGTGAGTCCTTGGGACTTCCATGTATTGGCTAGGTAGTTTGTATTATCTCAGCACCTATGTGCTCTAGTCAGGAGCCAGGGCTGAACTGTGCTAGGTGCGGTACAAACACAGAACCAAAAAGTGATCCCTGCCTCAAAGAGCTGAACTACGCATGAAACAGAAGCCAGCCTCTGCAAAGAAAGGCTAGGATTTTTCCAAGGTGCCTAGGGGAGATGCCCAGCAATTCTTGGGCAGCTCCATCCCTTACACACTTTGAAAAATCCCCAGGGTTTAAATTCTGGCCCCACTGAAGCCAGTGGGAATTTTGCCACTGTCCTAAATGGTGCCAGAATTTCACCCACAGAGTCTTTAGAGATTTAACAGTTCAGTGCGTGGAATCAGGCCCTGTGTTTCTGACCTCACACCACTGTAGATCAGGAGTAATATGATAGAATTCAGTATAGCTACCCCAGCTTTATATGGGACTGAAGGATGGGGAGAAACGGCCCAATCTACATCATAGTACTTTGTAGCAGGGTGGTTTTCCTGATCTGGTAAGGAAGGGGTTAAAAGCCCACTGGAAAAGAACAGCCAATCAAGGCCCAAGAGCCCTGTATAAAAGAAGACTGCAGCCCCAGCTTCAGGCAATCTTCCCCTGGTGCTAGGGATGAAAGCAGGGATTAAAGTAAGCTAGAATGCACTGAAATGCAGTTCCAAGGCCCACAAATTTGAGGGGCCAGAGTTCCTGGCCCCCCCTAAAATAGGAAAATTGGATGGAACACGTGTTCTAGCCCGCCCTGGCCCAGGAGCTGTAGCCAGGCTGGAAGAGTTTTCACATCGCCCACCCTGAGCATGCTCAGATGTGTGCCCAGGGTGGGAGCGTCCTGGCCAGGGAACAGCTCTGGCCAGGAAGGGGGGGAGGCAAAAGGAGGGGTCACGGTGTCGGTGGGGGGGCCCAGAGATTAGGAGGGTTTCAGGTCCTTGTCAAATTATGCTTTAACCACTGAATGAAAGGATGTGCTGTCTGGCTGGCTATAGGCGACAGGACCAGGGACAGCTCCTTGGGAGCTGCCAGGACTATGAGCGTTAGAGCCCATAGTCTTGATACAAGGGCGAGAGATACCTGGGGGCGGCATGGACGTGGCTCAGGAGACCTAAAGGACTGCTTTGGGGGTTGAGGTGGCACCAAGGTGTGGTGTGTGGGTCCCTGAACTAGGGCCTAGAAAAGTGGACAGGTCAGGGTCACTCACTCAAGACTACCGGTGGGTGGCATCAGGACTAGTGGCAGCCATGAGCATGGAGTGGGTTGCCTGAACTAGACCCTGCCCTGAAAGGGGACCCTAGCAGAGGTGCTCAGCTGGAGGGCTGAGGCAGTGGACAGAAACTGAGAGACAGAGTATAGGTCTCTGGATGGGCATGCAGTTGAAACAGCCCCAGCAACATCACCAGGATGTTCTCATCAGGTGAGTCCCATGCTAACAAGCGTCTACACCGTTCTGTGGCTGAATGCACCATTGTCTGCAATAAAGATTTCACTCTCTGCGGGTTCTGATGCTTGTTGGCAATTGACTGGCTCCATGTCCACAGAAATATAGCAGTCACTGTGGGTGACCTTAAGTCTATACTAACCATCTGTGCAAACTCATGAGGGCCCATTCATCTACTGTGCACCTGTCACAAGGCCACAGGCTATCATTCCAGCTGGGGAGGAACTGCACAACCGATCTAAGGATTGCTAACCCTGGGGAAGAGTTCAAATGGATGAAAGCCCCTTCTCTTGAGGGAAACAGCTGTTTAGCCACAGTAGAGAGGCTTGTTCCCAACAAGGAGAAGGCCATGTTATCTCTGGGTTTTGAGTTCTGTGCTCTGCTTAGGTTTTGCTTCAGCTTGTGGCAAGGACCCTGTCTTTGTCTTTAGTGACTCAAGGGCTGTCTCTTAGGTGCAGCCAGATTTATCTTTTCTTGATGAATGAGGTGTAATCCCCACTTCACTGCCAAGCACTTGTGAAGTATTTAACCCTCCCACTAATATTGTCCCTTCATTTCCCCATATGCAGATCTATAGACATATGTGCCCATGCATCAGGTGGACATCCTCTAGTGGCTGTGGCATGAAGCTAGCATAACAGCCAATGGGGAGACATTAGGAGGAAAGAATTAGGCTTAATTTTGCTTTGGATGACCTTAAGCAAGGCACAGCCCTGCTCTGTGCCTCAGTTTCCCCACCTGTAGAAGGAGGCTAATGACACCAACCTCCTTGTGTAAGTTGCTTTGAGATCTACAGCAAAGTGCTATATGTAGGTGGTGCTGGATACCACTCCAAGGCCCTCATAAGTAGCCAGACCCTTCCTACAGACCTCAGGGAGAAACAGAAATCCATTTTTGGGGTGGATTAGCAACATAAATAAAAGCATCAAATGGGATAGAAGCAGTGTGGTGTGATGAGGCCAGTAGAGCACCACCAGCTTCCTAATGAAACAGCCCCTGAGTCCATGCGCTTAAATCTGCTCATGTCATACGTACGATGTCACTTTGACAAAGGCATTTGCTGGAGATGTTTCTCCTCCTTGTGGGTCTTCCCCCTCCCCTTCAGCATGTTACTCAGTGTTGGCAGAGGAGCTGTCCGTAACCATCAGTCCAAGGACCACTCAGCACATGTCAGAATAACAAATGCCCATGTCTCCTGTCCTTCTTCCTTTGTCTCTGCACAAGCCCTTGTTTAGCTGCTGTTACTTTGAAATGCCATTGAGTTGCTGGCTTGCTGTGGAAGGCTGATGGCATGGCACAGTGGATTTGTGAATCAGCCATCAGGCTTTAATCCTTCCACATCTGGTGTTCTTTCACATCTTCCTGAGCTTCAAGGCTATCCCATTGGGGCTATGCATAGCTAGGTCTGCTCACAAAATCCACATCCAAACTATATTTAGGGAGGCAGTGATCTAGGGGCTAGAGCACTGGATGGGGAATCTGGCTTTTGTCCTGGCCCTGCTGCACAACTATTGTGTGCCCTTTGGCAAATGTTTTTGCTTCTCCATGCTCCTGGTTCCCCTATCACCTTTTATCCATTGTGTGCACCTTTTAGGGCAAGAGCTTTCTCTTTGTGTATGAATGGTGCTCAGCGCAATGAGGCCTTTAGATGCAAATAAGTGGCACAGGTCCTGATCAAAAGTGAAGGACTCAGAACCTACTTTGGGTGCATTATATACACTGGCAGAGGCCTCATCCAAGATCTGAGTCCCACGTGTTGGACAAACACAAGAGCTAGCACCTGTCTTGAAGAGCTTGACATCTCAGCAAAGGATGAGAGGCAGGAAATATTTTTACCCTTTTTCAGATGGAGGAAGTGAAACCCCAAGAGTCAACAGGACTTGTCCACGGTCCTACCGAGGTTCTGTGACGCAGCTTCAAATCTGCACCAATCACCTGAGCTCTGGTCTAGTGCCTTGTATGCCAGGTCCCAGCCTTCCTTTCTAGGTGGGAGGTTTGTGTTTTCAGTCCTTGTCCATTTTGTGACAATTGTTCGTGTGTGTGTGCTCAGCTTGGATTTGTTCTTGCAGTTGTCCTTTGACTTTCTGGGCTAGCATGTAGGCAGTGATAATCATTGGGTATCAGTGGGAGATTGCCCTTAGAAATGTAACTGGGTTATCTCCATGGTCACAGCTGGTAGCCATGACTCTGCATCCAAGAGTGGCTTTCACCTGACTAACTTTCAAAGTCCTTCCTGTTGGCTGGAAAGAACTCGTATGTCCATAGACCTACCTGCAAAAATGCATTGACAGCTTATTGTATGGATTTTCCTTCAGTGCTTGTGTGGTTTAAACTAAAGAGATATATAGCTGGGACTCTGCATGGCTGACAATCAGATTTGCCTGGCTCACTCTGTCAGGTGTCGGCTTGGAGGCTTACGGTGCCTTGATTGGACCTATATAGGTTTTTCCTATGCTGGATTTCTGCCAGACTAAAACCCTTTGCCTCTTACTGATCTGATGCCTTGTTACAAGTTCATTCGCATGTTGTACACTTGTATAATTCCTACTAAGATGTATTTTTCCTTGCGAGAGAGTGGAGGGGGTTGGTCAGGAAGTTTTCTGAATGGGAATCCACTCCAGGTGTTCCTGTTCAGCCCTACATGGCAGCTCTACCAAGAGTCATGAAGGATGACCTCCCTGGTGTCTGCTGTTTTGACTGCCCTGGTCCAGCCAGTCAGCTACCTGGAATTGGCCTGCTATGCCACAGAGATGAATTTGGCCTGCTAGGAATTCAGTGTTTATTTCCTACCAAGAGAGCTCAGTTTTACTGGGCATTTTATCTGCCCGGCTGTGATGTGCATTCGTCTTCCTGGGAATTCCCCCCTGGAGGTTGGATCTTCTGTGCTTTGAACAGCAGTCCTGGGAGATCACAAGAGCTTGTTCTGACAGAAATATTATGATTCCTGGATAGACATTTCCAGGCAGGACAGATATCCCATAGATTCCTGGCACAATAAACCAATAGGAACCTTTCTGAAGATCATTCTGAGTCTCTAATCTCGGCTGCATCCTCCCAGCTTGCAAAGAGCACAAGGACCCTGTCTCCATGTCAATAAAGCTGATAAACAGCTGACCAAACAGCCTGCTCAGAGCCATACCTTGCAGCCAATCCCCCTGTTCTTGTGCAAATCGGGCTTCCTGTTTCTGGTGATCTGTGCTAGTCATTTCCTGACTCTGAGCTCAACTTCTAGTTCCCTGCTCCAACTGCTAGACCATGTTCTTCCCAGAAGCCAGGCCTCTCCTAGAAGAGGCAGCCTCGTGCATTATCTTCAATGAGCATCTTAAATCCTTGTCCATTTGGCAAGAGCCCACCTTGAAACCATCTGACCGGAGCATGAATGGGCCTGGTGCCAGCTAGACATATGGCTAGGAGTGTGAGCAGTCAAAAAGCAGTGCCTGGGCCTTAAATGTGTATACTACAGGCATGAGTCCCAAAAGAGAGCATCCAAGGGCTCTACACCCTGTAGGCATGTGTGGTTCCCATTGATATTGATAGGAGCTGTGCATAAAGGCTGAAATTCACCCCTCCACAGAGGGCAGGTGCAAGGGCTTGGTGCTGGCTCTATGAATTTTACCGGGGGAAGGGCCGACTACATGGCAAAACACTGCCTTTTGCCACAGATGGCCAGCTCCAGGGGGAGATGGGATGCTTTGCAGAGACCAGAGGCTATGGAATTCCCATTCAGATTCAGAAGGGCCCCAAACACAGGCGTGTAAGGACCTGTGGGATCGGGTCTGTCTCTGATCGTTATATTTATGTTTACACTAACAGTCCTGCAAGCTTTGGTATAGCACCAGTCATTGTAGGATATCAAAGCAGGTGGGGAGGCATGCTGATGACACACCACATATGGTTTTCCTTTAGCCAGATCTTATTTGTTTTAACACCGCTACTGTCTTGGGGGCTCTGCTGGTATTCCAAGGGGACCCTTCGATTTCAGGCACCTCCATTTTTGAGTTCCAGCCTGGAATACATCGAACCAGATTCTCTGAACTGGAAGAGCTCAGGGTCAGAGTATAAAATGCTGAGTTTCCTCACCTGGTATCAAGGAGCTGCTGGCAATGGAGACCCTTTGAAAATCTGGCTCCTCTTATGCACGTTTGAGCATTAAACACTTTTGAAAATTCCAGCTTTTGGGGGCCTGATTTTCACAATAGCTGGGAGCCTGGAGCATTGGATTTCCACCAGCTCCCAGTTGCTGCACTCTGTCCCTTCTGCCTTCCCCCTTCCAGAGCCTTTCACTGGCGCGTGTATCTATGTGCCGCAGTGTGCATGCAGTTTGTTTTTCACTCCAGTGTGCAGTTGCGCTACCCATCACACTGCTGCCAAGGCTGTGTAGTGTAGATTGGTCCTGGTGTAGCCACAAACCACTGGTCAATATGTGCCCAGTCCACAGAAGATTTGAGTCTATCATCGCTCGAGACAGAGCATTAGCTCAAACTGCAGCAGACCATACCTTACAACTCTAGACATTCCCCAGTGTCAGACCAGCAAACCAGGCCAGTTCACTCCTGCTTGGAAGCTGTGTAGGGGCTGGGTTATATGGGCTTTGCCTGGCAAGATTAGGATCCGTGATACCCATAGCTGGAATTGGGGCAAATCCACCCATGTGGACAAGTCCTCAGAGCTGCTAGCAGCTCTGTGTGCAAGATTGGGACCTACATACACCAGGAGCCAACCAGTGAAGGACATCTCCGGCTGAAGAATAAGGAGGGCGATCAATAGAATGGTCACGTTTGTGTGCATCAGCAGCTTCTTGAAATGTATTCAATACACTAAAATCCACTCCCCCATTCTTCTATTTATGGCAAATGAGTGTCTAATCCTCGAGCTGTGATTCTGCACTTTATGCTGAGCAGGCTGTTCCTGCTGGTGCCGACCGGGAGGAGGAAGTGCTCCACAAATTGCAGTGCAAGCTGCACAGTAGTCCAGAGCAGCCCATTTAACCTGCTGTGGGGGAAAAAAAAAAAGAAAGAAAGAAGGAAAAGAAAAGAAAAGAGGAATCAAGCAAACCAAAGCTGCTGAGACACTAAATGTCTGGAAGCGAATGCACCTCCGTTCGGTTGGTCTTGGCACTTTAAGTTGACTGGCACTTTGAAACAAAAATCAATGCTTTGTTTCACAGGATGCATTTGTTTCTGGGCTTTTGGCTCCCAGGGTCTATTAGAGCTCAACTCATCCACACTGACCTGACTGATAATTTGCTTTATAGAGAAACCGAAGATTTCACATTTGAGGACTTAAAGTTAGACACCTAAACCGGTATCCTGTGTTGTGGAGAAGTCCAGGACTTCAATGGAGTTGCAGGTGCTCAGCTGCACTGAATGTCATACTGTTACATAGATCCCTAGGTGGGGTTTAGATACCTTATATTTGCCACTGTTTTTATTTCCCTGTGGGAATGCATATGAGTGCATGCCTGGTTGCAGAGAACTGTGCGTAGGTGTATCTATGACAACTGCCATCTTGGTCAACACAAATTGACCTGGGGATCTCCAGAGTGGAAACCCTGAGCTATTAAAGCTTGGCCTGAAAAGCCAAGATTGTCTAATGGGGGGGGGGAGTCTTAGATTGCTATTCTAGGCTGATTACATAGAGAAGGAGATCTGCAGAACATATTGGTCACATGCATATGTGTGTCCATATGCATGTATTTAGGGGGTGTGTGACTACATGTATACGTGCACAGCGGTGTAAGCCTGCGTGTGCATGTAAACTATCAGATAACTTGAAGATTTTTCAGCATTAAAGGGAAAAAGCAAACTACGTGTGGCTCCTGGAATTCACAACACCCCAGTGTTCCCGGCTTCTGCAAGCCTTTTCATTCCCCGTACCAGGGGCTGATCCATGCAAATGCTGCATGCTGATTTATCTACAAATCAGGTCAGCCTACTGGGAAATCCTGTATGACCGCTGATATCATAAAGATTGCCTGTTTCTGTCTCTACTGAGTGCTGGTGGCAGCTCTGTGGGTGTTTGCACGTGCATGTGTGTGTGTTCCAAATGCGCACAGGTTGCCACACAATGAGGACAGAGACACCAGCTGAGTTTTTGCGAAAGCAGAGCAAAACCAGTGTCATCATTCTGGTATACTGGATGATCTCACCTTGCATCCGTCAGTTCCTCTACATACATATATTCTACCGCTAGAACAGAGGCAAGACTGAACTTATCCTGATAAAAGCCGCTTCTCCATTGGTGGCTGACAAAGGGTCCTCTGCTAAGTAGGTGCTCCACTGCACACATAAATACCACACTGATATTGTTGTTACAACAATTTGTAATTATCACAGACAGAGGAGTAAAATTCTGGAATAGCCTTCCAAGGGGAGCTGTGAGGCCAAAAAGCATAACTGCCTTCAAAACTGATCTTGATAAGTTCATGGAGCAAATGGGATGGGATGGTCTACTTTGGAAATTGACTGATCTTTGATCTATGGCTATTGGTGGTGGATATGCAAGTCGCCTAAGAAAGGAGGGTAGATGGGGTGGGTTCTGAGTCATTATAGAGAATTTTTTCTTGGGTGACTGGCTGGTGAGACTTGTCCACATGCTCAGGGTTTAACTGATCATCATATTTGGGGTCAGGAAGTAATCTTCTACTCAGGCAGATTGGCAAAGACTTGGGTTTTTCACCTTTCTCTGTAGTGTGGGACATGGCTCACCTGCTGGTGAATTCTCTGTATCTTAAAGTCTTTAAATCATGATTTGAGGACTTTAATAACTCAGTCATATGTTAGAGGCTTACTGCAGAAGTGAGGGGATGACGATTTGAGGTCTGCATTGTGCAGGAGGCCAGACTAGATGAACATACTGGTCTCTTTTGACCTTAGAGTCTATGAGTCTATGACAGTGTTAGTTGTGTGGTTTCCTTGTACCCGTGTTTCTGTAGGGGGTTTATGTGGATTCTAATTCATGTTACCATCTTGGCCTGCATTCAAAATAAGGAGGATGCTTAGAGGTTTTCTTTCAGAACATTAGAGATCCCTCTTTCCCTGCTCTTGGATTGGACAATCAAACAATATTGGTAAAATGCACAGTGCCAAATCATCAATGATGCTTCTACTTGAAGTTGAGTTGTCAGGCTGGCAATAACAAACAACGGCAAACACCAGTATCTATTTCCAAATGTTGATTGCTGCTCACATAAATAGGTGAATAAACAAAAATAAAGGTTTTTTTCTCTCTGGCTGTTGTTTCTTTAGCATCTCTTGCTGCCCTTTGGCATAAAATCTTAATCTTTCTCAAACATGAGGTTAGTATTAAAGAAAACAACTGCTAGTTACAAAGACTTCCACCTGACTCGTTTTTCTGCTTTATCTCCTTGATTTATGAGGGACCATGCCCTGTCTGGAAAGCTGTATACCACAAAGACATCCCCTAGACCAGTGGTTCTCAACCTTTTGTGAGTTGTGATACTCCTGGTGGCATATCACAGGCCTGCAGGACACACCAGCCCACCCATCCCAGGCCAAATCCAGTCATTTCCCCAACTCTCTGTGACACACACTGTGTGGCAACATAGTAATGCATCCTAACGCAGTGGTTGAGAACCACTGCCCTAAACACTCAGGGTGTGGAGTTTTTTCTTAACTTCATGAATGGACACCCTTATTCTGGGAGAGGAGTGCCTCATTCCCATTTAGCTTAACCCAAGACTAGAAAGAACAGAATGGGAGCTATCCAGGAACTGATCGGACTCCCCAAGTGAGTATTTTCTTCATTTGCAATGATTTCTCTTGTAGCCTAGGTCATCCGCAGGGGTTGATCTGTGCTCTTCAGCCCTGCACTGTAGGGCTCCACCGCTTGAGCTCAAAACATTCTGTCTTAGATGGCAACAGTAATAAGCGTTTATCTAACAGTGAAGTTCCTGCTGATGGGAAGGTGTCACGGCCGATGTGTGATACAGAGAGCTCAAAAAGCATAGGTGAGGGCTCATAGATTTCTGGAGCTGCAGGAGACAAAAAGAGCAGGTTCCTAGGCACAGATGAGTTGTAAAGGAACAGCTAGATTTCAGTTGTGCCCTCTGCTGACTTGGCTTCAAGGATTTGTCAAGCCCTTATCGATCCCTTCAACTCTGGAGAGGCGTTTGTGTGTGATGGTCTGCTATTACCACCTTCTAACCTGGGAAGTTTATTACCCTTGAACTAAAACTGGTTTGGTCCAAAGTTAAATGATTTTCATCTAGATTTGTGCAGTCACAGTGGACTATTCTTAGCTATTTTTCATTTATTATGGTTCACGTCTCCTTGTGTGGAACGTTGGCTTTAATTAATCAAGGGTATAAATGAGCTAGTGAAAGTCAGGTCCTGAGTACAGTGGAAAGAGGTGCATTGAGCAGTTTGCATTTTTGCAAGGAAAGGAGCAGGTGCCTAGTGAAATAAGCTTGTTCAGTCCCCACTTCTGAAGTAAAATGTCCTTGAAGGTCTGAGTCTGTTCTGACATGCATAGTGGCATGGAAATCTCAGAGAAGAAACAAGAAGCAGGTACTGGGGAAAAGTGTACTTCTAATGGAAAATCAGTGAATAGCTTTGTAATGCTCAGCTATTTGGAGACCTAGGGAATGCATGACCTTGTGCTGGCGTCTCCCACTTTGTTATCCCCATAGCTGCTACTTTATTGAACTGGTGACTGTTTGAAAAACTGCAAATGTAACTAGCTACAAAAAAGAGTTAGCCACCAGTGGACCTATCCTCCATGAACTTATTAGCTATGCTGGTCAGGGGCATAACCCCATGCTCATGGAGACCCTAAACCTTTGGCTGCCAGAAGCCAGGAGGGAAGGATTGGGGTAGATCCATCCAAAATTGCCCTGTTCGGTACAATCCCCCTGGAGGGCTTGTGTAGGCCATTCTAAGAGAATGGATACTGGCCTAAATTGGCCATTGGTCTCATCCAGTGTTGATGGTTCTTATGTTCTTGATTGATTTAGTGTTGCCACAGCCTTTACAAAAGGATTCTGCAATATCTTCCTTACCTGAGTTGTTTTTCTGCTACTCCTACTTAAGGGCTCCATGGAATACATCAAACCATCTTCCGTTGACCTAGCTTCCACCTCTGGGGGAGATGGATCGCCTACACTGACAAGACTAGCTCATTCCTCTCCTTTAACATAGGTGTTCTAGAGCCAGTTGAGAGAGAGATTTACTCACTGCTGCTTAAAGAAGTGGCCTGGTTTTCAGAGGTACAGAGCAAATGTAACTCCCATTACTTTCAGCAGACACTCTAAAATCCAGGCCATTTCTCTCCAGGTTGCCAAAATACGGACATAAGGGCCAAACTTCAGACATGCAAGTTTGCAGATTTCATACGTAGTCTCTTGGCTTACCTCTAATCAAGTCAATGGTGTTATGTCTGGGATGAATTTGTCCCTTTCAGTACCACCTTCCCTTTGGATGAGCATACTTCCCTGCCTCATTAAATCACTAATGTGTATAAATGGCTTTAAGATCCTTGGATGGACGTTGCTAAAGGAAGTCAGAGTATAATGTGTGATTTATTTTTGATTGGACTGATTTGCCCATGCCACATCCACTTAACTTAATGGCTCATGCATCTTACAAGCCCTGTGTTTTTCGAGGTGCTTTAGGAAAAAGCGTGTCCACTCTGTTCTATAGAAGTCCTCTGGATAACACGCAGCCACCAGCGCTCAAAATTCTCACATCTCTTGAGCTAAAACAATGAGTTGTAATGGATCTTTCTCATCCTACTCCTTCTGATACTAGCCCAAGGAGAGAGGCAGTACTCTCTTGGCAGTTTATTTCCTTTCTTATATAGTAAAAATTCATCCCCCGTGCTGAACACTTCTGAAAATCTGGTGCCACTGCTGTGTGTGTGGACACAATTGAGGTTTGCTTTGGGATCTGGGGGTTCATCTGACTGTGAAATTAAAGAAGATCTGAGGAGGCAAGGACAACAGCCCTCATGAACCCTGGAAAATGGAAATTTAATGTAAACTTCTAACTAACATGGAACTCAAATTCTATCAAAACAAAAAACATGAAGGTTCATCTGTGGATTTCCTTGGAGAACTCTTTAATTTATGAGCCAGAGTAGGTCTAAGAGGGTTTATAAGCCTTTGGCTGACATGAGGCAACACTCAGGGATGATAGTGTAGGAAAGTAGGTCATTTACTGCAAGCATAACCAGCCAGCCTGCACTCAGCAGGGATCAGCTGTTCTCCACAATCAAGATCATAGGTGGGGAGCAGCCAATGTGTATCTTGAGCTAAAAGGCCTTTGCTGAAGTTAAAGGAGATCTTTGTAGTTCTCTGCAGAGCTGGCTCTGCCAGAATAAGTATTGTCCGAATTGCATTGTTCATTTTAAATGTTGTAAATACACCAAACTGCCTTGGCTGTAGAAGGGTGTGTGTTATTGACTGCATTTCCCATGTAGTTTAAGCAAGCCTGTGCTGAGCAGCACGCAAACAGTTCAGCGATTTAAAATGATTACTGTATCTGTCTCAAAGACTCCTTCTGAGACTTCTCTTCAAAGCCTGACTCTGGTAGGGAACCTCTTTGCACTAATTTACATTTTTATATTTAGGAGCCCACAATCTAATTGGATGTGTTTATAGTTTCAGGGTAACCACATCTGTATTTTCCACTCACTCTTCTACAGTCCATTGCAGGAGTTCCCTGACTGGTCTCTGGTCTCCAAACACCACCAGTTTTTGGGCCAGGATCTGTGTCCCACTCTCTTCTGGCTGGAGGGTTTAAGGCTACACAGCCTTCCTAAGGCCCAGTTTTGTGTTTTGCTTTCTCTCCAAGGGTGACAAACAGTGAATTGCCAGCAGTTCTGAATTACCACACAGCTCCCTCTAAGTAAGCATATTTATTCATCAGGCAAAAGCGTTACAGAGAAAACATAAAAAAACAATCACCTTAGTCGTATGGGTCATAGTAGACCAAAGTCTTTCCAACCCTTCTGCAAAAATTGAGGTCCTCCACTTGAACAAAATGTTCTGTTCATTTGCTGAATCATAAAGAAGGCCCTGAGATGATTAAAACCCAATCTTTTTATATCCAAAGCCCTTTCTTGTCTGTTAGTCTCTTGGAAACCCAGGTTGAATCAATTTGTGGAAATCTCATGCACCCCTCTGTAATTGATCTTTAGGTACACACACACAAGCTAGAATACCTATATTACCATTGGAGGAAACTACCAGTGGAAGAGGTGGGATTCCTTCTGTTTTTGAAGCAAGACCCAGATTCCTTCTCAGTGGAAGTGCCTTAGCCAAACCCAATCATTGGACTCCAACCAGCTATAACTGAGGAAGTTCTGTGGTCTGTATTATACAAGAGGTCAGTTCTTTTGGGTTGAACATTTCCAGGCTTAAAAGAGGAAACTGACAAATATAAGTTTTTCAATATTTTTAGGGAGATAGGGTTAAAAAGTTTGGGCCACAAATGGTTTGTTTTTACCCAAGACTTTTTTAAACAAACAAACTGCACATTTTGTGGGTTTCCATTTTTTAATTTTTTTTAAAAAAACAAAAAACAAAAGCTCCTAAGATTTCACACCCAAAATAAGTAACACATTTCAACTATCTAGAACAGTGGTTCCCAACCTTTTTCAGGCTGGGGACCCTTTTTAACAAAAAAAATCTTTGTGGCCCCCCCAGCTGATTTTGTAATCTGGCCCACACACGCAGACTCTGGCCTGCGCCACACTAGCAGCACCGGGCACTGGGACAGCTGGCGAGTGGCACTGCCGCCACCACCATGGCCTGTGCTGCTGGGGAGCTGAGCCACGACAACTATGGTCCCCTGCCAGAGAGCCGCCGCGGCCCCATCCACCTGCTGGGATCTGGCCATGGGCAGGGAGCAGCGAGCCTGGTGGGGAGCATCGGGACTGCAGCTGGATTCTGGCCCCAATAGGGGGAGGCTCCGCGGACCCGCTGAAACATGTCTGCGGACCCCCGGGGGTACCCAGCCCCAGGTTGGGAACCACTGATCTAGAATATGTTTGTATCTAGAAGTCCATTATGTCAAGGAGTCTGGTAGAGGTAGACAATGAGGTAGCTTTGAGTATGTTTATAAGAGAACCTCCCAAGCATGAGGGACAACATGAGGGAGAGTGTGGAGGTACTTGTTTGAAAATTTAACAAATGGGCAATGGAGGCCGGCACCATCAGCTGATTGGGGACAAGCACAGACAACTCTTGTCCTTGTTACGAGGAGGAGGGGAAAAAATTGTTCTTCTTAACTGCTGATGGTAGGACAAGAAGCAATGAGCTTAAATTACAGCAAGCGAGGTTTAGGTTGGGCATTAGGGAAAAATTCATTGCTGCCAGGGTGATTACCCACTGGAATAAGTTGCCTAGGGATGTTGTGGAATCTCCATCACTGGAAGTGTTTAAGAGCTGGTTAGATAAACACCTGTCAGGAATGACTTAAGAAGGTACTTGGTCCCACCATGAGTGCAGGGGACTGGACTTGGTGTCTTCTCATGGTTCCTTCCAGTTTCTATGATTCAGACTCATTCGCAAAGGAGAGATGGTAGGTAGGGTGGAGATCAATCATGAAGGGCCTTGAAAGTGAAGACAAGCAGCTTATTTGGGGCCTTGGCTCAGGCTTATATTTAACAAGAATCTCTTAGCTATTTCTTATGGCCTTATCATAGACCACTGAGGTCAACAAGAGCTTTCTTCATAGGAGTAGAGCATAGCCTTTAATGGATCCAAATTCACTTCCTGCTTTTCTATTAGTAAGATACTCGTTAGCATCCATTTATTACCCTACAGTTCTGTAGCATTTAGAGTTTAGCTTTTGTGCTCCATCACAGTTTTATTGCACAGTCACCTGCTTTATAGATGAGGTTTGGATGGATTTTATTTGACTATCCATGGATCAGAGGGGATATTTTCTTTTATTAACATACTGTGTGCAGATGAATAGCATCTGGGGGTTTTCTGAGTTATAGTAAGTTCCCCCATCTTCAAGGCGTCTGATAAAGTGGGATTTTCTCCCATGAATCCTCATGTGATAAATAAATCTGTTAGTCTTTAAGTACCACCAGACTCCTTGCGTCTTTGGGTTATAATGACATCAAAAAAGAAGGTTGTTTCTAGAAAGGAATTAAAAGGAGAGACTAAATCTGTGTCTGTCAATCCCCAGATATATATATCTATCCAAAGAGACTACCAGTCTTGTATTGACCGCTGGCTTTTTCGAGATGTCTTTGCACTTTGGGCACGCCCAGTGACTGCCTGGTAAATGATGATAGGCCTCCATCTTCAGTTTTGTAGTGCGTGTGTGGCTCACCAAGGTGCTAAGATGTTGAATGTGCCCAGTGCATCAAGGGAGACCAGGGGAAGAACCTGGGTTGGAGCCCTTCCAGTGAGTCTGCCTCCTTCTTAAAGGTTAATGCTTTAATACTGCCATTAAAAAGTGAATGAATATGTGAAGTTTTTCCCAGTAAGTCTTGAATTTGAGTGGCTCATGAACTGATTAATGAGTCTGCAAACCTACTAATAAAAATACACTGGAGTTGCCATTCAGAAACACAGCATGTGATAGGGACACCAGCTACAGAGCATCTCCTACTTATGATCTACATCATGCACCAAATGCTCCAGCTATCCTTTCAACCAGACCAAAAAGGGACATGAATTTTTGTGCTGGATTCTGACACAATTAAAGACATTCTCAAATGAGAGGTCAGGCATAAATGAGCTATGGAGAATGAACAATAAGGACAACATTCTCTTCTCTAATAGTAATTGGCATTTATATAGCCAAAAACAAGTTCAGTGTGCTTTGCCACCATTAACCCTCATCAAGACCTTGCGCAGCAGGCTGTTATAGATGAGGAAACTGGGGTATTGAGAGGTTAAGGCCAATATTTTCAAAAGTGGCCTCTGATTTTGGGCACCATGAAATGCCAAAGGCCTGATTTGCAGAGGTGCCCAGCAGTCACAGCTCCCATGGCTGTTTGTTACAGTTGTGGGTGGTTGGCACCTTCCAAAACTGAGCACCAGGCACCCTACAATGGAGGTGTAACCCACCAGTGAATATGTATTAAGATCCTCTCAGTACCAATACAGAGAGGCTGGGAGCTAGCTCAGTGTTTAGTTATAAGGTCTAGGCCCTCAAGCTCCATCATGCCTTAAGCTCTGGATGTTCCCAATTCAGCCCACCTGTGTGCACCACAATGGTGGCCAATGGCCATCAAATAAATTACAGAGGCCCCTTAAAATCAGAGATTATTGGAAAACATTTGGGCCTTAGGCTCAGCTCCTCAAAGGTGTTTCGACACCTCAATACATGAATTGCTCCAGATCCTGTGGTAAAGCCAGGGCTCCCACCTAACCAAGAGCAGAAATTTTATCTGGGGGAAAATGGAGGCTACATTTTTCAAAAGAGCTGTGCACATGGATCACTTCAAAAACCTAGCCTTAATCATGCAATAAAAAGTGGGGGGGGCAGGTGGAAGAGAAGCTAGGTGATGTGAAATCAACAATAACACTGAGCTCTGGATTCTCAAAGACATTGAGTTGCAAAACTCCCAATGATTTTAATGGGAAGTAGGTGCCTAAATAACTTTGATCTAGCCCTGAGTCCTTATAACATTCTTTATGGGTTTTTTCTGTTACAGACACATGTTTCTGTGTCTGTTTTTGCCTTTTAATCTCTTATTGAATAGCCTCCCCAGAATGATCGCAGATGTCATATCGAAATCAGTTACAAACATAAAAGTTAGGCAGGAGTGTTGCAGTTCAGGTAGAATCCCCCTGGAGGGTGCTGGATTACAGCAGGCACATATTTGCACAAACCCGTTACTCTAACAACCCAGTGGTTTGTTTCCAGGTTTTGAAACTGGAGAGCTGGACAGATCAAAAAATCTTGATGCAATCTGATCTCTCCCCAGTAAAATAGAAATAATCTAAGAGCCAATTGTCAATGTCACCTCCAGTTCAGATGGAATTTATTCCTCTGCACTGTGTGATATCATCATGTATTAACAATGGTTATGCTACAAGCAGCTCGTTCTCTCTAAGGAAGGAATCGGTTACCGATTGTTACAGATAGAACTGATTTGATTTTGTTTGCACAGCATTACAAATGGCACATCATTTGACTTTGCTTATCCAGTTACATGGTTTGGCTGAAGTTTCTTTTAAACACCTTCCTTGTTGTGTGGGGCCTCTTGAAATGTTTCACAACAGAACCTTACTCTTTTTAATAAGGTATTGTGATCTAGGAACTAGAGTACATGACTGGGATGAAGGACTCTTGGGTTCTGTTCCCAGCTTTCCCAAAGATGTGCTCCGTAATCTTGGCCAAGACACTGTGTTTCTGTGTCCCCTCCCATGATCTTTGTATCCATTTTTTTTTTAAAGACTGTAAAGCCCAGCTCCTCAAAAGTATTTAAATATCTCTTAGGTGGCTAGGCACCTAAATATCTTTAAGGATCTGGACCACAGTTCTTTGGTATAAACACTGTATGCCTCTTGTTCTATGCCTCTGCAGTGCTTTGCACGATGGTGCTGTGATCTCAGATCAGTTCCTCTAGTACCACTGCAATACGGGTAATAAACGATTTTTAGTAAGAATTTGAACTTGAGACAATGCTATTGAGGTTTTCAGAATTACCAAGTCAAGTAAATCACTTTTAAAAAGTCAACCCTACGGCAGCCAAAGAAATGGTACTGAGTCAGTTTCTTTTGACAAGTATAATTTATTTGCAATTATTTATATGAATACTTTCTGGCATATCAGTAGGTGTGCCGCAGTATATTTTGTAAAGTTAATATTAGTATTCTGTACTTGTGTCATGCTTTTACAAGCACAGAATTGTTGTACAAAAGAAGGGTTAAATGTCAAAATCACCTTTTTACACCCAGGGACACTGAGACGGAAAGTGGTGAAATGACTTGACTGAAGTCATGCAGCAAGTCAGTAGCAGACTTAGAAACAGAACCAAGGAATCCTGATCTCCAGCCCTGTGAACTAACCATTAGACCACACTGGCACTTATGGGAGCTGAACAAGCTCTAACCTGTGTGCAGCACTCTGCCTTTACTGTTACATATTGGCTTAAAAGTGAGGTGGATCTACTGGTTGATTTAGAAGAGAATTCACAGGTTAGACTCGGATTAGCAAATTGACAATTAATATAATTCAACTATGCCCTTCAAGTAAAATTGCAGGCAAGTAGATTTTTTTGGCAATGGAAAATAGTTTAGATACCAAGAAGAGCTGGTGTAAATCAGCAAAGCTCTGTTGATTTCAGAAAACTATGCCAATTTACACCATAGGTGCTGGATTAGATTGGAGTCCAGCATCCTGTGCCTGGCAGTGGCCAATACCAGATGCTTCTGAAAGAGGCTTAAGAACCTCACAGTAGTAGATGGATGTGTGATAATCTGCTCCCAGCATTGTCTCCCCCTATCTCTCTTACATAGAGATTGACTTAAGTAAGGCTTAGCTATTTCCAAAATGTCATGCAGCAGGTGGGGAATAATGTGATATTTACATCCTGTAAACTGAATTAACAGCCCAAGTTATAGCTCTTTTAACGAGACGAGTTTACATTTGTTGGTGAATTACTCTAAACTTCCCCTGCACACCAGGAAAAAGTAGTTCTCAGCCTTGTGATCCTGTTAGAAGACATTATGGGAGACTGGCAAGCACTCAGTTTATTTTCACATAGGCAGCTCATTGCTCACTTCTCAAACGTTGTTCCAGTTCCTCTTGCCAGTATTTTTACAAGGAAATGTGATGTGCTCCACAGGGTTCCTAGGCATTCGTGTTATCTGCCTAAGACATGGTTCCTTACAGAGCAACATCAACAATGCCAGAACATAGACCCAATGTAAAGAGAATACCGTTTGGATACACAGAATCATAGAAAATTAGGGTGGGAAGAGACCTCAGGAGGTGATCTAGCCCAATTGTTTTCAAACCACTGGTTGGGACCCAGTACTGAGTTGCAGATCCTCAGGTACTGGGTCACGGCACCCCCTGCTGCCGCCACCAAAAGCCTGGAGTGCATTGCTGAAAGATGTAATTGTTGGGTTGCAGGCATAAATGATTTTTTAAACTGGGTCTTGAAAGATTGAAAACCACTGATCTGGCCCATCCCTCTGCTCAAAGCAGAACCGACCCCAACTAAATTGTCCCAGCAAGGGCTTTGTGATGCCACAGCTTAAAAACCTCTAAAGATGGAAATTCCACCATCTCCCTAGGTTAAACCATTCCAGTGCTCATTAACATACTACATACTGACATCTGGTGTGGGGGACTTGCTCAAGAGAGTTAGTGGGAGCCGGTAATTAAGGCAACGGTCGAGGAAGCAGCAGTCACTGCACCTTTATGTCTCTCTTTCTTTATGGCTATGTCCACACATACATGGTTAAATTGATTTTACTTATATAGATTTAATAAAATTGATATAAAAATCATTAAATTGATATAAGTTAAATCAATTTAACAGCTCCACACCAAAAAATTCCGAGTCGAAATAGCACGTCCAGACACAAGACTTGCTATTTCAATTCAAGAGAGGGGCACCATGGGAGGTGTAGCAACATGGCCCCCTCGCTGCGCCATGCCCCCACCCAATATATAGAATAAGGAAAGCACCTGGGAAGGAGAAGGGCAAAAAGTGTAAAATCGATCTAACAGTTAAATTGAAATAACATGTCCACACTGTGTTATTTCGAAATAACAGTTTCAATTTAACCGTCATATCAATATAATACTAAGTTTTATTATATCGATGTAACTTTCCTTAAATCTAAATGAGGGAGCTCCTCATTTTGAAAGAAGAGAACTCTGTGTGGATATACCATTTTTAAAATTGAAATAACCAGTGTTATTTCAATGTAAACAGTGTGTGTAAACATACCCTATCTGTCTTGCCCGTTAAGAGTGTAAGCTGGTTGGGGCAGAGACTCTCTAACTATTGAGAAGAGCCTGACCTTGGGTATTCAACCCCCTTGGGATCTTCTGAAAACTCCAGGCTGCATATCTATACAGACCCTCATGCAGTGGGAGCCAGATCTCGGCTGGGGCCTGTCGATTCTAATGCAATGCCACTAACATTTCCCTGCAGTGAATTAATGCTGGAGTTCTTTCTTATAGGCAGCCCAGCGTGTGTACCAAGACACCTAAGTAAATGGTGACAATGTGGTGCAGCCACCTTAGCTGAAATTTTCAAAGATGCAGTTGCCTCCTGCCTTAGAGTTACATGATCCCAACCACCATTGAGCAACCAAGCAAAGCATCTAACCTACTATGTATCCTACTTAGGCATTGTCCAAATATTAAGTTAAGTCGCCCTTCCATCATTTCCAAGCGTAGTCAACAGATCTCTGCAACAATGATTTTGAGTGGAGAGAATGCTATTTTTAGTGGGTTTTTGTCTTTTACCATTCAAATACATAAAAAATGTCCAGTCTGTCAAAAATTTATTTGCTTTTCTTTGTTTTCCACACAGAACTGATGCCAAAATAAATCCTCAATAATATACATATTTTTCTTAATTAGTGCTGATATTTACAAAATGTGTGATACTCTATGAAGAATAAATTATGTACACCCATGATGAACCAGACAGCAAATGTTCATTCAGAATATGTATTTACACAGATCTGTATATCTATATACAAATGTCCAACCTTATTGACTTCCGATTTCTCAGCTAACAGTGTCCAGTCAATGCTGAGAGTGCCAGCACATTGGCAATAAGAATGATATGTCTATACACACTGTGCAATTCAGATACAGCTGGTGTCTAAAATTTTATCTAGCAAACACATGGTTAAATGAGTTGGAATTCCCATGAGCCCTCCTTCCACAGTTTATAGGCCTCTCTCCATTATTGGTCCCATTTCTCCAGTAACCATGGAGACGGAAAGGTTCAGTTCCAGCATCATTATTACAGGTCTTTCTTGGATTTCCTCTTCATATTGATCCTCTCAAATTAGGCATACACACTTCATTTGAGCCAATATCTATCTTTTTTTTTTAGCTTCTAGCAGTGATTAGTAATATGACATTGTAAGACATCTGCAAAGTCTTAGGCAATGGGGAAGCAGGTGCAAACTACTAATTACAGTTCTTAGACTTGGTTTAAAAAAAAAGCCATACAAGTCTTGAAATAATATGCAGTTCCCATATATAGTTATGCACAGATCTTCCAATGAGCCATTGTCTCATTGCAACATTTAACATCACATAGAAGCCAAAACATCCCCAGAAAGAGAAACAAGAACTAAGGAATTTATCTGTTGCAACCTAATAGTGTGCCGTGAGCCTGATACTCAACTGGCGTAAGTTTGTGCCCCTGCAGTTTACACCAGCTCAGGTGTTGGCTCACGGTCCTGTGATGTGATGCTGTAAAGATCAGAGCAGCTGTAGCTCCCCTTTCTAGCAACAGGAATTGAGGGGTCTCCAGCCAGCATCACGAGTGCCATGATTGTGGCTGCAGCTGGAAGATTTTAGCAATGCTCTAATGCAGGCAGAGTTGGGAGGCTGGATCTGTAGGTCAAAGTTATCGCAGGACCCTGCGGGGGATGGCATTTTGGTTTCAGACAAAAAGGTCTGGTGCAAGTTTGCTCCAAAGGAGTGATGCAGTGGTTGGTATTTAAAAAAAGAATTGAGGGCTCAATGTTCCCATTAGGGGATTGTGAGCTGTCTGGGTGGTATTTGCTGGGACAGTGCCTAGTGGAATGGGGTCCCTAGACACCACCCCAATAGAAATTAAGGACAGCAACAGCAATCACTTGCAAACGGGAGAGAACAACTCTGAAAACGAGCAGAAATTTTTACTCCAGGGAAGAGATGATGAGCAGCCAGCGTGCATGTGAGGAGGCAGCCGTGTCTTGTTTAGGCTGCACCTTAAGATCCATTATCAATAAGCTTAGGGATCTGCCAGTGCCTCTTCATTGCTCTGTCCTTACTAGCAGCCTGTCCAGCTGTCCTTCTGCTAAGCACATACACTGACCACTTGCCCCTGGGCCTGAGGGGATGGAGGGCTTGGGAGGTAATTAACTCTGCTCAAAGCAGAGAGATAATCAGTGGGAGGTTCATTCACAGGATCCCAAGGAGAACATGCTCCATAAGGTTACCACTTCCCAGTTCCTATCTGTGGTGTCCCTGCCATATTCCCTGTTCTTAGGTGCATGCATCTGTTCCTGAGTTCTGCTCTTTCTCCCTGATGTGAGGGGCTAGGGAAGGAAGCCTGGGAGTCCTTCTTTATGGGGTTGAGGGGCCAATAAAACACTCAAATCTTACAGGGCTAAAATTCACAACTGTAGGTAATCACGTGCCTGGCATCTGGTAAATCCCTGTGACCCACCGTTGTATCTACAAACATATATTTTTTTCCTAACAGTAGTAAGAATTTGTGATATCCTTTAGCACAAATAAATCCCTTAGATCATTGTTTTGGCTTGCCTGCATAGTGACATAAATAATAGTGATGGGCCCAAGCCATGAATGTTAGATCCAGATCAGCAGTCTCACAAAGTTTTGAGGGCTTTGTAGTGGGGGTTTGTTCCTTCCATTAGAGAGAGAAGGAACAGCTGGAAAGCTGGAATCTGAATGTCCTCATTATTTGAGAGTGGGAAGGTGTTTGATTCAACCTATTTCAAATTCGGATCCGGATCTGTTTCTCAGGTTGGGACCACCTCTACCTGTATTGCGAACTCCAGAAAGTCCAGGAGATTTAAGCAGTAATTTCAGTGGCTGACCTAGGAATCATCTGGTAACAAAGCAAGACCCTTGCTGAAATATTTTCTCCTCTGGCTTTTTCTCTCCTTCTGTGTATTTATGCACAAATATGTCCATATTTATACACTGACATGCTTCATTCTCATAACACTATTCTTGGGATCTTTTTCTTGGTGTAGCATAGTGTTCGAGTTGGCCTTGGAAAAGAACAGAAACCTTGCTGCAGTGATAAATCCTTTTGATAAATCCTGTAACCCACGTACTCTCTACACAAATACTTTTTCCTAGCACCTATAATTTGATGGAAATCCACCAGTTCACCTATGATTTGATGGAAATCCACCAGTTCATCAGCCTAGTGTGATTGTTGCCTTAGAGTAGATGATATTTTTTAAGGCATTGAAGAGCAAAAGCTTTTATTTGGTGGCTAGAGGTCTGAGCATTAGGGTGAGGTGTCCTAAAGTGACTTATGTTCTAATCCAGGCTATGATGTTGCCTCTCTCAGTGGCCTTGGACAAAATCAGTAAGGTCTGAATTTTCAAACAGTGGACACGGGTGCTCCATGATTGTGGCATTTAGATGTGAGATGCCATGGGCCTGGTTTCCATTTCCAGGGGATGTCAAAAAGATTTATGGATGCTTGGTAGGTCTGAAAACCAGGCCAGACGTCTCTTGGGCTAAAATCAGATGCCACTTTTGAAAATCTCTTCCAGGCCACACAAGTGAGCCACAAACAAAGCTAAGACCAGTACCTCGATCTTTGCACTCTATGCTCCAGACCCACTGAAGTCAACCGAGTGTAATTACTTTATGCCTGGGCTGCATTCTATTTGTCATAGCCCCTGCCTGCCCCTTGATGGATTCATAGACTTTAAAGTCTGAAGGTACCATTACAACTATTTAGGCTGACCTCCTGCACAATGTGGGCTACAGAACCTCAACTGCCCACTTCTGTAATAGCTCTCTAACCTACAACTGAATTACTGGAGTCCTCAAATAATAATGTAAAGGCTTCAAGGTACAGAGACTCCACCAGCAAGTGACCCATGCCTCATGCCGCAGGAGGCAATCACAGTCTTCCAAGGGAGCCAGCCCAGTGCAAGCAGTTAGCGCTCTCCAAGCGCACTGCCCAAGCATCCTTCCATGTCATTGACATCTTGCCTGGTTTCAAGTTCTGTCCCATTGCCAGGGCAGCCTATGAGAGCAGACCACTAGTCACATATGTTCCTTCCTGCCTTTAGGTGCACTGAGCCAAGGTGGCAATAATTTTAGTTTGGCTCAAGGCAATGGGAGGGATTAATCCACCACTTTTGGCTTTTTCAGAGCATTATTTTAAAGTCAGCCAAACTCCTTTTAAACAGACTATTAGGGGGAAGGGCATTGATTAGAGTTTATTAGTTGAAGGTTTGGGCAGATCTGTATTGTATTGGTTCATCTGTCCCAGGAGAAAGACAGATAGAGGTGGCTAGGTGTAAGAACGACTCCAGGAACTCTCTTGTGATATCCCTTATGCAATATACTCCAGCACTCTCCACCAATGGTCCAAAACATTGTGAGTTGCAGTCCTCCCTCAGGCAAATCAGTTTCACCCTACTCGCTAAGGATGAAACCTATCCTCCACCACAGACTTTCTGTGCGATTTTGGGCAAGTCACTTAGGCCCAAATCCTCAGAGTCATGGAGGTACCTAAAAGGTACGTGTACCCCATACAGCAAACCTGGGCTCTGACTCGGGTTTAAGTTCATACCTCCCCTTCCGTCTGACTCAGTTCACCAAGTACACAGAACCCATGTCCCTGTCAGAGTTTCAGTCCCGCTGTGACTCAGGTCCATGTTTTGCAGTGTGAACATAGTTCAAGCCACAGACTCGAGTCAGAAGGTCCATGTGGTTCAGTATAAATAAGTTAGCAAGCCTGTAAGACCCTAGTCCAGCGCTTGTAAACCAGGTTTACAATGCAGCGTGAACACCCAAACACAAGCCGGGAAACACCAAGTTCATGAGCCTGGGTCCCATATTTACAGTGGAGTGTAGACCTGCCCAAAGATACAGATGTCTATGACACTTAAGTAGGCAGGCACTTTTGAAAATCCCATCAGATGATGAGATCTCTGGGTGCCTAAATATCTTTAAAAAGCTGGATTTAGTCTCATTCTGCCTCACTTTTCTTTGTACAATGGCAATTCTCTGCTTAGAGAGGAGTTTTCTGCACTCTAGTAAAAGCTCCGTTGAATACAAGGGAAACTTCATCCTGGGTGAAGACTGCAACATCCAGCCCAAAGCAAAGCAGTTCTGTTTTAGGCTGAGAAGGTCTCATGGCCTCTGGGAGCCAAAACAGAAAGGGGTTAGCTGAGGCCGGCTGAAGCTCTGGCTCTGTTAGGGCCATGTTGCATTTTCAAAGGATGTGCTAGCTGGTGGAGCTTTGGAAAAAAGGGGAAACTCTTGCCCCCTGATTGAAAGCAAGGGGCCATCTGCAAAGCAGACTGGATCCCACCTTCACTGACACTTGCATCATCTCATTGACTTCAGTGTAGGCCAGTGAGGACAGAGTTTGGGCCATTTTGCCCAAAAGCTGTGGTTGTTTGGTGTGTCGTTTGGTAGCAGAGGTCAACTTCTGGGCAACAGTTTCCCAGTACAAGCCTGTAGTCCTTCCTCCCATATTACATGAAGCAGCTCCTCCGCTGCTGTAGCTCAACTGAAGCCAGTTTACACTAGTGGAGGATCTGCCCCATAATTTGCTTTGTGCCAGCGTTATATTGCATAAGCTCATACAACATGTGAATGTGTATCTCACACACATTACAAACGCCAAGCCGAGTCCTCCACTGGTGTCAATTGGTGTGGTTCCGATAAGGCCAATTCACAGCAATTGAGGATCTGCCCCTATCTCTCCACATACAATTGAATACGATAATATATAATGAAGCTGATGGTTGCAAAACAAGAGAGTCAGGAGTTGCTTAACTTACAACGCCACCTGTCCTTTGTACCATCACTGGTCAGCTGTAGAATTCTGCTAGTGACACCAAGATTAATCACTAGTTCCTGCCCACATGATGAGCACAGGTGTTTCACTTTCACCTCACCTTCCTTTGCTTGCACAATTCTGTGCTCGATGCCTGTAAACACCAGGAGGCATCCAGCAAGCTTTGCCTTGCTTATCGAATTTAGTCAGCACATGCCTTTCCCTAATCCAACCTTGACTTTGGTTTTTACTTTTATGAATCTCCTTCAAGCCATCCGAGACTCTATAAACACGAACACTGTATACTCTACTAGGAAAAGATATATTTGGGTGTGAATTAAATATTAAGATTCATGCAACAAATATCCATGCAGCAGTATTGTATTACTGATTAAATTTCACTGCAGTATAAATATATTATAGGCCACAGCCTAGTTGCTCCAGGATTCTAAAAAAAGATGCTTTTTCAACTCATTTTGAACATATCAGCAGATGTGTCTTTGGTGAACCTGGAAATAGTGGCAATGGAAGTGTCATCTAAATAAACAAATAGAATGCAGGCTCTTGATTTGTTTATTTGCCCCTTTCTACCACTGGAAGAGAAATGTTAAGACTTAATAAATAGGATTCTGTCATGCTAATTGTCTCTCCCCTAGGTCCCACACTGACATACTGCAGTGAATGAAACCGTTGCAGCATGCGGTGTTTTCAGTTATGAAACACAAGCCCGCATGATGTATTCTTACTTGACATTTCTAAGTCAGAAATCTAAGCCTTAAAGTAATTCGGATGCATGGATGTATGGTCCTTTAATTAAAATATGCATGACCTTTTCCTAGGAATCCATGCGCTTGGAAGCTAGATGTGTACTGTTTCCTTAGGATATATTTTAATATGTGTAGAGTGCTATTGAGATAAATGCTGTTTCTGCTTGACATTTGTGAGTGCCGTTGTTTACCCGAGCTTTCTCGAATGACTTTTTTTTAATTTATTTATTTTGCTCCATATCCCTGGGATTGCAAGTGCCGTAATTTTGTTTTAAATGCCTAGGTGCACCATATCTTTGGAAACCCATGAGCCTGTGATGTAAAAAAAACCAGTTTTCACATCAAAGCTGACTCAGTGTCTAAATAAAAAGTTTAGAAAGTCACATAACTATTGCTCCCCATGCAGAACCAAATGCACGCTGTAGAACATACTGTATTAACTATGATGCAGGGTATAGTCTATATCTGCAATTGTTGCACTTTAGCTTTAAATATGTTAACAGGTTTTTAAGACTAGACATCAGTTAACATTTTGGTGATATTAACATAATTTGTGTTAGCTAGGGTGCAATTGGCTGTCTTCAAGTTCTCCTCTCTAAAGTCCTCATTGCTATTATTTACACCTTCCTGTATTTCCATGTAATCAGACTTACTAATAGTCGAGGCACTTCTGCTTTTCTTTAGGTCAGGGGAAGAAGGGATCTTTGGGCAGCTGGTCACTTGCAAATACTGGGCTTGCTCCTCTCCTTCCGTCTCGCGGTGATAGAAGTAGTTGAAGTTGGACACTATGACCGGCACCGGTAAGGCAATCGTTAATACACCTGCAATGGCACACAAGGAGCCCACTATTTTCCCACCAATGGTCGTGGGGACCATGTCTCCATAGCCAACTGTGGTCATGGAAACCACTGCCCACCAAAATGCATCTGGGATGCTGGGAAACTGAGACTCGCTCTCATCAGCCTCTGCAAAGTAGACTGCACTGGAGAAGAGTATGACGCCAATGAAGAGGAAAAATATCAAGAGGCCTAGTTCCCTCATGCTGGCCTTGAGTGTCTGCCCCAGGATCTGCAGCCCTTTGGAGTGCCTGGACAGTTTGAAGATCCTGAAAACCCTCACCAAGCGGATGACTCGAAGGATGGCCAGAGACATGGCCTGTTGGCCTTGTTGTCCATCCTCTGGTTTCTCAGCCAGTTCAGTCCCTAGAGTGATGAAGTAGGGAATGATGGCTACAATGTCAATAATGTTCATGATGTTGGTAAAAAAACCAGCCTTGCTGGGACAGGCAAAAAACCTTACCAAGAATTCAAAGGAGAACCAAATGATGCAAAGTGTCTCCACTATAAAGAAAGGGTCTGTGAAAGAGGTTGACTGCTGATAGCCCATGGTACTATTGGAGTAGGGGTGGTGGCTCATCCCGCTGCCATGGACGTCTTCATTCTCATCCCGAAAAACGGGAAGCGTTTCCAGGCAAAAGCTGACGATGGAGATTAAAATCACCATGACCGAGACGATAGCTATAATCCTGGCTGGCCCTGAGCTTTCTGGGTACTCAAAGAGCAGCCATACTTGCCTCTGAAACTCATTCTCTGGTAAAGGCCTTTCTTCTTCCTTAATGTAGCCTTCATCCTCTCGGAACATCTCCATGGCTTCTTCCCCAAGTTCATAAAACCTTATCTCCTCTGAGAAGATGTCTAAGGGCACATTAACAGGCCTTCTTAACCTGCCACCCGATTGATAGTAGTACAAAATAGCATCAAAGCTGGGTCTGTTCCGGTCAAAGAAATATTCATTCCGGAGAGGATCAAAATATCTCATTCTCTTTTTAGGGTCCCCTAGCAAGGTCTCTGGAAACTGGGCTAATGTCTTGAGCTGTGTTTCAAAGCGTAGCCCCGAGATGTTAATGACTACTCTCTCGCAGCACTCATGATCAGGTTCAGGGTTATAGGTGTCCTGCGGATGACCTGCCAACGCTGCTGCTTCATCCGTGGGGTCTCCAGTAGCAACTGTCATACTTAGGGTTAAAAGAAATCCTTAAGCTAAACTCTTCCAATTGCCCAGTGGTGGAACTGGGTTCAGGGAAAGGCTACTATCCTGGGAAAGGACAAGTTCGTAGGTTTGGAAGTGGCTCATGAAAATGCAGAGGGATGATCAGGGGGAAAAATATTTTAGCCTGCTGAGAAAGAGAGAGATGACATAAAGTTGGGTTTATTCGAGGAGCCTGCCTCTGCTTGAATATACCTCACATTCCTCAGCTGATTTTAATTTGCCTTCTTGGTGCAGAGTTTGAAAACTTCCATACCAGCCCCTGGTGCTGAAGGAAAAGCACTTGAGGAAACCTTTCTAGTAAAACCAAGGGCTACATTTGCATTGGCAACACTAACCTTTTTTTAAAAAAAAATACGATAAAAAACATGAGGAGGGGAAAACTTCTTTTCTATTCAAGGGATTAAATTGGGTGCCATTGAAAATGAATATGATATCAAATAGACTCTGCTCATGCAGCTAGGGGATAGAAATCAACCATGCAGTAGCAGGCAATTCAGAGTTAACCTAAAGGAGCACACCAATGACTCCAACTTAAAGTTAAACTCATTCTCAGTCTTTTTGTACTGGAAATAAAATTTCAAGTCGACGGGCTGCTCTATATATTTTTCTCTCTCTCTTCGGGCTTTACAGCTAAATGGTTTGGTTTATTTTTTTGTGGCTGGTTAATTTGCAAACACCTTTGCTAGCTGACAGTTTGACTACTGCATTCCCATCTCCTGATCTCTTCTTTGGCTCCTCTCCCCTCCTTCTCTGCAAAGGACCATTGCATACAGAAAACAAATTGCATTACCTGGAGAAGCAAATCTCAGTGTCTCTTAGTGACACAGATTAATTGACTCGGGGGATATCCTAGAGAGAAATACAGGCTTCCAAGATCCCCATAAGTTCCTCTCTTCAAAGTTCAAAATAATGGTGAGTCATCGTAGAAAGTGGGGGGTGTTTAGCTCTCCAGACTGTGGAGGGTAGGTCTGGCAGTGGGGTGGAACTGGACAGGCAGAGGAAGAAAAGCCTCTTGATGGCCGTTGCAGCTCTTTACTTCAGGGAAGATGAGTATCTGTCTGAAGCTTTCTGTAGGATGGTAGAAAGATGCTACGCTCAGCAAAAATCTGATGTCCCCAGTGTCCTCGGGAGGTGTGGTGTTGCCAGGAAAAAACAGCGGTAAGGTAGAGTGCTGGTGGGTGCTTTCTAACGGCGTCTGCAAAAGACCCAATTTCTAGAGGCAGCCCTCTTCCTCCTGCATGCTGTTTTATAATTCCTCACTGCCCTGCACTGCAACAAGAAAGGGGGGCTGAGAGCACTAGTGGCAACACGAACAAACAGAGCTGCCTTTCTGTCTCTCGCACATGCGGCAGCCCCTAGGACAGGGCAAAAGCCGCCATGCACATGGGAATTGGAACTGGGGGTTGCTGCTTGTGCCGGCTGCTGGGCAGTGTGATTGTGATCTTCTTTCTTCTCAGTGAGGCAAACAGCAGATCGTGCCCCCTGCCATGCTCAGCTCCTATGCTGCTGCGCCAGGTTCAGTCATTCCGCACATACGAGTTGTCTCGGGGTGAAACCTGCTATCTGATTCCCATGCACTAGAGGCTTTGCAGAGGCTGTGGTTGACAAGTGGATGTGATGCTCAGCATCTTCGCTTGAGCCTGGCTCTCCAAACAGCCCACAAAACCCCCCATGTGAGCTCAACTTTTGCAGCCAGAAATTGTCCCTGAGTCGTTCACGCCCAAGTTCCCGGCCCAACATTGTGTCATCGACTTCCCTGCATCTAACTTGGTCAAAGCTGGGCAATCACACCCAGCGGGGCCGTTCTTTTGGAGGATGGTGCTTCCTATTGCAGAGAAGTCCAACCAACCATTTTTCCTCCTAAAGAGAGAATCTCTAACATCCCTTCTTCATCTGCAGACAGCAGCTTGGTTTGTCTACTTTGAGCCAGGATTATAGAACTAGGTAGGGGAGTCAAGTGAAATATAACCCATCCGTCTTAGTCTCCTAGCAGAGATTTCTGCATGCGGCTGGGCAATTACGCCTCTTGCTCTGCCTCCTCCTTCTCAACCTTGGAGGTTTTGCTCCAGACTCCCCTTTAGTCTGAATTCTCCCCTCACCGTCAAATTCCCCTCACCCTTCTCCTTACACACCAGAGGAAAATAGTACAACCCAGACAAGGCTTGCAGCATTCAACTGTTTCACTTAACCCTTTTTTAACAGGCCCAGATTAGGAAAGGTTAAAATTTATCCAGTATTTTTTCTTCTCCTCCTCTCATTCCTCCCCTCAGTGACTCTTTGAATGAATCTGACCCTCTCGGCCGCCCACAAAAGTGTTTTTTAAAAGCCATGAATGTAATGTATGCGGTGCTGCAAAAACGACAGGCATCTTATTGGACCTGGTTTCCTCTGCAAGGCAAAACAAGCAAACCAACCTTGATTATTTTTTTTAACAGACCTATTTTTCATCTGGCCTTTTAAAACAAACAAACAAAAGAACCAACAACTAAGGTTCATTTAGCAGGAGAAATTTTCTTTACCATGTTGATGTTTATATTGCTTGAGATCTAGGGTTTTTCTATATCAAAACAACAACAGCTAGAGCTTATCAGACATTATTATGGTGTCATCTGAGCTTAGCATTTTTCAGATAACAACCCACTCCCCTTTTCTACGTACTGTTTTAGAGTTTCTTGCATTACTGACTCATTAAGGTTAGAAGCAGGAGAGGGGGAGGCTGGGAAAGGAGAAGCCCCATCCTTTGGCCTATTTCGTGCTCATTGAAATTTCTAGGGGTGGGTTGTTTCTTCTTGCAAAAGACACTGATATACATGCACAGATCTGATTCAAAATCAAGCTCGCTGCAGGTGTGAGCTGGTTCACACATTTCAGAGTGTTTTGCATGATTTCAGAGCAAGGAGGGAAGACCGCATGCACTGAGGAGAAGGTCATATTTGCTTTACCCTTTCACTCCGAATAGGAAACATCCATTCTCATAAATTCTGGCAAACCACTGGTGGAGGGGACAGCAACTACTTACAATTGGTTCTGCAGTCAGGCATGCAGTGAATACATAAGGAGCAAACTCCACTGGGGTTCCACCTCTCACCCGGGAACAGCAGAGGGGACACTACTGGAGAGGGCTGTGTGGGTGGGGACAAAGCAGGAAAGAGAGAGCAAAAACTGCACTAGTGCTTCAGACAACTGCTTAACACAGAAAGGTTTTAAAATTAATATTTATATGTTTAACATGAGGGGGTTTTTTTCCTCCCTTGAAAGCGGAGACCTAGATTTCAGCCACTGGGAAAAAATAAAATCTTTTGCTATATGATATTTCTGACACCTGTAACTCAGATCCATGACCATAGGCTACATAGTAGTCAGCATCTGTTTTAAGATTTGAAGGATGAAGAATAACCAAGTACCCCCAACTTCAGGAAGAGAAATGTGTTTGGCCTGGTGATCAAAATCAGGAGGAGCTATAGAGCCAAATTCTGTCATCTCTTCCCCTATGGTGAAAGGCTGCGTTGTCCAACAGTTAGGATGCTGTCCTTAGGAGATCGGAGTCTAGGAGTAACTTGCTGTAGACAGAGTTGATGAGATTAGGAAGGCTACCTTTGCTGCATGGAAATAAGGGAAAACTGCATGAAAAACATGGGCCAATGGTTTTTTTAAGGGATGTTTTAGGAAAACACCACTTCCCTTAGCAGATCATGTTTTTTTTCCTCTCAGCGGTACATTTGACTGCCATCAAGTATATCATGCAATTACCATGAGCTTCAATGTAATGTTGTAAAAGGTATTAATGGTCAGCATTAATACATGCCAATCGAAGACAGAATGGGTAATCACCCTGAGTGAAAAATCAATTAAATAATGGACAGTCCCTTTTAGGGAAGGGTGGTTTTCCTAGATGCGGGGGGGGGAATGGGGACAATCGCACCAGTGAACTGTGTTTGGGAGACCCTTGGAGTGCCTGTAACATCTGTATAAATAAAGGGAAATGAGAGGGGTTGGGATCTCAGCAAATGTGATGTGCCAAGGGGCCCCACATTTGACCAGCCTCACTGTGAGGCCTTTGGCAAATCATTCACATCGGTCTAGTCTCTTTAGACTATAAGGTCTCTGTGGAAGGAAAAGGTTCTTCCTGTGCTTTGGTGAATCACCACAATGGTCCATGAATTTGAGACCTCTCCTGCAGTGCCATGATATTATTGTATATTATCATAGCACCTGTCAGTCTTCATCATTGATCTAGACCCCACTGGGCTAGGCACTGTACAAACACAACAAATAGAAGGTCCCTAGCACAAAGAATTCACATAAGGACAAAAGCCAACAGATGGATACAATAGGCAGGAGAGAAGAGCAAGGAAATAATGCAACACCATTGGTCAGCCTCCTCATCCATGGTCTCAGTACACCAGCGGCTAACCAAAGTTGAGGTTTTTTGTAGGCATCACAGCAGAGGAGAGTTGTAAGGGGAGATGTGAACCAGAACAGTGAAGTGAGTTTACTGTGTTTATGGGACAGTCAGGGCAGGCATGAGAGGCAGCATGGGAAAGAACATGGAGGTGCTTGTTTGAAAATTTAATAAGTGGATAATGGAGGCTGGTGTCATTGGCTGATCAAAGCTGGGACTTGACATCTGAATAGTGAATGACAAGTAGAATGGGGATAGACCTTGAAAATTATATGCTGCAATAGGTGATGATTTCGTTGGGTCTGGTCCTACTTAGAACGTGGGTTGGACTAGAGGACCTCCTGAGATCCTTTCCGATCCTAATCTATGATTGTATGACTGCAGTTGAATCAGTGGGTGAGAACCTTGTACCAAATAGTGCATCTTTGCTGGGAAAGTCAGTAGGGCTCATCCTGGGGCAGAATCCTATTCATCACGAGCAAACGGATCAAATTCTGAGCCAGGGGGGAGTTTCCAGGATGAGTGGGCCACTTGGTACGAGTGAGGGTGCCTGAATCAGTCTCAATGAAAATAAATGTCAGAGAACCACAAAAAAGAAAAGTTGCCCCAAGCAAACCTTGAGTGTAACTGAGAAGAGCAGACAGTATATGTATGCTATTATTTATTATTAAAGCATGCCAGACTCATACGGTCATTAAGACCTGTCAACTCCTCTTCCCTCCTCCAATCAGCTACAGCATTAGGGAATTGGAGAACATGGTCTTTTCTACAGGGATCCCTATGCGATTATTTTCTCAGCTCTGAGGACGAGTGACAGAATATTATGAAGGGAGCTATGCAGGGAGGCCTTTATCCATCAGTACCCTGTGTGAAGTTGTTCTCTGGCATAAGAGGTCAGTCGACATGGAAGGAAAGGTGCTAACAGACCTTGACAGGCTTCATATCAGGCCTGAAGTGAGAGTTGAGGAGAGACACTGGCCCAAAGGAAGTTAGACGCTTGGCAGATTTTCCTTGCAAGGGGAAATAAATTGGAAGCCCGTATGTCAGCCCTTTATTCAACAGTGCACAGGAGAAAATAATGGGGGCCTAGACAGAGAATGGTAATATTCAGTGACATGGGCATTTAAATGGGATTCCCTTCAAGTCTGCCATTCTCTGAGACCACCCTCTGACCGTGAAGCAAGAGAAATATGTTGACTGTACAGCTGTTTCTCTCAGTTACCCATGATCAGGGTTCAACAGTACTTGCAATCCTGCTCAGCATCGAGACAGTGGTCATGCAAAGTCAGGTACAGTACACTACATCTGTGCTCGGAAAGATCAAACCTTGTATATGCTAAATATTGCTATGTATATTTCATTTGCACAGTCCATTTTAATAATTGGGAATGAGCAATGGATATCTAAAGAGAACGAAACAAATGGAAACAGTTTTTTAATTGGCATGCCAAATCTAGCATCTCTCTTTGCTAGTAAGATGTGCACCTGACCAACATGTAAGCTACTAGAAACTTCTTTTCACAATTTTTGTCAGGTTTCACAAGTGAAGCAGGGTCAGGTTTTGTTGATTTGTCGATGGGTGACCTTTACAGAAACCCCCACGCTGCTGGTGGAATAGTATCATGTTTTAATGGGTGGCACCAAGCCAGTGACTCAGAAGGAGGTGTGGATGGTGCCATTTTTCAGACGGGATTTAGAGCTGAGAGCCTGACCATTTCTGATCACTTGAGAGCCCACAGCATTTTTTAGAAGCAGAAATATGTTTCACTGCTAAACTGAACGCCAGCCAAAATTCCACTTTGGAAAATGTATTTCTGCCTATTTAAAGTCCCCTACGTTTACAGCGGGGGAAAAGATTCTTTTTCACTTCCTGTTCTAATCTGTTGGTTTACTTGTAATTACTTTTTTTTTCCTTATTCAATGTGGTTTCTTAGATCTGATACCATCCAGGAGGCATGCTGCCAAAGAGATTCTTGATTTCATGAGAGCCGCTTTATCCTTTTGCTGAAAACATATCCAGCAATGTTGGAGATGGGCAAGATGTCATTCAAAAAGTATCTGTCTCTAGCTAGTTCCAAAGGGGTAGCCGTGTCAGTCTAGTTCAGCAAAACAAACAAGGAGTCTGGTGGCATTTTCAAAAACTAACCGATTTGTTGGTACTCTTTAAAAGTGCCACAAGATTCCTTTTTTGTCTCTGGCTGATTCTTATGGAAAAGGCAGGTGCTGGGATTGGATTGAGACCTGTTTGGGAAGAGGAATATGGAGCAGGATGTGTAACTATTAATCAGCTCCTTGTCTAAGAAAGTTTAGTAAAACCAACCTCATTTTTTTGCTGGTTTCTCTCTTAAGGGCCAGAACCACAGCTTGCGCAGATAGATGCAAAACTGAAGTGAGTGAAGCTATTCTGATGTACACCAGTCAAGGATCTGGCACCAAATATTTTCCTAAACCATCAGGGCTTTTCACAGTTGCAGATTTATCTGCCCTTTTTATTGCATAGATCTGCACACATCTGCCTCAGCGATGCTGACCAACAACTATCTGACCAGCTAGTTCAGCGCTGTGATATATAGCACCCTCTTGTCTAGGTTGTTCCATATTTAAATGTATGAGATATTTGCATTCATCTTATGATTAAAATATGTGGAACCAGATCTTTGATTCAGATTCAGTCCATTTTGTGCTATGCCAGAGACACAAAGTGATTTTAAAATTACCCTCCTGGGGCAGCTGGGGATTCCCTTGTCCGTCTGTCTCTCCTCCTTAAATGGAAAGATTTAAACTGCTTCTGTAGCAGAGATGCCCTTTAGCTTTAAGGCAGGTGGATAAAACAATGGGCTGGGATTTAGGAAATGGGGATTCAATTCTACCTCTGCTACAGACTTTGTAAGCCTGCTACAAGACTTTTGGCAAGTCACTTCTGCTGGTATGTTCAAAAGGGGCTAGGGGAGTTAGATGCCCACTTCCCATTCAAACTGAATGGGATTTGAGTGCCCATCCCAACCTTATTCTTGACTAATATTCCAGTCCCCAACTCCCCGCAGCATGCTTTTTGGAGATCATCTTCACAGCAGCGTTAACCCAGGCCATCAGCACCCATGTTGGCTTTCCTCTGTAGCATGGGCCACGGCTCACCTAATCAGTGAATTCTCTGTATCTTAAAGTCCTTAAATCATGATGTGAGGATGTAAATAACTCAGTCATGGGTTAGAGTATTATTGCTGGAGTAGATGGGTGAAGTTTTGAGGCCTGCATTGTGCAGATCAGACTTGATGAGCATACTGGTCCCTTCTGAACTTGGAGTCTATGAGGTTAGCCTAGCCCAGGGTGAGAAACCACATTTCAAAGCCTGACCCAAGTTACTGAGGCTAAACAACTCCCTTCTGGGTCACTAGGTCATTGGAATGGGGCATATCCCAAGGCGGCAGTAATCTGAGTGGCTCCATGTCTCTTTCCCCATGAATTTGTGAAAGAATGTGTCTGCCCTTCTGGGCCCATGGTGGGAACTGTGAGAAGACACTGGAGGACTATCAGTGTTTGAGTGATTTCTCTTGAGTCCTCACTGGAAAAGGGACAGCCCCAGTGAATGCAGCCCCAGTGAATGCAGCACTGGACCAGCTACTCTGGGTTGAAAATGCCACCAAACACGGGTCTCATGGGCTTTGAGCATGTACTGGAGTGGGGCGGACAGGTAAGGACAACACCTGAGTTAACTCTGCAATGAAGACATGCCCCCGTGATTGCTTAAAGCTGAAAGTGAGGTGTCCGTAGCTCTTTCAAAGTCAGTGGAAATTAGTCCCTCACTCCCTTAAGCTCTTTTGAAAATATCAGCTTAAACCTCTTAATCACACACTCACTGCCCTGCCAGAGGTGCCGCAGCTCATGTCATGCACAGCACGCGTTAGGAAAGAGCAAATCAGCCACTTGAGTTTGCTCCTCATTTTGGGCCAGTGGGTATTGGAGCCATCTGCAGCAGTTTGGGGTGCTGAGGTGCAATTTCATTTTAGCAGCTGTGACAAAATGTAAGCAAGTTACAAGGACTGTGACTCAGCTGGAGAAAAAGAACGGCTGAATGCCCACTCTTAAATATCACCATGAAATATGTCTGTGCCTATAGCTAATTTGAATACTGTCTGTGCTAACTTCTGAGTTTCCGGTCAAAAAAATAGGCTGCAAAGCCGCACCCAAAAGCTGTCACTGCCACTGATGCTCTGTCCTAGCTTCTAAAGAATGTAGAGAAGAGAAGATGCAAAGAAATGACTGACTGAAACACTGTGACAAATCATGGGGAGCAGACTGGCCTGTGGATCATTTCAGATCCATAAGACTTGGATCTTCTACTGCGCCAAACCACTTTTGGGAGGTAAGCCAGACTGATTATCCCCATTTTATACTTCGGGGAAACTGAGGCACAGAGTGATTACATGACTTGACCAAGCTCAACCAGTAAGTCCGTAACTTACCCAATATCTTAAAGGATGCCTGTGGTAAAGCAGGAAAATGAAATAAGGTTCCGCAGGTCCCAGCCTCCTGCCCTAACCACTGAACCCCTCCTTCCTCTCATGCACCTCTACTCTGCTGTCTTTCCTGATTGATCCTTTGAGCTACTTCTCTTATCTCTGCATGCCCACTTCCCATCATAATCAACTTCATGTGCATCCTGTCCCCTTCAGCAGCAGCTTATCTCCTTTTTGTTGAATTACAAATAGAAAGAAAGTTGGTCCCAAGCGGTGGAGTTCAGATCTGAATCTCCCCAATGGCTAGTCGTGCCCAGATCTGGGGTTCTGGTTCATCTCTAGTTATCAACATCAAGAGAAGGTCTTTGCTCACAACCATGATACACCACGTGTGCTGTACCACTACCCATCAAGGGCCATGGAAAAAGAGCAATTGTTTTCTTTGTGAGATTAAATAATATTAAAGGGTGTCTCATTTCCATACATTTCAGTGTGGATTTTCAGATTAAAATGCTGTGGCTTTCTTTGAAAAACTTCAGGTGGTCTGATGTGAGTCTTCATTTGCATCTGGACAAACATCGGCAAGGTTTGCACTCAAAGTAGTGTGATCCTTGTTCTGGGGGGCGAAAAAACCTGGCATCTTCATGTTTCCAGTGAAAGTGGAAGGAACTTTGCTCAGTCAAAATGAAATCAAAGAACCTCTGTTTTGGAGTGGTCTGAAATTAATTGATTGGGAATATTTCACACACCCCTGCTGTGTGGTGAATGTGGTGTGAAAGCTTTATAGAGGTACTAACCAAAGAAATATGACTTGAGTGGATTTCTGTCTCACAATTTGTAAAAAAAAAAACAACTTAATTTTCCAGAGCCCAAATTGAGACAAAGACACTTGATTTTTCACAGAATGGGTGCTCAGTCATTTCTGAAAATAAGGCCCTTTAAAGTGGCTCAAGTGTGGCATCTAAATGCTAATTTATTCTGAATCACTGGTCACATTTGAAAATCCTGGCCTGTTTTTATAACCACTGAAGCATCAGTGGTGTTGGTGAGTCTGAAGACCTTGGAATATCAATGCTGCTGTGTTCTTGAGCTGTCACAGATTGCTGCCTGAACTAACTTGAACTTCTGATATTGTGAGCTTGGGGACAATCTTTGTATTATTAACTCAGAGTAGAATATGAGACACAAGTCTGAATATACAGTGTAGTTACCACTGCCCTCTAGTGGAATATAGAGGCCTGTTTTTGTAAATCTGTGATTTTTTAAAATTTTTATTTATTTATTTCCCCCCCCCTTAATCATCAAATATTGTGGGCCGGCTCGAGGAAGTGGGTGACCCTATAGCAAGTGTGAAAAATTTGGTTGGGATTGTGAGTAATAGGCACCTATGAAAGAAAAAGCCCTGAACATTGAGCCTTGTCCTATAAAACCAGGCCAGCTGGTCACCCTAGAAGTGGGAGAAATTTTCAGTTCTGTGTCAGCAGGCCATTCATCTGATGTTAAGCCAGACTGTCCTCTTTTTCTATGGTTCTTGTCTCTTCTGCTGCTAGGACACAACCAGGCATGATTTGGTGTGGATCATGCTTGGGGAACACCATTTGGAAGACCATCCCGCATGTGAGGTCATACCAATGGGGACAGGGTCATGCCATCCCCAGAAGTACCTGAAAGTCTGGTATCCTTGGGATGTGACGTCAGCCACCCTAATTGTCACTGGTTCAAATCCAACCAAGGCCACAGAGAAAGTCTTTGTCTGAAGACTCTTTAGTAGCCAGAGTAATGGCCTGGCTGGATGAGCCTCAGGTTGCATCTGCCCTGGTTATCAGCTTCAGAAGAGGTAAGAACCCCACAGGAGGCAGATGTGGGCTGATCTATTCCCCACCCCATCTCATCCTGGTCCTTAATAGTTCAAGATTAGCTTAAGCCCTGAAGCACAAGGTTTTACATCCCTTCCAAAATTTTTCTTGTGCCCAGGTGGAATGGATTGACGATCTTCTCCTAGTTCTTGGTGGGCACATGTCCAAACAACCAAGTCTCCGTCCTGCTGTTGGTGCTCTGAATGGTCGTCCTGGCAGTGATGTTGCCTCTCAGGGTAGCTTGACAATGTGCGGGAGGTTTGTGCTGCAAATAGAGATCTTTGGTCTATAGTTTATTAGCATTACATTCATTTTTGTAAACTCTTGGGCATGCAGCATTGACACCCACTACGATTCTCTCTCCCCTGCCTGGTGCTGAAGTTGCCTGTAAGACTTCTTCCCCCCAGCCGCTTCATCCCAGCAATGGGATGCTTTTTCTACCTTCTTGAGGAAATTGCGCAGCACTTGCCAGACCACCTGCAGGAAGCTGAAGCTACTGATCCAAAGGCTCCTGGTCATTGCAGTGTTGCTGTCCAGCTGAAGGTGACCAGAGGGAGAACGGAGAGAAGTCATAACATTTTTAGGTTGTACAGGGGCTGTGATAGCGCAGGAGAGGGTGACTCCCTATTCTGCCTCATAGCTGACTTCCTCTCATCTAGCAATTTTTTTTTCCCCAGCCTCTGTGAGGCTGGACCTTTAAATCTGCCAGAGCCAAGCAACTGCAACCCTAAACCAACTTGCATGCCACCTTTCTTTCTCGGCCGGCAAGTAAATATGCTTCTCCCAGCTTCCCCTTCCTTGTTCTGAGGCTGCAGCACAGCCTCATGGGTGCTTACTGGGTGATCCAGCTCTGGCCAGATGAAAAATACCCCCTACAGTGACTACATTTTCCATTTTCGTGATCACTAAACCTGGTGGGTCTTTCTAAATGGCAGTGAGGATTGTACATCGCCCTTGAGTGTTTTTTAGATCCACAAGTGTTTTGCAAAGTAGAGTACATACTAGTAATCTGTTCTGAAGATGGAGGCACAGAGGGGCTGTTCGTAACTTGCCCAAAGTGCTCTTATTACTAGACCTGCTGTCTCCTAAAAAATGATCCTTAGCAGTTAGACTGAGATTTTTCTCTTCCAAGTACCTTAGTAAATACTTTAGAGATGGGTATTTGAATTGTTTGGGAAATGGAGGCAGGGCATTTACCTGCCTAACACAGATCTGGGATTGGAACATGGGAATTCTGGGCTCACATCCCTAATCCTCATGCACCCTTTTCAGCTTTTTAAAGCTATCAAAACTTCTTTATTTCCTTGAACATCAATGCTAGAAAGCAAGGCAAGGAGCAAGATGAGCACCTTACAGTGCATGTAAGGATTAAATTGATCATGTTTGGGGGCAGGAAGGAATTTCCCAGAGTATAGAAGTAGGTTTTTCTTTCCATTATCATGTCAACTGCAATACCATCAACCCAGATCAGGGCCTCTTTGGGGCTTGTGCCGGGCAGACGCCTAGAGAGGGAAAACAAACAAGGAGTCTGGTGACACTTTTAAAGACTAACAAACTTATTTATCACATGAGCTTTCATGAGAGAATATACCACAAAGTGCCACCAGACTCCTTGTTTGTTTTGCTGAAGTAGACGTGGCTACCTCTTTAGAAAAATAACAACGAGTTGTGTGGCACTTAAAGACTAAACAGATTTATTTTTCGCATGAGCTTTCGTGGGAGAAAATCCCACTTCGTCAGATGCTTCGAAGACGGGTGAACTTACAGAATGAAATGAAAATAAATGTAAGGGGTGTAAAACATAGGATCAGGTCATGAAGAGCTGACATTCTATGAGGTAAGACAGACAGGTGAGATGACTTTTACCAGGTCACTGCAGAGCTGGACTAGAAACATGGTCTTGTGAGACACAAGCAACTGCCAAGTCACTGGAGAGCTTTCTTTCCCAGTCAGGCAGAGGCATGATACCCTCTCATCTCCTCGTTTCATTGCCATGCACACTGAGCAGGGCTCACCCATTTGGACCTGGTAGGTACGTCCCAGGGGATCTGTTTCCCTGCAGTTTCTGGAAGGGTGTTTGAGATGGATCTGGTCCAGCCCTCTGGTAGAAATGGTGTCCGTTGCCTAGGACAGTGCTTTCATCACTTCCTTCTCTTATCATAGAAACTGGAAGGGACCTTGAGAGGTCATCGAGTCCAGTCTCCTGCACTCATGGCAGGACCAAGTACCCTCTTAAACCATCCCTGACAGGTGCTTGTCTAACCTGCTCAATAACACTTTCCATGATGTAGATTCCACAACCTGACTAGACAACTTATTCCAGTGGTTAATCACCCTAAGACTTCGAAATTTTTTTCCTAATGTCCAACCTAAACCTTCCTTGCCATAATTTAAGCCCATTGTTTCTTGTCCTATCATCAACAATTAAGGAGAACCTCCCTCCTCCTCATGACACCCTCTTAGGTATTTGAAAACTGTTACCATGTCCCCTCTCTTTTCCAGACTAAACAAACCCAGGTCTTTATGGCCCATCTTTATGGAAGGTGCCAATAGAGGATTGTCCACTGAATCACCAGTGACTGAGGCCTGGCACTGATATGGCGTGAAGTACTGTAGGCTATTGGAAAGCCTGTGGAAGTGGTGTGTAGTTTTTCATTAAGCTGCCAAACAGGATAATTTGTAAAGCTGGGCTTGCTGAAAAGACAGCAGCCTGTCAAACTAACATCACATGGATTATTGTTCCAGCCTGTGTGTAAGAGGAGGGCCATTCCTTGCAAACAGAGGTCTCTTGTCAACTTCATCGTATGGCAGATGGCCTTCATGTCAGCATCTCCCCTAATAATGTTCTGTCCGTCCCATAAACAAATGGCATGAATAGCAAAAGTGGCTCTCAGGAGAGTGAGGTGTGGGTAACCATTTTGCCTTTGGCTTCTTGGCCCAAATGTTGAGCAGTTGTGGTCTGTGGATAAGAACTGAATTAGCAGGAGAAAAAAAAATCCATGAATATTTGTGCATTTTCCAAGCTGGATTTGCTTTCCATGGACGCAGAAATTGCCAAACTGGATCATACCAGGGATCTGTCTAGTCCAAGACCTTGTTTCTAGCAGTACCCAGCCCCAGGTACCTTCAGAGGAAGGTGCAGAGGTAGTGGATGGATTAGCTCATGCTCTAAAATAAAGAGGAATTCTGGCCCAGGTCTTCAATGGTATTTAAGTGTTTAACTGCCAGTAAAATTATTGGAAGCAACGATCTTAAATACCTTTGAGGATTTGGCCCTGTAACCAAGTGGCTCTCACCCAGGAATACAGATATCCCAGGCAGTACTCAGGAAATACATCAACTGATCTAATATATGCCTAGTTTTATAACAGGCTACATAAAAAACTCTAGTGAAGTCAAGACAAACTCAATTTCACACAGGCGATGAGTTGTTTATACTGCTTTATATGCTAAACACTGAAATGTTAAGTCCAATATTTATATTCCAATTGATTTATTTTATGATTGTTTGCTTAAAATAAGAAAATCAGCAATTTTTCAGAAATAGTGCATTGTGACACTTTTGTATTTTTATGTCTGATTTTGTAAACAAGTTGTTTTTAAGTGAGGTGAAACTTGGGGCATGCAAGACAAATCAGACTCCTGAAAGGGTACAGTAAGCTGGAAAGGTTGAGAGCCACTCCTGCTACTCTTCCAATATTCTTGTTTTAAAACATGGTTCTAATGCTGCATATTCTTGTTATTCCTCTTTGTATCCTGCACTACCTCACTGATATATTGTGTCAAGGAATTCCACAGGCTAACAGGCTTGGTGAGAAAACAAATTATCTTTTATCATTGTGAAACTTGCTTTCCCTGTTCCAGAGTTTCTCAACTTTTAGTGGATTGGGGACATCTAAAAGTATTAATTACTTTATGCAAAACACTTAATGGGAACATTCTTGAAAAAGCTGAGAACTGTGTTGCGAGATTTAAAATGCTCCAGCTGTAGCAAAGCTTCCAGGCATGTTTCAACATCTATCACCGTACGCCTGGAAGCTTTGCTGTGGCTGGGACGTTTTAAATTGCTCCTTTCCCAGGCCACACTCACAGCTCCCCACACATAGTGAGGGGTCGGGGTAGAGCGCAGAACACCTGCTCTATCTCTGTGGCGCACCAGTGTCCCTCTGATTGAGAAGCACTGCTAGACTCATACCTGCAAAATTAACTAATGCAAACACCTGGGAAATGTGAATTTCTACCTCACCGAATAATCAAGAGGGAATTTCCACAACTGTCCAACATGCTGAAGTGTAAAATCCTCTGTTAGCAATGGGATGATTAATTGCAGAAGACCCATGGTATTTCTTGTCTCTTCATTGGATGGCATCTGTCAATAATCAGGGGATGAGACCGTAACTTCCATACCTCAACCAAACTGTGTGAATGGCAAGTGTTTTCAATGAACTCTCTGCAACCAATGTGCTGATCAATAATATCCTGCTGCAGGAAATATGGGTGTCATCATGAACAAGAAGTAAGTGGGTGAATTGTTAAATGTATTTCTGGATAATTCACTTATGGAAAAAGAAGGTGAAGTTTTATAGAATAAATGAATTGTTTGGAATCATTCATTCAGCTTTTCTTGATTGTAGTAATATTCAGTAGTACCCAAAAAGCAAGATTGTCAAAACCATGCCAAGATTGTGAGCCAGCCATCAAATTCTTGAGATTATGCTTAAAAATCATCAGATTTTAAAGAACAGATGTGTATTTTTTTTTGGCCTTTTGGGGGACAGAAGTGAAAGGTGCACATAAACGTGCCAACCAGAAATGATACTACCGACTCATTACGCAGGCATTGGCTGATCATTAAGGCAGTTTTATGGACAACAGAACAGAATGCACTGGCAGAGTGCATGATGCCAGAAATCACCTCAACCACGTATCCCACTTAAAAATTCATCTCCAATACTAATTCCATATGCCTTAAAAACAAAGAGCCTATCCCAGCTTTTTCCACAAGATGGCAGAATATAGTATTGTCAATTTTAAAAGGGATAGCCAGAATTCGACCTCCAATGCGTAACCTCTACCACAGACAAAACTCCACAGGGATAGCCGTGTTGGTCTAGTTCAGCAAAACAAACAAGGAGTCTGGTGGCACTTTAAAGACTAATTAGTTTGTTTTTTTTTTTATTGTGTGAGCTTTTGTGGGAGAAAGTGAGAGTTTCTCCCATGGGAGCTCATGCAATAAATAAATTTGTTATCTTTAAAAGTGCCATCAGACTTCTTGCTTGTTTCACAGATCAAACTATATTCCAAGCCTGAGAAAATGAGTATCTGTAAGACAAAACCATCACCTAAGATGAAGAGTGCACTAAAATTCCCACCAAGATTTTTAACATTTGTATTCTGCAACATGACTGAGGTTGTAACTGTGCCCCTAGAGTCCTATGGAATGATAGAGAAAATGACAATTTTTTTTCGATTTTCTGCTTTAAAATTCTATAGGATGCTTAAAAGAAAACTATAGAAAGGTATGGTAAAGCCTATGCTCTAAAGGAAATTCCATAGACCCCTACTGACTGCATCGCAGTTCTTTTTATTGGATGCCATCATATGCTTTTATAAAGATGAATAGTATGGTGTTAAATAGTGGATAACAAAATTGGGAGACAGGAAATCAGAAGCACAGTAACAGGGTTAATAGATGTTTTAAATAGAGGTTTGAAAAAAGGTAGAAAATTAAACCTAATGTTCTGCATCTACACCACCAATTACAGTTGTCATAATTATCAACATCAGTTTTTCTGGTCTCTCTATTATTGTCAGTGGTAGATATAATGGCAGCACCCAAATGCCCTATCGGGACTGGGGCCCCTCAGCGCTGAATGATGTGCACAGGAAAGAGACAAGTTCTGTAATAATATTACAAAAGTGGAGCCTTACTTGCTGCTCTTTCAGTCTTCTTTAGGGCTAAGGTTTACCTATATTTTAAAAACAGCTAAAATGGACAGGGATCTATTGTTCTCCATACTCACTGAGGGGAGAACAAGAAGGAATCACCTTAGTTTTCAGCAAGGGAAATTTAGGTTATGTATTAAATAAAATCGTCTAACCAGGGCCAGCCCAAGGGTTTTTGGCACCCTAAGTGGACTATGACTTTCCCTCCCCCCCACCCCATTCCATACAGAGAAAAATGATAACATACTTTCTTAAACAGAGAAAATAATTCACTTCCATATACCTTGGTGCCCCTTAAACCCTGGCACCTAGTTTGTGCTTGTGGTGGGGCCGGTCCTGTGTCTAACCCTAAGGCTTAGCACACTTGCTGGGAAATTCAGCACCAGTCCACAGGACTGCTAGGCAGGGCACCTTGCATAACTTCCACTGATTTCCTAACATCCCTTTAGCACTCTGTCTTCACTGCACTGCACCAACAGGAAAAGCATTGCTGTGGATGCAGCTCTATGCCTTTTGAGGAGGTGGTTTAATTGAATCAACTTCTGGATCAATTGAGCGGGTCTTCACTATCCCTCAGTTGATCTAGATACATCAATCTGATGGCAGCAAATTGCTGCCATCAGTGTGTACGTACCTAAAGATAGTTATCTGGGTGTTGGAGAATCCCCATCATTGGGCATTTTTAAGTACAGGTTGGAAAAACCCCTGCAATAGGTGGTCTAGATATACATGGTCTTATGACAGCACAGGGAGATGGACTGGGGATATCCTGAAGCCCTTAACGAGTTCCCCACTGTGTTAGGTGCTATACAAAATGCAGAACAAAAGGACAGCACCTGCCCCAAGGAGCAGACATTCACCTCTGACAATGAAGCAACTTGTTTAGGTATCTAAATATAAATTTAGATGCTTAACATTAAGCACATTAGTATTATTCAATCTCATTAGTTAACTGATACCAACACCCATTGTTTGATAGTTTGAAAACAAAAAACCAACAGAAAATTTTCAGTATCCCCTCAAAAAAAAAAAAAAAACAACAACAAAATTTCCACCAAAAATACCAAACTCTCTCCTCTGCTTTTTAATTTCTTTGGAAATTTTCATTGAATTTCCATTTTCCCACCTGCTCTACTGTCTTTTTGTTTATCAATATGCAGCTAGGTCAGAGGGAGCTCAGAGTCTGGGCAGGAGTAAAGAGTTGCCAGACAGGTTTCACTGTATAATTGTTCCATCTGTTCTGAGCATTTCCCATAGCAGCTAGCACTGTACAGATACACTTCCAGAAGATCTCAGATCCATTTGCTACTCGAAGCACCTAAGTAAAAGTTGCTGGGCACTTAGCTCTTTTGAAAATCCAGCCCACAGGAAACACTTTGGTGTGTTGTGCCATTCATAGCCCCATCCTCTACACTGCAATGCGGTATAAACAAATCCTTAGGGACCTTCCTCTAATCATTAGGACCCAGACCCTCAAAGGGGCAGATCCACTGACATCCATAAGAGTTAGACACCTAAATACCTTTGACTTGGAGGGCACAGGATCGGGTCCTGAGCCTTAAATAATAATTCTAAATAAAGGTTGTGCTACTAAAATGCATTTGCAGAATGATTTGGTGTCACAAATGTAAGTGTGTTGAATGGATGTAGGTGCTCAGCTACCATGTGCCTGAACAGGAGACATTTATTTTTATTATGTGTGTCAGGAGAGTGCTGAGAAGCCCCACTGAGACTATAGCCCCGCTGTGCTGGATGCTATACAGATGCATTGTAAGGAACAGTCTGTGCACTGAAGAGCTAATGGTCTAAGGCAAGCAGACAAGATGAAAAAGCAGGTGAGGAGACAGAGTTTAGGTTCTTTGGGATGGGGGGGCCGTCCTTCTGTCTTGTGTTTGTACAGCACGTAACACAACAGGGAGCTGATCCATGACGTGGATGCCTAAGTGCTGAAGTAGTACAAATAAGGACAAAAAATCACTTGCCCATGGTCCCACAAGAAGTCGGTAAAAGAAGCCCAACCAGAACTCAGATCTCCTGGTGTTCTATTCGTTACCCATCCAGTGAAAGCAGATCTCATCTCCATATAGTAATAGGAAGGAAAGCTCCTTTCCTTTGTGTAGTCTAAAAACTGATATGTGCCAACTGCAGCGGACAGGTTTGGAGTGGATGGCACATGATTTCCAGGTAGCCTCCCTGTCTTGGTAGCATTCAGTTTGTAACACCGTATCATTTCCGCTTCCTTGTCATTTTCTGTCTTATTTACTATCTCGTCGTCTTCCTCCCTCTCTCAGGAGAGCAAGACTTCCCAGTTGTCATGGAAACCCCTTTTCTTCATTTCAGCTATTTTCAGCTGCTTCTTTGTAAAAAGGCTATTTATAGCCACGTAGCTTCCCCTAGACTCCCGTTCTGAGAAGGTGGTTTCCTGTATCAGCAGAATGCTAAAGGATTCTTTGCTGATTGCAAGCCTCAACTGGAAATTGCAGCTTCACACCTATACATTTTTTCCTCCCAGGCTGTTTGCAAAAATCACACCACAAGCTGCAGTTTGGACGGAGGAGAAAGGCTGCTTAGAAGAAATCCGAGTCAACCTTTCTCTCACTTGCTCACCTTTATGAGAGGCAGCAATGTCTAGTGTTTAAATCAGTGACTTGGGAACAGGCCTTAGAAAAGTCACTTCATTGCTTTGTGCCTCAGTTTCTTCACCTGCAAAGTAGGTGTAAAATACTTCCCACCCACACAAAGGGTGCTGTGAGTCAAACTGAAGGCTGTAAAGCACTCAGAGCTCTTTAAATGAAGTGTCTTGATGGGGAAGGATGGTCTTGTGATTAAGACATTAGTTTAGGATTCAGAAGGTCTGGATTTTGTCCCTGACTCAACAACAAATTCCCTGTGTCACTTAACTTCTCCGTGCCTTAATTTCCCGTCTGCCAAAGGGAAGTAATAGCTCTTCCTTTCTGCCTTGTCTCTTTAGACAAGGGGGACTGTCTTGTACTAAGTCTTTGAACAGCACAGAATGCAATAAGGCCCTGATCTGGGCCGGAGTCTCTTGGTGATGCAGTTATTTATTTGGCATAAGCTTATCAAGCCAAGCCACCACATTATTATCAATGATGTTCGGGTCATGAAGGCATCCAAGAATTTAGGTCATTTTGCAGCCCACATCAAGCGCTGTGTTTTGTGCCTGCCCATACTGACATAGTGGACTGGCTCTAAAACACCACTAAGATTCTACAGCTGTGGGTCTCGACCTCTTCTCTGCCGTGGCACACCTTGATACCTATAATTTTTTGAGGCACATGACCATGTAGTCTCCAAATGAACTCATGAATGTTCATGAGCCAATCCAGAACTCTGAGTAGTTTTTCAAAAAAAATTCCATGGCACACTTGCTCAGGCCTGACAGCACACCGGTGTGCCATGGCACACTGGTTGGGAAACACTGTTCTACAGCAGCACAAATCCCATGCCTGATACGAAACGGGTTCCAAAGGCTCTTTTGCTTTCATGGTAAATCAAACCAGGCTTGATGCTGGGGGGGCGGTGTGAAACAAGGCAATTATTTGTCACATTCTCTGCAGACCATGAAGCTCACCTCATTTCCTCTATCATAAATCCCTCCCCATGTAGCTGTTTGTTTGCTGCTCCCACCACACTGTTCAGCTGTTTTTGTGCATCCAGCCATTTTTGTGTGAGCGGCTATCTTGCCTGTCTAGCTAACATTGCAGCCTGGAATCACCCTACATTCATTCCTAGCATTCCCCTGCCCCTCATTCTCACATGGCACCACACCCTGATGTCACCCCTGCACTTTATCACTCCCTAGAAACCTCCCTTTCTGCATGTGACGGGATTCCCTCCATCCTCACTTGGCATCACCCACTGGGATTCCCACGCTCATGTGGCATCATCTGGTGGCATCACACCCTGTAATCCCCCATCCTCACTTGGCATGACATGTTGGGATTCTCTCCACATGGCCATACACTCTAGAGGAGCCATCCTGCCCATCCACATATGGTCTCCAGAGGGGAACTGGGTAGGCAGCTTCAGGAAGGGATTGAGATCTTCTGCCCCTTTAAAGTTCATGTGTCCTAAATACTGGATGTCAGTCAAAAGGCCTGGGCACCACTTAAATCATAGAATCTGGAGGGGACCACAAGAGGTCATTGAGTCCAGTCTCCTGCACTCATGGCAGGACCAAGTACCCTCTTAAACCACCCCGACAGGTGCTTGTCTATCCTGCTCTTAACAATGTCCAATGATGGAGATTCCACAACCTGGCTAGGCAACTTATTCCAGTGGTTAATCACCCTGACAGGAATTTTTTCCTAATGTCCAACCTAAACTTCCCTTGCTGTAATTTAAGCCCATTGCTTCCCGTCCTATCATCAGTGGTTAAGGAGAACAATTTTTCTCTCTCCTCCTTGTGACAACCTCTTAGGTACTTGAAAAGTGTTATCATGTCCCCTCTCAGTCTCCTCTTTTAATCTTCCCTCATAAGTCAAGTGTTCCAGACTTCTAATCATGTGTGTTGCTCTTCTCTGGACTTTCTCCAATTTGTCCACATCTTTTCTGAAATGAGGCGCCCAGAACTGGACACAGTACTCCAGCTGAGGCCTAATCATAGCTGAGTAGAGTGGAAGAATTACTTCTCGTATCTTTCTTACAATGCTCCTGTTAATATATCCAGATGAAAGAAATCTTCAGATACATCTACACTGAGCTAGTGGTGTAATTTCCAGCTCAAGGAGTCGGACCTACACTAGCTCCAATCAAGCTAGTGTGCTAGAAACAGCAGGGACTACCTGAGATCTGGGACTAGCTAGCTGCCCTTAGTATGACTCCATCCCCAGGTATGTAGTCTGCTGGCCAGCTTGTCCCACACCTTGCAATGTATAGCTACATTCTGTTTATAGCTTGCTAACCTGATCGGTGCTAGTGCAAGAGTGCTGGAAGTCACACCTCCAGATTTACTGTAGCTGTACCCCTAGTTAAGTCTTTCGGGGACTACATAATGCAGAAACTTCATGCTGGCCTTCTGCACAGGGTTAATCTCAGCCATATGTAGCAAATAGAGAGCAACAGCTATCACTTTCTGCCTCCATAGTGCATAAAAGATGGAAAGTTTCAGAAAGAGCAGGGATCTAAACCCATAGTGTGGACACAGCTACAATGGTATAAAGGTCTACCTTCCTGTACGGGAGCAGCTATCCGGGAATAAAGAACTTTTATGCTAATAAAACAGCAACCATACTGGGGAGGGATGATGCCATGTTAGCCATATGGGTCTAATTAAAGCTGGTTTGTGTGCAGACGAGGCCTTATACCTGCTTGGATTGTGACCTGTTTCACCCTTTGAATGGTTTCCGTAAGGATAAATTCATTGGCCATTCTTATTTTCCCACTGTGTCAGACCAATGGGCCCTCTAGCCAAGTATCCTGGCTTCCAGCAGCAGCCGGTGCCAGATGCTTCTCAAGGAATGAACAGAACTGGGCAATTATGAGTGATTCATCTGCTGTCATCCACTTCTTGCTTCTGGCAGTCAGAGGTTTAGGACAACCCAGGCATGGGGTTGCATCCCAGAGCATTTTGGCTAATTGCTATTGATGGACCTATCCTCCATGGACTGATCTAATTCTTTTTTGAACCTCATTATAGCTTTGGTTTTCACAACATCCCTTGGCAATGACTTTCTCAGAGGGACTGTGATGATCTGAATTACTTCCTTTTCTTTGTTTTAAACCTGCTGCCTATTAATTCATTGGCTGACCCCTAGTTCTTGTGTTATGTGAAAAGATAAGCAATACTTCCCTGTTTACTTTCTCTATTTTATTTTATGCAGTTCTCTCATACTCTCTCACCCTGTTTGTCGTCTCTTGTCTAAGCTCAACCATCCCAGTGTTTTTATCTCCTCTAACACAGAAACTGTTCCATGCCCCTAATCATTTTTGTTCCCCTTCTCCCTTACTTTCTCCCATTCCAGTATATGCTTTTTGAGAGGGGGGACCAGAACGGCACGCAATGTTCAAGATGTGTATGACTCATTGTTTTATGTAGTAGCATTGTGATAGTTTGTTTTATTCTCGCTGTCTTTCTAATGGTTCCTAACAGCCTGTTAGGGTTTTTTTCTGCATACCGCTGCACATTGAGCAGATGTTTTCAGAGAAGTATCCACACTTGAGTCCAAAATCTCTTTCCTGAGTGGTAACAGCTAATTTAGACCCCATCATTTTGTATGTATATTTGGGATTATTTTCCCAGTATGCATTACTTTGTGTTTATCCATATTGAGAAAGACAAGTAATCACCATTCTGTAATATAACATCCAAGTGGCACTCCTTTTCAAGGGATGGTTGTAGCCAATAGTTAGCACTTATTTATTTTTAAAACTATGTTCCTTTTTTGAATTTGCAACATCCATCCAAAGAAAAATCAGCTGTTAGATGGCCTCTGTATTATCTGTATGGAGCTCAAAAATACCTAGTGAGATTAGAGAGGTAGTGCAATCTATTGGCTAGGACACTTCAACATATGGGAGATAAGAAGTCTAGTCTTGTCTCTGCCACTGATCTGCAGTGTGACCGTGGGCATGTCCCTTCATGTCTCTGCTATTCCTTCTACTCTTTCTGATCCAGGTTGAAAGCTTCGGGGGTGGTGACTGTTTCTTACTAGAGGTTGGACAACGCTTAACACAATTTGGCTGTGTTCTCGACTGGAGTCTCCAGGCACTTTTGAGTGGCTATGTGAAACAGAATCACTGGTCCTATAGTCAGAACATACAAAGCAAAGTAGTGAACTTTGCCACTTGGCATGTTTGCACCCTCATGGAGTCCAGGAACAATGATCTCTGTCCAAAGAGCCCAGCCAAGGTAAACCCCTAGTTATGCTCTGAAGGAACTAATGCACCCCAGCCAGTGTTTGCATGGACCATGTGGTGTTTTCAAATCAGCTTAGGCTTTATTAGTCAACTGGAACATGGCACTGGAAGTCCTTATGTGAACATAGAGAAATAAAGGTGATAGCATGGTCCATTCTGGTCAAGGCAGAGGAAACCACCAGCTAAGCTGTAAAGGATTCCATCGTAGGCTCTGTTTCTCTCCGATATCTTCAGTCAGTCCCAAGAGAGGGCAGCTAGCTTAGAAGTCCCCACTTTATTCTCTTCCTGTCATGTCTCTGTCCTTTATTCTCAAGACGGTCTCTGCTCAGCTTATCAGCTGAGGGTGAGAGGAACCTAATTCCTCTGAACCATTGTTTGTCAAGTATAAAATATTCTGGTCCCTGGGGCTTTTTCATTGCCTCTTTTGGATTCTGCATTGGGGGAGGTGGCTTTCAGCAAGTTCCAGCCAGGTCCGTAATGAACCAATTCACTGTGGTCAGCAAGCAAAGTCACAGCCACATCTCATGTCCTGCGCTGCCCCCTAAGAGCAGATTTCATGCTTTTTCCTGCCACCAGGTAACCATGCAAAGTACAAAGGCAAACTGAGACACCCATTGAATATATACAAATATTGAAGAAAATTCCCTTGAAATCACAGCATGTTCCTCCAAAAAAAAAAAAAAACTGATAGGCAGTCTTAACTTTTTGTCATTCCAATCAAATCTGTATATGCAGATATAAATCAGAAATAACTGCATTAAAGTCAATGTAGGGAAAAAGCTGGAGGAGAGGAAACTCAAGTCCCATGTCTTTTGTTTCCCCAGTTGAAATGATCATTTAGGTCCCACAAAAATACTTATTATGGCTTACATAGGACCTAAGTGGTGCATAGGACTTAGTTGTGTTAGGGGATGAAAAATTGGCCTCCATAGGACAGGACAAGAAGTGATGGGCTAAGTGTAGCAAGGAAAATTTAGATTCAGGGCATTCTGCCAGCGTAGGTAAGGTCTGAAATAAATTGAATGGAGAAGTGGTGGAATCACTGTCATTGGAGGTTTTTAAGAACAAGTTAGGAATGGACTAGTTTTTTCATACTCCCACTTTGAGTGCAGGGGACTGGATTAGATGAGTTATTAAGGTCCCTTCCACCATTACACTGCACAGAGTGAATTTCAGCCCCTCTGTCTAAAACAGAGGAGATGCCCATTTTCCATCCTTGAGGGGCATTCTCCCTTCCTTCCCAATAGCACAGAACAGGGCGTTGTGTGTGCCCGCTCACAATTGCTTTTGCTTCTGGTTAAAGCCATTCATTTGTATGCACACTTACTGTGCTTGTGGATAGAAAACTGCCCAGACTCTGAAAAGCAAACATTCCTGGGCATGGCTTACCTTAGAACATCACCAAAGTACAAATTTCACTTGATCTGACCAAGCCCACCTCCAGTTTTTGCCTGATACTGAGCCCTGGCTCATGACCACTGTTTGAGTTCATAATGAAATACCAGAGCAGGCGGGTTTTGTGTGCTAATATTTCATGCGGATGGACTAATAGGCTGTGCAAGGAAACTGGCAGCATGTCTAAAGGGCATAAGCAGACATTGTAATTCAACAGAGTCCGTAGTTCAGTTAATCAGTATTTGGATGTCATACAACCCCACAATGTTCCTTGTTATGTTCCTTGGCCTACATTATGCAGGAGGTCAGCCTAGATTATTATACTGGCCCCTTCTGGCCTTAAAATCTGAGAATTTATTAAACCAGAATTTTAGCTGAGAGTTCCTAGCGCTAGTTAATTCATCTTATTTTGTCCTGTTTATTTTTCATAGCTTCTCAAAGTAGTCTGTGTGCTTGATTTACATTCTTCTAGCAGTCAGATTGTTTCCCTAGGACTTACACCATAACCTCCTGAGCGTCTCGCTGCTACTGGGTTTAAATACTAGGGATGGGGGTGATGGTTTGTAAACTAACCTCACACTGGCACTGAAAAGGTTAAGGGGAATTGGTTTGCTCTGTTGGGACACCTGCAGGTAGCTACCCAGGTGTGTCAGGATCAACTGAAGATCAGACCTAGCTGAGGAGCTGGGAGGCTAATGCTACAGAAGGGGTCCTGTGTAGGAAGAACCTGAGTCTGTTATCCTGCCTTGTGAGAAGGGACCTCTTATAGAAGGCTGAGAGAAATGCTAAGAAGTCATGAGATGGTGGCAACTGCTGCAATAAGTACTAAAAAAAAAGAGCACAAACCAGACCTCAAGGGAGAAAGCCCTGGAAGGTGTTGCCTCCTCTGGGTCCAAGGAAGAATTCTTAGTTGCTTGCTATAGGGTCCCTAGCCAGGAATGCATTATGGACAGAGAGCCTGGGTTACCCTCCCAACAAGTGGAGAAAGTGCCATCCAACTCCTGACAGAATAGGTAACTTTGAAGACTACTGGGACCCTTCTCTGAGGCAAGAGGGTGTAAGGATCACCTCTCCCAGAACTGGAGGCTGAAGACAAAATCATTGGACTGCTTGTTGGCGGGACATCTGTAAACTCTGGAAAGGGTGAGAATGACTGGAGGACTGAGTCATGAGAAGAAGCAGACCACCGCAGGACAAAAGGGACTGTCAGCAGCGAGTGCCACAGGAGGAGACCCTGCTAAGAGCGTATCTGGTTGCCCAGGGCCTGGTAAGTCACCTCTTTGCAGTGCTATTTTTAAAGGCACCTAAATCCCAGATTCTCCAAGGCACTTGTTTGGTTAATTCCCATTGCAGTCAAGAGCTATTGGGCACCTAAACATCCCTAAAGGTCTAAGTGACTTAAGAGAACATGCTTCATTGTCCTGTATTGGGACTTGTGCCCCTAACTCATGTAGAAACGTCTAAAAAGCCAAGGCCCCACAACAAAGCTTTTGTGCTTGAGAGACTACCTCAGTTGTGTCATTTATAAGCTGGATTTAAGGGCAAGGTTTGGAGACCAAAAGTGGACTTTTCATCTGCTTTTTGGGTGGTTGCTTTTCTTTCCTGGATTTCCTTCTTAACAAAAGGACAGTGATTTAACTGAGCACGCTCCTATTGCAGAGATGGGTCTGGCCAGCAAAAGTTTGGCCTGTGTCCAAATTTTACAGTGTGCCAAATTCTGGTGTTTGGTCCCAGATGAGCACTCTAATGTTAGCCCATAGCCTCCGCTGGTGTAAAAGAAGTAGCTCCATTGACTTAAATGGCTATGGCAGGTGAAGAGTTCACCTTTGGGTTTGAAACTGTCTGTAAATTATTACCGAGAAGACGCAGTGCCAGGTGCTTTAAAAACAGGCAAGAATTGCCTGACAAATCTTTAGCTCTTTCTGCTTCTACAGTGGTGTTAGAAATTCTGTTTTGGGCCATGTTGCCTCTTTGATTGCTGGATCAGAGAAGCATGAATGATTACTGCTGTTTGAGGTTAAATGTGGCCCATGAAAAGATCCAGGATTTAAAATTTGGGATAAGTATGTGTGGCTCTTTGATGTTTGTGGAAGTTTCAGTTTTTATCTGATTTCGGTGACTATTCAGAGGTCAGTATTTAACTGATGGGTGAAATTCATCCATGTGCAGAGGAAACAGTATTAAGTTTAGAAAGCAGTAAGGGCCCATTTTCCTAAAAATGGTCTGAGCCAGATTTCCTAAATGTTCAAGAGCTAGATTTGCAGAAGTGCCCAGCTCTGATTTAGGCAATTAAATAAGTACCAGATTTTCAGTCTGAAGGGCTCAGAGATTCCAGCACAAACCCTCTGTGGGGAGGTCTCTTGATGATCTTATGATTTTATTTAGATCTTTCCAGAGAGTGGAGTGCTTTTGAAAACCTCTCTGTAGGGTGAATGTGGTACTTGAAATAATGCATAGGTCTCTCTGTACATGGGCGAACTTCACTGCAGTGAACTCCAAGGCACTCAGCCTCTTCAGACGTAAACTGAGCAAATGTCTGTTTCCAGGAGACTAGGTATTTCAAATTTGATGTTTGTTAACAAGGATTGTAACTGTGCCGTTCTTCTCCACCCACCCCTCCCACACACACAACTTCAGAGCAAAGTTGGTCATAAATGAGTCAACAGGGTACATATTTTTGATATTTTATTGAACTTTGCATATGAAATAATTTTAATATAAGTTCTAATGCAAAACATTAAAAAAATAAATTCAACATTAGGTAAAAAAATCACACAACCAAAAAAATCACTTGTGTTTACTGGTAACTTAACACAAGGCCCCATACTAAGATGGCATTTAGAGCATAGTATGTAACAGCTTGGTTTAGTTTGATTGGTATCAAAGGAACAACTTTAACGTGACTTACTGTCAAAACTGGAGTTACAAAAAAACCCGAAACAAAATAACAGGATTTGAATTACGTTGTTTCTATAAAGTTCTCATGGCACCTAATAATGAATGATCAACTTTTTTAAAGAGACGCATGTTTTGGTTTACTGTCTTACCTACAGAAATTCAAAAGGCAGTACTTCAAGGCAAGCTTGAAAGTTCTGCTAAAATGCATCCATATGCGTTCCGTGTAGATAGAACAGATTTTGCAGTACTACTCGGTGCGTGTATATCACAGAATTGTTAAGCCTAGCTAGGGAAAGCAAAGGCAAAAATATATCCAGTCACCTTTAGTCATAGAAGAACACAATGAAAATATTCAGCATGATGAAGGAAAAAGGATTTTCTAAACCAGTTCGGTGATGGAAGTTGCTAATTATTTCCTGGCTGGGTTTCAGTCTCAGACATGTAACACTTCTTGCAAAGAGCTCAGTGGGAATGTCAGAGCACCTGAGTTAGGTACCTTATGTCCATTGCAAGGAGTTGAACACTGAGGCCCAGATCCTCAAAGATATTTAGGTGCCCATGAGAATTAAACCCCTAAATGCTTCTTGAGGATCTGGGCCCTAAACTGGACACTTTTTTGAAAATCTCACCCTCAATAATTAAGACCACATTTTGCCACTATTCCTTTCCCTGAGTAGTACCTGACTCCATTTATGGTCCCACCTATTATGGCGGACTGCACAAAGAGTAGGGTACTCAACAAGGAGTTGAATCTAGCTCTCTGGAATTAGCAGTAAATCAGATACTTATTATAAAGCCTGTTGGATGTGTTTTGTAACCCATTCTCTATGAATACAGTTCTCTTGAGCTGCCCACTGATAACTGGCCACATAAATCAAGTTGCTTTTAAAGTAAGAGTCCAAACAAGTTGGTTGGGAATCTATGGGTGAGATTCTGTGTTGTGATGATAATAGCAGCAAGACTGATCAACCGGTTTTCAGATCACATCCAGGATGTGTAGAATAAAAGTATGGGGGTGGACTAGTGGTTAGAACAGGCACCTGGGAGTCAGGACCGCAGTGTGCTGATCTTGGCTTTTATGCCAAATTTTTGAACCTGGGAAAATAAGTTAGGCCATAAATTTTTCAAACATGGGTGTCTAAAGCTGAGCACCTAAAATGAAAGTGGTCTGTGGGGTTGCCTGGGTTGTTTTGCCCTCTTCAGTCTCCTCCTCCCATTTCACGCAAATCCCTTTGAAGAAAACAACAGAGGCAAGTGTCCAGCCTTCCTGAAAATCAAGCCACTTTTGCTTCTGTGTCTATGTGTGTGTGCACCCAAGGGCTTCTGTGTACAGGAGAGAGTGGTTTGGAAAAGGTATTGTGCACTAGCTGTTTGTATGGATTTTCTTATTCTGCCTTAAGAATGCTTCTGTGGGGCTTAGCTTAATCCATGCTCTTAAAATAAATCTACACTGCAATGAGGGGTGGGGAGGCCACAGCCTCATTTGTGGCTCATGTAGGTGAGCAGCAGCGAGGACACACCAGCAAGGGCTTCAGCAATACAAGCAGGGGGGCTAGGCAGGTATGTACAGTTGGCTCTGAGGTCTAACTGTGATCTTCACTATGGGCAGCAAACTAGCTGGATTAAATCCTACTTTGATTTGTCTGCACAAGATGCAAATGACTCCCCTGGTGACAGGGCAGATGTAGCCTTAAGAGTGTGCACAAAAGGATCTGCAGTTTTCTGGAGAAACACTAGCTTAAGATGGGGCACTGGTAAATACTGACTTAAACTGAAGAAACATACAAATTATTATTGGAATATACCCATGAAAATTACTGGAAAATATTTAGCAATTTAAGTCTTTCGGTATCCGTCATATTTATGTAATACTGAAGTGAGTTGTGTCATGCACAACTTCCTCAAAAAAAAATACTAAACCACAATGTCTGCAGCCATTCCACTGTTCAGTATTCATTTACATATATGAGTATCATGCCTACTGCAGTTTGTGCAAATAAAATCTCCGAATCTACTGCTTTATGGAACCATAATTTGACTCTGTATCTACATGTAATAGGCTGTGTGTTAATGAAATTGTTTTTAAAAGAGATAATACTTTGAACTTGGACTAATTTTGTTGGGGGCAGAAAAACTCATGTTTGCCTACTAAAAACCAGTTCAGGGAAATGCCGTGCCATCCCTGCGTCAATAGCTACTGAATGTTAAATTCATATTCTATCTTATTTTGCAATAGCTTCCTTGTGTACCTGATCCCTAAAGTTAAAGAAACATACTCCTGAAACTGCTACTGTAAGCAGGTATCATATAAACGTAATCTGCCAAATAGGATAAAATGGTTTTGGATTTTTTTTTTTAAGTCTCACAACTGTGTTTCTCTAAGGAGGGAGGGGAGAGAAATAACAGACAGATTGTAGGTTACCTTCTTCACCTATACCAAAGACTGACATGTCAGAACATCAGGTTTAAAGATTAATTTACCTAGGACCACTACTTTAATCTCCTAAAATAAAGGGACCTCTGTCTAGCTAAATTTACTACTGCAATGAAGGCTGCAGAAGCAGACGATTCAGAAAGCAGTGCCGTCAAAAACTTTTTGGGGTCGGGGAGGAGAGGGGAGAGTTTGACTTCCTGTGAAGTTTTTCTATCTTCGAAGAGAGTGATTGACTTTTTCACTATTTTAAAAACAAAAAAGAAACCCTGCCTGGAGAATAAATGTTGATACTTTTATACACAGAACATTTTTTATCCAAGAATTTTAATGAACTTTAGCTTGATTCTTCATTTAACATTTACATTCTCTGTAAACCTGAGTGTATCTACGGAAGGTAGCTCTTGCCCAAGCGGCTTAACTCTGCATCATTAAATTCAACACAAGCTTGGCTGTTGGCGTAAGCAGAAACAAGACAGGCCTCAAATGAGTTGCTGATGAGGCCGGGAAATGGACTCCAGGACTCCTGAATTCCAAGTCCTCACCCCTTACACTGCTATTGCTTTGCACATTGCTGATCAGAGAGGAGAGGATCACACCCCGCAGAAGCTGTCAGCTAAGCCCCTTCGTACGTGTTACATCAAGGGAGTTCTTACTACAACCTGTATAGGATGATTCACAAAATATAGTTGGAAATTTCTTGCCTTATTCTTAGAACACCATGGGCAAGATGCTCAGCTGCTATAAATCAGCATAGCTCTTGTGACTTCAAAGCCATATGAGGATTTGGCCTCAGAGCTCAGATTGAGTCTGATAGAAAGGTGAGAAGGACTGAGCCTGTACTCAGATGAGTAGACTTACCAAATTCAATAGCTCAGGGCTGGAGGACTGGACCCTATGTTTACTAATAGTCTAGTTACTGTGGGCCATAAGATGTTGGTCTAACGTTGGTGGTTGGGTTCTGTGAGCAGATGTTGGTGGCCTGATATAGATTAGATGATCTGATTGCCCCTTCTGATCTTAAACTCTGTGAAGACCACAGCTGGTCTGGGCTCAAAGGAGAATTGTAATGTGCCTACTTTCTAAAATCACATACAACACATAGGCCTCTGCCATCTCCCAAAATGTGGTTTTGAAAGGCCATGAATAAAGATGAGCTGCCTGCGTCAGATTCTCAGAATGAATATTCTCTATTTTTTGGCTCCTTTGCAGATGGGAGCCATCATTAAATCTTTTAAAAGGAGTGACTAGGTGCAATTTTACTTTGCCTTCCCTAGTAAAATGCAGTAAAGCCTTTGTGTTTAAAATGATATAGTCTCTTAAAGTACACAAAGCTATAGTTAGCATTAATCCAAGTAGTACATTGCACTGAAAAGTATCAAGTCTCCTTAATGAGTTAGAAAAGCACATCGACAACTAGCTTGTAAAGCAACTCAAAGAAACATCATAGAACACACTTTGAAAACATTTACCGAATGTCAGTTCCATCGTGAACTCTATGTACAGTAATGAAAACAGTGTGAAATTTGGCAAGCTTTTGTCAGCTATTAACGTCTGTCACCAGGTGGATTTGCTACTTGACAGGGACCATCACAGCATTCCACGTGTAGGATTGCCATTTGTTCTTGGAACGTAACGTTTTTAATTCACAACTGGAACATTCTGATATAACAAACCCAGACATGACAGGCAAAGGGATTTTTGTGTTGAATCACCTCTCTAGTCAAAATACATACTTTAAACCCTGCCAGAGAGACACTTCTACAAAATGGGCTGCTACAGCAAATGCATGAGGTATATGTTACACATACACGCCAGAGAACTACTCCATAACACCAGTGAAAAATGAAAACATTAGTACAGTCTATCAGAAATGGATTTCCTCTCTGTATTTTAAAGAATACGTTACAGCATTCCAAAAGAAACCCTTTAAGACTCATTTAACCCCTTTGGGACCGTTAGGCAAGGTGTGTTGCAAGAATTCATTGCAGAAAACTGGACTTCATATGCAAATTTGACATCATTGCTTCAGGGCTAAATAGGGACTATGGATTTTTTTCTCATTGTAACAGAAGATTTGACCTCATCTTCCTCTATATGCTGTTCCCAATGTTTGAATCATAACTGCTTTGATTTGCTGTCAGTCTGACTTGATCCTAGGACTTGCACTTCCCTGCATTTATTTGCCTCCCATTTTGTAAGTTCTTCATCTTGAAAGTGTCTGATGAAGTGGGATTTTTCTCCCATGAAAGCTTATGCGATAAATAAATTTGTATGAGGTCAGTAGGATTATTTTATATGCATGAGTCAGGGTTCCCCACATGAGTTAAGAAGTGCTCGATTAGACTTGTACTCAGGCTGAGTTGCAGTCCAATTGATTACTGAATGTTCACAGGAAAGAAAATGGGTTCTGAGCTAGCTACACTTGGGTTAGACTGACTTCAGACCTGCTGCAGCCTTTGTTAATCACATTTTGAGTCTCAAGAGTCCAACCTCACAAGCTGATTAACCAGCGGGAAACATTATAAACATATTTTAGCACATACATTTAAGGATTTGTGTGAGATCATGACACCAAACAAGAGCCACAGGCCCCCTGACTCTCGGCTACATCAGTATAAACCAGAAGTCACTCCAATGAAGTCAGTGAAATTACTCTGGGTTTACACTGGTGGAAATGAGATCAGAACCAGAAGTCTCAGATTCTTTGACTTGTATATTGGCCTGACATAGAGAAAGGCAGTCTCTGTGTTGGACACAAATCCTCTTTGTCAAGTGATGCCAGATACTTTGAAGTACTTCATCTTACTGTGACTTTAGGGAGGCCAAGGGCGTTGGTCATTCAATGAGAATTGAATGCTTATGGTATTTGGGTGCCTAGTTCATCTGGCCCTTTTGAAAAATCTCCAGTCATAATATATGTACACAGCTGATTTTTCCAGTGACATGCTGCTAATCCCAACCACTGTACACAAAAGCTACATCCTTTCCTCTGGAAACAGTCTAGAAACAAGAAGCACAGAGGGTTGCATCTTGTGATTCTTCACTCCAGTGAGATACTCTGAGCGTTTTCTTTACCAGGCTCAGGCCATAGAACTCAGCTTTGTTTTCAGCTCTGTAAGTACCCGCTGATAGATCAGGAAGCGGGTGCACAAATAGCTCGGATGGGTGGCATTCCCTAGGAGGGAGCTGGACTTGAGAGATGGCCAGCAGGGTTCTACAGATCTGAATTAAAAATAAACAGAGCAAGTTTAAAGGGAGATCCTTGCCAGCATGGCTCCAGTGCAGTTCAATTTTCTGAGGATCAGACCCAGCGTCTTCAGTTCTGACTTTGAACCATGGCCAGCAACTCCACAAGGTGCAGGGCCCCTTGTTTTCTAACACATTCCTCCTTCTCTTTCTATTTTACTATATCCCAGCTTTATACCCTAGCAAACAATCCTTTATTGCCCTCACTGTCCAGCCACCGGTTCTCTTCCATTCCACCCCCAGGCCCCTAGCTTGATCCAAACCTCTGTCCCTTCAACCCCAGGGATCTATCTTGTTCTCCAAAACACAAGGATTTCATTTTGAGGTGTCCACTCAGCCACCAGTTATCAGATGTTCTGTTCATCATCTGAGCTTTCTCCTTTCTTCACACCTCAACTTGACATGTGCACTCAACAAACTCTCTGCCAGGTCCCCCAAACAGAGTACCAGCTTGTTACCGCTCTCTTCAGGAGCCCAAAGACTTGCCTTAATGAATGATGATGGTCATGGTGTAGGAACATTCAATGCTGTGGTCTCTGGTTTGCTGACACCAGCAGAAATATTTCTTTAATTTGGGGAAGGGAAGAATTCAAGAAATGTTGTGTGTGTGTGTCGGGAAGGGGGTGTTTAAAGCAGGCGTCTCAAACATGTGGCCCCTGGGCCACATGCAGCCCCTAAAGCTATTTCCTACGGCCAACAACAACATTATTATTACTGATATTTGCATTATTGTTGTATGAAAAGGTTTCAGTGGGCTAACATACTAGTCCTCATGCAGCCCTCTACTTGTCCGCATGCTGCCGTCGTGGTGCTTTGAGTTTGAGACCCCTGCTTTAAAGGCACGAACAGTTTTCAGGTAGGCTTGTTTTGAGGCCTAAACAAGGTTGACTATCTCCCTGCAAGGATATTGTTCCCTGTCGCCAACAACTAACTTTATAAATTCTAAGTTAAGCAGCAGTTGTGCTTTAGGATCTTACCACAGTCAAGTCTCCCGACTCGAAAAGGGTGGCAATTTATTCAGATAAATTACAAACAAGCCCCAATCAATTCAGTCCAACTCCCAGTTTAGAAGTCAACTTCAGTTTGATTCTTCTTCAGTGAAATATGTAGGTTAATCCATTGCCCTCATAGCCCAAAAAAATTCTTTTGAAAGAAATATTGTTTCTTAGATCCTCTGTGCTGATGTGAGTAGGATTTTTTTTTTTTTTAATCTAAATGTCTTTTCTGACTGAGGGTCCTGTTCTGAAGCATTTCTTGCACATGGCCCAGGGATGTTCTACCTGGCCTGATGCCTTATGCCCAGTATCCTGTTGTGAAATGCAATTAAACATACGGTGTGTAAATTTCAGCTGCAAGCCCCCTTTACCTTTGGTTTCAAACCAGGAAGGATGGATAGATGTTCTGTCCAATATACAGTGGTCTTTACTCTGTTTCCTGTATATGCAATTCAGATGTTACACTGAAAATACTCTTGGGATGCTGAGACTATCAGCCCTGACAGAATCGCCACTCCTCATGCTTTCACTGCCTCTGTTCATGAGATTTCTTCTGCAGATGTTGGTGGCTCTGTCGCTGCTTCTGCACCCTCCACTGCACGCAGAGCCAACTCAGTCTCCGCCAATCCAATCTGTGATTACAGGCAGCCTCTGTGAGAATAGCTGCTGTGGTGTTTTCAAAGTAATGCCACATGGAGCCTCATCCAAAGCCCATTGACTTCAAAAGGCTTTGGATCAGGCCCCTCTCTATGTTTGGTTTCGCACAAGCCTCTAGCCACTGCAGTTATAACCCCACCCCTCCTATGGAGCACTGCCATCTGTGTGTTGGATACAGCTTTGAACTGATGTCAGCAGGATGTTGGATGGAGCTAAGCAGGTGTATGGATCCCCCAAAACAGCACGTGGGCAGGTGAGAGCCTATTAGAGCAACACGTGAGGGTTTTATCGACGAGAGTCCTGTGGCACCTTAAACACTAACAGATTTCTTTGGGTATAAGCTTTCATGGTCTCCAACCCACTTCATCAGATGCATGAGTGGGTTGGAGCCCACAAAAGCTTATGCCTAAAGAAATCTGTTAGTCTTTAAAATTCCACAGGATTCTCGTTGATTTTGCCATACCAAAACTAACATGGCTAACCCTCTGGAAACATTAGGGTTTGTTTGTCTCTCTGAGGTTCAGCTTAGCACAAAGCCTGCAATAATATAATAAATAACTGTTAGTTTGCTGTACTGTCCTAGGGAAAAGACGCTGCAGCAGATGAGCTCATGCAACCACTCCGCCCAGGTGGCTATGCTTCTGGGGCAGGAGGAAAACTACTTGCTTAGAACACAGCTTGGTGTTTATATATACTGGGGGGAGAGAAGAAGAGGAAAATCTATTGCTTGTTTTCCCGTCAACCAGTGGCTGCAGTACTCACTTGTATATCTGCACACCTTAAGAGTCATACCCCAGAACGGCCTTTTCCTACACTTTTGAGCCTATCCTGAAGTCCCACCTGCCTACGCAGTGTTCGGATAAGTTATCGCGGGTATGGTGTGCAGCTACTGCCAACAGAACTGATGTAACTAGCATAAGGGGATTCTCTGGTGACAACAATCAATGGTACCTATCCCATCTCTCTTCCTGCTGCCGGCATACGGGGTGTGCTCAGAGCGCCCCCAACCCCTAGCTGCTAATTAGCCCATAGAGACAGATGACAATTTTCTAGCCAGTGCCCTGTGCGCCTGAGTCAGCTGACCCACGCCAGCCACCACCTTTTGTTTGCTGTACAGGCTAACTCAGAGTCCTTCACTGCCAGGAGACCAGGCTGGTGTACAGCTGGCCTGGGACTGAGCTGGAGCGTAAAGGTGAGCTTTACACTATCTTTTCACACCCCATCCCCTGAATTGTGCCATGCGCTTCTTCCCCATAAGCCAAAATCAGGGCTTTTTAAAAACATGCTAGCGTGTTAAAATTAAAACTGGCCTACAGTTGGCAGTAAAGGAACAAAGTATGCTCTGCTGATGCGCTCTCCTTGTCTTTGCAATTGCTCACCTACTGGCTGCCAACATTCAGTCGTTGGCAATGTGTCTCCTAGATATTGCTCCCAACAGGAGAGGTTCCACTTTGCTGCCAGAGAGAGCGGGGAATCATTTGCTGCTTCCCTCTTTAACCCAGTCCATTGAATGCCTGTGGCAAAACAACAATCATATGCAAAATGAAACAGCAGTTGTTAAATGAATTATGTATTCCTTTTTATTATAGTATTATAAACCAATACTATAATATGCACTCATGATAGAGTACAACTTAATGTAGACAAGGGAGTAGAGACATCTGTGAAATGAAGAGTGACTTATGGTGATGCTAGAGTCACTATTCATCAGGCCTATCTCCCACATCAATCTACCTGAAAAATTTTAACTTTCTTTTCAGCTGAATATACACAGTTGTTCGTTAAAGCCAGGCACAACTTGTTAGCTGACCCTTCAAGGCCTGCCACTTTAGCATCAGTAGAGGATGTTACCCTTTCCCCTCATGTAATTAGGGCTAAAGAAAATCAGAAAGCCTTTGGTGAAGAACATACCTATTTGTAAACAACATTTTACAGACAAAGAGAATACAATTTCAAAAGCGATAGCCGTGTTAGTCTAGTCCAGTAAAAAAAACAACAAGGAGTTGTGTGGCACTTTAAGACTAACAGATTTTAAAAAAAAAAAGTGCCACACAACTCCTTGTTGTTTTTTTAAAGAGAATACAACTCATTCATTTCTCATGGCTAGACACAGCCTGCAATAAAGTCATTTGAAATAAAGCAGTGAAAGCAATTGAACGGTTACAAACAAAACATTTGGATTGTTTATTCGCTGCTCTGTTTAACATTTCCATTCTGGTTGTTTAATCTTCCGCAAGCATGTGGCTCTTGTGTTTTGTTTTTAAAGGTCCAAATGACTTCCACCCCTTCTCCTTTTTTCCTGGCTTTGTTCACTCTCATTATATTGACCGTAGTTGGAAGATCACTTTCCAGCTGAAAAAATGTTCCCTTCTACATAATACACTTGTTAGAAAATGCAGGTAATGTGTAGAAGTCTTATATGCCACTAGAGATTAATGTACATAAGAGGGTGGACCATCCATCAGTTCAAACGGTGATGTACAGAATATGACTAGCCACTGCATTCTTCAAATGTGTGATTCTTTTTATAAATATTTTACTGGTCAGCTAAAGTTTTGCAGCTCTTACTTTGAGATGACTTCTGTTATCTGTTGGGCAGAGTAAATAACAGCTTGGAAAGAAAGACAAGGTGTTTGTTTTTAAGGCAAAGTGGAACGCATCTTGCACACAGATCCCTTTTAAGAACCTTTGAAATCTTCGTGCCCTAAAAATGAAAAGTGCAAAATAGCTAAGTAAGGCAGTTTATCAGTCTAAATGCAGAACAGTCTAAATAACAAGCTCCTTATTCTAAAGAGAGGAAAAAGATCCAAAAATATGCTCAAATTATTAATGATTATCTCATTAATATTGAGTCTCAAATCCTATTCAAGATAATTAGCATGACATAGATTTCCCTCATCACATTTATCTCAACCAAGCTGGTGTGATTGGGATGATATTAAGCAACTGCCGAGTTCCAAAGGGGCAGCGTTGTTAGTCTAGTAAAGCGAAAAAAGCAAGGAGTCCTGGGGCACTTAAAGACTAATAGGTTTAATAAATCTGTTAGTCTTTAAGTGCCCCAGGACTCCTTGCTTTTTTTTATTAAGCAACTGGTTGGTCTTGTAAATCTGGTACCACATTAGTAGGCACTTCTAAAGGCAAATGTATGTGACTGTATACAGAAATGCAAGATCACGTTCTGATCTTATTTGTGCTTACTGGTAAGGCAGAGTGACTCCAGAGCAGGCAGTTTGGATTTGCACCCCTGACCACAGATCAGAATTTGACACACTGAAATGACAAAGTTATGGACAGATGTGCCAATACAGCAAAAGGGGGAGAAAAAAAGTTCTCTGACTGCAAATATTGCATATTCTCACTACTGTGTAGAAACTTTATCTGCAACATGTAGACAAGATCTAAATATTTCAGACATTGAAGTAGGACAAAGCAAAAACAAAGACATTTTGTTGAGAGAAAGTCACACAGTTTCCTTCAAATATGAGATGCGATGTCAGATCCTCTGTACAGCAAATAGTTTGGAGATCTATTAATAATTCTATATTTTAATGCAACCAAAACTCACAGTGAGACTGTGTAGTTAGGAATAACATTTTTAAACATACCCAAGTGACTTAGACTGGTGTCCAGGGGGAAGCTACTGCATTTTAAATACACACCTTAGGTTATTTTGAAATAGTTAATGTCAAATAGTTTCTGTGCAGACAATTTTACTCTGCACTGAGTGCCTTCGTAAAGATGAGCTTAATCCACTTACAAAGTGGAGTAATCTAAAATCCATAAAGGTCCTTATGTGAAATAAGCCTGTCCACATAGAAGCTGTTCCGCAATAACCATTTCCCCATGTAGATAAGCCCTAAACCTTACTGAGTTTCAGTATTATTTAGACCCTTAAGTCATTTAGATGCTCACCATGCACAATCAGGGTCAGACTTTCCAAAGGGCTCAGCTCTCACTGCAGCACCAATAAAAGGACTGGCACCCAATGTGCCCTAACAGGTTATTCTTTGAAAAACTTGGACCTTATTAAAGTAAAAACAATTATGTACCTACTTGGATCTTCTTATGATTGGGCTATAAAATGAATACAGTATTGCAACCTAAATGAAAAAAATATTGAGGTGCTAAACCACAGGTTTGCAAACTGATTAATGTAAGTACAACCTGCACCTAACAGAGCCCTACTGACCTCAACCGTTCCTTGCCCACCTCAACACATTTCTGCTTCCCTCCACCGATGCAGATCGAGTTGCAGAATCAAAGCCTGTGGCCAGATTTCAAAGCTGTTTAGGCGTTTAGGTTGGCATGAAGACAGTTGGATGTTGCAACACTGAGTTTTACAGCCCTTATCTTTTAGACATCTAGAAAATCATAGGAACAACAGTGTGATCCACAAAGCCAACTTAGCCGCTGTCCTAGGTTCCCTATACAGAGGGGAGAGGCACCTGCCTAAGAATGTGATATAAAAAGCCCAGCATGTCAGGTTCAATTTTCCCCTCTCTCTGGCAAAAGGGGGGACAGAGGATTTGAACATGCTTCCACCTCTAAGTGCTGTAACCACTGAGCTCCAGGATATTTAGGTTCCCTCAGGCTCTGCTTTTGAAGCAGTTCCACTGTGGATAAATGAAGAGTGATTGAGTAGGCCACAGGAGGCAAGAATGGCTCTGCAGTCTGGTAGTTAGGGTCCTCCCCTTGTCCCCCCCTCCTCCTGGGAGCAGGAGAAGGTACCCTGCTACAAGCAGGCAGGTAGACTTGTAGGAAGATCTATACCAAATATACGGAGAAGCCAATTTCACATGCAGAAAGAGCTGTCTTTGATTGATGCTCAGCCCCTCGCTTGCAGTCTTGCATCTCCTGTGTCTCAACAAATTAAGTCCTTACTGAAAACTGTCCCTATTACTGCAGTCCCAATTACCATACTACAACAGATGTATTTCACTGTTTCCAAGTCAGGGCACAAATGCGGAGAGCTACATTATTGCTTTTCCCCCATATAATTATACACACTTAATTTGTTTCCAATTAATATCTTAAAAATGGCTTCATAAAGATAGATCAATTATTCAGACTTGGGGGGGGGGCCTGAATTACATTTGGCAAATATGCAATCACTGTATCAAACCCAACTGAAGCTTTTCCAAACCTTTTAGCTGACTGAGGATTTCTTCACTTGAAGACTTATAATGGGTTTTTACCACTCCTAGGACTCTACTGTGGCAACACAGAGAAGTAAAATGTGTTTTCCTGTACTACTCAAATATCCTGTTACCCCAAGGTTTGCTTATTGCAACTTTAAATTCCCCCAAATGGCCATCACAGCAATATGGTTGTCAGATTCTTATATGGGAGAAACGGTGCATTCATAATAGAGGATCCTGGATTCTGTCTCCTCTCTGACCTGCTTCTCTTTTGGTCAAACTTTGGTGACTTCAGTGGAATCACTTGATTTAAATCACAGTAGCAGCAAGTGAGAACCTGGTACTATCTGTACATGGACCATTCCTCCCCCAGGGAAGGATGGCTCAATCCACTGAGAAGAGCATGTCACATTTTGGGGGGACGTAACTGCACCCATACCATCTGGCCGTCTCAGTACTTTGATTTTTGTGGTGGTTCATAGTTTATGCATATAAAACATAGTATTGTCTCCTTCCCTCTCCCCACCCAAAACAATTCCTCCTTTCCTCTGGCTGTGCTGGAGGAGAGAATGGAAATGGGCCAGGCTACTGGGAAAAGTGATTCCTGCAAAACGTATAAATGCACAGCTTTTGTTTTTTGTTTTTTTAAGTATGCCCATTAACACCCAGCAATTTGGGAGGACAGGTTTGTGGGTGTCTCTAATTCAAAGAATCTCAGCCCTTCTCCCTGTCTCCCAGGCTAGGCAATAATTCACTCCCAGGTTGAAGCCAGCTGCACTCCATTTTAGCTCACAAGAATTGTTTGTTGTAAAGTTATAAAGAGACTGATTAAAGAGGGTGATGAACAAGACCCAGAAATACGTATAATGAGCCTTTGTAAACCGTACAGGAAGCATCTGTTCTCTTTATAGCTAGGGCCAAAGCCTGCACCCTGCATGAAGCTAAAATAAGACTGTTCTGCTGAGTGGCAAGTAGGTGCCACAGAGGGCGCTTACTAGCCATCAGGCACTGTTGTGCTGTTTGGTTCTTGAAGCAAGGGACTAATGGGAGGGATTTTGCCTCCCTCTCCCCCTGCAAGCCCCAGCTGAAGAAAAGTTCCAGATGGGTAGCCATGTTCATCTGTATAAAGCAAAAACAATGAAAGTCCTGTGGCACCTTAAAGACTAACAAATGTGGCTGGAGACTGCTCAAGAGCAGGGCTGGGACAGGGCCATAGTGTGCCAGTGGTATGGCTGCTCTGGCTTGTACCATAAGTTGCGCCAGTGATGCTACCATAAGTCCAAGCTGTCCCTTGGACGGCCTAAGTTAGACTGGGGCCTGAAGCAATGCAGATGTGGGAAGGCACAAAGCTGTCTGAAAAGCAGGTGTGCCCTCCTTCTCTTGGGCTGAGCATTTGGAGATCAGAATCTGACCTGGGAAGCATTAACCTTGTGATATTCCTTTTCCCACATCCACATGGGGTGCGTTCACACAGCCTCCTTATTCCGAAACAACGGCGGTTGTTTTGAAATCAGGTTTCGGCTGTTCACACGATGCATGGTTGTTTCGGAACAACGGTTCCCATTGTTCCGAAACAACTGCGTTGTTTGAAACAAGTTAGACCTAGTCTGTGGGCGAAACAACGTTGTTTTGCAACGGTTGTTTTGAAACAACGCCATGCGAACGTGTTGTTTCAAAACAATGGTGGTTTCGAAATGACTTGTTTCGAAACAACCGTCGTCTGAACATGTTGTTTCAAAACGACGGTGAGTTGTTTCGAAATAACTGTTGTCCGGAATTACTATTTCAATTCCGGCTTTTCTCCTTATTTCGAAGTGACTTTTTTGCTAATTCGAAATAAGTCACTTTGAAATAAGGTGTTATTTCGATAGAAGTTGTTTCGGAACAACCGTATCGAAATAACCCCCTGTGTGAGAACACAGCCATGCATGTGCGCACAAAGCCCTTCCCCTTCCATCCTCAAGGCTGACCCTGCCCAACACTAGTCCTCCAGCAGGAGCACTCCCCGCACTCCCTTAGCTCAGTGCTTGGATGGGAAATGCATGTTACTAATGCCATTAGATAAGCTGATGAGCACTTTTAAAATGTCGTACATGATCAACTGGTTTAGCTTCAGTTTGGAAGTATCTGTCCCATCCTCTGCTTGGAATAGCTTTAATCATTTCACTTGCACAATACCATGTTCTTCTCCTTCAGCAAATACACAGCTACCAAGCACCTGCAGAAATAAGGAAATAAAATCCCCTTCCTGAGGCACGTAAAAGCCTTAGGCACCCTCCTCCATGGTCTTTGTGGGCGACAAGCCATTTAACAAAGCTGGCTTCTGGCACTGAGGAGTGAACTCCAAAGCGGAAAACCCCTCAAAAATGAGGAAGCTCCGGCTCAAGACTCTAAACTGCAAGAACATAGGTGTGAGAAAAAGGATTGCTCTTAGAGTTGGGTCCCAAACCACTTACAGGACACAAACCTCTTGAGTTCCAGCTTCAGTGCAGCTCCCACAATTGGTGCAACATGCTCCTGGCATGAAATTCAAAGCAACAAAGTGGTGGTTGTGTTTGGTACCAGCTTCCATTTCCACATTCTCCACTCTAATCTGGTGGTGATAGAAGGGTGGATAAGTGCAGCAAGATGTGCCTCGGAAGGATGCCCTGATCCACCCCGTCAGGCATAATATAGATGAAGAGCTGGGTGTTGTCAGCATGTTGATTGTATCAGTGCAAGTGTCCGCTTGCAAACCTTCCCAGCTGTTGCAACTACACGCTGAACAGGAGTGGTGACCAGCGTTCCCTCTAATTTTTCACAGGCTGCAGGCACAAAAAATTTCTTTTGTGCAAATTTTTGGAACCAGTGTCCAAATTTGTGCACGCTCCTGTGAGTGTGTGGTCAAACTTGTGAGTGCAATGAAGTAAGTGTGTATGATGCAACTAATGTCTAAATTTTATTTCGATATGGTGATGGAAATGATTTTATAAATTACAAAACCTTATCTGAAACATGCTACTTGTAATCGCCTTCTTAAAAGTAGCACAAAAATATTAGCACTCTTGACTTTTTTGTGCGCGCTCTATTTTGTTGTGTGTGCAGGTTTCACAACCTGCGTGCGTGCGCACAGCTTAGAGGGAACATAAGTGGTGACAAGTTGGAACCCAAATGTGGTTGTGGGATAAAGGAGCACTCTCCCATCACTGCCCTCTCAGGGGAGTCATAACAGAACCATCCAAGTGGGATTCCAACAACTTCTCCTGGGAGCCACAGGAAAAAAACCAAACCCTGGCTCGCCAACACATAGTTACTCTCTGCATCCCTAGACTCTAAGGTCATGAAGAACCAATATGACCATCTAGTCTGACCTCCTGCACAAGGCAGGCCACAAAGCCTCAACCACCCACTCCTTCAACAAACCTCTAACCTATGACTGAGTTATTAAAGTCCTCGGATCATCATTTAAAGACTGTAAGGTACAAAGAATCTATCAGCAAGTGAGCTGTGCCCCATGCTATAGACTAGAGGAAAGTGAAAAGCCCCCATCCCCTTGCCAATCTGCCCTAGGGATAATTCCTTCCCAACACCAAATATGGCCATCAGTTAAACCCTGAACATGTCGGCAAGGCTCACTAGCCAGACACCCAAGAAAGAATTCTCTGTAATAAGTCAGAACCCAGTGCCAGGAGGGGTTGCAGATGAACGTAACCAAGTACGAGTTCTTGCCTCATAGATGGCTTTAAATCCTCATGGAGAAGGCTCAGGGAAATTTGGAGTTTGCAAAAACTCCCAGAGCTGCTACACTGTCACTTTCCCCATGATCCCTCCCCCAAAAGGGAAGATTAGATGGTTATATATAAAACAGATTGAGTATTGTAACAGAGATTCCAATCCTATTTCCCCGAAAGATCCATGCCAAGGTATTGTCCTTCACTTATGAAATAGGGGCTAGAGTTCAAACTCAGTTAAACTGGAGTAAATCCAGAATAACTGTGATGAAGTCAATAGTTATTGGGATTTACATCAGCCACCCTAAGATCAGAAATGAACCCTCTTCAAAGCATAGTTCCCATCTGCATTAGCCTAATACGACAGGGCAGTGGTCCGAAGCACAGCACATGGTTCCCCGGACCTCTAAAGCACCCTCTTGTCTCCCTACTCCTGCAGGGAATGTGGACCAGAGATAAGCGATGAGCAACAATCTAAACTGCAGACATGCAGGAGCAAGGCAAGGGCGCAGAAGGATCATTCACTTATTTGCTGTTTTGATGCCTTCAGATAATGCTGCCTTCTCAGGATTACTCAGATTTAGAATCACACACAGATGAGCCCAGTGCTGGCTGGAAAGTTTAGTCATATTGAAAGCAGATAGATAAGATAAAAGCCATTGCTTGTTGATTCAGGTCAGTCTGAAATGAGATTTGCTTTCCTGTACAGGACAGGAGCCAAATTCATCTCATTGACTTCATTTAGACTCATTCAATTTAAAAAAAAAAAAAGGGGGGGGGGCAAGGGATGATTATGAAAAGCAGAGGAGATTTTGTTTTAAAGCAGAATGTTTGTCAATCTGCGACTCAAGGCCTTATTCAAAAAACTGACATTCAAGGATTATGCATTGGCATACACAGCACATGAAAGGATACGTTTAAAAAGTGTTTCCTGCCACAGCACACTGTGCTTTGTGGAGAACCTAGGCTAGCTCCCTTTTACACCTTGCAGTCCAGATTCTATTTTAAAGAGTGTTTACTGCTGATGAGAGATGCCAGCCTGATGGTCACGGAGATGTGTGTGTTTGTTTGCAGATGGACAAGTTTGTTTTGTATCATTGCAAATGGTGTGGGCTTCAAAACTTAGCTCGACTGCTGTATTTAAGCTCCAGTGTGGCAAGACTGTGATAAAAGAAGCAGAAGGAAGGGGTGGATGAAAAATAGATACAGACACTTCAGAAATGAGAGAGAAAAATGGAGCAAAGGCTGGAAGAGGAAAAACAGACAGACACAGTGGAGGAAATGAGCAGAGAAAAAATCTAATAAAAACAGATATGGTGTGCTAGATCCTCAGCAGGTGTAAACTGGTGTAACTCCACTGGAAGTCAAGGGAGCTGCTCCAAAGACTGGCAGCTGAGGATCTGGCCAAGTGAACTAAAATCCTCTCTGTTATGTCCCTGCCAACTATAATGGAGTTGCAGAATTGTAACTACATAAGAATTTGGTCCAGTCTAACCCCCCTGCCATCAAGAAGTAAAACCATTTGCTGCGTAGCCCAGCTTTTCTCTGCATTCTGGCAGCAGTTTGGGGGTAGTTCATCTGTGCCTAATACAAAGCACGTGCTCCCTTTCAGCTAGGAAAATATTTTTTTGAATGAATCTCCCTTGTGAGAAAAAATGAGGCGGAAGTTTAAATTACTGCAGAGGAAATAAGATTCATGAACCATAAACCAGCTTTGCAAACCCCTTCAGGTTTCATAAAGTCTCCAAAATCCATGTGGTTCAGCAAACCTTAGATTTAAAATAGATGGTAATAAAAATAACACGTGGAGATCAGTTAACCCCTGAGCATGGTAAGGTCAGAAAGGATTCTTCCCCTGGATAGAGCTCAGCTGCAACCCCCTGGGGTTTTTCACCTTCTCTTGGAGCATGTGGGTGCAGGTCTCACTTGCGAGAATTATCTGGGTATCTCTCACTTTATCAATTCCTTTCATTGCAGGGGCCTCGGGCACTGGTGCACCTCTGTCCCTCCTGGTCTCTGCCTGGGGCCCATAAATAGTTTATTGTTGTGTGGGCTGTAACAGTTTGGTTTAATTTCAGTTTGTTGGGTATCATGTACTGTGCTAGGGAGGGTTGGTGGCCTGTGATATACAAGAGGTCAAATTAGATGATCCCTTCTGGCCTTATACTCTGATTCTTGCAGTTTGCTTTTCACCTGTAGGTCTCAACGTACCTTACAAAGAAGGGCAGTATCATTACCCCTCCAAGGGAAACTTAGGCACAGAGAAGAGGGGTGAGTTGCCCATGGTCAGCAAGTAGACTAGTGCTGGAGATGAGAATAGAATCGAAACACCCTGGATCTGAACTGAGCGCTCTAGCCACTGTCTAGAACATAGTTACCACAATAACCCTGGTGCTTATTCTGTCAGTTCACATGAATAGCAGCAAATACTATAGATATCTTTGTTTAATATTTATTCTCTAATTTTGCTGAATGGCACAGCACCTGCGGTCCAGCCCTTAAACCTGCATGAATCCTTTGCGTCTGCTTCGTTACATACTTTTGGGACTCTAAACCCGATTGCACGTGGAGACGCTGCTCAATGAAACCCAGCTCCCATACAGTTAGCTGCACAGTGAGGCTCTAACGTGCAACCAACAGTGCTGATAGAATTTGTTCTTTATGCCTAAATGATAGAGTCAAAATTTCCGGTGTTAAATCTGTTGAGAGATTACAACCATGAGCTGGCTCAATAATGATCAATCCATCATATATTTGTGATTCTCAGTTAGGTTCTGCCTGCACCAGTGTTTTAGCTCCTGTTTCAATTATCTGAAAAACAGCGTTTGGGGAGAGCAGCAGAGGGTTAATGCAAACTTGGTCTGGTCAAGAAAAAGCTTCTAAAATGTCCACTACGGGGTTTTTTGCAGTTCCTCTGAAGCATCTGGTATCAGCTGCTGTCAGAGATAATATGTGATGAGCTACTGCTCTGATCTTGTATGACAACTCCCAACAGTAGTGTCTGCTTCTCCAAATCAAACAGATGGACTCTTTCTTTTATTCACAAAAATAAAACAAACCTATAGGAAATCCCTAATCCCAAATACTAACATGCTAATAGACAGCCTAAAAATCAGCTGCACTAAATGAAGAATGACAGCAAATGCCCATGTCTGTTAGTGTATACAGACACACACATGCACGCACTGTCCGTGTGCAGGCACATCCACATACACATAGAAAAAATACTGGAACAGTCTGACCTGTAGTTCCTTCAGGAATTATCTTTTTTAATGATCTATTTCAAAAAATCAGCTATATGTATCACCAAGTTCTCTGTGTGTGTGTAAGTCTGATTGTTTTGATTTGAGTTTCCAAATGTTGTCCTCTCACCGGGATTATTCAAACTGTGAGATGGGGTGAAAGAAGTAGGGGGAGAAAAATGGAGTCACATCAAAGCAGACTGATGAGCAACAAGGCTGATATGAGACAAGTTTTAATTTACTTGAACAGGTCTTGAGTCATTAAAGAAAAACATGAAGGGAAATGATAGCGCCCAGGGGGATTTTCATACATGATTATCTATCAGTGTGCGACAGTAGACCTTACTCAGAATGAAAATCTAAGAACTGTGCATTAGTATGTGAGCCACAGATGGATTCATGGACCTTGTGGCTCTTGTAAACTGGCATTTTACTCATGGTAGGACTAATGAAATAGCCACAAGGGAATTAATGAGTGGTATTTTTTAGCAAAGCTCTGTTGCTGCATTTTGCCCTGTACCTCCAGCAGCAATAATAAAATGCTGCAACAAAGGGCAGGCCCAGGTACTTGAGACATCTTACAACAGATGAATAGGGAATGCTTTTTAATGGGCAAAACCATAACTTCATTTAAGCAAGTGACAAAAACCAAAAGTGTCTTGAAGTCCTGATGCACTCAAAAATGAAAACCAGTGAACGTGTCCCCATTGCATAGAATGAGTGTGCTGTTGGTGTATATGCTGTTTGTGTATTACCAGTCCTTTCTTTGTGGTTTAAAAAAAAAAAAAAAAAGTGCCAGTACTCTCCTTTCTACTGCTGACCTCCTCCCCCCAGCTGGACAACGGGACCAGCAAAAAAGGTGCCTCCATACCATCACAAAAAAAGCACTGTGTATTACTATTCTCCCTATTCAGTAAGCAGGGTGCAAAATGCAAAATCTGAGTAAGTTACTGTGACCCCTCCCAAACCACTGGAAAGGCTGTAGAAAGAACATAGAGCAACAGGCAGCTGCTTGGATTCAGGGCCATCTTCTGGTCTCAGATACACCTTTAAGTGAGGCGCCCTACTGATGTGAGTGGAGTGGCGTAACTGAGAGCAAAGGAATGTGGCCTGCAGTATGTCTCATATGTACGTGTTTACGGAGTGCTTTCTCTTCCCTCTTCGGCCCCTTTGGGCCACAAAGATACCAGATCTCCTCCTGCAGGAAAAGGCTCCTACACTGCTCGTGCAATAAATAAATCCATTAGTCATTCAAAGTGCCAGAGGACTCCTTGTTTGTTTGGCTGAACTAGACTAACACAGCTACCCCTCTCAATCTCAGCTAGAAGACTGACACTCCTGCAGGCCCTCGCTGATGGACAGACAGCCCATGAGGAGCCATACCCAGCTGGTGCAGACCAAAGCAGCCCTGAGGCTGTTCTGAGCTAAACTATTCCACGGCTTGTGGCAGTACAGAACCAGCCTTTGGACATGGGCTCAAGGCCGGTGTTCATATTCTCAGGATCCTGGCCCCTTCCATCCCAGGGGAATACCCCTTCAAAAAATCACAGGAGAATCACCAACACTGCCCTCGCTCAGGTTTCCTGGTGCAGGGGCATCTTGTGTTTGTCAGTGGTGCCTTGCAACCACAGGCTACCAGGACGGGCCTGATCAGTGCTTCTCTGACCCACTTCCCCCCTTCTCTGTCCTTGCTCTCCTGCAGAATGTGCATTGCTGGACGGTGAGATTGGGATTTGCCCTAAAGTAAAAAAATCAGTTCTCATCTCATGTCCCGACTGCTCCTGCCTTCCTCCAGTTGGCCTTCCTCCTCATGTCATTTCCCAATGGCAATGCAATAACTTAGAATTTTTTATATCTTGTGGGCCTTTTTTTAAAAACAAAACCCCAAGCTTTTGCTCCAGGTTTTGAGTCCACATATGTAAACAGAACCCGATAGCCATAATGACATTCAGCTGTCTGGTCCGAAGGGGTGTCTCCATCTGTGTGTGGAGGAATGCACTGCACAGCTTCCGATTCCAGCTGGACAAGCGGGGTATCAATCAAATTTTATTCGGCTGAGGATGTTCATGCTGTTGGAAGAATTTGGTGGGGAGCCAGATCCCCAGAAGGTATAACTCAAGCTCCAGTCAAGCCAATGCAGCTCCGCCAAAACATGCTAGCTGAGGATCTGGCCCTGTCATTTGCAAGGAATTTTAAGTGGTTACAGGATACAACTGAATTGAAAGGGAGGACGAGGAGCAGAAGGGAGAAGAGGTAATGGATGCTGTCTGATTTCACTTCAACGCAGGCATTCGTAGCATTAGGTGTATCAGGGATAAAGATATCAACAATCCACTGTGTGCATTGTCTCAGCCCCTGCCGCTCTGAATAATGATGAGCTAGTCTTCCTTGAAACAGAAAGGGAAAACTTGCAACCAACACCTTCCCCACCAAATCCCGCTGTGGGTGAAGATAAAGAACAGGTCAGGGGACGCTTGCCACCAGCTTCCCCACTAGGGCTGAACCAATTATTTATTGGTTTTCTTGCAGTTCTGTGGGTGAACTGAAAGGTCCAAAGAGGGGCATTTTCTTTAGAAACAACCATGATTTTTTTTCCTCACCAACATAAAAAAAACTCCAATATCATTATGTTTGGGTGGAACAAAATGTTTTCAGTGTTGATTCAAAATAGCACTTTGTTTTGAAAGGAAATTTCAAAACAAAACTTTGACATTTCTGACTGTTTTTTCCCCACCTGCTTTCAATCAATTTGAAAATACTTACATAGTTTTAGTGCCCCAAAGCTTCATATTTTTTTCAGTGAATTTCATATTTGGCAAAAAAAAAAAAATCCCCCAGCTCTATTCCCCCACAAATCTCCAAATGTCTCTTGGAGGAGGCCGGTGACCTCTCTGTATAATTCTTTATCCCACATGCCTCCACGACACCCTGCTTCTAAGTAGGAACCAGCACCCACCCTTCATAATCCTGTTGCCCCTGGAAAAGGAAACGCAACAAGAGTCCTTTGAACCTTCACAGTCTCCCCTGCAGCTACCCCTGGAATGACGTACCACCTTGTGGCTCTTGTTTTCAGACTAATTTGGTATTAATGTTGATGCTACCTTTTTACTTAAGGGATTCAAGCAAATAATCTCACTAGAGATTTCAAAGCCAGCAATAAGCTAGTCTGACCTCCTATAAAACACAGTCACAGAACTAAAATAATTCCTAGAACATGTTTTGGCAGGAAAAAATTACACTCCTGATTTAAAAATTGGTTGGAACTAAATTTCCCAACCTCCAATGAAAACAAAACCAAACCAGAAGTACAGCTTTATTTCCTAACAAATTTCTGTAACTACCTAATATTCCATAGCAGTTGTTTTCCTTTCACAGATTAATACAAACTAAGAAAACCCAGCTATGTTATTGTGCATTTACTTATTCATCAGACACAAATGCTCTCCACCAAAAAGTCTGCCCGTCAAAGCCAAGACAGACAATCCCAACCTGCAGCTGTTTCCAAGGTAACCACTGCCAAGAAAATAAGCAATACATGGTGGAAAGAAAACCATTTTTAAAATGCTTAAAAATCTCACGTTAAAAACACTTTAAATTTAGAAGAATGATTCTAAAATACTGCAACATAAAGACCATGGCCTAGATTCTCAGCAGCACCCAAAAGTTACTTAAGGCCCCCTATGCCAAGGAAGCGGAAGCCAGCGATATCTACTCCTTATCAGGGGAATTGCCAGAACGCCAGATGTGACATCTTCATGATCCCATATGGTGGGAAAGGACCTGGCATAGTACCAAATGGATAGTAATAGATCAGTGCTTTCCTTCTCGGTGGCGCTCTTGTGATGACACGGAGTACGTAATTCACAGGAGACCGTGCCTTTCCCACAGTAGCATGTTCCAGTGGATACTCACTACAGCACACTCCTAGGTGCCCTGGGACTCAGGTAACCTACATATTATCTCTCGCTGTGCCCTGCTGGGTGACCCTGGGTGAGTCACCTCCCACTCTGCCTCTGTTTTCCCATCCGTAGAATGAAGATAATGATGCCGACCTCCTTTGCAGAGCACTTTGAGATCTACTGATTTAAAAAGTGCTATATCAGAGCGTAGTGTTACAGAAGTGATTTCCCATGGGGGAAATTTAACCTCTTTTGGAGGAAGTTGACTAACGTATTCATTGCCAGCCTTATTGATGCATGCACTAGATTCGCCCATGCTCTTATCATCAGCTGTTTGTACTGTGGTTGTGCCCAGTGGGCCTAACTCAAGATCTATGTGAGGACTTGTACAAACATAGAGTGGAGTCTCTGCTCCAAAGAACTTGTAATGTAGAAAGACAAAAAACTAGACACAAGGGATACTACATGCAAGAAGAGCACTTGTTGGGATGCCAGGCACAAGACATGTCAGAGAAGCAGAGATGGAACTTTTTTGTTTCAGATTTGTTACCAAAACTTGGTTGTATGCCTTTTAGAGGGTGGGCACTTGGGTTTGAAGTGAGGGAGAGGAAGGGATACTGGAAAGAAGACAGGAGGGTGGGTTAAGTGAGAAGGAAATGGAAGCTGAGGGAAGTGAAATGTAGAAAGACTACCATCTCAGATTTCCCATAGGGAAGAGCATTAATTCATTCAGTGTCACCATCTGGACTGGTACTGGGGGTTTTCATGAGATGGTGAGCAATCCCGGCAACATACCTACACAGAATGACTGCAGCTCACTCAGAGATCAGCTAATTAAGGGTACTGCTTTGGAGAAAATCAAAGGATCTGCTTCTTCCGCCACCGTGGCACTGGAGTCTTAAGTTAATTACCTAAAGCCCCAGTTTGTCCCCAGTCAAAATATATAGGAGCCTTGCTAAATTCAGCTGATTTTTCTTCCTCCTGCAAGAGTCCAGGTTGTAGTATATCTAATAAGAAGGATGCACCAAGGCCACCAAATATTGTCAAGGCCCTGATGGTACATATTGCATACCTTGCCTTCCTATAAAGAACTCATATTTACACTAGAACTGGAAGGCATAAATTGTAGTGCAAGGCGAGATCCCCACACTAGCTCTGCTCAAACTTCAATTTACACCTTGTGACTCTGATGCTTAGTGGTCCTTATCAGTGGTTGCAATCCATACACCTACACACTCTTGCACAGTGTCTTGGTAGGCAACTTCCTGTAATAGGCAGTCCAGGAACAACTGATCATGTAGAAAGGACTTCTAAATTTCTCTCTATTAGTAATCACTCATTGCTTTCTCTGTAATGGGAAACCCTTGGAGGGATACTGAATTTACAACCTGCATCAGCCCACACTGATGTCAACAAATGAATTCCCACTGACTTCAGTGTGCATTAGGTTGAGCCCTTAGCTCTTGGGTCTAGGAAATAAGCAGTACACAAGTGCAAAGAAACCAAAAGAACATGGAAAAGGCAAGAATTAAAATTGCTCATAAATGTCCTGGAGATAAGTGGTGGCCCTACCTGATCTTTGAATATGAAAACACCTGTTTGGGAGACCAGGGCTGTGAAAGCCCAGACAATCACGCCACAATAGTTGACAAATAGCAAGAAGTCACAGGGTTTCGTTCCTTGTGGCGGGAACTGTCTGTTTCTGTTCTGTCCTGCGTCCTTTTCAGCCGGGAGTGACTGTCACTCCTGCTCCCATATGAGAGGTGTGAAAGACAAGCCTGCTGCAAGAAAGCACAGAAATCAGAAAATTCGGCTATGGTTCCCACTGCAATGGTAACTGTGCCACTGGCCACAAGCATTTTATACACACTGAAGTTAACACCATGCAGAGCAATCAGAAGAACAATCCATGAGCAAAGTTACCATTGCTGCAGAAATCAGCTTTCAACTGCTTGATTTCTGTGCATTTAAAATGTCAACTAGGATGTTTCCATTAATGCTGTTTTCTCCATTTGACATAATGGTATATAACACTAACAACCCCCCACCGGGCTGGTTTTCCCGTAAACTGACAAGTCATATGAAGCAGAAGAGCTTGTACTAATCTTCCAGTACTGTCCCCTCTAAGCATATGAAAAACATTCTAGACTAAACGTGCTGCAAAGAGCTGATCTTTATCGTAAAAATGACTGTCAGAGTTCTGAGAGATATCACTAGGCATAATGCAAGGTAGGAGATAAAATGCATTAGTAAGAGTTCACTGGCTGCAAAGAAAATAATCATCCATCACTAGGAGGAACAGCCTCCCCAACCCCATGGGAAAGATCTCAAGATTCTCGGTGTGGAAAAGCTATTGAAAGACTAACCTTTCAGACTATACAGCTGTAAAGATCAAGCTCTAGAGCTATGGTACCTGGTCCTGACCTAAACACTCGTTTCTCTCGTCGTTCAGAGCAGTGAGTCTTGAGAGCAGGTAGACAGCAGTGGAATTTCCTCATTTCACCATTCTCCTCCCACCTCTCTGCTTTCCATGTTTTGTCTACATGGTTTATATTTTTAAAGAAGAGAGCAGCAGTGATTTTGGTGGCTGTCAGACATGTTCTGTCAACTGTAGCAAAGCTATATCGGGGGAATGGGCTCTTTCACTGCAGCCTATTCAGCAGATTCTTTTCAGGCTCACTCCTGGGCATCACCATTTATGGACAATAAAATAATATTTTCAAATTATCTGGTCACCTTGCACCCCCAAAATATAAGAAATGGTCATGCAAATTCAAAATCATTAGTTAAGGCTTGCTGCATATTTATATGCAAGAACATAAGGATGCCTGATTTCTTTAATGATTCAGATGTGCCATATTGATGGTTATTATATGTCTCCCCAACATATCCAAACATGTTGACACTAGAAGAATTCAAACACAGAATTCATATGTGACTCCACAGTACTCTCAGGTGAAGTAAAGTGGACAATATTTCCATTGAAATCAGGGAAAATAAAATCTTTAGTGCTGACTAAAATTTCAAAACACATAAAAGAAAAATCTCAGACAATGAGGGACACTAAATATTCCCCCTGTCTGAGAAAATTTGCATCTTGTTTTATCAAAGGATGCGTAACCTTTGAAAGAACACTCAGGTACAGGTGCACAAATGTAAAAGGCATGCTAAGGAATTACACAGACAACTGACGGAGAAACAACCTGTGCTTGGATGAATGGCAAAATTGTTCATGGAAATATGGAAAGCAAAATATGGAGGATCAAACTGTGCATCATCCTCCCACCCATGCAATAATATTGACAAGAAGGGGTCACGCATCTATCTAACTGCAACTGTGGCTCCCCTCATCATCAACTATGGCTCCCCCCTCATCATCTGAACGCTTCGTAATTTTTCATTGACCAGATTCTCAGTTGGTGCAACCTGATGTCGCTGTAATGAAGTTATGTTAATTTACCATAGCTTAATGAACTTTCTCAAAGGTTATATTAAATTGAAAGGGTTGGAAGTATGGGAGGGGAGAGGTGCTAAAAAGAGGAAGGAAATAGGGTAAATGTTAAATAAGATCAGAACAGACCACATGTAAGTTACAAATGAAATCCTGGCTCTTTTGAAATCAGTGGTAAAACTCTGACTTCAAGAGGGCCAAGAATTTTATAGAGAATACAACTGTATTATACTCTTAAGGTCTTGTCATTAAAATCAGATAACCATTTGCCTATAATAGCTTATGCTTTTTCATCATTTTCTACCTTATTTTGCTATAAATGAGAAAAGGATAAATTTCACAGGTTCCAGTTCATCAAAATACATAAACATGTGCTTAAACCCATCCATATTCAGCAAAGCACTTAACTTCAATGGGACTGAAGTGTACGTTAATCAGACCCTTATGACTGACGGTCAAGCTTGCATCTTTGCAGGGAGGAACAGACTGTCATTTGATTTTCTTTTTAAAAAGGGATCGGAGACCAAATGAACTGAACCCTTGTGGAAATAGTGATTTTAGCATCATGGTGGTGAACCAAGTGGCACACAGTATCAATGCTTTGTTCCACACTGAGTAGGCACAGTGCTATTTAAACTAAATATTATTTAAACCAAACCATATGAAAATCAAAATTAAATAAGATCATGTTTAGTATAAAAAAAGGAATTCCTCTGTGAAGGTGTTATTTCACTTTAACTCCTATGGATATGTATAAAGAGAGGGCTGTAGACTGTTGCTGGTACAAAGATATGAGGTCTGTAGCTGAAAGCACAATGTCTGAGGATGCATAAACTGTTCTCTCCACGGTGCATAACTCACCTGTTTCTGCCTGATGGTCCACAGCCGCTGATGTGGTTGAGACGAAGCAGGAATATTTCCCCTCAGGGTTTTGGTTACTTTTCACTCCTGCACTTTGTAGCTCTCGGTTCCCCTTGCCCCCAGTGTCAAAAGACTTGACATCCTTTTGCGTTAAAACATTTCCTCTCTGATTTTTTCAGTTCCATATATGCTTGAAAGTTGAATTGCTGTTTGCAGCGGGTGGGAGGTTTTTGAAAAATCTAGGTCACATCCCATAAGTTTAAGTATGGTTTATTCTGTAAAGTGCAGTGATAAGACTGTCTTTCTAGAACTTCAGAGCAGATGTACAGATTTGCACATAGAGAATCAATTTTACTGGTCAGCTATGAATTTGATTGCTTGGATAATTTGAGATTAGCAGTGTTTATTGCCAATAAACAGGTGTTTTGTTCAGCACACGTGCAGCAGCATCAAAAGATGATCATTTTGCTTCTTGATTCGGTTGGTACCAGGACTTCAGGAATGTTTGAGATCTAAAGAACTGTGCATCTAAGATAACGACTAGTTTCTACACCTAAATCTCTCTGGGATTAACTCTCTGCATGTGTGTGTGTGGTTTACCAGAGCAGCGGCTTTTCCGTGGAATCACAGAAGTTGGAACCATCTGGAAGGGTTACTGTGGAGACAGCACAGGATGAAGGAGGATGGGGTGAAGGGATACCATGACAACCTTTTGGGGTTTCCCAGGAAACCAGGGTTGTTATGGAAACTGCATCACTCAGGTCCGAATTAGTAACTTCCTCTGGAAGGCGTTTGCCACTTTAATCTTCTTGTGATAGATGCAGACGCTTATTTCAATTGCATTGCAAATGGCCAGAAATATCCCCTTTGTTTCGAGGCTTTTGGTGGGTTTTGTCTGAGGCTGCACAGTCACTGCAAAAAACCTGTTACTGATTTAATGGGAGCCTCACTATCCCCAGTCTGCAAAAGCATCACAGGATGCTCAAACTCTCAGGATGCTGTTTGGTTAGTCCATTGTTAAACCTTTCAATGCGGGAAAAGCTGTTTCTCCCCTCTGCCTCCCCCCCCCCCCCCACACACACACACCATGCAGCCAGGAATTTCAGCTTGGATGAAACAATTCCATAGGGTTGCGGGAGAAGGGACTCAGGAATAGAGAACGAGGGCATTTTTCTGATTAAATTGAAACTGATTACACTTGGGTCCCTGAACAGATTAGAATTTCATAAATGATCTAGCCGGGGAGAAAAAGAAATCAAGGCTGTGCCCATAAGTGACATATACCACATATTCAATATTAAGCTTCACTTAACAATGTGGTAGCAGAGATGCTTTTCAAAATTCAGTGGTTATTTCCTCCCCTCACCTCCAACAGATTCTGCAATGTAGTTTTATTTCCTGCCTTTCCACCTTGCGGTTTTTAGTCCAACAAGCACATCTGTGCAAGCAAAAAGAGAATCTGCTACACAGTGACTCTTCTTGCAAAAATGAGAAAAGAGGCAAGTTACCCAAATAAAACCCCCAAGCAAGCCCGCAACATGTTGCAGAATAAACACCTGTTTCAATGGGGAGCGTCGTCTTTTTTTGTCCTCGTACCTTCCCTTCCGCAACCATCCTCGTCCCCTTTTTCTTCAGATTATTTTGTAATCCTCTTCTTTGTTCTTTAAAAGGAACGAGCTAAAAGATATATGTGTAAAACAAGGGCACACACAGACCAATGATGATGCATGTTCCAGACAATACTGATTACATTGTCACTTTGCATTATTACTGTTATTTTTTTAACACTTCCTCAGAGGCTTTGCTTTTTAAACATCAGTGAAGATCTTTTTGATGTTTACACAGTTGGGATTGTTTGTGGCTGTGCAGTTGCCCGTCTTAAAGGCAGCCTGTTTGAATGCAGTGTTGTTGATTCCCCCCTCCTCTATCACCATGTACTCTGACTTGCTCAAGGTAGAATTGCTGCGCGCCTTCCTCAACTCTTCCGTAGAGGAGAGGTGCTGGCAGCTCCCTACGTGCAGGTACTGGGCTTGCTCCTCGCCTTCGGTCTCCCGGTGGTAGAAGTAGTTGAAGTTGGAGACTATCACGGGCACGGGAAGGGCGATGGTCAGCACCCCTGCAATGGCACAAAGGGATCCCACAATTTTGCCCCCGATGGTGATTGGGTGCATGTCCCCATAGCCCACCGTGGTCATGGTCACCACCGCCCACCAGAAGGCATCAGGGATGCTGCTGAAGCCGGAGCTGGGGTCATCGGCCTCTGCAAAGTAGACAGCACTGGAGAAGAGGATGACTCCGATGAAGAGGAAGAATATGAGTAAACCCAACTCCCTCATGCTGGCCTTGAGGGTCTGTCCCAGGATCTGCAGCCCTTTAGAGTGGCGCGAGAGCTTAAAGATACGGAAGACCCTGACCAACCGAATGACCCTGAGGATGGCCAGGGACATGGCCTGTTGGCCGTTCCCCTGCCTCTCCGCCAGTTCGGTGCCCAAGGTGATGAAGTAGGGGATGATGGCCACAATGTCGATGATGTTCATGATGTTCTTGGAGAAGGTGGCCTTGCTGGGACAGGCGAAAAAGCGGACCAGCAACTCAAAAGAGAACCAGATGATGCACAGCGTCTCCACCACGAAGAAGGGGTCGGTGAAGGACGAGACCATCGAGGCGGCCGAGGAGGAGGAATTGGTGAAGGCGTCCGGCGCCAAGGGGCCGCCGCTGGTGCCGAAGGCCGCCCCCGTCCCCTCGTAGTCGCGGTCGTCCCTGAACTCGGGCAGGGTCTCCAGGCAGAAGATGACGATGGAGATGAGGATGACGAGGACCGAGACGATGGCGATGCCTCTGGCCGGCCCGGAGCTCTCCGGGTACTCGAAGAGGAGCCACACCTGCCTCTGGAACTCCTTGTCGGGCAGGGGCCGCTGCTCCTCGCGGATGAAGCCCTCGTCCTCGCGGAACTTCTCCATGGCCTCCTCGCCCAGCTGGTAGAAGCGGATCTCCTCGGAGAAGATGTCGATGGGCACGTTGACGGGGCGCCGGATGCGGCCCCCCGACTGGTAGTAGTAGAGGATGGCGTCGAAGCTGGGCCGGTTGCGGTCGAAGAAGTACTCGTTGCGCAGGGGGTCGAAGTAGCGCATCCTCTTGCGGGGGTCGCCCAGCAGGGTCTCGGGGAACTGGGCCAGCGTCTTGAGCTGGGTCTCGAAGCGCAGCCCCGAGATGTTGATCACCACCCGCTCGCAGCACTCGTGCTCCCCGCCGGGGTGGTGCCCGGGGGGCAGCGGGACGTGGCTGGGGGGCGGCTCGTAGCGCTCCCCGGCCAGCAGCGGGTGGGGGGCCTGGGGCTCCTCCAGCAGGGGGTCCCCCCCGCCGCCCACCACCGTCATGCCGCCCCCCCCCGCCGCCTCCTCCGCCTCCTCCCCGCCGCCGGGCCGGGGGCTCTCGGGGGGCGGCTCGGTGTAGCCCAGGTTGTGGTGGCTGCTGCCCCGGGGCTGCCGGCTGCTCGACGAGGCGGCCGGGGAGCGCAGCAGGCTCCGGTGCTCGTCCATAGGCAGCGCCCGGGACCGGGACCGGCGCCCGCCGCCCGGCACCGCCACCGGGACCCGCCCGCCGCCGCCGCCGCCGCCGCGGCTCAAAAAATCCGCCCCCGGCCCCGGCACCGCCCAGCCCCGCTCGCCCCGCCCCGGGGGGCCAGACTGATGGGCGGGGATTTCCCTGGCACCCCCTGGATGTCTGAACGCCCTTGCACCCCCCAAATAGCCTAGCGTCCCCCAGCACCCCCTGAATGTCCTATCATCTCCCTGAATGTCCTATCATCTCCCCTGCACCCCCTGCATTTCCTAACACCCCTGCACCTCCCAAATATCCTATCATCCCCCTGCACCCCCAAATAGCCTAGCGTCCCCCAGCACTCCCTGAATGTCCTATCATCTCCCTGCATCTCCCTGAATATCCTCTCATCTCCCCTGCACCCCCTGAATGTCCTATCATCTCCCTGCACCTCCCAAATATCCTATCATCTCCCTGCACCTCCCAAATATCCTATCATCCCCCTGCACCCCCAAATAGCCTAGCGTCCCCCTGCACCCCCCCAGCACTCCCTGAATATCCTAACACCACCTCTGCATCCTCTGCACCCCCTGAATGTCCTAACACCCCTGCACCTCCCAAATATCCTATCATCTCCCTGCATCTCCCTGAATATCCTAACACCTCCTCTGCACCCCCTGCATTTCCTAACACCTCAGCACCCCCAGCACTCCCTGAATATGCTATCATTCCCCTGCACCCTCCTGAATTTCCCAACACCCCCTCTGCACCCCCTGCACCCTCCTGAATTTCCTAACACCCCCTCTGCACCCCCCCTGAATTTCCTATCACCCTGCATCCCCTGAATTTCCTAACACCCCCTTTGCACCCCCTGCAGCCCTCTGAATATCCTATCATCCCCCTGCACCCCCTGAATATCCTAATATCCCTTCTGCACCCTCCTCAATTTCCTATCACCTTGTACCCCTGAATTTCCTAACATCCCCTGCATATTCTAACACCCCCCTGTATCCCACTGAATTTCCTAACACCCCCTGCATCCTCCTGAATTTCCTAGCACCCCCTGCACCCTCTCTGCACCCCATGAGTTTCCCAACACCCCCAGCTGTCAGCTAGTGATAGTGTTAGGCCAAATAGTGAGGAACCCCCAATAACCCCCACCCCTAATTTCAAGTCCTGGGGAGAATACTGACCCCAGGGATTTCCCTAACAACCCCCACACACACCTTCTGGACCCCCCTGAATTTCCCAATGCCCCCCCCAGTCATCAGCTAGTGACAGTGTTAGACCAAATTAGTGAGCACCCCAACAGCCCCCCGACACCTCCCCCTACAACTCCCCCAATTTCAAGTCCTGGGGAGAAGACTGACCCCAGGAATTTCCCTAAAACCCCCTTAAACCCCCCTGAATTTCCCAACACCCCCCCAGTTGTCAGCTAGTGACAGTCTGTTCTACCAAATTAGTGAGCACCCCCTAAACCCCCTGTAATTTCAAGTCCTGGGGAGAATATTGATCTGCCCACTCCATAAAGGAGTGAACAGCTTATAGACCTGCCCACGCCAGGGGAGTGGGGGGCAGCACAAAGTCCCCCTGCCCGGGGAGATGCCCGCACCTCACTCATCTGGGGACATGCTCATAATAATCAGTAGACTAGGTGAAAATTTCCAGAGGGGTTGCTAGCCGTGTTAGTCGGCACACAGCAAAAATGAGAGTCCTGGGCACCCAATGTTCCCTCAAAGCTGATGACGTAGCTGAGCAAGTTATGAATGCAGCTGGGGGGGTCGTGGGCAGGTAGGGAACTTGCTCAGCCGCATCCGTAACTTGCTCAGGTTCGTCATCAGCCTAGCGGGAACACTGGTCCAGTATTCTCCTCAGGACTTGAAATTAAGGGAGATGTAGGGGGGTAGTGGGGGTAGTTGCTAAATTGGTATAGCAGTTACTAGCTGAGATCTGGGGGGGGGTGTGGGGCAATGTTCCTCTAATTATTTGTAGGCTATGAGCACAAAATATTTCTTTGTGTGTACAAAAGAATTTTTTTGTGGGCACCAATATTAGCACTATTGAATTTTTTTGTGCGCACTTTATTTTGTTGTGTGCACGGTTTCATGACCCATGTGCGCACGCACATGTGCACAGCTTAGAGGAAACAGTGGGTGGGGGGGGGTGTTAGGGGAATCCCTGGTGGCAGATGCGACTGACGAAGTGGGTTGGCGCCCACACAAGCTTATGCCTGAAGAAATCGGTTAGTCTTTAAGTTGCCACAGGACTCTCATTGTTTGGGGTTTGGTTAGAAAACCTTAATTTTTCCAGCTGAAATTCTGAATGCAAAACATTTGGCATCTCCATCATTGGAAGTTTTTAAGAGCAGGTTAGACGAGCACCTGTCAGGGATGGTTTAAGAGGGCACTTGGTCCTGCCATCATGAGTGCAGGGGACTGGACTCAATCACCTCTCACGGTCCTTCCAGTTTCTATGATTCAATCTGGAGATATCAAACTTTTGTTTCCACTCAGCATCTCAAAACAAAATGCCTTCTTGTTTGTTTGTAAGGGAGCTAGAAACATCTGTGAAAGGTTACAAAGAAACAAAATGGCCATTTTTGTTGTTGTTTTCTACCAGCAGTTTGACTAAACTTGCTGGTGGTTTTTACTTCAACAGGAAGTAAATGAAAGGAAATAAGCCCATTTCAAATCACAGCAAAATAAAAATGTCATTTCATTTAGCAATGTGTATTCATATTGAAGATGTCGGCTTCACAATTTCCCACAAGACAAACAAAGATTTTTTTCATCAGAATTGGTTTTTTCCCCCCGTGCAAAATTTCCCGTTTTGATGAAGCACAATATTTTTGGTGGGAAAATACTGCCCAAAAAATGCTGACCAGCTTTAACGTTCCCCTCCACTCGCTTGCCCCTCACAGCAAGCATGCTCACAGAGGATATTCCCGGCATGTTTACTGTGTGACACCTGCCTACAGCTAGCGAGCCCATCCCCAGCAATGATTAAGTCAGCTACTGGCTTGTGCAACACAATGTGGTACACTTATTTTTCCATAAAGGCCACAAAATTTCTCTTATGTGAAGTGTCCACATTTTTTTGAGCTAAGTGTTGTCTCCCAGGATGCTTTTTCAAATTCTTAGCACACAACGATACTGAAAATCTCTATATGTGACTAGCTGATTTCATCCTGCCCTTCTCGTACTGCTTAATGGGAAGGGGAAGTCACAGCTGAATCCCAGCTAAATGGCCATGTGTACCAAGATGGAAAATGTCAAGCACACCGTTGTGCTAGATTCTATTCCCCTTTCAATTTATTGCTATGGTTATTTTTCCACAAAACAGCCTCCAGAAGGTAGAGGGGAAACTGATAAAAAGATCAAACTTTTATTTATATTTAATAATGAGCTGTGTAAAATACACAAATATATCAAAGGAGGCAAGCACGAGATGCTAACTACAAACAAAATTACAAAAAAAGCCAACACTGACTTATCAACAGAAGCAGCAAAAGGAAAATTGTGGCATATTGCTAACAATATCCAGGCCCCTAAGGGGAGTCGAACCAGGATTCCCTTCTCTTCTCTGTGAGAAATAGAAATCTTACCATATCCCGTTGTAGCCTCAGCATTCAAACCCAGAGCCTGATTGGCCAGTCACTTCCTGAGAGGGGTAAATGAGGCAAAGCAAACCACTCAGTCCATTCACTGGAGACTCCTGGGACTTCACATCCATTCCAAGCAATGCCTCCGCCCAAACTATTTTTTTCCTGCTTTTTCTTTCAGGAAAATCACTGTGTGCGTCCCACGGTACCAAGTAAGTGGCCATTATAAAGCTCTTCATCACATGTCCATTATATTTCAGGATGCTCATATGAGAGAATATGTGCAAGACACTAACCTGGGTGAATGGGCCCGTACACAGAGACCACACGCTATGTTAACCGAGGAAGCACATCCTTATCTGGAGAGCACGTGCATAATGCACATCTCAGGAAGTTCACTAAGGTGACAAGGGTATCATCACCCAGTGGTATTCACCTACAAATTGTGTATGCAAGTAGGCAACCATCTCTTCCTATCAGTTATCCTTGCTGTTTGTTTATTAATCCTGTTAATTGACCTCATCTTAACATGAGAGGAAGGGGCTTCTTAACGATCTACTATACTAATTTGGGATGTGCGTGATGTAAAAGGTGCCATGTGACAGGCCATTGTGATATCGGAGATGACTCAACCAGTTGCTCCTTGGGAGGAATTGGTTGTTGCCTCCAAAATCACAATAGCCTAGGAGTCTTGGCATGGCACAGATATACTTCGTAGCTGCACACCTCATTATAATCCATAAAGGTGAAATGGCTGAGGATTTAAAAATTGAACAGTAACAGCCAGTGAAACCCAGGAATGGTTCACTCTGGTGACCCGGCTGCCTCTTTTGAACTTGTCAAAAATTATAAAGTGCTCAGCTATGCTTTCAGCTGTTTCCAATATTTCACTCTGACTCTTCAGACAATTGTATGTGATTCTCACTCAGGGAAGAAATCATAAAAATCTGGAAGTTTACATGAAGGATACAAACTACCAACAAAACGTTTTTGCTGACCATAGAACTTCTGCAAAACAAAACAAAAAAAAAAAGTTGTAATTAAAGAGCTATTAATTGACTGAAATAAATACCTATTTCATAAATTCCCTTTTGATTTTCCCGCCTCATTCTGAACAGGTTACAGCTCGTCCACTTGTAAAACCCAAAACAATGGGTCCAGAAGTGTCACTGGCCCAGGAAAAGACCTGGGGTTTGACACACTGGGACTCAGGGCTCGAGCCATGTAAGTGCACCACTGCCTTGGGCAGCTCAGTGGTGGACCCAAGGCTCGGGGACTGGAACTTGGGCTCGAGCCCCTAAGCCCAGCACCAGCGATGCCCTTGAATGGGTCCCCAACCTGACTGTCATCTCTGGGTGCTAGTGTAATTTAGTCATAAAGTTAATAGTTAATAAACAGTATCCTGCCTTCAGAATTTCCCCATTATAGATCCATTGTGGGTAGAATCATATTCTCTCCCTCTAACCCGCTGAACTCCCTTGTGTGTCTGTGATATTAACTTGGACATGTAGTATGATTTTAATTTAATCGAGTACCGTCATCGCCTGTTATTAGTCTATCAGCGTCAGACAAGAAGACAGGAAAATTCCCAGCTCAAAACATCCGATAACTTCCAAGGCAGGGTATCTATTTTTCTGTGGTTTGCGTGTTCCTTTTCTAACCTCATCATGTTACCCTCATTGCTTAGGTGTACAGTATGAAGACTTCTGTGCGGTTTACCTCTGCTTGCTGGAAATGTTACCAATTAATTAGTGCTGTGTGGTCTCTAGGACACAGGAAAAAAAATGTTGTAGACCACAAACAACTGTTATGGGTGAGAAAGGCTCATGACAAGAAGATGGAACCTATATATAAAGGCAACAGTTTGTTATGAAATTTTTGTCAGGAGAAATAACATATCTCCAGGAGAAACAACTCAAGTGCCAAACACTGCATACAGAGAACTCTAGCTTCCCATAAGCTGAAGCTGAAGAAAATTGCATTGTCTTATGTGCATGAGGTTGATTGTACAGTTGACAGATGGGGATTATTAGTAGCATGATGAGGGGGTTACATGAATCAGTCGAGGAAAATATATTAATCTGTTGAAATTCCAGGGGACAAAGTAATATTACAAAATGGAGGGTATTTATGTTGCGCATGTTTTCCTGACATCCTGGACTAGATCTCATTTGGTGTGAGTCAGCATAAGGCCATCAGCTGAGGTACACAGATGTCGCCTTGTGTCTCCAGGCCAAGCAGCAGCTCAACAGTGGAAACCTAACAACTGTGCAATGGAGGCTTTTTCTAGCAAAGGGATCTTTTTTCCCCCAGTAGAAACTTCATTGTAAGCAGAGTTTTAGTTCCTGTAGAGGACCTATCTTAATTTTGCTCTTTGGGCTTTATTCACCCATTGCAATTGCATGGAGAAAGCATGGCTTCTGGAAAACTATGGCCAAGTCTTAAAAACAAAACAGAACAATAAACAAAGACATGCATAAAGATAGGTACCAAAATCCTTCCTTGAGTCTTTTTTCTCTGTGGTGGTTTTCACTGAGTTTGTTTGATACAACTGGTCTCAATTTAATTTTTAACTGGCCTTTATGAAATTACTCTGCTGAAGGTGGGTGGGTGGGGCGGTGTGGCTGGCTTGCATTGCTGACCTGTACAAGAAAACAAAGCTTGTGACAAAACAGAGCAAACTTTTACCCTCATTTTTCTTCTGTGTCCTTTAAGGGGCCAAATCAAGATTTTCAATGGCACGAAGGACAGTTAGGTTCTTACATCTTTCCCGTTGTCATGGAATCTATTTTTCTCATTATACCGTGGAGTCAACCATGGCAAAAAGAGGGTAAGCGCCTTTCCCTAGTTCATGTGTTGAGTAGTGGGGGATGCAACAAAGGGGTCCTATCCACTGCCCTACCCACTAGCCAACCTTGCCTTACCAGCAAAGAGTTCAGTGTTACTTGAGCAAGCTGTATACCAGACAGGATTTTCATCAAGGACATTCAAATGTCTTACAGAACATCTGTGAGCCGTAACTGCCCTTTGCAAGACAGGCAAGGGCTTTTGAACCGTTTGTCTGTCAGCTTTATTTTTTTCAGTACTAAAAACCTTTTTATATCCTTTCATTTACTAGTTCAATGAACATTGTAATAGAGGTGTATATCATCCAATCCTAGCTTGCAGAAATTTGATCAAGAAACTTCTACAGCCAATGATGAAGAGCAATGTCTCAACTTAACATTGTTTTCTTTAGCAGAGGTAACAAGTGACTGAATAACTCCTATGAACCAGGGCCTTCTGAAATAGTTGGAAAAGATCCATATTTTAGCCGCCTTGGTGATGTTGCTCAAGGGGCAGTTAGAGGAACAGAGTGTAATGATCAATATGTTTTGCCTGATGACAAACCAGTCTGCAATCCATACAACTGAGACACATAACAAAGAATGTTTTATTAATTCACCTCTATGCTGAGGGACAGAACAAGGTCTGTGTCTAGTAGAATTGGAATGGGATTTTCAGATTTGTGGAAAAATTCTCTAGTTTGGCAGGTTTTTTCATCCTATTTAAAAAAAAAAAAAACAAAAAAACAAAAAAAAAAACCTCAGAATTTTTATGGGGAACCAGCCATCCAGCCTAATGGGGAGCTGGGATTTCTTGGGAATCCCAACTTTGCACATGCCAGGCTGCCTAGGACCTTGGAAGCCTTAGGGACCTGCCTGATAGAAAGGGTTTTTGTCAGAAAACTGCCTGGTTGCTGTTGAAATTTCATAGAAATCAACACATCCCCATGTAGTTTTTCCAGTTTGCTGAATCACCATGTTTTTGGTATTATTCATTTGTATTCTGGTAACATTGAGGAGCCCCAGTCGTATCAGGACCTCATGGCACCAGGTACTGTACAAACACAGAACAAAATATGGTCCCCACCCTAAGGTGCTTATCATTTAAATACAGTCCTTGTGTCCATAAAAGTTGCATAATCAGCAATGGATTTTATTCTTGTAACATCCCTATGATGCAAGAAAACATTATCCGTGTTTTACAGAAGGGGAACTGAAATATAAGGCAGTTTATGATTTGCCCAAGATCACACAGGAATTTTGTTGCTGAGCCTTAGCTATGGGGCAAGAACAGTTCTTCTACGTCCTATTTCAGAACCCTCTTCTCTAAACCGACTCTTGCACCACATAAGGTCCAGTTTGAGGCATTAAATGTGATTTTACATGGTGGACAGGCCCAGCGTTTTCCCTTTGCACAAATGTGAATTACACTCTCTGTGAATATTCACCAAGTTTTGCTATTTACAGAAATACCATCCACACAAAAATTATATTTAAAAACAGTTAATGTGTTTTCCTCTAGCCTCCTCCCCTGAAAGGGCTAAACTGTTTTAACTGAAACGTTCCCAAAAAGCCAAAGGGAAGCTGTATTAGTCTACTTCAGTAAAACAAACAAGCAGTCCTGTGGCACTTAAAAACTAACAAGTTTAGGCAAGAAATAAGTTTGTTAGTCTTTAAGTGCCACAAGACACCTTGTTTGTTTTTCCCCAAAATTTACCCTGCAGCTGTCACTTGGCATGGAAACTGTCAGTCCAAAAGCTAAGTTTTAGTGAGTTACAATCAAGTAAGTAAAGGTTCTTATAATGGGAAGTGTCAGGCAATCTTAATAAATGGCAACGTTAACGACCCAGCCTGTAATAAAGGCCCAAATCCCTTGAACGTTATTAAAAGCTCTGTTATGTTCCAATTGAAATCAAAGGCTGACTTCCTATTGCCTTCTATGGAGGAGGAGGATCAGGCCCATTAATCCATGCTGAAGTAAACTCTCACTGAGTAATGACAATGAAGCGTGGCCCATATGTATGTACGTTTATTTAAAGCAGACTCATTTCTCATTCCCCCAGTGTCTTGGTCTCCAGACATGCAGGGACTGAGAGTGCTGTAGACACACCATAATCAGCCCCGGTAGCAGTAGGTTAAGATGATCTGTCATAGCAGTGATGTAATTGATTGATGAACTGCGAAGGAAGTCTGGTCAGGTCCTCAGTCGGAAATGAAACCTCAAGGTGATTGGGTAGTGGCGATACAATGAGGAACAGAATGAACTCTTAAGACACAAATGAACCTTTTCTGCACCCCTGAGTCATTTCTGGCCATCTTCTAGTAAACAAGGGTGAAATTCACTCCTGATGTAACTCCACGGGAAGGAAAGGACTTACACGAAGGATGGCTTTGGTGCAAGAAGTTAACCCTCAGATTCACAGTAAAGCAAGTCTACACCAAAATGTTACATGATAGCAATTAGGCAGAATGCCCTGGAGTCCACAGCTTCCCCCAGTGACTCTCACCTGGGTCTAATACTCAAAGGAAGTGGCGGCGTAGGAAATTAAAACTTGCACATCACTGCGCTAAAATCATTATTTCAGACCAGTCTTCCTGCCTCTGCACTTAGAGATTAATTAGCTCGTGTTTGTACAGCTCTTTGAAGCAGTAAAGCCCTGAAGAAGTGCTAAGTATTAGCATTATTCACTTTCTTGCTGGCAGTCTATGTACAAAACTCATCTGCCTGAAGGACCGTTTGACTATTCTGCATATTTTCATACTGCACCTTCAGGCACATAACCTGGTGATCACTGATGCTGAGAACTAGGGCTAAAACATGCTTGTTGTTCCAAATGATTTCTCTGTCCATAATGCTTGGGAAAGGCATGTGTCATTCTCCCCATTTTACATCTGCAGAAATAAGGCACAGAGATGTTGAGGTGCATATTTTCAAAAATGGACATCAATTTAAAGTGCCTTGTGCCTTGGATGGGTACCTAAAAGCACAGTCACCTTGGTGCTGATTTTCAGAGGGGCTAAGCACCTGTAGCTCCCTTTGACTTCAGCTAGACGTGGGTTTTCAACATTTCTGAAAAATCAAGCCTGCAGTGTTACCTGAATCATATAATTAGTAGACAGTTCAGTACATTTGGACCCGAGTGATTTGGCTGAGGTTACCTAGGAAGATTGTGATAGACCCTATAGCAGAGCACGGCTTTGCTAACGCTCAGCTTTACCACCTCACAATCACTCTTCCTTTTGTTAGGTTTTAATATTTTTATGTCTTTTTAGATATTTCTTTCTGTCAGGTCTCTTCTGTTATATCTTTGATACCTCTCCAACCAGCAAGTTGGGGCATGACACTCACACAAGTAACAGATAGGTATACCAGACCCAGAACCAGAACAATGGTGCTGTAAACAATAAGGTGGTGGCCAGTTGCCTATTGAGAAGCCCTGACTTGGATGGGAACAATACATTCCCCAGACTTGCTGTCATACACCCTGCTTACCTGTAAAGACTCCCCTCTCCGCCCCATTCCCCACCCTAAGTGTAGTCATAGGGTCTTGAAGGTAGTTAACATTCTCTATCGGCCATTATCACCTCTGCTCTCTCCAGATGGAAAAATGTTTGTACTTATAAATAGATAGGTAAAGAATTCCAAATGGATTTTGGAATTGATAAAGAACCATATATATTTGAACACTGTAACATCACCAGTCTGAAGGTGAATCCAGTCAGCTTTCCTTCTTGGTACCTGGAATGAAAACCTCTTCAATATTGTCTGTGTGGCCTGGTCCTTTTGGAGGAACCCTTCCAGCTTTATACTTTTAATGATCAAAATTTTGTGCTTGATTCCTCCCCCTCCTCCCCGTGTCGACTGCTGTTGTTTACTGGGGTTCTCAAAGCCTGCACAGAAATTCCATTGACAATAGGGAGGAGTTTGTCAGGGAAAATGCACCTAAACGTAAGGGATATTATAAATTACACCAATTGCATAGGGACACTGCCAGCATTTCTTAAGAATCTCATCTGTTATCATCCTGTCTCTGACTGCTGAGTACTTTGTGATGAAGCACCTCTGGCCATACTGGCACTCCCACAGTCCCTTGATCAGAGATTCAATCTACTTATTAGTATTTATTAACAAGTTTATTATGACAGTGCTTAAGGGCCAGCTAAGAAAAGGGCCCAAAATACAAGATGCTGTGCAAACAAAGAGTAATAGACAGTCCCTGTCTGCAATTTCAACAGACAAGACAGATGTTGGGGAGGAGGAGGAGATGGCACATGAGAAAAGTGATGTCATATTGACTAGTCTTGTCAGGTCTTTCTGGTGGTGCACAAAGCTCAAGCTCCCAGCAATTATATTTTGGATCTACCCAAATATCTGCTGTCTTTGATACTATTGGCTACAAGGTTCTGTTGACATGTTGGCAGGGCTAGAATGGTACTGGAGAGGTTCTGTTCTGGGAAAGGACCCAGAGGATAGTCCTGGGTGCCCGTTCCTCTCATGCAAGAGCTGTTCTCCGGGAAATACAACGGAGTTCTGCATTGTCCTTCCTGTTCAGCATGTACCAGAGATGTCGGCAAGTGATGAGAAGTTTTTAGCAGCCAGCTATCAGTATGCAAATAACACTCTGCCTTGCATCTGCTTTTCACCAAATCTAGCTTAGTCAGTTGCTTGATGGTCCCAGCATCAGACTTAGGCTATGTTTGCACTGAAAAGAAGGCCTGCTTTGTTTTTATTTAGAGCAGAATAACTCTAATGCATTAACTATCCTGCGGTAGAACCACAGTGGACACAAGGCCCTATAGCGTACACCAGCAATTCTCAACCGCTGTGTGAGGACACATTACTGTGTCCTCACCCAGTAGTAAGTGTGCCGCAAAGAGTCAGGGAGATGGCTCGATTTGGCCTGGGAGGAGTGGGCTGGCGTGTCCTGTAGAGTCATGGCATACCACTGAGTGTGTCACAACCCACAAAAGGTTGGGAACTACTAGTATATATCATGAAGTAGCCAGGCCATGTCAGCCATGAACAGAAACATAGTGTGGCCCTCACCTAGCTCCCTTATGATAAGAAAAGTAACATCCTCCCTCCTTTTCCAGCTCATCAGTTATTCCACGTTAAACACACACCTATCTTGGCAGGAAAGAGAAAACCAAAGACTTGGCCTTGGATGAGAGCCAACTGAATGATGCTCAAGCAGGACAATGCACAGATAATGGAAGTGCATTGACTTTCAGATTAGATGGGGGAGATTATACTTGTCCCTTTCATTGTGGGAGTATGCCTGCCTTTTCTTGCTCGCGTCCACATCCAGGGATCCTACTGGGTCTTCGGCAATTTCTAACTACTCGAGTAGCTACATTAACTGGTGTTTTTCTAGTTTTGTTTTTTAAAGTTGTTCTGTGTTATTGTTTGCAAAGACTTACTAAATTTTGTATTGTCAAGCTGTTAAGAGTTCAGTCCCACGAAAGCAAAACTGCCATTGGCTTGAAGAGTTTGCAGGCATTAGACTTCATAACAAGGCCCTTATTGCTATAATGGGAAGAACTTGAGGATTCTGGGATTTGTTCTATAAGGATGGAAACCTATAAATGCTGGTATCTGTATTCACTTGAAATACTAGAACTGGGCAGAGAACAGCAATTCTGCCTTGCACCAACCCTCTCTCTCCAAATGACTAGTGACTCCACCTTGGACCTCAGAAACCTTCCCGATAAAAACTTTTTAGAAATCAATATATCTCTGCAATATTTTTCAACTTTGATGCAACAGCATCTTTTGACCTAAAAAAAAATATAATAAAAAATCTTCAAACCAGTTCTATTGAACACAGGGCCAAATAGGTGCTTGCAAGATTGATACCTAAATCAATAAATATTACAAAATCCGTATAACAACAGAGGATCCAACCTTCCTTCCCTTGAAGTTACACATGAGAATGGATAAGTAACTGGTTTCTTTATGCTCGCCGTCTGTCCGTCGTATCCACCTGGTGTCTTTCATCTCATATTTAGACTATTAGCTCTTGCAGACAAGAGTCAATCTTCTAATACATACAGCACCTTGCATAACTGGGCCCTTGTCCATAACTGGAATGCTTAGAGACTATCGTCATCAAAGAAGTCTTAACAGTTACGGATTCCCTTAACCAACTGCTTAGTTTAAGGTGAAATGCAAATCAAAACCTAAATCCCTCATTTTGTTCTTATCTGCATCTTTATGACTTTTGAGATGGTCTTATAAATTGGGAGGGTAATTTTATTTTACTTCTTTTAATGACAGAAACATCAGGCTTCCCTGTCCTGGAGGACAATGGGAAAGAGGACTCAAGGTTTTGATTGATGGTGCCATCTGAGGTCAGATAAGATTAACATGAGTAACAGCTTAACTCCCAAGGTAGGTGGGAAGAGCTGTTGAATTGATACACCATCCCACCCTACCCTACCCCCTAAATGAAAGAACAAAAACTCAATTATAAGTGAAAATGAGAAAAATACCAGCTAACATCAATGCAACTTTAATTTCATGAATGTGCTCATTTTGGTTCAAAAGTCAGTGTCTGTTGTTCATTTTCTAAAATGGTTACAAACAGGAATAACTACAGAGATGGAGGCTTTCCAGAAAATATAGATAGTTAAATACATGATTTCATACTTCCCCTTTCTCATTTAAACTCCCTGGTTAGCTTCCTAATTCCAGCAAACAAGGGGTTTTTTTGGTTTTTATTTAAATATTGCTTCAGATGTATTTCATTCTTCCTCTTGCCTGTGGGAACTTGCATATTTGGGGATAAAAACACTGATGCAGTGATATTACAAAAGCAAACATTTACTTCCTTTGGTTTGGCATGGCAGAAACATACAGCTGCCCATTCGGTATGGACAAGAACTCTCTTTCTCTTTGGTGCCTCTATGGGCCCATGACCATCAGATCTGAGCATTCATGATCTTTAATGTGTTACCCTGTGATGTAGAGTAATGCTACTAGTCCTTTTTATAGATGAAGAACTGAGGCACAGAGGCTCCAACTCCACATCCATTTAAGATGGGTACCTAAAAACCTTTGAGGATCTGGGCCCACATGATATATCTAAGGTCGCACATGAAGCCTACAGCACAGTGAAGACAAGAACCCGGCTTTCCTTAATGCTAGACTCATGTCCCACCCTTCAGACAATCCTTCCTCCCCAAATGTCATTTTTTAAGTGTGGCCAGTATGTATCTTTACATGTAAGGGGCCCAGTTCTGCCTACCCACTTACAGGCCAGGTTGTGGCCTGTCTAAAATTCCCATGCAGGGCTGCAAAGGTACCCTGATTATTCTCCTGTACCGGCTAGCTACAGAAGCAGCTTCTGCAGAAACAGCAACTCCCATCCTGTGCAGCAAGGCAGAGAGGAGATGTGAGTAGGGAATGGTATTTTGCTTCTGTCCCCTTACCATGCTGGAAAAATAATCTGTGTCGGGTATAAAATAAACCCACTCACACCCCTCACAAAACACAGGTCAAACCAGGAAGTAGAGTCTGGTTCCGAGTCTAAGCCTGGGGTCACCTAGCTATGGTACTTCCCCTTACAATTAATTATTAACTAACTGATTTTATTGATTTCTTCTTTTGCTTCCTGTGCACGCACTCCATTGAGCAAAGTGAGTGCTTGGCTTTGACTCTGGCTGCTGCTTGGCACATTTGGAAATACAGTTGCAGTGTCACCGCCACTCACGATTCTGCTGGTGGGATTCAGTGTTTTTCTTAAAGCCTCATCTTCTAGCCTGTGGTTTCATGAGACCGTTGGCTGTCACTGAAGAGTAAATCTCCAGTGCTCATGATTGCAGGGAAAAGATGGACCCTCGAGAGGCTCAAAAGCAAATAAAAGGAATCTCGAAATTTTTATATCCACCATCACCCGTGACAACTACCAAACTATATAATAACCAGACAACTAAATCCCCCATCCTCTAGTTTCTTGTCATGTGTTGGTGGATACAGCTGGGTTGAGCCCCACCACACTGTGACTCAGGCCTTCACCTGTGGAGATCTCTGACAGAGCTACAGGTGTGTCAGCCAAGATGGTGGCTGTCACCCACCCATGTGAGATAAAAGTGAATATTACCGAAAAATCTGTATTCTGCATCTCACTGTCAATCCAAGGAGCCTCTTCTGGCCCACCCCCAGCTAAGAACACACATTGTGTGTTCCAGACGGGTAGCTGCGTTAGTCTAGTTCAGCAAAACAAACAAGTAGTCCTGTGGTACTTTTAAAGACTTAACACATTTATTTATCACATTGTGTGTTGTTAGCAAAGATCCTCAGAAGGCCCAACCGTCCTTTCTTAGCTCCTGTCATGAAGGCCCAGGTTTCTGAGAGAGCTGGGACTGAGTTGGAAAGCACGTGTCTCACATAGCTCTTCTGTAATGGGTTTTCAGGCTATAGCTCTTTGAAGTCACAGTTTGCTGATCGTCTTCCACTGACGCTTTTAACAGATCCATTGTAGCAGCAAGGACAGTGCAAGACAGCTATGCAAAGCTGAACTGTAAATGCTTTTTAATGAGGATGATTCATGGTACCTAGTGTCCTTGTTGTCAGCACAACATGGTGAGAATGTGCCTGATCGGGGTTGGTTTATGCTAACATTTGTTGTTGATTTCTTGTTTAGTCATTTGAGTGGGGTTATAGGCTTGTAAATGGAGCTAATCAAAAGACAATGAAGTTCTAGCTCTGGAATCAGGTTAAAGAGAGTTTTTACAAGGACCTCTCCCCTCCAGGGTGTGTAACAGGAATGTTTACACTGATATTCAAATTGAGATAATTATATAAGCTTTCATTAAGATAACATGGAATGATAGGCAAATGAATAAACTAATGGATGATATTTCGAACGACAGTTTTATTCTGAGGCACCTATGGTATATTTTTATGCTGTATGCTTTGGATTACCATGCTCACACACCCTTCCCTGATGACCTGGTTGAGAGAGAGAGGTCTGTTTTCTCAACTAGTGAGTAGAGGGTGGAGAGCTTGACTATGCTAGAAAGCTAAGAGCTGTAAATAATACCAACTGTCCACTGAGAACAAAGATTCTAGCAAACACTAACTAAAAGAAACTTAAAGAAGAAGTGGCTGATGATCGCACTCAAGTAACTTGGTTTGCCTTTTTTATAGCCTACTTAGTATGAGTCTTCCTTCTAAGGCCAAACTTGGCTTCTTTACCCACAACTGCAATAGGGTGCACTTAGTCTATAGGCTGGTAGGTTTGCTTGTAGTATTGATGCAAATCTTCTTTCCAGATGGTTTGTTCATCTTCCCCTTTATAATTTCTCAATATTTCTGTGGTTTTGTGGTGTACTTGTGAAGTTTATTTGGGAAGCCAACTGGGTGGACCCCCTCCTGTTTTCTGATTACTTCTCTTGAGCAAAGGTATGCTAACTGCTTCAGATCCAAAGGGGCAGCCGTGTTAGTCTAGTTCAGTGAAACAAACAAATAAGGAGTCCTGTGGCACTTAAAGACTAACAAATTTATTTATTGCATGAGCTTTCGTGGGAGAAAATCCCACTTTGTCAGATGCTTTGAAGATGGGGGAATTTACAGAATGGGAGGAAAGTTCCCCCATCTTCAAAGCATCTGACGAAGTGGGATTTTCTCCCACAAAAGCTTATGCAATAAATATATTTGTTAGTCTTTAAGTGCCACAGGGCTCCTTGTTTCTTTCTCTAACTGCTTCAGCTTTCTTACAAGATGTGGTCTGCGGGCCTGCATTACAGTTTTTATGCTTGAATATGAGTCTACGGCTCTGATAGTAAAACACAGAGTTAAATCTATAAGAGAAGTGTGTGTGTGCAAGCAAGCAAGTTAGTTATATAGGCTACACCTGTCGTTGTTCTGAAGCTGGACCATAATACATTGGTTGAGAACTTCATCCAACTATCTATTGCAATACCTAGTTTTAGATAGAAAAATGTGTGGACAATAATTAATAGTAATAACACCATGTAATTCTCTAGCTCTTTTCATGAAAGGATCTCAAAGCTTTTTATAGGGTTCTGCTGAAACCAGAGCTCTGACATGTTCACATGAAGGGGAAGTTTGGATTTGGATCTAGATCCAAACTTGGCAGCTGGTCCTATCTTATGAATGGGGGAAACCCAGACCTAAGATCGGAATATCCCTTGAGTTTTGAAATCTGGATCTAAAGTTTGTAGCTCAGGCTCATTTCTAAACTTCACAACCTCCTCCTCCAATGGGGTGCTGCTGCAGCAAGTATTGTTAATCCACTTTAAGTGTGGGAAAACTGAGATGTGAAGTGAATTGCCTGAAATCATAGAGGAAAGCGAGGATCAGAACCAAAAAGCCCGAATCGACAGCATCTGCCTTCACCGATCGATCACTGCGTTTCATGGCAAAGAAACGCTCTCTTCACTGCAAGAGCCTTGACTGCTCTCTGCCTCATTGAGAGAGACAGCTGGAAATCAATCTAAATATTCCAGCAACCTCAGAATGGCAGCAAAAGTGATCTAACAATTGGCCGACATGCTCTCCATAGGAGCAGAAGCACCCTCTGGTGAAATGTTCTTCCTCATGGATCACTGCATTCATGTTACAGGTTAGAAGGGGGCTTATGCGGCAAATTTGGATTCAGGTGTAGGGATGTGGTTTGGTCCATTATGATGTTGCGGGTCTATTACTCAGGCTGCTTGGGTTTTATTCCCAACTATGTCACTAACCTAGTGTGTGATCTTCAGTAAGCCTTGTCACTGCTCTGTGCCTCAATTTCCTCACCTGACAAATGGTGATTAAGACACTGACCTTCCTTCTAGAGCTCTGAGGGCTATAGAAGAAAATTGCTCATTAATTATTATCATTTAACTATACTAGCCCAGATTTGGAATCAGTTTGGGGAATGATTGGAACTGGGCATTTATTACAATAAAATGTAAGGCTTTTTTTGTCCTAACTTCACTCAGTTTTTGACACGACGAAGGTAATGACACCAATGAAACCTCAGCTGAAATGCTATTAATTCTCATTCTTGATGGTGGGCTTTAAAATCTGCCACTGTGGAGTTTGTGAATGGGTTTTGAAAGATGGAGCAGAGAGAGGAAGCTGTAACTGAGATGTCCCAATTCTCATTAATACAAATCCCTGCAGGCTAATTCCAGCACTATGATAATGTGCTTGAATGCTGAGAATAGTAACTTTTGTAATAATAAATAACCAAGTGGACCACTATGAATTGTGATGTGTCTTTGATGGGTTTTTTTTTGGTTTATTTGGTTTTTTTGTTTTTCATGGAGGGTCCCGGTATGCAAATACTAGAAAGAATCAAATCCTCTGTCAAATAATGAGAGCGTTAAAAATAATTGAATCACTGCCTTGTTACGTAGGGACTGATTTAGACCCTCATTATGCATTTGGCAAGTACTTAGCATAACGAATCAATTAAAAATGGCACATGAGACTAAGGTAATTCTTAATGAAATTCAAACTCAGAATTATGAGGCAATACTAAACTTCTTCCTTTCTAATAGTTCTGCCATTAATTTCAGGTGAAGCATGGGCCAGTGGTTACAGCAAAAACAGAGGGGCAGGAAAGGTAATCCAGTGGCTAGGAAAATAGCCTGCTAGTTGGAAGAGTGAGATTCATGCTCCTGCTCTGCTCTGGATTTCCTGTGTGACCATGAGCAAGTCATTTAGAATAGGAGACAAATAAGAGACAAATATAGAATAGGAGACATTGAGATAGGAAACAAATTTGAGCTCAGGGAGCCGTACCTAAGTCAGTGTGCTGAAAATAGGAATGTAGCTGCAGTGAGATGGGCCAGCTGCCCAAGTGAGTACCAAAGGTTCTTGCTGGGATTGTTCTCAGAGGCAGTTGCGCTTCTATTTGTAGCATGTTAGTTTGATCAAAGCCTAGTCTCTCTGCACCAGGTTCGCCAGATGTAAAAAACTGGAGCTAAGAGCACTTCCCTGTAGCATGGATGTAGCAAGGGGCAATACTGTAAAATTGTGAGATGCTCAGATAATGGTCACCAGAGATATACCATAAACAGATCAGAGTTCTATTTACAGATCTGCCTGACTTGCTGTCTGAAGCTAAATCTAGGCCTGACTCTGTGCCCTGGTTTCCTTGTTTGTAAAGAATTAGCAATACTGAACTCATCTGACAGGAGTCTTGGGAAATTATCAATATTAATGTCTGTCAAGTGCTTGAGATCCCTCAATATAATCACTGTAATAAGGGTGTGAGTGTTGTTTATCATTTTTATCACAGTAGTGCCTAGAAGTCCCAGTCAAAATCTGACCCACATCACGCTGGTGTTGTGCATACACAGCATAAGAGACAGCCTGTGCCCTAAAAGCTCCAAATCTAAGTAAACCACACAAAGGAAGTATTGGAGAAAAGGAGTATTGGAGACAAAAAGAAGTCAGTGGTGAAAATGTCATGGTCTTCAGTGGAGCCAGGATTTTACCCTAAATAACTTGCCTACAGTCCTATAAAATCTCTGCCTGGTAGAGCGCACCTGAGTCTTTGTCCAGTCTTTTAACTATAAGCATCTCCTTCTTTTCTAGTTAAACTAATAGTTATTATTAAAACAGTCTGATATGCAGCAGAGCCACAAATTAATTTCCAACTGGAACTCAGGAACCAGATAAGATTACAGTATATACTGCGTTAATATGGCTTAGGTCAGTTCACATTACAAAATCTTTGCTGGGCAGATGTGCATTATTGCAAGTCATGATCACAAGGCCTGGTATTTGTAATGGAAACACCCCTAACCTATTACAAAACTCTGGAAAGATGTCATAAGGAGTAATCTATCAACTGCTGTCAAACAGGATGTACCAAGTGGGGTACCCCAGGGTGCGGTCCTGGATCTGGTGCTAGTTAGTATTTCCTTTTATGAGTTGAATGATGGAGTGGAGCATATGGTTATGAAACTTGCAGAAAACAACAAACTGAGGAGGGTTGTGGAAGCACTTTAGAGGACAGGATTAGATTTCAAAACAAGTGTGACAAATTAGAGAGTCAGTCCGAAGTTGCAAGAGGAAATTCAGTAAAGGCAAGAGCAAAGCACCACATTTAGAACATAAAAATCAAATACACAGCAACAAACCGGGGAATAACTAACTAGTTGGCAGTGCTACAGGAAAGGTTCTGGGGTGAGAGCAGTTCACAAATGCATGATGAGTCAACACTGTGAAGCAGTGGCGAGAAAGGCTAAAGTCATACTGAGATACATTAACAGGAGAGTCATGTCTAAGACACAGGAGGTAACAGTCCTGCTTTCCTTTGCACTGATGAAATCTCAGGCTCAGGATGTGTCCAGTTCTTGGCTTCACACTTTAGGAAAGACATGGATTAATTGCAGAGAGTCCACAGTAGAGCAACAAAAATGATAGAAGTTTAGAAAACCTGACATAATGGGGAAAGGCTCCCAAAACTGGGTATTTAGTCTTCAGAAAAGAAGACTGAGGTGGAACCTTATAACAGCCTTTAATAAGTTAAGGACTGTTATAAAGAGGAAGGTGACCAATTGCTCTCCAAGTCCACTGAAGGTCAGACAAGAAGTAATAGGATTAAAATGCAGTAAGGGGGATTTAGGTGAGATATTAGGGAAAACTTTTGAACTATAAACTCTGGAAGAGGCTTCCAAGAGAGGCTGTGAAATCTCCATCATTGGAAGTTTTTAAGGATGAGTGCAGGGAACTGGACTCAGTGCCCTGTCATGGTCCCTTCCAGTTTCTATGATTCTAAATTGGACAATCTGGGTTTATTTGGTCCTTTCTCAATGCAAGAGGCTGGACTTGATGACTTCTTGAGGATCCCTGCAGCCCCACAGTTCTATGAATCTATGACATTAGCTCACTTAACCACTACAGACAGCCATTATATATCAATGCAACCTTAATTAAGCCCCTTTTGGTATCTACCCTGTGCACTGAATTAGGCGGAGGACCTGTGGATAAAACACTGCACAATTGTGTAATTAAAGACTGTATCATAATGTGCAAAGAGGCTGAATTAAGGTGTTGGGAGATGTCAGGTTGTTATCAAACCTGCCTGGGTGCTTCCCTAGAGATTATGCATCAGCAACAGTCTCAATGCAAGTCCACTGAAAGCAACAGAAAGATTTCCATTAACCTCAAACTGGTTTGGATTAGACCATTGCTTATCATATGCCAACCTGTGCACAATGAAGTCCGTAGGGTGTCTCATCCTCCCATCCTTGGCCACAAGCTTTGTAACTGCCACAAGAAGCCTTTATTACAGTGGTGTCTTCAGGTTTCCGACACTGATGTAGAGACCAGGCCAGAACAAAACTAAAAGGGAGGGCAAATTAGGAAATGGGCAGGTGAGATCAGAAGCCCCACGGAATCTGTGTGATTATTGAATTTCTTTGGGTAATGGCAGATAGGAATCAGAACCCAGATTGTGGCTTTGGTTTGGGACAATGTAAAGAGATGGCAGTACTGCAATCTATCAGTCACAGGCGAGGATCTGCCCTCCTCACCACAATCTCCAAAAACCTATCGTCATTAATGGAGTCTCAAAGTCAATGGTGCTTATTTTGGAGAATTCCCTGAAATAAACTATATTGATATAACTGTCTCTCTCCTATAGATTGCACTGATTACAAAAATCTGTATGTAGACAAACCTTAATGTCATATAATTTTGTCCTGGTTGCTTTGCACAGGAGGAAGTTGCCTAGTAAATGACAGTGTTCACCTGAATTTTATCCTCAGTGCTTCCACTAGTCTACTGGGTGGCTGCAGGCAAGTCTTTTCACTACCTCATGCCTCAGTTTCCCTATCTGTAAAATAAGGATTTTTTTTTTTTACAGCCTTTGTGAAGTACTTTGAGAGCTATAAATGAAAAGTGGTAGGTAGGACCTAGGTCATCTTTTTATCCAAAGAGCTATAATTTTTAATGGAAATCACATAAATGGCTGCAAGAGCGTGTGTATAAATTTGTATGGGTTTTTGTAAGAGTTTTAAAATTAGCTCATTTTGCCATTAGAGATTGATATAGGAGAGAGAAGTTTACAAATAAGGGACAAAATGAGTCTCCTGTAAGAGGGGATAAGGAGTGCATAGGTCAGTGTCACCCTGGTATAATAAAACAGTACCTGAAAGTAAAGATAAAACAACAATTCTAGAAGCAAATTTTGCATGGCTATGTTTAGCATGGCGGCATGGTGTAGTGGCTAGAGCTTTGCAGTTGTCCTGCAGGGAGCTGAATTCTCTTCTTGGCTTGACCAAGGAGCTACTGTATGACCTTGAATGTCACTTCACCCCTGTTTTGCTTCCTATCTTTTGCCTAGTTAGTTTGCAAACCGTTGGGGCAGGGACTGTCTTTGTGCCTCATCTCGGTCAGGGCATTACCATGATAAAAATAATGATATTTGATATCCCTGATGTAACTTTATTACATTCTAGGAATCATATAAGCCGAGTAGATTAAAAAAAGAACCTTGACACCTAATGAATAAACTATAGATTTTTAGTCTTTTTTTTTTTAAGAAAAGGAAATCCTGGTTGAATAATAGCCACAGAAATGAAACTGGCTAATATGAGGTACTTTGGGAATCCAAAAGCAGGAGTCTGGCCAAGTTAGAGAAAGAGCCCAACTGATAAAGCCTAGCTGACTATATAGCGCAGATAATATGAGGTTTCTAGGATGTTACTCTGGCCACTCTAATTTCTGTGTCTTTGTTCTCTCTCTCTGTCTCTGGAAAGACCCCTTTGCTCTAAAGTCACATGTAGGAGGTGATTTTAATTGGGGAGCTTGTTGCCGAGAACTGTGCTTCTGAAAACCCAGCCACTTCCTCCTGTTCCTTTTGTGGAAGTACGAAAACATATGTCAGCCTGAAACTGATGAACATTTAGTGTGGTATTCAAAGTACAAAGAGGGTTGGAGGAGCTAGACAGCTGAGCTTGGTTTCAGAGCGTTAGCCTTTTTAAGAAAGAAATGCATCAAAGGGAATTTGGGGCTGGTGAAAGGTTTCAGAGTGTCTGTCAGTCTTTCTGCTCACAGAATAGATAAAATACAAACAGCAGCAGCTTCCCCAGACTGCCCCACCGAATTGTCTCAACATGGGCATGTGAGATCATGGTCCAGATTCTCAGAGGTATTAAGGCACTGCACTCTCATTGAAATCCAGTGGGCAAGTTTGAATGCCATCTTTGACCAATAGGCTGTAAATCAGTGGTCTCAAACTCATGGCCCCTAAAGGTATTTCTTGCAGCCCCCAATGACACTATCTTCATGCAGCCTCGTGGTAATTTGAGTTTGAGACCCCTGTGTCTGCCAATGGCAGGAATCTTACTAGAATTGTACTTAGCTACGACTGGGGGTTTTATTTTGTTTTTTGTTTGTTCTGTGTCTCGGTGGGTAGATGGGGAGCAGGGTGTTTTGGTTTGGTTTGGTTTCTTGGTGGGGGGTGGTTGTTGTTTTTTCGGTCCACCTCGTATGAAACAGCATCCAATGTGCCAGATCCTCAATTGAAGTAAATCAGCATAGATCCATTGCATTTTTTTTTTAAGGAGAGCTATTCTGCTTTATATCACCTCTGGATCAGGCCCTGTCTGTTTTGAACCATAGATAACTGTTGGTGTGTCTTTTGATATGTCACTGATTTGCCATAAGGCACACAGAATGAGAGCAGGTTTATAGGTTGTCACATGATGTGCTCCTGTTGTTGTAGGAATATTTAGGACACAGCTACTCCAGGGAGCTTCTGTCAATATAATGTCCTGGATTACTGCATTGTTTTATTGGCAGAGGTAATATCTGGGCCAAATCTACACTGCTGGACCACAAATTATTCCCATCACCTCAGCTAGTGCCCCAGTCTCGCAGAGGGATACAGACTGGTGGACATCCTGTGTCTGTGTGCTTCCACTTCAATGGGTCACCAGAATCAGTCCATGTGCTTTACTGCAGGATCAGGGCCTGTTTGTACAGGACATAAATCAAAGCAGGGTTTGGCATTAGGTATCGTGACTGGGTCAGACTGGAGGGTTTCTGGAGAGTTCAAGAAAGACTATACATTAGCCTCAGGCTCAGCAAGTCCCTTTTCCCCTTGTAGCTGAGCAGTGGTTCCTCCAGGTTAGTTAACACATCAGGAGCTAGTCAAGGCTGGCCTGGACTTGTTAAAAAAGCCTTTCCTCCAGAGAAAGGGGTAGCCGGAGTGTGAGAGTGATGAGAGCTGTGGGAGTGTGTGAGAAGAGACAAGGTGCAGTTGGAAGGCAGACAGATCTGGAAAAAGAGCAGAACACTGGTCAGGCAGAGCTGGGTGCTGGGGACATTTGAAGATCTGACTGCTGGTGTCACAATGGGGGCAGCTGGATGCTAACCAGTTTTCAAAATTTGACATTTACTTGGGTGTCAAAGTGCTGTGCTCTCTAGAAAATCCGACTTCAGTTGTGGATGCTGAGCTCTTGGAAATCTGTCCCTGAACTCTTTTAAAAACCGGCGCATTTTAAGGGACACCTTCAGGTCTCAATTCCACTGGTGATGCATGGAATCATTCCAGTGTAAATCTGGCTCTCAAAATGCATATGATTTTGAATTATTTTATTTAAAAACATCAAAACTCCATCTCCATCATATAAATCGGTGCATATTCCTTGGCTTCATAAGCCAGCCTCATTTCCCAGCCCCCCCAGAGAAGACACAAGCAGTACTCATTTCAGCCCCAAACCATCTGGGTAACACAATTCAGAGCTCTGAAGATAACAAAGAATGTTTGAACAGTTACCAGGGACTTCATTAAAGACTCCATAAGAACGACTGTGAAAGCTAATGACGAACATCATTAACACAAGGTTTACTGTGAAATATCACCAGGCCCTGTACCATAGAGAAAAGAGTTTAGTGGGACTTGAAAACAGGGTTTGGACATTTTTATGGATAATGAGAACATCTAGTATCCCCTAAGAAATGATTTTTGGAAAGGCTATAAACCTTCTGTCTTTATGATGCAACCTCTAATTAATAGGGATCAAGATGAAATATCACTTGGCACTGGATTAATCCATAACTGCCTACAACACAGTTTCTTGCACCTGCCTCTGAAACAATTGGTACTTGCTACTGACAGGATACTAAACCAGATGGACCTTTGGGCTGACCTGATATGGCAATTCCCGCCTTCCTGTGACTTTTGCATTCAGTCCCCTAGGCTAGGATGCAGTATCTCTGAAATTACTGTGTTGCTACTGTACAGCTCAGATAATCTCTAAAGTAAATAGATGGTGAGATTTCTTCAAGCTTAGAAAACACAGAGTGATAAATGTAGCAAAGGCATATTGATAAGCATTTCCTAGGGAAGCAAGTGATCTGAGCAGATTTAAGTCTCAGGGGATTAAGGGGAAGAAGCATTGTCCAGTGGTTATTCCACCCTGTGATCTATTCCTGACTTGCTGTGTGACTCAGGACAAATGACAGAGGGGACATTTTCCAAAAACAGCCTCAGTCTGGCCTCTTAAAATGTGCTTGTGCAAAGCCCACTTGTGCGTTCAAAATAAATAGGTAGTGCAATTCAGACATTGGGCTGAGTCCCCTTTGAAATACTTGGAGGCACACTTTTAGGTATCAGTGACAGATTATCGAGTGCTCTTCTGCCACAGATGCATCCCCTAAATAAGGGCTTGATTTTTCTGAAGAGCTCAGTGTCCAATATGTGGAGTTTCAATCTGACTACTTGCTTAGGGGCCAAACAAAGAGCTTCCCTCTGTGGAAAATCTGGCTCCCAGCATGCATGCTGTTAGCTTTAGAAAATTCTGTCCATAGTAAAGATAGCCTTGGCTCCAGAGGGTCTGCTACATCCACAAAGGTGTACGCCCAGAACAAGTGGGTGAAACAGTCACTCATTTGAAGAAGAAAATGATTTGTGGCAGTGCCAAAATACATTCCACCTGCTGTCCAGATGGTTCAAAATTATTCCAATTAATAGATTCATAGCTTTCAAGGCCATAAGAGACTGCCATGGACATCTAGTCTGCTCTCCAACATAACACAGGCCAGAGAATTTCACCCAGTCTTCCTCCGTTGTGCCCAATAATTTGGAGGTGAGCTAGAGCAGATATTCTAAAAAGAGACATCCACTCCTGATATGACAACTCGATCCCATGATTAATTACCATCCTGGTTCAAAATTTGTTCCATATTTCCAGATTGAATTTGTTTATGTTCTACTTCCAGCCACTGAATTTTGTTACGCCCTTGTCTGATGAATTAAAGAGCCCTTTGCTTACAGGCTGCCCAATGCAAAGATGGGACTATCATTTGCTATAAGGAGAAAGTAGGAGGAGAATTTCCCCTGCTAAATGTTTAGCAATTGAGCCTGTCAACAGAGTTTCATGAATGTGACTGAAAGAGCTCCACATTAATTCTTTTCTGAAGCTGGGTTTGAATTAAGGATGTAATTTTCCTCAGGAAAAAAAAAAAGGTCTTTATCGCAGCAAACCAGCTGTGGGAAAAACTGTGGCATGTTATTCAGCATGATCTTGCCAATAGGACTCCAAAAGGGATGAGCGAGCCCTGGAATGAATCACCCATATTTGAGTCATAGGGACAGAGTTGAAGGCCAGAAGGGACCTCCAGATCAAGGGACTTCTGGTCGGACTTCCTAACTGTCACAGGCCACCACCACCCCCAGCACCTACACACTAAACCCATTGCCTAAAACTAAGCCAAAGTGTTAGAGCCCACAAGAGACTAAACTATTATGTCTCGCAGGCAGAGAATAGGAGGCACCAATGTCCGAGGCCCCTTGTGAAGATAAATACTGAAATAAATAGCTCAGGGAGGTTGTGGAATCTTCTTGTTAGAGATTTTTAAAAGCAGGTTAGACTAATGCCAGGAATGATCACAACCGTATCTGGAGCATAGCATCTTATGGTAGAAGAGACAATTCTCTGCTGTCATAAATGTAAAGGGAATTCTTTAAGGAACAGAGCAATCTAGTGGTTCTGTCTGGTTCTTTGGCTCCCCAAGCATATGACAAAGTAGGATTATCTCCCACGAAAGCTCATGCAATAAATAAATTTGTTAGCCTTTAGAAGTGCCACAGAGCTCTTTGTTCGTTTTGCCAAATCCAACCTGGCACCTTCCTAAGCCCTGTGCTGGCCTAAGCAGCCACATACCAGACTGCTGACTACTTTCCATTGTCATCCCCAAGGACCAGATAATCGAAAACCAGATATGTTGTCCACAGTATCTAGGACAACAGTTCAGACAGCCAGCCAGAATCCCTTAGAAGAACAGCAGTAAAAGAGGATTCTAGAAATCACAGCAGACACCTTGGGAGCAGTGGCTACAGCCACTCCTGTCTCCTTGACATCCAAAGCAAGATTGCCAAGACAACAGTAAATTTCAATCATCTCAGCAGCAGACATGAAATCAAACTGCATCCAGAAATACTTAGGTATGATGTTGCTACTTTATGCCTGTGGCTCACACACAGGATGAGTTGACGACACCCGGGTATTGACCATATTTGATCCCATCTGGTTCTACAGAGTTCTTTTAGGAAGGGCATTCTCATCAGTCATTGTGACCATGTTAATACATCACTCCTGGACAGCATCTTCCACCCAACAATCTGAAAGCACTTTAGGTAAGTAGTATCCCCATTTTCCATCAATAGATAGAAAAGCTGAGATACAAGAAAAACAGCTTGTCCACAGTCACATAGCTGGTTAGCGACGGAGCCAGATTAGCACCCCAACTCACAGAGCAGTGCCCATCCACTGGGCCACACAGTCCCTCACCACAGAAACCTACAGGCCAAGGGCACCATCTTAAACATCAGCAAGTCTCCAATTGGCTTCCATGCATGGAGCTCAGGCCTTAGACACCAAACCTGAGTCAGCTTCCTGATACTGCAGGGAAGGAGTGGGATGGGAAATAGAGGAGCAAGAGATGGACAATTATGGAAGAACACTCTTTCCCCTTTTCATGAGATGATGCTTATATCTGAATCATCATGTTCTCCATCCAGTGTGGGATCGGCACTGAGGAACATGCATGAGGAGCTCAATGGTCAAATGGAATGGATGCTAATCCATGTATACAACCTTGCGTCCTACACAGCTCCACTGGGTGATGCAGGAAGCCTGGCCCTGTCCAACGCCTCTGTGGATGCTGGCTCCAGCAGGGACACTAAAGGACAGCACCCAGGAGACCGTAAGAGCAGCCATTTTGTTTGGCTCCTGCATGGATGTGGGAAGCCTCTGGTAGCTTCACCTTCCCTTTGTATCCAGAGCCAGGACCAAGCCTGTCTGAGGCTGCACGGCAAGACAGGAATATTACGGAACAACTTCTCAAGAGAGCAAGCCCGACTCAGAGCCCCTGTAGTGAATGGAAAAGTTCCCATTGCTTTCACTGAGCTTTGGATCAGGCCCAGTGGACTTGACTTCAAATGTAAATCTGAGGCATTAGAGCTCATCTGAGCGTAATGAACTCATCTGAGCACTACTGCTGCTTTGACGCCATCCGAAGTCACAAGCGTTAGTTCCCCATCAATAAAGTCAGGCTTTTCTCAGAGAATACATTTGTGAATAATTTGGATCGCATGAAGGACAATCTAGACTTGAGATGCATGTCTATTCCCATACAGATGCTATCTGCCTATCTATCCATGCACATAGAGCCGTTTCTTTTTTCATTCCGAGTGCCCAGTTACTCTGTGTGTGTGTGTGAGAGAGAGTCTAGAGGTGATTTGTATGCTCAGATTGCAGCAAGCATATTAAATGCAGCAAATTTCTGTGATTATTTCTCCAGAAATGATAAGCTCCAAATCTGGAAGAAACCATTGCAGAGCTGCATGCATTAAAATCAGGTGCAGCTTCCCTGCCATCCCCCAAAATATCAGTCTGATAAAAGCTTTCCTTCTTTCCCAAGCAAAATTGAGGCTTGAAAACAGCTCTTTTCTAAGAGAGATGGCTATTTAACCTCCTTGCTAATGTAGGGGTGACAGGAGCAACTGTGTCCATCTGCAGCAGTTGATAACGGGGCATTCAAAGGAGCTGATACAATCTTTCATTTTTCATCAATAACCCTGTGACTATCCTAGCTGTCAGACAGCTTCTTTTTCATTGTGTTAGACATCAGCTGCATCCCTTCCCTCTGGGTCCTATAACCTGCTTTTAAAAAACAGTTCCATTCAGGGGTGATATTAATATCAAGATGATTTGTCAGGAGCTACAGAACTAAATATTCTGAACGTTGGCCTTTTTGTTCACAACCACGGGAAAGGGGACAATTTTCCTTTCCAAGGAACCCACCATTTAAAATGTGTAGTAAAACAAGTCATTTGCTCCTTATCTTAGCATGCTCAGATAGCGAGTTTTCAGAATTCAGGTGCCGAAATCATTGCGAGAACTGGTTAGGTTAATTACTATTCATTAATGATCAGAGATGAGATTCAGTTGACCCCCACCCACCCTGCACTGAACACCCCTAAAACTCTGAGAAAATTCTTATCACAATCCAGGTGTTATGACAAGCCCTAATTTCTATAATGTGTCAATATAAAAGCCCACACGTAAACGTCTCTGAAACATTGAGGAAACTTTATGCCTATCCCTCTGTAACTATGATGGACCAAATAAACCATTCCAGATCTGGAAAACTCTAGGGGCCTCCATTTGCACTGAGCACATAATGTATGCAGTGAATGAAGTCTCTTCTTCTGCTCACACAATTATCCTCAGTCATTTATTGCCTCCTTCTTACTCCTCTGAGAGGTATTTTGGCCCAAGGAGTGTGCAGAAGGGGAAACTTCTATGTCTCTTTGAGCATAAGGACTGTTATGTAACAGAAATGCACTAGAGCCAATTTAAAAAAACAACAAGAAGTTGTGTGGCACTTTAAGACTAACCGATTCCAGTAATACATTTGATGCAGTTCAATTATTAGTTCAATTGGAGAAGATGGGGATTCATATGAGAACTGAAAGGTGGGTAAGGAAGTGGTAAGACTACTGTGGGCCTTTCTGAAAAGGAAAGGCTGGAGGAACGTTATTAGTGGAGTTCTTAAAGGATAAGACATGGGACCTATCATATTTAACACTCATTACTGAATTTGGTACAAAACATGGGAATGTGCTAATAAAATTTGCAGCTAACACAAAGCTGGGAGATATTGCCAATATGGAAGAGGATGGGAATATCATTTGAGAAGATTTGGAGAACCTGGAGAAATAGAAATGGGCAAGGTCATGCACGTTAAGAACTAACAGCAAGGATTTTTGCTATAAGTTAGGGACAACAGACGTATCAGTTGGAAGTAACAGAAGCAGAGAAAGACCTGGGTGTACTGGCCGATCACTGGGTAATTCTGAGCCACCAATGTGATGCAGCTCTGAAAAAGGCAAAGGTGATCCTTGAATGCATCCAGCGAATTATTTTGGGTAGAGAGAAGGAAATGTTATTACCATAATACAAGGCCTGATGAGACCTCATTTGGAATACTGGGTGCAGATCTAGCCTCCCATGTTTAAAATAGATGAATTCAAACTGGAACTGGTGCAGAGAAGGGCTACTAGAATGGTCAGAGGAGTGGGAGACCTACCTCACCAGCGGAGATTTAAGGAATTGATTTGTGTAGGGGGGGAGATAAGATCAGTTTGCGTAGATACATCAGAGGGACAAACATAAGGGAAGGAGAGGAATTATTTAAGATAAGGGCCTGTGCTGGCACAAGAACAAATGGATATAAACTTGTTATCAATAAGTTTAGTCTTGAAACAGACAAAGGTTTCCAACCATTAGAGGAGTGAAGTCCTGGAACAGCCTTGCAAGGGGAGTAGTGGGGTCAAAAATCCTAATTTGTTTTTGGACGGTTTGATAGAATTATGGAGAGAATAGTATGATGAAGGCTCCTACAATGTCATATAACTCATAGTCTACTGATATTAGCATACTTCCAGTGACCAGAGAAGGGACATTAGAGAGGGAGGACTCTGAGTTGTCTGGTTGGTGGGTCTAACTGATCGCCATATTTGGGGTGAGGAAGGAATTTTCCCCTACATCAGAATGGCAGAGAGACCCAGGAACATTTTGCCTTCCCCTACAGTGTGGGACAATGGTCTCTTGCTGATTTGAACTAGAGTCAACTGTGTAACTCAAAATCTTTAAATCAAGATTGAAGGACTTCAGATAGGCTTATTAGAGAAGTGGGTGGGCAAGGTTTGGTGGCCTGTGGTATGGAGGAGGCCAGACTAGATAATCACAATTGTGCTTTCTGGCTTTAATGTCTATTAACTTGTGAACTGTGTCCATCCACAACAGCAAGAGTATAGGGTCCTTGCACCCTTGCACACACAACAAAGATCCAAGAGCAGTTTGCTGCAGAATTTGTCATTGTGAAGCTAAGGCCATGATGAGGGAAACGAAATCTCATGCTCCTGAATGTAAAAAGCCTACTCCTGGCTAGGAAGGGATTTTCCCAGCTGGTTCAACATACAGCCAAGCTGGATCGATTGCAAGAGACAAGGCAGGCTGCTTTCCTTTAACGGCATGTCTGAATGGGAACTGAGCCCTGTTGAATAACTGACCCTAACTGTGAGTGATGAACACTTGCAAATCTGACCCCTAGCTCTTTGGAAAAATGGACGCTGGGAGCTGCTGGCTCTTGAGCACTTCTGAAAACTTGGCCATTCTTTAGATGCCGAAAGAAGCACATTTAAAGAAATTAGTTCTGATAGACTCATTTGCTATGACAACTCCTAAAGCAAAGGGCCACAGTGTTTTAAATGCTACATTCCAGCTATGGTTGAAAATTCTGATCACTTCTCCAAGCCTGTCTGTCTCTTCCACAGCCTTATCTGAAATAGAACTGTATTCTCACATCACCTGCAGCCTGGAGTGAAAAATAGCCTAATCATTGCAAGCGTATAAATTCCCCAGTTGTTAGATCTCCTGTCGTATCGTATCCAATTTTGCATCCAGCTCCACTTTTAACAGAGATAAATGAGGCCATTTGGTCTTGCATAGGAGCATTTTAAAGCTTCCCAGGGAACGACTAGCACAGAACTCTCCACTGGAATTTTTTTTCTTGAAAATGTTAATTTAAATAAATATAAATTTCACAAGATGGAGTCAGATGGGATTCTTCACAGGGCAATGCCTTCTCATGCAATGATGTAATCTTTGTGCAAATTTGTGATCATAATCCAATGCAGGGCCCTTGTGGCTGGAGTCTTCTATCAACAGAACAAATATGAAATGGGCATTGGAATTTCAGCTTCCAACATAATCTCTGTTGAAGATTCCTCACCCCAGAATTTAAAGACCCACTATTAAGATAGTGGTAACATAGCAAGGCCTCTGTGGATCATCTGAATCTGAGACTCAGAATCTCCCTGTACCACTTCAACTGACAGAGTTAACGCCCCTTGTGCTGGAGGCCTAAAGATAGGCTTGTAGATGTTCGGACCCAGGCCCAAGCAGGAGCACACACAACTCTTTTTAGGACTGTATCAAACCCTATGAGTCCACATCAGTTGACCCATGCTCTGAGGCCCCATTACAGTATTCGGTCAGAGTAAACAGACCTTAAAGTGAATGTTAAGTGATGCCAGGGGGCCAGCCTGTAAATGAGAATCAGATATTTTACTAAGAGGGAAACTGAGACACAGAAAAGTTAAGTCCCAATGTTTACAAAGCAGCCTCTGATTTTGGGTGTCTTGTTTTGGGGATGGGGGGATTGCTATTCTGCTACATATTGAAGTGAACCTCCAAATATTTCCTGTTTCAACAAGAATGGCATAAAAGAAATATTGGCACAAAACCATTTGCACGTGCAGCTGTTCTCCATCCCCCAGACTTTAATGCTCATCTTTGCTCCAGAGTAAGACTTTTCGAAAATATATGCTTCAGTTTAACTTCTGGAAGAGACAGGCGAGGCGAAGGGGGCTGGGTGGACATGGTGAATCTTATAGCCCTGTGTAACACAATATTGATCCTTTGAGGTCAAATGGGTGTACCTGGGATGCCAGGCTATGCTTTCCAGGGATTCTGGTACAGAATAGGTGATTGCAGAGGCACTTGTTGGGAGAGTGAGAATGGTCCCACAGTGATAAAATTATAATTAGTGTCAGGGAAAACATAGGTTACTGTTTCTTTAAGGGCCTGGGATCAGAAACCCCGTAATATAGGGTGGGGCAAGGCTCACCCCTCTGCCAGCCAATCAGGATAAGAACTGGGAAGAGGCCAGTATATAAACTGCCTGCGCCTTCTAATAAGTAAGAGAGGAGTGTACCTTAGGACTGGTTGTTTTCTCCTGATCTAGTGAATGGAGCAGTGAAGTGGTGTGAACTTATCTCCAAGCCATGGAGGACGTTTGGAAGGGGGCACCCAAACAGAGAGTGATGGGAAGAAAGGACATTTGTCCTAAGGTTTGCTTTTGTGTTCTCTGTGGTTTCGAAAGGCTTTGCCTGCTTGTATGGAGCTGGATGAGTGAAATAAAAAGGGGCTGACGGAGAGGAGCTACCTTAAGGACTTCAGCCTGTTGCATCTATGAATCTTAGAGTCCTCTTGTCCACCCCCCCCCACTTCCTTCCTGGGCCATGGGGAAAATGGAATTGCTCTCAACATGTTTCCAACACTTGCACAAAACTTCACGGAACACTGTTTTTAGCGCTACACCGGCAGGGGTCAAGAAGGAAATCTTCCCTGATGAACAGTTAGCTAGATGTGTTTTGGATTGTGTTGTCTTCCTTTGAAACACGAGGTTCTCCACAGCTTGAGATGGGCCACTGGATGGGTGTAACAGTGCTCTGAGGGGATATACAAGAATTGTCTCACTAGGTAGTTGGTTGGTGTTCCTTGCTCACAGTCTTGCTGAGTGCTGTGTTTTGAGGCAGGAAGAAATTTTCCCCCATATCAGTTTGGTGAGGACCTTAGAGGTCTTACCATCCTCTCTAGCACTGAATACGACCTCACCTTCTTGTGGTGATTATCTGAGTACATTTCATCTGATCAGTTCTCTGTGATTGCAGAGGCATGGGGTGCACCTGGGTCTCTCCACACAGCTTCCTCTCCAAAGGACTAAAATGCTTTAGCCTGATTGAAGTCACTTGGCTCACTAGAGCTATGTGGATAAAACATAATGGCCTGTGATATACAGGAGGTCAGACCAATGGTCCCTTTTGGCTTTTTAAACTCAATGAAACTCTGTAAAAGGATCAGAGCTTATGTTTTTATGAGAGCGCAGTCAACTCAGTCACACAGTCCCACTGTTTAGAGAAGACATGTCAATGAAACTCTTCACCCTTGGGAACTTGTCACATTTCTGATGAATGGTCAGACTTGGTTAGAATGAATCCTTTGAGCAGCCCAAGTGTCCTGTTAAAAGTATTGGTGCTCCAGTTGTTCATTCAAAACACAACTCTGCATGCCACTCAAATGCTCCTATTAGTCAGAGATTTACTCTTCTGCTTAACAGTACTTAAATTAAAGGAGGAATGACTGGGTTGATCCTCCTCTTAAACCTGGTGAGGATGTGTCTTGTCCCTGGTATGTGATGTTTTAAAAGAGCATCTTGTTCTTTTGCCTCATAAATGCACTGTATGGCAGGTGTTATCATTGCACTTTCCTGGCACAGTTGCCAGACCATCTGCTTTAGGGCCTTCTAAAGCACAATCCCTATAAATCCAGGCAGTTCCCAGGTAAATTACAGCTGCATGGGGAGATCCCTGATGAACTTAAAAAGACTTTCTGCTCTTCTCTTCTTAAACAAGGAGCCAATATTGGTTGTCAGACTGCCGTGAAAGGCTCCTCAGGGCGGTGGAGAGAGGTCTTTGTGTCTTCAGCCCCCTGCAGATTTATTTTGCTCTCTGCCTATTTTGGTCACAGGCAACTCCACTACTATGAATTATTTGTATTGCAGTAGCATCAAAGACCCTGTCATAGACAAGGACCTAACTGTGCTAGGTGTGGTACAAACACAGAATGAAGAGACTCTCCCTACCCAGCAAGCACCACACTGTTTATAGACCAAGAGACGACCGGTGGGTACAGAGAAAGAAGCACAAAGAAATAGTGTAAGTGTTAACCAGCATGAGTGGCAGTGGCATCACCATAAAAGTAACCATTGTCCACTTTTTTATCACTGTCAAGCTCTTGTTTTATCCATCATGGCAACGGAGGGTTTTAAATTAGCTGTTTGCACTCTAATTACCTAAGGTCCATGCACAACTGTGGAGCCCTTAGTATATGGGTCTCTACCTTTTGAAAATGTGGCCTTTAGAGTCTGTTCTTGTCACCAGCCTACATAGATCTGCTGGCTCCAAACTTGTTTCTCCAATCTGCACTTAATTTCATACAAGAGTGTGACCAAAAAATGAAGACGGAAGCAAAAAGCCTTCCTTGGCCTTGTAACACACCCATGTACTGCTCAGGTATAAATGAGGGACTCCAGTGAGTCCAATGGACTTGCATCAGCATAAAAGCAGCATGTCAGGAGAATCATGAGCACAAGTGCCACCACAAAGGGAACAAGAAAGAGGGGAGGTTACAGCAGGATCCTGCAGCTGTGAGTCTCAGCACCGGGGTGTGAGACGCAGGTGCATGAGGCTCGGCTATATTGCTAAAAACAGCTGTGAAGATGCTTGGGCTCTGACACGGTTTCAGAGCCAGATTCCAGCCCAAGCTACAATGTCAACACTATTGTTTATAGCACAGTAGTGTTGAGTCTGAGTGTGTAGATGCAGGCTGTGAGATTTCCTGATACAGTTTTTAAAATGTAGTGAAACCTACCCACTGAGCTCTGGAAGAGCTGGCCCTGATACTGGGTGTTGAGCACTTGAAAATCTGGTCCTTTGTTTTGAACATCACTGGGACAGGGGAAAGGGAGAGAGACAATTGTAAAGAAGCAAAATCCATCTCAGGAGGGAAGCTTTAAACATGCTGGGGAGGTGAGGGGGAGTGTTCTTCAATACTGTAGCAAAATGTATTCCCTACCAGCATCAAGCCTGCACGCAATCAGCAGGTGAGAATGTACTAGGAAGAAGTGTGATATACCCAGAATTGCATCTATTTTTAAGGTGCTGCTGTTGTGCATCTGTTAGAGATGGGCTCTTTTTATTTATTTTAAGGAGTGTGAATGTGATGCTGGTGCCAGTCTCCAGGGATGGGTTTCAACCTAGATCCAGAGTTCACTGTTTAACCAAAGAACCGCATCAGCACAACCCCACTCTGTTTGATGCTGGTTAGGCCTCAGCTGGAGAAATGCATCCAGTTTTGGTTACCAATGTATGGAAAGAATGTAGAGAAACTAGAAAAGATCCAGAGGCAAGTGACAAAGAGGATCAAAGGGATGGAAAGCAAACCATAGAAGGAAGGGCTGAAGGAACTAGGTATGTTGAGTTTGAAAAAAGAAGAAATGAAAGAGGAACATGATAACGATCTTCAAATACTTGAAAAGCTGCCATGAAAAAGATGCAGGAAATTTTTTCTGTCTTGCCACAGAGGGCAAGGCAAAAGGCAATGGTTTCAAACTACAGCTTGGCAGATTTAGATTAAATCTTTATAATTGTAAGAACAGTAGGACAATGGAACAGACTGCCTAGGGAGGTTGCAGAAGCAACTTCACTGGAGGCTTTCAAAAGGAGACTAGATAGCCATCTGTCTTGGAAGGGTTAGACACAACAAATCCTGCATCTTGGCAGAGGGTTAGAGTAGATAACCCTTGAGATCCCTTCTAAGCCTGTAGCTCTATGATTCTCTGATCTTGTATACGCATGAGAGTGGGGAGCCAGGTCTTCATGGCCCATGCAGTCCTTCAGGTGCTTACCATGTGGAAAATGTGCGATGCTGTTTTGTGTGTGAGATGAACAACTCCCTGCTCAGGTTTCAAATGTTCCACATACTGTGGGCCAATTAATAATCATCAGATACCAAACATTTTTGGTCATTTCCATGCTGGGCTGGATTTTTAACGGGTGACTTAGAAACGAAAGGGCCTGTATTACTGAAGAGGGCTGCTCTGTTGTGCTAAGCAGATGAGGAGTAGGAGCTAGTTGCTTCCTTTAAAAGTTAGGCAAAAGATCATTATCCCCATTTTACAGGCAGAGCACTGCGATACTGGGAATAGATGACTTGCCACAGATGTCACAAGACATCTGTAGCAGAGCAGGGAATTGAACTTAACTCCTCTGAGTCCCATGCATGGCTTTTCACCCCATCCTTCCACAGCATAGCCCAGTGTGATGAACCATCTAGTCTCCTCATATCTGGTTGTTAGAGGTTGTGGAGGTATCTAGGAGGAGAATTCAAGGCACTGCAGGAGAAGAACTAACTGGAGGGTGTGGATACCTTACTTAGAAGGGAAACAAGATCTCATCACGGTCTACAAAAACAGAGCACACGGTCTGTGGACAAAAAGATTTGCATAACCAGTAGGCTGCTGTTGTGGATACCGACCTGCGTGGGCTAAAAGGCCACTGCTTTTAAGAAGACAGACATCAAATCTAGACACTTATTCCACTGCAGTGCTGCTGTAGGTGATGGAAAACCTTCCCCACAGGGGAGAGGAGGTGTGAGGAATTCATCCTGGTCACAGACAGACTATCTCTTTCAGCCAGGAGTCGGCGCCAGAGGGCTTTGTGACAGGCCATCAGTTACCTGCCCTCAGACCTTGCAGGCTTTTCTCTATTTCCCTGACAAATGCTTTCTTCCACCAGCTGGGAGAGCTTGATTTGTGCCAATGCTTTACTGTCCCACTTGCACTTTTATTAGAGCAGAGGCCTCATCCTGCAAGGGGGTCAACGTCCTCAGCCACCACTAGGTGATGGAGTTTGGCACTTTGCTGTAACTGGCTCCTGCTCTTTTTTTAAAGGGGAGTGGGGGAAGTGAGCTGTTTAAAACTAGCAGCTTCAGAGAGCTATGCATAAATTTGTCTTTAAATAAACCCTAGGTGCCCTGCATCTTGTGACACTTCTGTAATACTCAACCAGTATGAATCAGGAGCCATTCCAGGGTCCATCTGCCCCTCTTTCCCACTCCAATGAAATAAGTGACTGCTCATTTACACCACAGAGAGAATTAATCTAGCTTTTTACCATTAGGTTTGCAATTTAAGAGATCATCTACAGCCCCAGGAAGTTATCTGAATCCTCCAGATCAGGGCCTTGCCTCTTAACGTCTGTTCATACCACCCAGCATTTGCCTTTATTGTCCAAATTCCTTTAATGTTTAAAGGATGTCAGGTGGCATTGGGGAGGGGGCCCTCTGTCAAAGTCCCTCTTCCTCTTGAGCAAAATATCTCCCTTGCCCAAGCAGCAAAACTGAGACTTTAGCCTGCTTGAGGAAAAGAATCGTTTTGTATTTCATTAATGGGACGTACCCTGCTAATTCATACAACAGTTGTAAAGCTGGTCCTTCCTAAACATGGTGGGCCAAATCCTTGGCTGATGTAGGTTAGTGCGACTTCAGGACAGTGCTATGTATTTACACCAGTGAAGAATCTGGCTCATGTTCTTAAATATCGTGTTGGAATGGAGCAGGGGAAAAGATTGCATTCATGGTGCAATGGAAATCTTCCTGCTCCAAGGAAACTTAAGTCACATGGGTAATCAAAGCCTTGAAACAGCATCTGAATTTTTAGGGGGTCTGCTTCTGCAAGGCGCTGAGGGGAATTGAGGATGTGCCACACTTCATGGGAGTTCTTAGGATCTTGCTTGAAACCAGTGGTTTTCAAACCATGGGTCGCAGCCCAGTACTAGGTTGTGGCACCTCCCCCCTCCACTTCTGCCACCAAAAGACTGGAATGCATTGCTCAAAGAGATAATTGTTGGGTCTGGGGCATAAATGATTTTTTTCAGCTGGATCTTGAGAAAAAAAGTTTGAAAACTGCTGCTCTAAACAGATGAGCTGATCCTTACTTCCCACTGGAAGCAACTGGGCCTAGAGAAGATTCTAGTCTGTACTGCAGTGTGCTGGAGATTATTATGGAAACTAAGTTCATGGTATTTCCAGAGGGGTAGCCATGTTAGTCTGTGTACTGCAAAAACAATGAGAGACCTGTGGCACCTTAAAGACTAACAGATTTCTTTGGCATAAGGTTTTGTGGGCTCCCAACCCACTTGCATCTGACAAAGTGGGTTGGAGCCCACGAAAGCTTATACCCAAAGAAATCTGTTAGTCTTTAAGGTGCCAAAGGACTCTCGTTGTTTTAACTCCACAACAGGTGTCGTCTTTGGCTGTAGGGTCGAGAGCAAAGTTTTGATTAAAAGTGATCTTTCTAGGGGATTGGCAGATAACTATCATTGTATTTGAATCCAGAGGCCCCTATTGTGTTCTGTTTGCATCCAGATCATGGCTGGGTGCTCGTAAAACACAGACAGATTTCCCCTATCCTGTCTTGATCTACCTTTTCCCTTGGGGTTATTGTCATCGATGGCTTTTAGTTAACCCCTCTCATAGCTGTCACTCTGTTGAGAAATGACTTTGGCTTTGGTCAAGCTGAACTTGGTGCAGCTGCAAGAAAGGGGACACTACTCTTACTTCTCTTGGACTCCATTCACACTACAAACTAGAGTAGCCTCTGGGGCTGCTCTGATTTACTCCCTGGTTCCAGTAGTCCCTTAGGAACCACCCAGGAGTCAAAATAAATACAGTTTAGCATGCTCTGGAAACACCACTCCATTGGTAGCACATAGCCAGTGTATCAGTCCTACACTGTTGCATGCTGGGTAAAAACATGAAGATTCCATGTTGCCAGAATTAAACTTGGCTCTTTAAGAGAATTATTTCTATCCCTGCAGGAGCAATAAGTAGCACTTACTACATATACCTCTATGGAATCCTCTTCCCAAGGGGACTTCTCCAAAGGAGAAACCCAACAGACTTCACGCCCCTTTACACTGGGATCAAAATGAAGTTAGACTCCAGGCCAGTCACTGCCAGGGGCAGAAGAAAGCTGGTTTATGATCTTGAAGAGACGTAAAAAGAGTTGCTTTTGTTCCTGCTGCACAATGCTGAAAAGAGACTGGCATACATTGCTGCTGATCATTTAAACCTGTGACCCAGGGAGGCACATCTCCATAGTCCATTACCATCATACCAGGATGATGGAGATGATCAAGCCATAAATTCAGCTTGCATTTTTACCCCTCCAACCAGAAAATATTTGAGGTCATCAGATGAACTCCAAGGGAAAGGGTATTTGCCCAATTTACTTTAGAAAGTGAATTGTAAAGAACTCCCATCAACTGTGTATGAATCAAGCTATTTGACTCTGGGCAAGTGAGAGTTATTAATGCAGAAACAAAGATGTGTGGCATCTATAGCTGGAGCAATAGTGCACACTGTGTGCTGGAAACTGCTAAAATTTTGCCAGGGGTGATTAAAACCCAGCTGCAGCCAGTTTAGTTCTGATCCCAGTGGGGCTATGGATCTGACTGCCTTTATCCTAAGTCAAAATAATCAGGGACTGGAGACAATAACCTTGGAACCCAGGCATAAAAATTCAGTTGAAGGCTTTCATTGTTCCTCTTGTCTTCAGTAAAAACAATCCCCAAGAACCAAAAAGAGAATGGTCCATGGGCAGATGCTCCTTCTGTGCCCAGCTGAGTCTGAAGTAGAAAACCTGATACATTGATCTGTCTCCAGGTACATAGACTTATGGGATTAGTTGAGCTGATGGTGGGAAGTGTTGTTTTAAGCACCGTGTTTGCAAAATATAAAACTGGACAAAAATAAATAATTTTTGTGATGCAGTTGTTTGCTTACTGTCATCAAGTTCACTGAAAATACAAGGGCTTGAGGCTGTAAATGCTGTCATAGGATCAGGTCAGACTGTTACAGCAAATCAAAGCAGTTGTTTAGATTCAAACAATCTGGAGTAGCATATTAGAAGGAGTGGAGGTCAAAAGAAGGCAAAATACCTGTTGAAATAAGAAAATGAACCAAAATCACTATTTAAACCTAAGACAGCATTGTCAAGTCTGCTGATCTCTGGTACCATAAGGCTTGAGAAACTCCACACTAAACAATGAGTCCCAAAGGCAGATAGTTGTGTCTGTAAAGACCTCCCATAGCTTTTGTTTTAGTGCAGATGGTAAGTGAAAATTCTGCACATCTGTCTATACTCAGATATCTTGGTGAACCTCAAGCTGAAGTCAATGGAACTGATGAAATTGAGAGGTTGTCTCCTGGGTTAGCAAAGTGGATGTGAACATGGTAAGCAAATCAGAGCCTCCTGGTCACCTCCCCACCTTCTAAGGTTCACTCCTTTTACTATCATCAAACTAGACTGATGTATTGTAAGGCATCAGGGGCTCAAGAAAATTGAATATACTGGACTGAGAGAGTCCAGTACAATCTGAGCTAAACCAGGAGGGGGCAACTTTGAGGGAGACTCTAGAATGGCTGAGATCCAGAGCCTACGGACTGATATCCTGAGGAAATTTGGACTAGAGCCACCGCAAATTGTTGTGGTTGTTTAAACTGACATTGGCCCCAGGAAATGTCAATGAGTTTTATCACAAAGTCACAAGGTTTCAAGTTTTGTTTTGTTTAATTAAAAGCCACAATAATTTCAATGAAACTTTGACAAACACAAGATCAATGAGACCAATAAATGAGTTAATATCTTTTATTGGACCAGATTCTGTCGATGGGAGACAAGCTTTTGAGACACTCTCTCACCAACAAAAGTTTGTCCAGTTAAAGATATTACCTCACCTGCCCACCCTTGATGATATCATCGACCGACACCACCACACCACCATTGTATAAAACAAATGTTCAGATGCTTTGCCCATCTTTTGAAGGGATTTGTGGGAGGAAAACACTTTGGGGACAAGTGAGGTCTTAACAATTAGGATGTTACCAAGACCTAGATGGAACAGGGGTAAAGACATATAAAGAAATCTAGGTCAGCAAATCCAGATAGCATATGCCCTAACAAATTGTGGTATTGGTCATGTTGATGTTTCCTTGTGCTGCCTCTGGTCAGTTTTATCGTGAGTTGCCTTCAGATTGTAAACTCTTTGGGGGAGTGACCATCTCTGTCTGAGTACAATACCTTCCACAATGACTGACGATATCTAAGATCACATTTTTCATCCTTCCTAAAGCATCCCATACTCCCCACCACCATCCTGTCTATACAGAGTAAGAAAGGCTGGCTTTGTGATTAAGGTTCATGGAGACTTCAGTTCAATTTCCAGCTCTACTGCAGACTCCCACATGACCTGAGGTTTGTGACATGGGGCTAAACTTTTCACGTACATGACATCCCCTGCTGAAACTAGGTTCTTAAAAGACCTCCACACCAAATGGGTGTGGAGGCCCTGGGTTTGTAGCCAGCGCAAGTAGCATTTCAGGTGGGATCTGTTCTTTCACCATGCTGTTAATACCAAAATGAATGATGGGAATGATGATGCACAGGGGATAGATTTGTGTAGCAGATGTTTGAAAGCCTGTGAGGTGACTAGGGCTCTTCTGCTAATTAAGTGTATAACTAAGCAGTTTCTTGTCCCTTGAAGCACTAATACATACTGTATACAGTGTAAAGCTTAAAGATTTTGAAACTTGCTTGCTTCAGATGAGCATTAGTCCCGAAGCTGAAACCATTTGAGAAAGCACCTGCTATTTAGTGGCTTGCTAAAGGAAGAGTGTATGTGTGTCCCATTAACTGTACCAATTTAACTAAATTGATTGAGAAGCCAATTTAGCTGAATTAGGGCAGTCCGACCATGTGGACACTGAATTAAGCTAAATCAGCATCAGGGACTCTTACATTGATTCATGAGTAGTCACAAAATGGGATTGCCTTGATTTAACTAAATTCATTTAGAAACAGATTTAATTTGTGCAACTCCCATGTAGAGCCCAAGCCCTTGATTCTGTCTTTTTAACAGCCTCTAAGTAAATATATCAGCTCCTCACTTGTATTTAGAAACTCAATGGGAGTTGGATGCCTAAATATCTATGAGGATCATGGCCTCAGTGATTCATCCAAGGCCCCAAAGGAAGTCTGTAGCAGAGCAGGAACATGAATCCAGACTTCCTCTCCGTTTCACACACAGTAATAACTAGGTTAAAACCACGTTGACTCTTTCCCAACAAAATTGTGTTCATCTGTACATCTGACCATTCTGCTCTTTACTGTAGTTTCAGTGTCACTGAAGAACAGGGTCTCAGGCTGGACGTAGCAGGATCATGTCACTGGAAAAATTAGAATTGGGGCTTAGAATTAATTAATACCAAATGAGATGTGGGTGGTGTTTCTGCCTAGATGTTAATTTACACGATTGTTTTTAACACAAGTAATTCCACTGATTTAAGGGTTCAGAGCCCTTCCTCCCCCACCCCATTTAATATCCAGCCATTGATTGGCAACTTGGGTCCACCTAATGGCACTGGGAGAAAGGGGGCCTAATCCTGTTCTGGCATTGATGTAAATCAGGAGAGTCTCCTTTCATGTCAAAGGGCCAGATCATGTTGTTCATTACCGTAGTGTACATTTGAAGCATCCCTATTGCCTTCCTTAGAATTATTCTAGGCTTACATGTCTGGCTAAGATCTGGATGTGACCCACAGGAGTCACACCTATAAATGATAGAACAGGACCAGGCCAGCACCCCTCTCTTATGCAGCAGGGACCATGCACAAAGCTAAGCTGAAATGGCCTGAAAGCAGGAGATGAAAAATTAAATTGGAAAAACATTACATTTTCATATTAAAAAATGTTATTCTCCCTACCAGTTCTTGGAGACTTGCTCCATTCTAGAATAATCTGTATCCCTAGGAACCCCTCTCATGAATACCAGCTGCATCCCAGGAGCTAAACTTAATGCTTTCTGTCAGCATCATGCAAGGAAATGAGTGAATCGGCACTCTGAGCTATTCTAGTCCTTTGACTGGTAAATCCTGCTTCTCCTCCTAAGGACATTGCTCTGTAATTGTGCCCTTCCAGCATGGCATAGTCTGCAAGAATTAGAATAAAGGTCAAAGGCAGTGTGTTCAGGATCAAGATCCATGCAGTGAATATAGGGAAAAAATATTTGTGGCTACACAAGTTTGTGCAGAAGCCATTCCACCGGGCGTTGAACGTGAGACGCCAGCTGCACCTCTCTTGAAATAGACCGAAACCAAGCGATCGATCCCTGTACCTGACTCCACTGAAATTTTTAGGAGTCTGTGGGAGTTAGACATGTGAATCTTGATTCTGATATGAGTTGGGCACCTTTGGAAATTCCAGCCCTGGCCTTGTCTATTTATGGCATGTCTAATGTGCCCACCACTGTCCTGTCCAGATGGCACATGCAAAATTAAGTGGTGTATGGAAACTGTGGATTGAAAAACTTTCCTCTACTGTCCTGTGCTTTCACTGCTATGTCATCCTGATGAACAAAACATGCTGTGATGCTTGCATTCCCTGAAGCGCACATTTATGCTCCTCTGGGCACCCCATGCCTTGAAGCCTCCCTGTCCCAGTGCCCCCCTGAAGCCTGACACTCAGGAGCTCCCCCCCGATCGCTACACCACTGGAGACCTTCCAGTATGGTCCTGTGAGAGCTGCAGTGGCTTTGCGTGGTAGAGCTGAGTGGAAGGTGCTATGAGAACATCAGTGACCATATTCTTTAAAGGCACTTGTAAGGGTGTGTCCAACTTCCCTTTAGCAGCCATAGAAGTTAGATGGCTGGAAATAGCTATCTAAAAGGTATTTGCACCCTTCAGTGGATGGGTACACCTCAGTGTGGCTGAGGCTCTATAACAGGAGTTCTCAACCCCTTCACTATCGCAACACAGCCGGGAGGGCTCCCAGCAGTGCATGACACACTTGATTAGCAGCCCCCAAAGCCACAAAACAGCTGGTTCTGCAGCGGCTCTTGGGCTGCAGCGGCTCCTCGGGCTGTCAGCAGCTGGCTGATTTCACATGAGACACTCAGTCGCTGTGCCGTAACACGCTTTTGTGCCGCGACACAGTGGTTGAGAAACGCTGCTCTATAATGTAGGGCACGCCACCACCCCCCAGGAACTCGAGTAGGCCAAAATCTTGCAACTTATTTTCCACAGGCCACCACACAGTCTCCAAATTATAATGGCTTTTGGGGCCAGATCCTTAGCTGATGTAAATCAGCATAGATTCACTGAAGCTATGGAGCAGCTTAAACACTGCCTATTGATCACTAGTTATCTGGATTGCTCTTGATGCATTGCCAGTTTCTGAAAACATTTGATCCCCTTTTCTCCTGCATCAGGAATTCCCATCATCTGTCAGTGCCAGGTAAACCCATACAAAACAAAAAGTCTGGTGCACCAAGAGTCCCCAGAATCCCTCCCCAAACCCCTCCCATTCCTTTGTCTCATCAGGTTATGTGAAGTGTCCATCAGCTTATGTGGCCACTCACTCAACCCCAAAAAAGGATTCTAAAGCTGTACTTTTGAGTGTCTTTCCAGCTGACACATGGGTGCATAACTATAGCCAAGAGGCACAAACAGAAAATGTCAGCCAGCGACGGGCCTTTCTGTGATTAACCTTGAATCCTTCTAACCAAAGAACAAGGGAAACATGGATCCTATTGAATTAATCAGCGCTGATGGTCATGCAGGAAGGCAGTATGGCCAAACAAACATCAATGAGTTTTAGAGTCAGGCTATATTTTTACTCTACAGTTTGTTTCTTCTTTTTAAGGCTGTAGTCATATAATTCTGAAAGGAAACTCGATACAACAACCACCCACTTAGACTCATTAACTTTTCACAGTATTTTGATTCAAGACCATCAGTTCTATTACATCTCCATGCACAGGTCTCCAAAGCAAATGTAAAGACATGGCAGCAGAATTATTCTTGGCAAACAGGAACACAAAAGTGAAATAAGATGCATTCTTCTTGCATAGACTTTTAGAGCTCAATGAAGGGCAGTGTGGGAGAGTAGGTTGCGCGTGTGGCCTGGGAATCAGGAAGCCTGCAGTCTTTCTCACTTTAACACTGAATGGCTGATGATGTTAGAAGTCACATTTCCACTTTGTGCCTCCCTTTCCCCACACATATGCTTGTCAGCTTAAAATGTAAACACACACTTGCCTGTAGGAGCTGTCTCTCATGATACATTTATACAGTGCCTAGCACAATGCAGCCCTGATCTCAGCCAGAGTCTTTAGATGCTACTAGAACAATAATACAAGAATACATAATACAAGAATTTTATGACCAGAACATACCCTTGTGATCAATCTAATCAATTCCAACATGTGAAGCATTGACCATAGACCTTCACCTAGTGATTCTGGCATTGAGTCCAATATGTTGTAGCTAAACAAGAGCATATCGTTTTTTAGAAAGCTATCCATTCTGATCAAAGCTGCAAACTAGAATGGGTCAGTGGTTGTCTGCAGAGAGTGTAGAATCTTCCCTTTCAGGGCATCAGTTCAAAGCCACCTGGGGCAACAAACTGGTGGAAAGTTGTCGCTATCTGTTGCGTCCGCAACACTAACACAAGTTTCCTTGCCTGGATGTCTCAAAGAATTACCTTCGTCCTAGCTAAGGATGAGATAAATTATGGGCTCAGATCCCACAGTGGTCGCCATGGTGCAGGAAGTATGAAAATTACAGAGCAGCAGTTTTTGTGGACACTAGGGCTGACCTAAGTCCCCTTACAGTACATGCAAAAGTTCCTATCGACTTAAATGGGAGCTGGATGGGTTTCATACTCTTCAGGGGACTTCCCTCTCCTTTTTCTAAATTTGGTACCTTTCAGCATCACTAAAACCCCTGACACACTGGTGCAATTAGCTTTGGGGTGCTGTGTACTGTTCCTTTAAATTTCTAAAAGGATTCTTGTTAGCAGATGAGACTGGCACCTGTTTTGTGTTCTGTGCTGACTGTAGAACAGACACATGCTGTACAGAGAAACATATGTACATCAAGATCAAAGGAGTGGGGAGGCAAGAAAAGATACTTTACTAAAAGGGGGAAAAGAAGCCGGTCTTGGATGATAATTATTCAGTTTGGTCTCTTCTTGCTATATGCATATTTTAGTAAGGGTGAAATCTGCCCCTGCGAAAAGACCTGGCAGTTAAGTTCCATGTGAGTTCTCAAAATAAGGTTTCAGTGGGTCTTTAGCAGCATATAGGGCTAATCATTGTTTGCTGTACTACAGTAATCTTCAGGTATCCTACAGACCAGGACCCCCTTATGCTAAAATTGTGCAAATACAGAAGAAAAAGATGGTCCCTGTCCCAAGGAGCTTACCTGAGGCTCAAAGGTGAGTGTACTCCAGGAGAATGGTCAGCACCTCGGCATCTGCTTTATAAAGAGATGCACTGCACATCAGTTATATTTCTAGTCTTGCGTTAACAAATAACTCACATTTATTTTCACTGTTCTGTTTGTGTTTATTTTAAGTGATGTCTAAAGAATCCCAGTCACGATATAATATATAGAATGAAAGAAACCAGTTTTTTTAATTTTGCTTTAGAACCATCCAGTAGGCCCAGCAACATTGCATTGACTGTAACCGTACTTCTTAACCCTTAAAACAAGACTTAAATTGGGCATGGACTTTATACTAATTCTCTTCATAGTACCTTTCCCCCTCTGAGGGGATCTTGACTTGTGTATATGTACACCACGGTCCTCTGCTGGATGGAAAAGGTCAAACTCATTTATGTATAGTAATTTCTTATCAAAACAAACAAGGAATCCTGTGACACTTTCAAAGACTAACAAATTTATTTATCACATGAGCTTTCATGGGAGAAAATCCCACTTCGTCAGATGCTTTGAAGATGGGGAACTTACAGAATGGGAGAAAACTATATTCAAGGAAGTGTAAGTCATAGGATCAGTGCAATAGAAATACAGCACTATATAGAGCCTTTGTGGGAGAAAATTCTACTTCATCAGACACTGTGAAGATGGGGAATTTAGAGAACTGGAGGAAAATATATGCAGGGAAGTGTAAATCATGGGATTAGGTCAAAGCATCTGAAGAGGGATTTTTTTTCTCCCACAAAAACTGATGTGATAAATAAATTTGCTAGTCTTTAAAAGTGTCACAGGATTCCTTGTTTGGTTTGCTGAAGTAGGCTAACAGGGCTACTTCTTGGGAATTTGTCAATTTCTTATCTGTTTCAGTTCATTGTCCCTGTGCAACAAGCAGCCAGAGTGGATTCAATGCATTCTGCAGCCCCTTAAAATTAATGGAAAGTTTCCTGCTGCCTTTGATGGGCTTTGGATAAGACTATCAGGTGTTCAGCCCTTGCAGGATCAAGTCCTTGCAAGGCAGTTATTCTTTCCTAAGAGAGCATTTTAGACTCAGCTCATCACTCTGCTTCTGTTTCTCTACCTGTAAAATGAGGCTCATACCTCTTCATAGAAAGAAATTTTAGCATTTACACTGGGGAGATTCCAGTGCTGGCTATGGAAGGGTTAAATACATTTGCTCTCAAGCCCTTTTAAAAACAAAACACAGAAGCTTGAATTGTACCAAGGAGACAGATTACTGCAGACCCCTGGTATTCCAACTCAGCCATCTGCACTGATCCAGGGATGAATGGCACAATCTCTCATTTCCCGTGTCACAGCTGTTTGCTTTGTGCCGTTGTTTGTCCATGAACCCAACTGAAGCTCCCTGAGCAGGGCTTAGTCCCATACTTGGTTTAAGAAGTTAAGATTAATACACAGAGCTTCTGAATTCTTCTTTGCCTCATTCCCCATTGCACTGGACTGCAAGAATTCCTTAGCTCCAGGTCTGCCCTTTGCTGCCATCCAGGGTTAAGATGTAAGCTTGTTTCAGTCGACTGTCTGCTTTTTGTAATCAGCCATCTGCTCGTGCAGAATGTAGGAAGGTGGTGTGTGTAGTGGTCAGAGTAGGGTGGGGGTGACTGAGATTTAGGACTCCTGGCTTCTAACATGTTGTCTAATGGTTGGTGGAGAGTGGTGAGAGTCCAGACTCGGTCCCATTCTTAGCTCTAAAAATGTGGCTGAGGAAGGATCTAAGAAGAGGCAGGTATCCCTGCATTCTGTTCCTGGTTTTGGAAGGGAGTGTTGCCTCATGGTAGAGTGGGGGGGATAAGGAATGAAGGCAGGGAGACTGAGTCAGGGCTCCTGGGTTCTACTTGTAAGTCCGACGCTGTGCTCCTTGTGCAACTTCAGACAACTCAGCTCATCACTCTGCTTCTGTTTCTCTACCTGTAAAATGAGGCTCATACCTCTTCATAGAAAGATTGCAAGATTTAAGAAATGCTTTTGAAGTGCTTTGAGGCCCTCATGGGAAAGGAGCTATATAAATGGTGATGGTGGCATGACATTTCATTGCACATGGCACACGTTAAGGGAATTTACATATTGCATTTACAGTTGAGTTGTAAAAATATACATATAATATCTGGAATAGGGAATGCCCAGGTTCCTTTTCCAGAGGCTTCCCAAAATTGATTAAAATAGTAAGACCCACCAAGAAGACATTACATTCTGAACTCCTGAATTTAACCCACTGATGTGGCATAAATAAAGAAGCAGTGGAAATGGTTCATTGATGTCTGTCCTCTTGCACTGACTAAATCAGACAACAGCTGTATGTGCTTTAGTCAGTAAGAATCGTCAAACGTACAAGTAACGAAGCACATCCTAAATCATTGAATTTCCCCAGCTTTACCTTTCACTGATTTGCCTTAAAGGTGGGCACTGATCTAATACAGAGGATGGAGCCAGGGATGTCTCCAGCTTTCACCTGTTAGAGTAGAGACATGCAAAGACATCATGGTAATATAAAGGAATGTATAGGACTATCAGGAAGTCTCCAGACATTAGGATCCTTCATCTTCCCTATGACTCAGCTCTGGGAGGTTTTTTGCACCCCTGACAGAGCAATACTCCTTTTAATAAATCATCTCTCATTACATATCTTCTTGCTCCCCCCATCTGCACACGGCCTATATCTAGAATAAGCTGCCTCCCAAGGATCAGAATGGTTTCAATTATTCAACGCTGCCCTGGTCTGGGAAAAAAGGGACAGGGAGAAATGTTCCAATGGATAGTAACTGATAGATTTAAACACATGACTGTTCCTTTCCAAGTGCATGTAGTGGATGTTTCTGATCATACACCAGCATGGGAAATTAAATAAGGATATTTTTTGTCCTGGTTGCTATTCTATATGGGGGGGGGGCAGGGTGTACCTGTTCTCTTGGTAAATCTGAAATACACTGCTGTGTCATAAAGAATCAAAATGTCTTTGAGAGTTTTCTATCACAAAGCCCTTGTTAGGGTGAGAAGGCTGCACTTTGTGTTTCCACAGTTGTTCTCTGCCCTCTTGTGAAGATCTACAGAAATCCACATCTCTGGGTACGTCAGCATCCAAGATAGCAATGAAAACCCTTTCTTATGTGCTCTTAATGTTTTAAGCTAGGAGCAGTTCTGTAGCTGAGCCTTTCATAGACTGTCAGTCAGTTTGGAAAGATTTGGATGCAAAATGTTTTTTCTGTTAACCTGGGCTGTGAAATACCTGCAGTAGCTCATGTAGTCAATAGAGGTGTGTTAATTTTATTTATTACTTTATGATACCACTCTGAGGGTCCAGCCAAGTTCAGGACCCCATTGTTCTCAGTGCTGTACATTCACATAGGTATAGGGAAAGATGGTCTCTGCCCTGAAAAGCTCACAGTCTAAGTAGACAAGACAGACAAAAAATGGGGAATGTGAAAGGTTATTGTGCCCATTTTAAACTGAGACCCAGAAATGAAGTGACCTACCCGAGGTCTCACAAGAAGTCTGTGGCAAACTCATCCTTTCTCTCTAGTGAAGGAGCTTTTTTTCTCTCTAGTAAAGGAGGACTTTAATGGGATCAGGCCTCAAATGCACACCAGACTGCCCGCCCATCCCCAGCACTGTTTTATTTCTGGGATGTGTATTTTTAGAAGCTCTGGACTGCATAATTTCCTCACAGATGTTTCTTGACATTTGTCTGCAATAAACACAAATGGCTGTTGCACTGCTGGGCTACCAGGCTGAGCCTGTGGCTCCCCAGAACTCTAGCACCCAGGAAGACACCCTTAAAAGCCAATAATGAGCACATCACTTAAACTGGAGTAATTGTGTTCTTCCATGCAGAATTGCTGGGCTTTTCAATCCAGAAGACCCAGTGCATTGCTTGGGCACTTTTCCCATCGTTCGGGGTTTTCTTTTTTCTTTTTCTTTTTTTCCTACTGTGTTTGGTGACACTGTTTTTCATGCGGCTGTTCACATGAAAACGGAAGACCAGGATCTGGGCCTTATCTACACTTAGGAACAGCCTGGACTGAGCCAACTGTATCCAGCAGTCCATCTAATTGAGTTAACAAATATAGCAAGAGAAGACTGGGACTTGTAGCAAAATGGCAGTAACTGTCTACTACACAATACAAGTTTTAGCAGATTAAGGCTCTGATGTTTGTTGGTCCTTAAACTCTGTTGTAATAAACATGATTAATAATAATTGAAGTTTATGCTTTCAATATTGCATTACAGAAGCACCTGGAAACTCCAACTGCAATCAGCACCCCATTGTACTAGGTTCTGTACATATGTGGAAGAGACAGCCACTCCTCCAAACAACTTACAGGCTAAATGGAGAAATCAGAAGGGTTGGAAAGGAGATGACTCCCACAAGGTAACACTCAGGTAGGAAGAGAACTAGATCTCCTGATTCCCAATCCATTGCATTGCCCACTAGGCAGTAATGCCTTTCAAACAAGATCTTGACTACAGTGACCTGTTGACATGGGAGCAGGTGAATCAGGGCTATTCCTGAATGGAGACAAGACCTCGGGCTGCTCACCCCTCGAGGCAGACAATGTGCCCTTTATTGTTAGGCTGCTCCATACATTTACGATGTTATTGTGTACCAGCTGGTTTAATGCATGTTGTTTATCACCTTGGGGAAAAATAGTTGAAGATACATCTCCACTTTTGATACTGTTTGGGAATTAATAGCCATCTGTCTAGACACTTATCTGGCCCCCTTACTACCAGATCTGAGCCCCTTAACTGCTAATGTATTTATCCTCACAATGCTCCTATGACATGAAGAAGAATGTCTCCTTGTTTTACACTGGAAGAAAAGGAGGCACAGAGGGAGGGCCTGTTCCAAAACTGTTATCAGATGCTAACTCGTTAATCCACACCAATCCCTTCTGTCACATAAATTAGCCCCATTTTTCTGATGAGGTAACTGAGACACAGAGAATGACTCAAAAGCCCAATGTAAGCTGGCAAAACACCAGCAGAGTCAGCAGAGAGAATTTCCAGACCCAACCAGGATCCACTGCCTAAGAATAATGTTTCTGGGCTCAAACGCATGGCAATCACACAATGCACAGTAATCACATTATCTTCCTGCTTCGTATTCAATTTGTGATGGTTCTTGAAGCCTTTGCTATGCTATCTAGTCTGCCTGAGGCATATTTAATATGTTTTTATAGAGAGTTACTGGCTGTATCAATTATTAAGCAAATCTCATGAGTACTACATTAAGGCAGCTTTTGCACTGCAATGTTGATGCAATATTAAGTGTGTTTGGTAAATCAGCCCCATTCCGCTGTGCTCCCTAGCACACAGAACCATCTATCTTCTCAGCAATAGAGATCACAGACATCGGGGGTAAGAGAGGCCTGTGAGGTCCCATTTGGTTAGTGTTACCACATGTCAGGCAAAAGGAAGACATGTCCTCCTTTTTACCTTCACATCCTCCATCTAGTATGCATTTTAAAATGCATGATTTTGTCTGGCTTTTAGTTATAGGTGTTAAAGTATGCTGGAATGCCAGAAAATACCTTTTAATTAGGGGAAAGTGTTCCAGAGCCCCCTAAAAATAGAAGAATATTACATTAATACTACATTTTCTCCATGTGTCCTCCAATGTCCTCCTTTTCATACTTCCCTGTCCTCCTTTCCAGGCTTTGGTATCTGGCAACACTACATTTGGTTCACTCCACACAGCCTGAAAAGGGCCGTTCCTTACAATGTATTTAGTGCTTTATCCTCTCTAGGCTGAGATAACCCACACAGAGAGATGTTGCACTATTTAAATTCAGAGTTGTCTATCTCCCCCCCCCCCCCAACACAAATTAGGGAAGGCAGAGACCATTCTCTCATTAATGGGTACGATGGCACCAGAGAATTTTTTGTAGGGCTCTCTCTTTCCTTTTTGGTACATCTTTCCACCTCCTCTGTAGCTGCTGCTGTGAACTGAACAGGTACTTTCTGGAGCTGCCTACAATGTTCCCTAGAGCCTCTTTCAAAGCAATTGCAATTACTGTAATTCAGAAATTCAGAACTAAAGCTATGCGACAGATGGTACCGTTCCACTGCCCACTGATACAGCTCAGTCTTTAGACGACTGGCTCTGCCATTTATTGCCTGATGGGATCTGTGTCTATTTAGGAGATACACGAGGGATGGTCAAGTTTCTTCTGCACTGGAAAATCTTAGCGCTTACATTTGGTGATGTGGCATTTAAAGGTTGAATGGCAGCTGCTGCACTCCCCAGTCACAATGGAATTAGATATGAGTTAAATGCGTAATGTGTTTGAGGCTGTATCACTTGAGAGTTGACGTGACTCCCTCTCCAATGCAACAGAGAGTGGGTTAGTAATGGGAAGGGAGCTTCTTAAGGAACGTATGCAGGAAGCAGTGGAGTAATTCAATAAAAGGCAGTTTTCCCCCTGAGTCAGTAGCAAAGTCTCCAAGCACTGTGCTAGGAAGAGTTTTGGTGCTGATGGGGTCATGTCTGGTCCTGGCTACTTGTGATCATCAAGAAAGTATCACGAATATTCCCCCTGAACCCTGCTCAAAATCTGTTTTAGGTAATTTCCAGAGAGGTAGCTGTGTTAGTCTAGTTCAGCAAAACAAACAAGGAGTCTTGTGCACTTTTAAAGACTAACAAATTTATTTATTTTGCATGAGCTTTTGTGGGAGAAAATCCCACTTTGTCAGATGCTTGAAGATGGGGAACTTGCAGAATGTGAGGGAAATAAATACAGGGAAGCGGAAATCATAGGGTGTTTGAATCTAAACAACTGCTTTGATTTGCTGTAACAGTCTGACCTGATCCTGAGGTACACTTCTCTGCATTTATTTTCCTCCCATTCTGTATATTTCCCATCTTCAAGCAACTGATGAAGTGGGATTTTTATTCCATGAAAAGTCAGGGGATGAATAAATTTGTTAGTCTTTAAAAGCACTACCGGACATGTTTGTCTCGGATAATGACATTCCTAAATGACCTAGTAACAGTAGCTTCCTCTTTAAGCTCTTGAGTGTGTCACTGGATCACTGCTGTTGTTTCATTTTTGAGTGCTCATCCCTTCCAAGACTACATCTTGTGTCAGGATAAGACAAGACTACTACATAGTCTGGTCTCACTCACTGTTTTTGGGTAAAGTTTTCTAGCAGTTGTTTATCTCTGACAAACAAGGAGTCCTGTGGTTGTGCCTCTGGAATTTATCTGTGACAGTGGATAACTCAGTGTTGTGCAAATCAAACAAGAAGTCCTGTGTCACTCATGACTTACACTTCCCTCCATATATGTTCCTCCCATTCTGTAAATTCCCCATCTCCAAAGCATCTGACAGAGTGGGATTTTCTCCCGTGAAAGCTCATATGATAGATAGATTTGTTAATCTGTAAAAGCGCCACTGGACTCCTTGTTTGTTTTGTGAACATTTCCAGAGGGGTAGCTGTGTTATTCTGTATACAGCAAAAACAACGAGAGTCCTGTGGCATGCGCACACAGGTCATGAAGCCTGCACACACAACAAAATAAAGTGCGCACAAAAAAATTCAATAGTGCTCATATTGGTGCTCACAAAGAAATGTTTTTGTGCACACAAAGAAACTGTTTGCGCACACAGTCTACGAGTAGTTAGAGGGAACATTGCACGGATGTCCTCATATTTCCAGGGCTCTAGATCTGTGCTGATAAAAATATGTGGATCTGTATTCGATCCGCCTCTGCAAGAAATGGTCCATGGATATCCGTGTTGTATCTGTGGATGTGGATACAAAGCAGATATCTGTGGATTTGCAGGGCTCTAATGGTAATTTCCAAAGGGATAGCCGTGTTTGTCTAGTCTAGCACAAAAACAAGGAGTTGTGTGGCACTTTAAGACTAACAGATTTATTCTTTCATGGGAGAAAATCCCACTTCCTCAGATGCTTATGTAACCCCCTGAGGTTTTAAGGAGTGTGGTTCCATTAAATCTTTGCCCTGTGGGAGAGGGTTTGTGGAGCTGAGGGGGGCTGGAGCTGCAGGAGAGGCCCTGCCTGAAGCCAGGGAAGACAGAGCGGCTGACCTGGGATGCCAGGCCAGCCCCCACAGAAGGACACCGTGCTGGGGAGAGTCGCCCAAGGACAGAGCGGGATCCAGTGACTGGCCACCTGGAGCTGTGGGGCCGTGAGCACAGCACCTGGGACTGAGGGGCGAGGCTGGAGTTAGTTACGAGGGGAGGGGGCCGCTCTGGATTCACAGAGAGCGGCAGAAGAGGCATCAGAGGGTTTTCTTTTGCTGGGAAAGTGCCGGCGCCTGGACAGGGGCCTCTCTCCTCGCTTCCTTCCCAGGCCTCTCCTGCAGCTCCAGCCCCCCTGCTCGGCTCCACAAAAAGGGCAAAGATTTAAAGGAACCAGCTCCTTATACATGGAACCCCCTGAGGGTTTAACAGCCTAGGAGCAGCACATGGGGGAGCCTAGATTGCTCCTTGCAAGGGCTGGGCTGCTGCACTGCAGCCACGCCCACACAGAAGGACACGCCCCCTGCCACTTGTGGCCCCGCCCCCTCCGGCCCAGGGAGGGCGGGAGCTACTGCTATAGGCTCGCCCGCTTCCAACATGGCGGCTCCGGCGTCACCGGCCGCTTGTCTGCGCGCATGCGCAAAGCGCCAGCCGTTGGGGCCGGGCCTAACGGGCCCTCAAGTCTATCGATTCTTTCAACGGCAGCTCGTGGGGCAGGCTGCGGGCGCGTGGCGCGTCGCCGGGGCAACCGGCGAGAGCGCGCGAACGCTGGAAGGGGCGGTTGCGACCTTTGACCCTGAGCCCTTTGACCCCCCCCCACGCGGCCCCGTAGATTAGCGTCAGCAGCCAGCGTCTTTCTGTCAGCGCGTGGCGGGGCAGAGCGTGCACATCGTTTCGGGTCTGGCCGGACTTAAAGTGAGTGCGGCCCCGCCCCCCCATTGGGATTGGGGGGTTCCCCTCCCCCCACTGGGAGCCTCGGGGTTTCCCCGCCCCTCCCCCCCACTGAGAGCGGGGGTCTCCTCCCCTCCCCCCCCATTGGGAGCATTTTCACCCTCCCTGAAATTTTCTGCTCCCCAACCCCACGCGTCCCCCTTTTTTGTCATGTGTCCCTAGGGCTCCCCCCAACCTTTCCTTGGGGCCTGGGGTTTTGGGGCGCTGCTTCCCCATGGTGGCTGTGGGGCGTCTTGCCTGCCTCCTGCCCCGCAGGGCAGCTGCAGCGTGAAGGGGGCAGAGATTCTGGCTTGCCCCAAAGCCATTTGCAGTTGGGGACTCTTTAGGGATCCCTGCAAACACACGCAAGGAGGCCTGTGGGACTTTTCAAGGTTAACAGATTTGCTTATGGTATGTGCTTTCATGGGTCTGAACCAGGCAGGGCTAGGGTTACCACATACCAAAGCATGAAAAGGAGGACTGGGAAGTACAAAAAGGAGGGCAATGGAAGACGCATGAGAAAATGTAGTATTAATGGAATGTTCTTCTGTTTTGGGGGGCCCTGGAACGCTTGCCCCTAAAAATAAGGTGTTCTGGGGCATTCCAGCATGCTTTATCCCTAGTGAGTAAAAAGCCAGACAAAATCACGTCTTTTTAAAATACCTGCTGGACGGAGGACGTGAAGGTAAAAAGGAGGACGTGTCCTCCTTTTTGCCTGACATGTGGTAACCCTAGGCGTGGCCAAACTGCAGCTCGGGAGCCGCATGTGGCTCCTGAATGAAAAAGCATGGCTCACAGAAGAACATCATTAAATCAGTTTAGTAGGTAAAAGTATATGGCTGTATGCCTCAGTGCGGCTCTTGCAGGTTTAATAATCAACTTGTGTGGCTCTTGCATTCCACGAGTTTGGTCACCCCTGGTCTAAACCCACTTCATCAGAGGCATGGGTAAGTCATGAGGACAATCGAAGCAGTTCCCAGGTGAAGGGACCAATGTGATTGTCTAGTCTAGGGGTCTCAAACTCAAATTACCACGAGGGCTGCGTGAAGACTAGTATGTTAGCCTGAGGGCTGCATCACTGAAACCTTTTGAAACAACGATACTGCAAATAATAGCGTTGTTGCAGGCTGCAGGAAATAGCTTTAGGGGCCACGTGTTTGAGACCCCTGATCTAGTCTGACTCCTGCACAATGCAGGTCACAAAACCTCACCTATCCACTCGTGTATCAAACTGCTAACCCAGTGGTTGTCAACTTTTTATAGATTGTGACACACTTGGTGGCATATTGCAGTCCGATAGCAGTGGTTCCCAGCCTCTTCTCTGCTGTGGCACACCTTAATGCCTTTAATTATTTTAAGGCGCACTACCGTGTAGTCTCTAAGTGAACTCATGAATATCCATAAGCAATCCAGAACTCTTTGAGTAGTTTTTCAAAAAATTCCACGGCACAGCTGCTGAGGCCAGATGGGATGTTTGTGGTCTGTGGCACACTGTTTGGGAAACACTGCCCTATGGGACACACCAGCCTGCCCACCGCAGGCCAAATCCAGCCATCTTCCCCAGCTCTCCATGACACACTAGCCGCTGTGTGGTGGAATAGAAATGTGTCTTGCTGCAGTGGCTGAGACCACTGAAGTAACAAGAGTTATTAAAGTTCTCAGATCGTGATTTGAAGACTTTAAGGTACAAAGCACCCGTCATCAAATGAGTGCAGTCCTCTGATGGGCAGCACCCCAGCTGTGTAGCAACAGGAGTTGCCAGACTGGATCAGGTCAGGAGGCCGTGGAGCCCACTGTCCTATTAGATGCTGGGTGATGAGTTACCCTTATGCTCAAAATGTCAGCAGTGCTCTGTTTTCCAGAGAGGGCAAATAAAGTGCTGCTTATTGAACATTAAAATGCTTTATTTGGGGTCCCCTTTAGGCCTTGCTTCAAGGCAGGTTCTCTTGATTCTGTATGACACTGAACTCCTCCTTTTTGCTCTCTTCTCACTCATCTCTAGCCTCACTCCCAAGGAAATGGAAATGTTGACCTACTCAGCATTAAAATGTTGATAGGGCGTTGGAGAAGTCCTATAGCCTTTTGAATTCTGTAAATTCCAGGGCTTATTTTAATCACGAGGGAAGTAACTTATTTTTGTGACTTTGACCTTTTCTAAAATGGGTTTGTTCTCCATCGTCATCAGTTTAGGTGTCACTGTCACCATATCTGGCTGATGATGTAGACCAGGGTCAGCAACCCAAAAGATAAGAGCCATTTTTAAAAATTCCTTCAATAGCCAAGTGTTTTAAGAGCTGAAATGGGTGTAGCCTGCTGGTAGAAGGTGGAGAGAAGTGGGCACGGGTGCCTGCTACAGGGTTCTCTGGAGGGGGCGAAGGGGGAGCCCAGAGCCAGGATCTGCAGGGCCCCTAACTGACGGGTTGTGGGTGGGGGAGCATGGCATGGATCACCTGCAGGTTCCCCCAGCAAAGATGACAGGGAACCAAGAGCCCAGAGCCACAAGGAGGGAAACCCAAGAGCTGCATGCAGCTCCAGAGCTGCCTGTTGCAGACCTGTGGTGTGGATGAAATGTTTTGGTTTGGAGATGAGAAATTGGTTCCATGTTGAGCCACTCAAGGGGGCAGAGCTATGTCATTCAGAGATGTGATTTTGTTTTTAAACTGATAAAGCTACGTCAACAAGCCATGTGTGTTGTTGATGCAGTTTTGTTAGCATCTATACTTCATACTTACACTGATATAGTCAGTCATGTTGGTCACAGATGTATTTGCTGACTGAGAGAGCTTCTGTGGACAGAAGTTTGTAATGCAGCTGTAAAAAATTCCAGCAGAAATGTGCTTTTACCAGTATAACTTGTCTTACCATACCAGTTCAAAGTGCGACTTTGCCATTAGAGCCACGTCTACACTAGGAGTACCCTGCCAGCGTAGCATGCAAATATTCCTCTGCCGGTAAAGCACTCCTAGTGTAAAGGTAGCTTGTAATGGTACAGCCTGCTGCTTCCCTGAAGCAGCATATGGTCCGGTGAATGCTAGAAAGTTAGATCTATTTAACTATGTTGGTCAAGATGTGAAAAATCCATACCCCTAGGTAGCATAATTAAGCCTACTAAGATTCTGTTGACCTAGCTACCACCCCTCCGGAAGACAGTTTATCTGTTCTGATGGGCGAATCCCTGCTGTTCCTCTTAGTGTCTTCACTGGGACTCTACAATGGTGTAGCTGCTCTGTTGCACTGCTATAGCGTTTCAAGTGGAGACCAGCCTTAAGCTGGTGTGGACAAAACTGGCTCACAGCTAAGTGCCAGCATTTTTACTTTAGGTCACCAGAGGGTGCTCCTCCATTACATTTCTGCAGTGGAGCTAGGCAACAGGCTACTAAAACTGGTCACCATGCATAGATTTGTCCAGGCCTGTACCAAGCTATACTTTGCATTACTATCAAAATGCTTGTACAGCTGCCTCCACACTGGAAGATTTTGCTGATGTAACTGTACCAGGGAAACCCTACTGGTATAAAGACAACATAAAACAGTGCCTGCTAAAATTTGTCAGCCCCAAGGAGGGGCACGTAGCAGATGCCTTTCCTCCTCCAGCTTCCCCCCCTCTGGATGTGTTCAGTAATAATCAATTAATGCTTAAATGAGATTGTTTATATTCCATTCTACATACAATAGGTTCTCATACTTGTATGGGAACCCTTTAAGTCAACACTTCTGTATCCACGATATGAAACTTGAATTCTTCCTTGTGTGGATCTGTTGCAGAATGCGTTACGTGGCCGCTTACCTGCTCGCTGTCCTGGGTGGAAACAACAACCCTACAGCCAAAAACATCAAGAAGATCCTTGACAGCGTTGGTATTGATGCAGATGATGAACGCGTCAACAAGGTTCGTTTCTTTGCACGAGTCTCCTTGCCTTTTGAAGTAGTTACAGGAACCTTCCTACGTTCTCTCTATGTGAATATGAGAAGCGGGTATTTTGCACATCAGTACTGTACAGAATATAGTATCCTAGTAGTTTAAAAGTATAAAGAGGCTTGTTAACCTGCTCTCTTAGCTTTGAAAAAGTCTGAGAATTCTTACAGCTTACTAGTTGGAGGTTCACTGGTGTTCAGTACAAACACGGGGCTGGAAGGGGCCTTCTGAGTCATTGAGTCTGGATCCCCAGTGACCAAGGGGCACAGCTCACACTTGCAGTGATGGAAGTTTGAATCTCATGGGGATCTTGACCAGAGGAGTAAATATTGTGCAAAGTGCTGCTGTGGAGAGAAGCAGAGTTAAGGCCCTGACCTTCCCACACTGCTAGAGTTGGAGAAGAATCCTGTGACAAAGATATCCATGACTCCCAGATGATTGTAGACATTTGGACTTAGTCAAAGCAAAAGGGAATACTCATTGTATTTGGGTTTCAGCAGTGGAGGGAAAAGACACTGTGCAGTATGAAACTTCAGATTTGCAGGCTGGGAGGAAATCCCAGAAGAATCTGACAACTTTCTCTTTCTTCCCACTGTACTTTAGTCACTATATACAACCTCTCCATCAGTAATAGAGTACATAAACCCACCCTACAAATGTTCCCTCCCAGGAGTTTCACCTTTTGTCTACTCTAAAAACTTTATTGGTTTTTCAACTGCTAATTCACAGTAAGAACTAGAGTATTAATTGCTGCTGGGGAAATGCTGTACTGAAATACTGTTCATGAGTTTCTTCAGTAATTGACTGTCCTATTAATGCCTGGTCCTGAATGGGAGAAGGGGCAAGGAACGTGTGGGTGGAGAGACGGAGACTGTGTGTGTGTAAATAGAGAGCTGTATGTGATGTAACCTTCCTGAGCTGTACTGTGTGGGTGTAACAACTGGAAAATCACCTGCAACAGAGCAGAATGACAGCAGATTTGTCATGTGGCTTGGCTTAACCACTTTGAAGGAAGTCATATTAACACGCTGTGTGAAAAATGTGACCAGCACAAAGCAAAGCTATTGCAGCTTGCAGTCATCCTGAGCAATCTGGTTGCTGTCCCACATGTAACGTGTTTGCTGTTCTTGCATTGATCTGACCTTGCATATATGATTTCGTCTGTAGCATTTGCTAAGTCCTTATACATACATACAGTAGATATGAGAGTGAGGCTCCATCTGTGAATATGGGTGATAAGGGATGACATTCAGTTCATTATTTGTAGTGCCAAGGGGCTCCAATTAAAAAAGCATCTATTACAATGAAACAAAACAAACAAGGAGTCCTGGTGCAGTTTTAAAGACTAACAGACTTATTTGTCTTTAAAAGTGCCACAGGACCCTTTTGTTTTGTTGAACTAGACTAACATGGCTACCCCTTTGGAATTTATTACAGTGAGAACTCTGCCGTGTAAGTACTGTTCTGAGAAATTTGGAGTCCAAATAGACAAAGTAGACAAAAATTGGGAGAGAAATGGGGGGAAGTAACTTGTTCAAGTTACAGAACAGTTCAGTGGCAGAGCTGGAATAGAATCCAGGGGGTCATAATTCGTGGTCCAGTGTCCTGTTTTCCCCAAACTGTTGTGTTAGCAAAAGAGCTTTAAGCAATTGCACATTAGAAATTTTAAAAGAAGGAATAGTTAAGACTTTTCAGCTCAGCTTTTTCAATGTTAAAATATTAAAAACTCTGGTAAGATCGATGACCCCATAGTGCACCATCAAGTGAAAGCACATTGAGCAAATGAATATGCGGTGACAAGTTACTGAACTTAGTTATTACTCCAGAAGTTTTAAAACAGCAGTTATTACTTCTATTAAAGAGAGTTTCATAGTCCGTGTCTCTTTTTCTTTTTAAAATCTGATTCGTTCTTTGCTATTTGTGCTATGCAATTACTTTTAGACTTAATTACAGTTTGGTCATTGTTAGTTTCCCTTGGTGCCTTCTGATTCTAATGCACTAAAGACCAGTACTGCAGTGTTTGGTTGCAGATACCACAGAGTAATATTTTTACCCTGACAACTTGTTCTGTTCAGATTACAGTTAAATTCTATGCCAATATTGCTGTTTGTTGTTTTTGTAAAAATTTATACACCAAAAAACCTACTTTTTCTCTCAAAGTTGCTCTCTGTCCCTTTTAACACTTTAGTGTGCTTTTAATTTTTTGTTGTGGATCCTATTGCTGGTAATGCATATATTAGGGGGTTGCCAATGTCCAGAGAAGAAATACACTGACCATCCAAAATTCCAGGATTCACTTTTATTTTTTTTTCTTTTTCTTTCTTACAATAAAGGTCATCAGTGAACTCTCTGGCAAAGATGTTGATGATGTTGTCAATTCAGGTAAAAATTTTAGATTTTAAGAACTAACTTGTTATGAGACTGAAAGAGAGAGATCAAACCAGTGGTTTTCAGACTTAGGGTTGGGACCCACTACGAGGTCACAGACCCTCGGGCACTGGGTCATGGCATCTGCTGCCAAAAGACTGGCATGTATTGCTTAAAGATGTAGTTGTTGGGTCATGGACATAAATGATTTTTCTGAGCTGCGTCCCAAAGAAAACAGTTTGAAAACCACTAGATCGAACCTTTTGCACTTCTGTGGATTTATCTAAAAAGGAAATGCTGGGTTTCATATTTGTTTAACTTAAGCTGGGCTGGACAAAATTAGTTCACGGCTAGGCACCAGCAATTTTACTTTGCTCACCAGAGGGTGCTCCTCCATTACATTTCTGCAGTGGAGCTAGGTGACAGGCTACTAAAACTGGTCTCCACAGCGACCAGAAACATTGCTCTGTCACGGCCTGACAAGCAAATCTCAGGAAAAATACTGATTTGCAGAGAAGTGTCTCCAGGCAGGTCATCTGTTACAAGCTTATTAAAATGCCGTAGATGTTTGACTTAGCAGTTCAGTCAGTATTAAAGTGTGTTTGATTGTAAAAACACGTATAGATTCCTTTGTTCGTCTAGAAGATGAGCCTTCTATGCAGAGGCTTAAAATCAACTCTGACTTCAATTTATTTGAAGTAGAAATTGGATATTCTCTATTTCATCCTTTCAAATTGAAATACAGTTCCTTCATGCTTGTGGAAAACCAAAACAATTTAACTGGAGTATGTTTGATTAGTATTATGAAGTCCATGTGGTCAGCCTTATTTTGAATCACTGCTCAATTCTATTAAATTACAGATCCATAATGGAGTACTGTGACATTTGTCAAATGTAAATGTATGTTCCCAAGAGAATACAGTGCTTATTTTTTCAGTTAATTTTTCTCGCTTCTGAAAACTTGTGTTCTTGTATGCATTAAAATAAAAATTAAGTTGCCACCAAGACTATTCTAGTCTGAGCAGGGAATGGAGATTCAGGAATTCCTGAATTTCAAGGTAGCCTGTGATACTGTGTCTGATATTGCTTGGACAGGGCAAGTCACCTAATTTTTTTGCATGTATTTTCCTCATCTCAGGTACGAATAATCCCTTTCTTGGAGAATGGGGAAGAGTTAGTGTTAGTGTGATTGTTTTGATAAAAAGCTTTAAGGGCCAGGTACTAAGTTCACTACATTTCCTTCAGATTTGGTTCTGTGCTACATTATAGAGACTGTTCTGCCATGTGATGGCTTTCAAAATTAAAATTCAGGCCTTCATTGCCTGCAGATATTTTATTCCTGTACAGTTTAATTTGTATAATTCAGAGTCACACTATGAATTTTGAAACTAGCCTTAAATGTTGGCATAAATAAGTGCAAAGTTGAAGACCCAGTGTCAGTTTGGTGTACTGGTTTTCAGTCCAGTTCTCATTCTGCACACCAAATAATTTCCCAGCACAAGTCAGACTCTTTGAGATTAGTTTTAAGTAACTTTCCTCCAGGGTGAGCAAAGAAATAATTTGAAATATTAAATGGCCAAGTTCTTTTAATTTTGTACCATGCTCATTCTTTTAGTGCATAAAACATCTAATTCCAGCTGCTTGTGAATTTTCTGTCAGCACAGCATATCTGTCTCTGAGTGATTGCCTTCATAGGTGTATTACAGCTGTTAGGCAAAGGTTAAAAATTACTTCGTTCATCTCAAGCATTTACTCATACAGGGCTTTCTTGCAGCAGGCATACACATGTGTCTTGCGTGTGATATGATGTTGCTGTATGGGACATAGTAAGAGAGAAGGAAAACCTCTTTTTACAGAGGTTACTGATGCATAGTGCAGTCTTTCGAAGTTTGAGGACTCCTAGAATGAGGCTGTGTGTGTGTGTTTTATTTACAAGTCTCTGATTTCATAGGCCTGTCCAAGTTAGCCTGTGTTCCAGCTGGTGGTGGTCTTGCTGCAGCCCCTGCTGCGACTCCAGCTGCTGGTGGAGGTGCACCTGCAGGTGGGTCTCATTTTTCATTCATCAATTCTGTGTGAATCTGAGAATGTCAAAGAGGTGCCCTTATTATCCATAAACATAAAATCCATTTAAAATCAGTCTCAAGTGTGAGATACCATAACATTCCTAACTGTAGGAGCTGCAGTTTTAAATGTAGGCTACTATTTGGGTTTTTTTTGCTTTTTTTTTTTGTTTGGGGGGGGGGTCACTGTTCCCTCTAAGCTGTGCGCGTGCACACAGGTCATGAAACCTGTGCACACAACAAAATAAAGTGTGCACAACAAAATTCAATAGTGCTAATATTGGTGCTCACAAAGAAATGTTTTTGTGCACACAAAGAAATCATTTGCACACACAGTCTACAAGTAATTAGAGGGAACATTGGTGGGAGTGGGGGGACTTTACACAATGCAAATTTTTTGTGCATCTAGGTCTTTTGATAGTTTTGAAAGTCTTTCTCTCTCTCTCTCTCTCCCCCCTGCAGTTTGCACAAATAAGCCTTAAAACCCAGGAACTTCCTGCCCAAATTTCTCTTCCAGAAGCATAATTTTTATTGGCTACTTAAAGTGATGTCAAGAAGGGGGTGGGAAGAGAAGGGGTTGTTTAAATTCACTCGTACTACATTGGTCTCAATATACGTGCATTAGTCAAACATTAAATTAACATGCACAAGAGTGATCCATTCTTCTGTCACTTAAGCAGGAGGTGCTAGACTTTCAAATATTAATTTACACTGTCTTTGGCTCACAGAAGAGAAGAAAGAGGAAGAGAAGAAGGAAGAATCTGAGGAGTCTGACGAGGACATGGGATTTGGACTCTTTGATTAACCACTTTGTTCTAGAAAAACAATAAAAATAGCAAAATCCAATCTATTTTACACAGAGGCTTGATTTACCTACTAAAGATAGACTTCTTAGGATGTTCTCTCCAGAAGTTCAATTAGATGCCTAATTCCCTCAGGCTCTGAAAATTCCAGCCTCCCTCCTTTATGAATGGATTAATGATTTATGGGGGACTAGGAGCCAGGGCCCCAGGTCTAATCTCAGGTTTCATACTGATTCATTGACTTCAGTGAAATCTGATAATTGGTATTCAGAAACATGTTCACTAGTTTGAGGTATTTAGTTATCAAGAGCATAAAGTAGTGTGGGTGAGATACAAGAAATGTTTTAAAGTTCTTGCGTATTCATGCTCTCTTCAGTTAACTGGAGCTATTCAGGCCTGTTGGACAGCTGAAAACCAAGTAAGGCGGTCTGTGTCCTTGCTGCTTTTACTGCTGTGACACCTTGTTTGTGAAATGTAATTGCTCTCTCTGCTTCTTCCCCATCTGTAAAATGGAAATGGTACTTCACAGGTGTACTGGGGCTAAAGTTCATAGAGTACTTTGATGTCCTTGGATGAAGGACATTATGGAAATGCAAACAAGGAGTCCTGTGGCACTTAAGGACTAACAAATTTATTTACTGCACGAGTTTCATGGAAGAGAATCCCACTTCGTCAGGTGCCCACGAAAGCTCATGCAATAAATAAATTTGTTAGTCTTTAAGTGTCACAGGACTCCTTGTTTTGCTGAACTAGAGTAACATGGCTACCCCTTTGGAACTATAGAAATGAAAACCATTGCATTCAGAAGTTGAACAGTTTCCCACTATGCTCACCAAGCATATATACTTAATCAGTGTCCAAGTATTGCTTCCTGCTTCATAAAATTGACTGGTTTGGTCATGGAAAGCAAACCAATCTACTTTGCTATATAAATGTACATTTTGCCATGTTGTTTCAACTTCCCTGCCTTGCAGTATAACAAAACTCAGACTTTGAAGAATGCAGTCAACTTTGTAAAACGATTTGATTGATGGGAGGACTGATGATAAAATCTGACTTTTCTATCCCTGCCTTGCATCTGATTGGAAAAGCAGATAAATCACTGTTTTACAGATGGGGAAGCTGAAGTACGTGGAAATGGACTGAATTGCCCACGGCCATCCAGAAGGTCTGTGGCAGATATGAAAATGGAGCTTGGGTCTCTAGCTGGCCCACTGGTCTATCCCTTAAAGGCCACACCACCTCCCCAGTGACTCAGCAGTGCAAGAGTATGGAAAAAGTACAACTGATAGGATTCTGTTCTTTAAAATTCTCACGTTTTCTTTTACCATCAATTTGAAATTCAATGTTTTTAGTGTCAATATGTTACTGGTTGCCATAACATCTCCATAGCTAACAGTGAAGAGCCTGCCAGATGGAGAGGGTCAATGAACCTCAGAGTAACGTACTACCCTTCTTTGACTGTAGAAAGCTGGTCTCCGTCTCCCTTCACTTTTGTTCATACGCCTAATTTAAAATACAAGGGCATGGGACAAAGCACATGCCTGGCATGAACTGGTAATGCAGTGATTAGTCTGAAATGTCTTCCTCAAAGAAGGATAAAAAGATTTTAGTCTGTAATGTAAACTGGTAATTCCTTCTCAGAAACAACAGACAGATGATATATTTTCCTGAGACTTGAAAGTCTTTCAAAATGCTCCTCTGTTGTAATTATCCCATACAGGTTGCCCTGTGCATCCAGCCTACATTTAACAACCAAGACAACTCTCAGCCCTTCATTTGCGCTGCTGCACAGTGCTTATGCATGGGACATCCTCTTTCCATGTGCTAGTAGCCGCACTGTCCCCTGTGTCCTAAAATCTTTTGACCAGTCTTCACTTCTTGCATCATCTGACCTAGTTCACAAGAGTGTTTAACTGTAAGCAAGGTCTGCCTGTACTTCAGTGACCAGACTGTCTGCTGTAGGCAAGACAGGAGAAGTAATTCTTCCTCTGCTGGTAAGGTCGCAGCCGCAGTATGGTGGCCTGTCATGTACACCATGAACAGATAGAGTCCAGAGGAGAGCAAAAAAAGTAAAGGTTTAGAAAACTTGGCCTATGAGGATAAAGAGAGAAAAATGGATTTGGTTAGTCTGGAGGCAAGAAGACTGACGAGGGGACAGGATAACAGTTTTCAAGGTATAAAGTAGTTACAAGGAAGAGGGTGAAAAATTATTCACTGCTGAGCATAGGACAAGAAGCAATGATTTTTAAAATGCAGCATTGGAGGTTTAGATTGGATATGAGCACAGATTTCTTAACTGTCGAGGTGGTTAAGCACCGAAACATTTCCAATGGAGGCAGTGGAATCTCAGACATCAGATATTTTCAGGAACAGGTTAGACAAACACCTGTCAAGGGTGGCCTAATTATTTAGTTCAGGGGAGTGGACTAGGTCAGTAGTTCCCAACCTTTTCAGTGACACACTACACTTCAAGGAGACAAATAATTCCACGGCTCACCCACTTTTTTCAGCTAATTGATTGCTCATATTAATAAATATGGTGTTTTTTACTATGGTTACAGTCTTACTAAGGTTTGCAACATAGTGCATGCAAAAAGCTGAAGAAGGACCAAATGCATCAATGTTTCAAATCCACCAGAAAAAATAAACATCATTTCAATTTTGTCTTCTGGCCACCTGCATTTAGAATGTTCTCGATATTTTAGAATTGAAAGACTGATACCTCACTTTTCATTTGATGGTCAATTTTCACGAGCATTATGAGTTGTAATTTTGGTTGGATAGAATATTGTTTAAGATGAAACGACATTTGTTTTACATTGATTGTCATGATCTTTGTATAAAATTTCACGGCCCGCTTGGACAGTTCTCATGTTTGCTAAAGGACCCTGGTTGAAAACCACTGGATTAGATGACTTATTGAGGTCCCTTCCAGTCCTGTAATTCTCTGATGGATAATTCCGTGATAGCATCAGTCTTGTTTTAAAAGAGAGGGTTCTGTAGAGAAATAGGAGCTGTTGGCAGTTTGGAGGGCTGGAATTGTGGAATAAACACATTTGCTGAGGGTTTTTTGTTAAGCCAGTGACATGATGAATGAAATTAACACAGTTGTGAGTTGAATGGGCCAATCCGGAGCAGCTTCTTGGTGCCTCCCCCCACACCCATTTTTTTGCAACTCAGGGAGACAGTTTAATATGGATTTGTGTTCACTTACTATTTATAAGGTGGTGATCTAAAGCATTGGCAACACATTTTTCTTTTCCAAACAGAAGTTGAGTTTTGAGCTCAATTCTGTGACCTGTGACTTCAATATGCCAGGATCCAAAAAGCAATTGAATCTGGGAGGAACAAGATATGTCATGTTGGCATAACACAGCTCCTATTACCTTTGTTACATCCCTTTCCTTGTTTATGCTAATGTTAGTGTTATTAGGCAGAGACCTTATTTACCTCTGATTTTTCGTTACACTGTAACATCTTTGAAATCAGTGCACTGTGGTGCACCTGTGAGCAGAAGGTGGTCCCTAATCTTTTCCAAACGTGGAATATGTTTTGTACAGTATTGGTACTAAACCAATAACATGGGGCATCTATAAACAGTCACATGGTAGGTTTTGGCACCATGTCCTACTCAAAAATCTTTAGAGTCAGGGATCAAATAACTAAATGCAAGAATTAACACTTAATTCCTCTAATCCACTAAGCAATCCCTGTGTGAATATAGAAGCTGCAAAAAAAAACTACAGAATTCGTAACTTTTTTCATTGCCCTCTAAATAGAAACGTCTGTCTGTAAGTCTGTGTATATTATAAATAGAGAAGTCTTTGGGGCAGAGGGCTTTTTTTGTTGTGAAAGCCAAATAATATAAATGACAGAGCATTAAATGCTGTAATTCAAAGGGATGGATCTGCTTAAGACAGCTCTCCAAATGGCTCTGTAGTAAAGAAAAGTTCCTGGAGGATTATGGTAACTAAAAATGGGCAATGTGCCATTCAATCATCAGTTAACCTAAACAAAGGCAGGATCAGATCAAAAGAGTTTTTTAAAATAACCATTTCTTCCAAATGTAGTGAAGGTAGTTGAAATCAAGTCTGAAGCTGCATTGTCTGTGTCTCTAATAGAAGTCACTTCCTAAAAAATTTCACACTTGAGCTCTGTGCCTTATTTTTTGATTAATCACTTTTCTGGTATGACTTGACCACCTGGGCTTTGTCCTAGACAAAATGATTCCCTCTCCTAGGTCAGATGAATCATTTTGGATGTCAGGGCCTGTAAACCCCAGACCCCAAGGTGATTTTTCAAACTTGAGTGCCTGAAGTTTCACACCCAAATAGAGCGACCTAATTTTCAGAGGGTGCTGTGTGTTGTAAGAGCAGGCTCTCTACCTCTTTGGGGCTTTATTTCACTCTCTCTGTGAAATGGGACTAACATGAAATCCTGATTCAATTAATGTAGATGGCAGAACTCTCATTGATTTCAGTGGAGCTAGGATTTCAGCTTTGATGTGACTACCTCCGTACTTAAATCCATTAATGTTTGTGAGTGCTATAGAAATTTATTAATGTTTGTGATAAGCACCAGGGAAATGCCAACTGAGTGAATTAGATACTTTCTTTCCGAAGAAGACAGAGGGACTTCTGTGGGGAGCACGTCTGACTCTTAAAGACCTAATTGAAAGTCCACTGAAGTCAGTCAGAGTCTTTCCATTGACTGCTCCTTGGATTAGGTGGGACTCTAGATATGCCATAGTAAGAAACACTCACCTATTGCTTTTAACTGTGATGATAGGATCCTTTAAAAGCATGCAGCGCGTGAGTATTGCAACCGTTCGGTGCAACCTCAGGAACGTGTTGGGAAATAATGCAATTCAATGCTACTTCTAACTTGTGTCTGCCACTTCATAGCCAGTCTGTAAAAACCAGGTAAGCAAAATATCGAATCTGTAGCTCAAGCCAGGAGCTGCCACTCCCTTGCCTTCTGAGCTACATGCAAATACCTGAGCACCCTTACTGAAAGAGACGTGGTCATCCAGCCATCTGATTACAGGAGCATGGGCTGCCACTGAGAGGTCTGTATAAGATAAAGGTCCAGGTGCTATGAACTGTGCAACTAGAAAAACCCCCCTAAAACATCGAACATTTTGGGTTTTTCATTGAGAGGACATATCAGGATGGCTTGAGCTGACTGTTCAGATGAATCTCCCTGTCGTAGAAAAGTAGAGGCTTATGACTTCTGCCGGGCTCCATCGCAGGGATCAATATGGCCCAACATCTGTCATTTCATGGACTTCTGGCTGGAGGTAAGTTTGCTGGAAGTAGACATAAAGCAGCTCTTCTGTCGTCCTACTTTGCTGTTAGAATTGGTTTCTTAGTTATAGATCACAGATATTCTGGATCCATTTAAGCTCTGGATGCAAAGCTTTTGGGGCTGGCTGCCGCTTATGAAATGTTTGTTTCCTGACTTGTTTAATTTCTTAAGATAATATAGGCAGGACCTAACTATGTTTCAGTTGTGTACCTGAACATAAATTACCACTTCAAACACAGCCAGGCTGTTGCATGGTTAAAGCATACTTTAGCTTTGATTGTCAAAAGTAATTAGGTACCTAAATACCTTTGGTGATTTATGCCTCAGGTTCTGTCTCAAATGGAGCAGAGTTTTAACCACACTGAAAGTCAGCCAGGTTATCCAGTGTGGATATAGGTCCCTGATTCATCCCAAGTATTATTTCAAAACCCGATTAGATGAAACAGTAGCAAATCAACCAGTAGGAACAATTCTGCAGTGCTTGCTTGGTGGCACGGGACAAAGTGCTGGTGACTGGGAGAGGTAACTGCGCAATGAGTCTGCAGAGATGCAAGTACAATGGCCGTAAAGCTTTGTGGTGTTGGGGCTCACAGAACTTGCCGTGTCACAGTCTGCCTAGGGTTTGAATTAGTTCTGTTCAGTTCCTCCACGAAAAGTCCCTTGCCTTGGGCACTGTGGAAGGAAAGGGGGCAAAAATTAGCTTCGTTATAGGGCAGGATCCATATCCCATTGAAGTCCATCTGTTTATGCCCACCCTCCCCATAACTGTAACATCTAAGTGCCTTATAATCTTCCATATATTTCTTCTTGCAACCTCTTCATGTGGCAGGGCAATGTTGTTATCCCCATTTTAAAGATGGGGAATTGAGGTCCATAAGATACTGATGATCTGCTTTTTAACAGTGTATCAGGCTAAAGATGCAAGGCAGCTTTTGGGTGCCTAACTCACTAGGGACTTATGCCAGATTAATAAAGGTTTTTAGAAGCCCTTCAGGAAACTAAAAGCATTGGACAAAGGTCACATGGGGAGTTTTTAGCAGAGCAAAGAACTGAACCTGGATCTCTCAAATCTCATTAGTGCTCTAACCATTAGACCGTCCTTCCTTAAGTCAACAGTGACTTTTCCTTGTGCTTTAGATCAGGTCCCTAAGCATTTGTTTATTGGAGAGAAGAGACTGATTCCAGGGAAAATAGCCTACATTTCTCTCCGGGGTGTTAACTGCTCACTGACATGTAGCTGAGATAGTGAGAGGGAAGTTCCTCTGTAGCAAAGGCAACAGGTACCTCATGAGTTTCATTCCCAAGGTTTTCAGGATGCCGACTTTGTCTTAGAAAGGAAGAGTAAGTGTTGGGCTCATTGAGACCACCTGTGTAATTCCACTGCTGTCCTACCTCCAAGGGGGTTGTGAAGATAAGAATATTAAAAAACTGTAAGGTGTTCTGATGTGATGATAATGGGAACCATGCAAATACCACAGGTTGATCGAGTTCAGAATCATGCCTCTGCCAGCAACCAGCTTCAGAGGAAGGTGCAAGAAAGCCCACGATAGTCAGATTTGGGATAATTTCCCAATAATACGTAATAGCTAGAGATTGCTTTAAACCTTGTAGCGTGAGATTTTTAATTCTTCCCCATGCATCTTTCTTAGTATTTATGGTGACAACTCTAGCTAGTCTTTTTAACTATGTAAATGGCCAATTGTCCTTTGAATATTACTAAATTCCCTGAATCAGTGACATGATGTGGCAAGGAGTTCCCCATTCTAGGTGAGGGGGGAGGTAAGTATTTTTCTTTGATCTGTTTTTAACATGTGCCCCTTTGGTGCCATTTCCAGCAGGTGAGGCCAGGACCCTGAAAGGAATAGACAAGAAGTACAACTGCTATTGTGCTATGGCAAAGGTAAACTGTTGGTTTGTACTAGCTCTGTTTCAGCAACGCTGGCATCTCAGTGAGAAACAAGGGAAGGTTTAGAAACGTTGCGCATAGAACATCAGGACAGAAGAAGAATGTCACACAGATGCTACATAGCCACAAAGCCTGGCAGCTATGTCTTACCTTTGATCTGTGATCAAAACTGTGATCTTTAGACCCAGACTGCTTTATTTGATTCAGCCATATAATAGAAATTGTAACTATTGGAGGAGAGGACGCATGTGCTATTTAGAAGATGGGTGTGCTGTTTAGGAGAAAGCACATTTGGGCTCAGCCTGATATTCTGGCACCTATCCATTTTAGGGGTTCTGTTACCTGAATTTGCCCTATAGACCAGTAGTCATATCTTTAAGGTTTGAATTTATTCCTGTTTGTCTCTCACCCATCAGGTTTTGGCTGCCTAGAAGAGACAGAAGGGGCCTGGATTGCTGTTCTTGGCTGTTAAGATCATTTCCTGTGTCAAATAAGCTTCCTGAATTCATGATGTTTTTTCTCGGTAAGAGCAGCTTAAATGAGAATTTCAGTTGGGGCTTAAAGACTAATGACCACTGGAGGTGTGAACAGAGGAAGCAATGTGTCATATAGTTACAGCAAGGAACAGTGGATTAGTAACATCAAACATCCAGGGCTTTGTACTGAATTCTGCAACAAATGATCTTGAGATATACCATTAAATTCTCTGTGCCTACCTTTCCCTACATGTCATGTTACCATAACAAGACTGCTTCCATGCTGATATGTATCCTGGCCTGTCAGCCTTGCCATCTGAGTTATACCTGTCCATTTTTGTGCTTTGATGTTCTTGGTTGAAAGATGCCATAGAAGTCTGTAGAATTGTAGTGTAATATTCTTGTGTCCAGTTTAAAACTGCTGCATTTCACTTCAGGATGATTCAGTGGGGTATATTATGTTTGGAGCAATAGTATTTAAAGGGAGGTTTGACTTTGAGTATGTCAAAATGGTGCTCTCTTTCTCATCAGCTTTGTTCTCTATGTTTCAGATTCATATTTGCTCATTTTAGCATGCAGCATTTGAACCATGCAGTTTTTTGGTACTGGAAAAAGTACAAGAGTCCTGTGGCACCTTATGAACTAACAGGTATCTTAGAGCATAAGCTTTGGTGGGCTCCAACCCAAATCATCAAATGCATCTATTAGTCTATAAGGTGCCACAGGACTCTTGTTGTTTTTGCTGTACAACATGGCTGCCCCTCTGGAAATTTTTTGTTACTGATGATTTTGCCCAAGCCAAAAAAGAAATAGCTTGACTTTCAAATCCCAGGATCTGAGTGCATTTTGGCCATGAATGGAAAAAAATAACCATCATTTGACTTGTATACTAAGCAAATCCGCGCACACAATCTCTAAGACATAAGCTCAGAACAATAGGGTGTCACTTTCCAGAGCAGAACCAACCTTGTAGTTTGCAGGCTAGTTAGAGAAACAACTGTGTTCAGGATCAAAGCTGAGGGAGACACAAGTCACAGTCTTTGCAGGTAGGGACCCTCTTTTGTTTTTAAGTTGAGAAGGTGTTTTGGGGAAGTGGGGTCTGATACAGAACTTTAGAAATAGACGGTTTGCAGCTCTCGTTAATTTGATCTCCCAAAGGGACTTTCCCGGTAACTAAGCAGTGGTTCATTAGCAAAGTACTTAACTTTAAGACCAAGGGAAAAAATCTCCAGTCCTTCATCCTTGCTAGACAAAACTCTGCAGGGACTTCAGCGGAAGGTTTGCTTAAGTAAAGACCACAAGATCTGACTCGGCTTAACAGACCTATTTGTTTTACGCTAACTCATTTCTCAGGACTTGCGGCTTCTTCATCTTCCCTGATGATTGGGCTGGGTTAGGTTATTGATTAAGGTGCAGAAGGGATATTTGTTTAAGTTTTGTGTTGTATTTCATTGTGTTATGCTTTTGCTTTTTTTTAAGATACCTTTAAAACTTTAAGGTCTCTGTGATCTGCAGAAGCCAGGAGCTGTGGAATGTGTAGTTCAGTATAGATTGTTAGAAGACGCACACAGTGCTCACTCTTAGAGACTTTATTTTTGTTCTTTCTCACTTTGTTTGTAATCAGCTCTGATGTATCTGAGCAAAGAGGAATCTTTATTGTTGTCTTGTATTAGAACCCCCAGCTATGCAAGGAGCAAACAAAGGACACATGCCCTTACAGTCAGAGAGGAGTATGGCACCTGACCTCACCCCAAAGGCCATCTTCGGGGTTCCTTGCTGGGTGCTGAACCCCATCACAGACACAGACATCAACACGCAGCATGACACCGTGAGAAGGGAGAGCAGACACAGTGAGGTAGGAATGTGAAAGAGACGTGTACAGGTTATTAGGTTACCTGTTGTCACAATTTACACTGCATTAATCCTATTTCTTTACCTATACAACATTTATACATGTAAAACCTGATTTTCAGAGCACCCAGATCTCATTTGAAGTCACCAGGAGTGCTGTGGGTTCTGTGCCAGGAAACCGCATCTTCACTTGATCCATTTCTTTTGACGTTTTCAGTAACAGCCATTTGCAGTTGCCCTTGTTTAAATTTTCCAGAACAGCCCTTGACCGCAGTTACCTAGAGAAAGTAGAATGAGATTGAAACTTCTCGGAAGTAAGAATATTTTATCCCACCATCTGGTCAACAAAATGGCAAAAGCCACTTTGATTCTTACACATCGCTCCTAGAACCATTCTGTAAATGCAATTATCACCTGCAATTTTCATTACTGACCTGTCTTTCCTGTATCTGGTACAATTTAGAAACAGATCTGAGGTGAAGAACGAAATCTGGTTACTACACATTGGGGGCAGCTGGGTGGTGGTAGTTGTCTGTGACACACAGGAGGGAAGGCCCTTCCAGCCTTAAACTACATGACCCCGTAAGTACTTCAGAGTGCATCCAGTGGCCAACTGAACAGTACAACAGACTGCCTTGGTCCCCCTTCTGGGCTGATCCAAAGCCCGGGAAGTCAGTGGAAAGGTTCTTGTTGACTTCAGTGGGCTTTGATCAGACCCTCACAGAATGTAGTTATGCAACTGTTCGTGCAGTGGACTCCTTGGAAGCTAAATTATTGGTTGCCTTGCTGTACTAACAACAAACTCCTCACCTGGTATATAGATCACTGTAGCCCTATTGTCTACAGTGGAGTGATACCAATTTGCAGATGCTGGAAGTCCAGCCTCTTGTCACTGATCACTTGCATAGTTATGATACTGTATAAGTGATGTTTCAGGTTCACCTTCCTATGTGTGATCTATCATTGGGACCTGCTCACCCCTCCATCTGCCCCATTGCTCCTTCCTTCTCATTATCTCATTTGGTTCCCATTCAACCCATGCCCTCAGCCTGTTAGGGATTTTAAACAGTAGAATTTCTTACCTCTCTGCTGCTTATGGTAATCCAATCACAATGATTTTAGCAAACTGACCCCTCTTTTTTAATCCCTCCCACCATGCTCCTGTCCCCCAAAATATCTCACAAAAGCCCTGTGTTTTAAAAGCAAATGAGAGACAAGGCAACATAGTTGATTCTGCTCGAAAGAAAGATCTAGCTGGCAACACTCTTCTCTTTGGGTAGAGCTAACAGTTCACCTAAGGGAGACTCAAGTACCTTTGTGGGTGTTCTTGGCTAAAGTCTGCTATCTGGGCTTCTCAAAAGTAACTAGGAATTAAATTCCTCAGTGTTTTTGTGCTATGCTTGTGATGCCTAATTTTCAGGTGGCAGATGCTCAGGCGGCCCTGAAAAACTTTTGCAACTGTTGGCCCAGATGCAAGGCCCAGATCCACAAAGGTATTCAGGGACCTAACTGCCATTTCAGTGGGGAAGTAGACACCTAAATATCTATGGGGATCTGGGCACATGTGTCAAATTTAGTGGTTATGAGTCCTTTGACATTCCACAATAGAGTTCAGCCAGAGGATCCAATAAACTAAATTCCATTGTTCTTCCTTCTGTTTTGGGTTGAGGATATGTTATGAAGTGATGATACAAAGGTTAGAAGAATATTATAGGAAGAATTACAATTATTTAACACCTCTCTTTTTAGGATATTATCTTTCAAGAATCCCTTGTCTGAATCCATTGAAATTTTGCAAAACAAAAGTTGCACTTTGGCACTCGATCTAATCAATAAGCCAGCTGATGTGCCATTTTGTTTTGTTTTTTGTGGAATTAACTTGGGGAGAGCAAAAATCAGACATAAAAAAGAAACCTGGTTTCAAATTTATTTAACCTTGGATTAGCAACAGCCACTGATTAATCTAATTCATTCTAACTTATTCATACACATACAGATAGACAGATTTGCAAGCTAAGTGACCTGTCCAAAATTGCAGAGAAAATCAATGGTCTCCTTGCTACTTGTTTACTAAGGCATGCTCAGCTGGCATAAATGAGAATAACTCTGTGGAAATTGTTGGGACTATATTGAGTTATGCCAGCTAAGAATCTGTCCCATTACATTTTCCTTTAGGCAGCATCATCTCTAGGGAAAAAGGTGTGTTCTTCAGTAGCACTAGCTAAACTGAAGGTAGTCTTGAAGACAAAGGCAGTTTGTAGGTTTCACACAAGTTAGCAGATCAAAGGGTACAAAATTCTTCAGCTCAATGTGTTGAATCTTGCGAAAGACACAAACTGCTCTCTTCACTCAGATGCTCATCTGAATTAAGAACACATCCTTCTTTTCCAATGGAGATAAGACCTTCATTGTGAATGCACTTGTGAAAAGGGTTGAAATCTTACCAGGAATTCACATACAAGTCTTTCTTACCTGTCAGTGAGAGAAAGCGACATGTTCGTGGGAAGTTTGTCTGGCATGAGATGATGTGACGTGATCTCAGTGGCTGACACCAGTGATCCGGGTGTCTCTTGGCTCTTAAGGGCAGGTGGAGCTACCTCTTAAAGCCAACCGAGGTTGAAACAGACAGAGTAAATAAAAATAATCCTTAAAAAAAACAAAGGTCTATAAAGGCAAAATTCATTTAAGAAAAGTGAAACTTACTAGTTTTCTGAAAATCATTCTGAAACCAAATACGCTCAGGGACAATGGTGGTGGACTGATTTGTATAGGAGTGGTGTGGAAAGCCATTGAACCAAGCTCAAATCCCCTTCAAGCCAGCCCCATGTACCTACTCCCTCTTATTGTTATGGGCTCAGTGCTGGGGCAGAGGGCTAGAACTCCAGACAAGCCACCATCAAAAGACTCGTTTACATCTTGCAGATAACCAACTTAGAGCTGATGTTCCCCTTGCGAAGACCTCTCTGGGGCATGTGGCTCCCAGTATACACCTATGTTACTAGTAATGAAACCCTTCTACTTCTTTGACCTGAGAAAGTGAGAAAGAAGCAACAAACTCAGGCATATCAGCCAACGTCTGCCCATGAGGCAGAAGAGAAGACTTGTGTGTTTCACAGTTTCATACAGAAAAGGCTCAGCACAGTGCCCCAGTAACATTCATTTAATGAATATGGCTTAGGCTCTCTTCTCTTCCTGACAATCTCCTCATCTCATTCCTAAAGGGTTTGCAAATGAGCTACTCCCTGTCCTTTCACTTTCTGCAGCATCCCATAGAGATTCCAGTGTAAAATATTTCAATGAGTGAAAACCAATGGGAGAAAAGAGATACAGCTCCTCTACCTTTGTCACAACGCAGCAGTGTCTTCAGCAGTATTTTCTTGTCCATTCCATTTATTGTCCAGTTCTCCCCTATTGATAATCACAACAGTTACATGTTTGTACATCACCTAAGCTCATGTGAAACAACCAAGGAGTCCAGTGGCACTTTTAAAGGCTAACAAATTTATTTATTGCATGAGCTTTCATAAGAGAAAATCTCACTTTGTCAGACGCTTTGAAGATGAGGTGATGTATGTCTTAAGTTTATGTGATGATCAGGGATTGTGTGAAAGGTCCCTGTGATGCTTTGTGAGCCTGAGCAAGCCAGGACTTCATACCTCATGTATGCACTCCCCTCTTTGGAACACTTACTTTGCCTCTGTAAGAAGAAAACAGCATCATGATATCCTCGGAAATAAAACTCGCGCAGCACCTGCAGGGGAAACCACTTAGCATTATCAAGAGCAGTCATTCTAATTAAGGTGTTGCCAACTCTTGCCATTTTGTTGCGAGTCTCATGATTTTTGGTAGCTTTTTTTTTTTTAAAGTACCAGCTACTAGATCCATATTTTTTTTGTTTTTTTTTTCTTGTGAGCATCTCAGCTTACATTAAAAACACAGATGTGGAGGAAGGCCTGAAAATTTTGATTCTAAAGGCTGAAACATTAGAAGACAAACAGAAAAAGCCTACCCAGAAAATTTTTCCAAAACACAAGATTTTCAAACCAATCTCATGATTTGTGGGGGCCTGGTTCAATGAATCATGATCCTCAAATGCTCAGGGTTGTGAATAGTGAACTGATCTGGCACTCTGCAGTCCCTGAGGTTACTCACCGGAGGACTTGGTGGGAAAACACTGTAGAAAAGTCTGAGCAAGTTCTCAAATGAGAGTTGGAAGGTGCTTTGAAAGAAGCTGATGCAGTTGAAATAAGCAGTGCAGTCCCTTGGGCAGATGTCAACCTCTCCTGTGTAAGGAGATATGGTGATAATTGTTTCCAGGTTGGAGCCAGGTTGCATGTTACTCATACCTCCGTCAATGTAGCGCTGGGAATTTTAAAAAGAGAATAGTTCATTAGCAGTGCACCACAGCAGCATGCACGAGAACAAACCAGAAATGTTTCTCACATCTGCATCACTTAATGAGAGTCAAACCACTCTAGAAGGTCCAGATCATAATTTAGGCATGTGAAACGGGCACTGGGGGGGGGGTCTGATTTTCATTTATGTTAAGGTCTCTTAGCACTGGAGTTCAAATTATATTTATGCCCATTTTAAGGCTAATGAGAATCAAACCCTTATGTATCTAAAGCCATTGGACAGAGGACAGTATTTTGATTAAGGCAAAGAACTGAGAGTAGAGCAACCTAGGGAGCGGATTCTTGGCTCAAGTAAATCAACATAGTTCTGTTGAAGTTACTGGAGCTGTTCCAGTTCACACTGGCTGAGGCTATGGTCCCTAGATTCTAGATGCCTTGTATAGACATCAGCTCAAGACTGGCCCTTGTATGCATATTGCAAACAAGTACTGTGCTAGTCAGTCAGCTGGTGTTGCTAACGGCTCAAGCAAACACTTCCAACCCTAAGGGATCTAGGTGCCCAAAGCTTAACTCTACTTGCTGGTTTCATTTGCACTTTTGTCTCCTCCAGAGCTTCTAATGAATCTGAAACTTGCATCAAAACTCAAGGAGTGTGAAGGCCCATGGACTAGAATAATAAACCCCACGGACCTCAGCACAGTAAAAACTGCACACCAGAGGTTGAGAGCCATGCCAGCCCACCATCTGATGGGATCTGAAAGCTTCTCTCTGCAGATCATTGGCAAAGAGCACTCACCACCCCACGGAAGGAAGGAGGGTTGTATCCACAGTAGAAAGGGAGGAAGCAGCTACAGATCAGAGCCTGTGGGGTTAAAGGTGAGTCAATAAATATTTTAGAGGCACATCATCACCCAAGAAATGATGTTTCCCTCTGAAAATGCTGCACATTACAAGTAACTGCTCAGATTGTTCTAGTGGGACAAGCATAGAAGAAAACCAACTAGTTGTCTTGATTTCACTGGGTTGATACTATATCGTCACTAGCTGTTCATGTAGGGGCTCTTTTCCTGCTCTGCTTTTGGTCAGCCGGGCTTCCCATGCGAGGCAGCATGGCCAAGTGGATAGGACAATGATGGACCAGAAGAGAGAGGGTCTAGTTTCATCATTGCCTCTGATTTGTTATGTAAAATAAACACCACTTCTCTAGTTCTAACACATCACATCTTGCATGGGACCAAACAACAAGGGATGCTGAATTCCCAGGAACAGTAAGTTCTGTAAATTTCTGATCTTCAAAACATCTGACAAAGTGGGATTTTTTCCCATGAAAACTCATGCAATAAATAAATGTGTTAGTCTTTAAGTGCCACAGACCTCCTTGTTTGTTTTGCTGAACTAGATTAACACAGCTACCCCTTTGGAACTTGAATTCCCAGGAACTATCAGTCTATCTTGGGTACTTATCTGGCTTCCATTACCCTAATATGTGAGCACTTCACAAACTTTAATGCATTAACGTGTACATTAATGTGTGGGAGGCAAGTGCTATTATTCCCATTGTTGTATTCAGTGTTGCTGTAGTTGTGTCAATCCCAGGATATTAGAAATACTAGGTGGGCGAAGTAATACCTTTTATTGAACCAGCTTCTGTTGTTGAGAGACACAAGCTTTGGAGCTGCACACTACCTGTTCTTCAGGACCACTGGGCTAGTCCAATAGAAGATGCTGCTTTGCCCACCTAGTCTTTCTGTTATTCCCATTGCCCAGATAGGAGACATGAGGATGCCAACTTCCTTACCCAAAGTCACACAGCAAGTTTGTCACTTCCCCTCCCAGTGCCTCACCATTTCCATTTGTAAACTGGGCATAATGAGACTTCCCTACCACATGGTGCCAGCTCTTCTACAATGCTGCCAACACACCTAAAGTTAGCACACTGTTGCCGCTGATGATTCAAGTGAGGATTGGCTTCCAAGTGCCCACTAAAGGTTTGTTTCCAATTGTGCTGTGTTAGTAGAAGTCCCAAGAAACCAATGGCAAATCCAGCCAGACACACTGCTGGGTCAGAATGGAACTGGCATTTTTACTCCCAGGCACAGACTATGCCACACGTGGTGCCAGTATTTAATTTGTATGTGGCTACTGGCTCCCTATCCAAGTAGTCTTGCAGTAAATCAGCCAATGAGAGTTGAAACTGATTAAATATTTTGCTCATAAATTGAGACTTGCCTTCAGTGTTCAGTTGAGAATGGAATCTCTGGAATCAGACAAGGCTGGAATTTTCCCTTCCCAGCCTGTGCCTAGAGTTTGAGCTAAGCTCGTTGGGGTTACTTTCTCACTAATAAACTCAGCTGTTGTTTGTCTAGCTCTAGCTCACCTCCAGTTTTGATTTCCCCCACTCCCAAACACCTAGGAAACAAAGCCACTGATACCTGCATGAGCTCCTCGTTCGAACTGTACTCAGAAACGATGACGTTCTCCCAGTCCAACAAGCGTGTGAGAGAAATGAAAAGCTTCCCCGAAGCCAGCTTGTATGAGTTCTCTGACAGTGCTTTGCGCAGCCCCTTCTCCATGATCCGAAGCATACGGTAGCCTGGACAAAGGGTGAGAATGCTTGCTTTCCTGATTTCTTCCATAGCTTTGTGAAGAAATTCTTCTATCAGACCTGGAAGGGCGTAACCAATAATAGACAGAAAGGACTGAATTCTATTCTCACGTCTTAACAACAGATGTTACGTTGATGAATGCAGTATAAAAATCTATAGACTAGAATGTTGCTGTGACTTTTCTTGGGGCAGTACCTCAGAGCCCAGACAAATATCCCTAGTGCTAGGTGCTGTATGTACAAGTAACGCAACGGTCCTTGTTATAAGATGCTTAGTGTTTAAGAGAGTCAAGAGGAGCTGTGCTGCACAGTATCTTCCAGTTAATTTAAAATCTGGGTACTTTTATATCCTCCATTTAATTTGATCAGACCCCCAAGAATGCAAATACTTACATTGAGAGCCAATGTATTTACTCAGGTTCAGTATGTGTCCAGTGACAATATCAATGGTTAATTATTAAGAACAAGATCAAATTATCAGGTTGTCATCCTAAATAAGCTATTTGCAATCCAATCCAGCCCACAATCTGGGCACTAAGCATTTTATTTAGGAAATAGCCCTGGGAACGAATTCAGTCTGTGACCTTGCCATGGTAACAATTAATAATTGCTGATGGATGCTATTTTGCACATCATTGATCATATCTTCAGGGCTAGCGACCTCCATTACATGTTTGGCACATCTGGATTCATTGTAGCCTATAGTGATGTATAAAGAGACCTAACCCAGCACTGGATTCTATGCTAAAACTGTTGCCAGGAAACTCAGACTGTTTCTTCTCCGTGGTTGTGAAAGAAAGCTGTGAATCTGAGCTTTCCCAATAATTCCAGCAGAAAGGGAGTGAAATAATACAAATCAGAAGGGAGAAAAAAGAAAATCAAACCATCTGGCATAGGAGAAACAAACTCTCCAGTTGCTTTTTAGCTGACAGCTGCATTTTCACAGGACCCGCATAAGCACTGCAGACCCAATCCAAAATTCTTCAACATGCATTATTTCAAAGAGCTTTAGAGTAACAATAAATTGCCATTATTTTCGATGTTGTAGATCTTGCCTCAGAGTAGAATCTAAGTATTGCACCATAGAGGATGATGCTTACAAACATTGCTAGGCTGTACCTAACACCTCCAGTGTTCTTTACCCACACAGAACATCATGGGACAAATCTCTGGATTTGTTCCAACCTTACATCTCACCACTAAAACCTCCTTCAAAAACTGCATTGGCTTACGTAAGGGAAAGCCCCCCTCACATTCATCTTCCAAGGGATTGACGAGTTTAGGGAAATATCTTCCTTCTTCTGTATCTTAGCACCCAACAGTGCATAGAGCACACAGACTCAGTGCCTCCCCCTCGTACAGAAAGACGCTCTGGTCCCTCATCCGCCTTATGTTGCAGTGCAGCAGGCCCTTAATTCCAACTCCCCAGCAATGTTAACAAGCTTACGCAGGCGCACTAGGGAAGCATATTTGTTGTCCACTAGTGTGGAGACCAGTCTGATGAGCTCCAGGATGCTTGTAAAACCGATTCTGCCAGGAGGAAAAGGAAGTAAGATCCCTGGACCAACGGAGGCATGTATGAGAGATGCATCAATGTGAAGGTTATGGCCCACCCCATTCTCATTGATCCCTTTCCCTTCTTCTTGCACATAATCCATTGATCCAGACACCCCATCTTCTTATTCAGGGCTGCTGTCCCCCATTCTCCTCCATGGTGCAGCACCCACTATCTGGTCCCAGCAACTCAGCTGTCAAGTCTTGCAGACCAAGATTTGCATCTCTCTCTCTTGACTGGGGTTCTTCCCTTCTGCATGGCTCCCTATGCTGTAATATGCACAGCAAGGCAGTCTGCTTCAGGATTGGTGCGTATGCACATCAGTCATCCAGAGATTTGAGTATTAAACCCACAGCCTGGAAATAAGTAATTAAAACCCATAGTCTTGGGGTCAAACCCAGAGAAGAGGCAACCCTGGGCAGCACCACCATTCACGCTCTTAGGTTGCCTCTGAACATGCCTAGAAAAATGCCTAGTTCAGAAATCCCATGGGGTCTTATGTGGGTCAGGCACTGAGCTGCTCAGAGACATCAGGGCTGTGGCCATGCCCAGCTGCAGAGACACTAGCACTGAGGCCTTTAAGGTGGCAGATGAGAAATGGTTTTATGAACACCTACAGTGCCTAAATTTTGGATAGTGTCCCTCATAAAACTAGCCAAAATCAGTCCCCAAGGCCACACAGAAATCTCTGACAGAACAGGGAATTAAACCCAGGTGTCCTCAGTGGTGTACTGAGGGTCCAGGGGCCAAGCCTCCACTTGTACTGCAGCAGCACAGGGCAGGACGTATGCTAGCACTGCCCCCCACCCCCAGCTCTATCTGCAGAGTGCAGGGCTGAAGGCATAAGGGGTTGCAAATGCAGGTTTGGTTACACTGCCTTCTGCTGCTCTTACGCAGGGTGCAGTGAGTGCTCACTGCTTAGGAAGGTGAGCTTTGCAGGGCCAACTTTGTTCTGCATTTTTGCAGAAGAGGCCATATTAACAGAGATGGTCCCTACTGGCAAATAAAAGCAGGACAAGTACTTACTTGTTTCTGGGTTTTTTTTATTTTTTTAAGGCTGCAAAGTCACATTTGAGGAGTCAAGAAATGTTCTCCTCCCCCCTTCTGTGCCGGGCAACAGTGGCCATTCCTACTGAATGCTACAAATTGTGGGGTGGGATAGTCGCAACCCTCAGCCCTGCCCCTCCTCTTTGGCTTCTTTGGGGCTCAAAGCAACTTTTTCATCCTGAGCCCTGCAGCAGGAGACTTAAGGGAACCCCCACCCAAGCAGATTCCATCCAGCCCTTAGCATTCCCTCCACCCCACCCCTGGCAATGCTGAAGGAAAACCTTCATCTGTGCCCAGGTTGGTCAGAGAACTTGGAAGCCCTGGCTGCAGCAACATGGCTGGGGTCACCGTACGCAGCTCTAGGGGCCAAGGAGGTGGGCTCACAGCCCCTGGTCTTTCCATGCCAGACTCCTTCACGGCTGGAGGCTGCAACCTCTTCAATGGGAAGACTGGGGAGTGGGGAGCTCCTCTTGTTCCCATGACAAAAACCATGTCAGTCTTTGTGTCCTGCCAACATTCACACTCAGCTGAGCTGTGGGTAGCTGTTAGCCAGCAGCAACCTACTGGAGCAGGGTTTGGTGAGGGGCTGCCCCTTCCAAGGCCTGAGCTTTGGGGGCACAGCCACATGCTGCCCCCTCCCTCTTCAGTACACCGCTGAGTTTCCTATGTCCTAACCACTGAACTAGCCTTCTTCTCATATATACTAGTCAGGCATGCCATGGGAATCCGATACCAATCTTCAAATATCATAAAGAGGACGATGGTGAGCTTTTCTCCATGGCCACTGGAGTCAGTTAACAGTAATGGGCTTGATCTGCTGCATTAAATTTAGGTTAGGGGTAGGGTTACCAAATACCAGCTCATGGAAAGGAGGACAGGGAATTACAAAAAGGAGGCCAATGGAAGACACATGGAGAAAATGTTCCAAAGGGGCAGCAGTGTTAGTCTAGTAAAGCAAAAAAAAAAGCAAGGAGTCTTGTGGCACTTAAAGACTGACAAATTTATTTGTCGCATGAGCTTTTGTGGGAGAAAATCCCACTTCATCAGATGCTTTGAAGTAGGGGAACTTACAGAATGGGATGAAAATAAATGCAGAGGAGCGTGAGACATGCAGTATGACCTGATCCCATGTCTTACACTCCCCTGCATTTATTTTCATCACATTTCTGTAAGTTCTCCCTCTTCAAAGCATTTGACAAAGTGGGATTTTTCTCCCACGAGAGCTCATGCAATAAATAAATCAGTTAGTCTTTAAGTGCCACAAGGCTCCTGGAACACTTCCCCTTAAAAATAGGGTGTTCTGGGGTGTTCCAGCATACTTTAACCCTTGCAAGTAAAAGCCAGACAAAGTCATTTAAAGTCAGACGGAGACCATGAAGGTAAAAAGGAGGACATGTTCTCCTTTTCCCTGACATCTGGTAACCCTAGTTAGGGGCGAGGAAGAACTTTCTAGCCATAAGGAGAGTCCAGCTCTGCAGCAGGCTTCCAAGAGAGGCTATGGAAGTTTTTTAAGAGCAGGTTGGGCTGTCCAGGATGGTCTCTGTTTCCTTAGTTCTGCCTCAGCACAAGAGGAAGGACTTACATCAGTGTTGTGATAGCATGGACCTGCTTGCTGCTTTCCTGAACTGCGTCAGGGAGATCTCAGGGACTAATCCATAGACTGGTCATTGAGAAACCTTGGACTAGATCAGTGGTCTCCAAACTATGGGTCAGGACCCAGTACTGGGTTGCAGACCCACAGGTACTGCATTGTGGTGCCCCCTGCTGCCAGCACTGCAAGAGTGGAATGCATTGCTCAAAGATGTAATTGGTGGGTCACAGGCATAAATGATTTTTTTTTCAACTGGGTCCCAAGGAAAAAGTTTGAAGACCATTGGACTAGATGACAGACATCACCCCCTTCCCCTTTCCAGCCCTATGTTTCTATGATTCTGTGCCCATGGAAATATCCTTAGAAGAAGCCACATTTTTAAATATACTTAAATATGGAATAAAACAAATCAATACCTTCCTTACCTATATCAACCTCACATGCCACAGCTGCTGCTACAATTGACCCACATGAGGCTCCGTAGATCTTGGATGTTGATCTCATTATTTCAGGTGCCAGGTCCCAGAAAGCCTGCAATACTCCTACCTGGTAGTTTATAAGAAACCCACTGCCTGAAAAAGAGAGAGAGATGGGGCTTCCAGGGGCCCTTGCATCTGGCTCAGTCATTGCCAACCACACCGGGAGCTCAAACGAGCAATTTGCAAAGAACTTAAGGGGTGCAGAACAGCTTGTGCTTTCAGTCAGTGACGGAATAGCTGCCTTTTGCCGCCAACCAGCACCGAATACTTGACATGAATAAGGGGGTAGGCTGGGATGGGTGGGGTCAGAAGACACTTGATCTTGTTGTAAACTGTTCATCAACTCATAGCAGCAGGATTACACCATAGCATTTAGCTTTCAGTAAATAGATACCTGGTGGAGAACTTTGAATGCAATTCCATCCAAGATGCACAGTTTTACCCATAGAGTAATAGTTTCCATATCAACTACACAGGCATCATATATATTATTCTTAAGAAACAGCAGTTATCGGTTCCGTACCAGTAAATTCCACTGTCAGATGATTAAATACATTGCTTATTAGGTAGAAAACCTGACTGCCCCTGGGCAAGCTTGGGTCCTATTCCCAAAAGTGCTGGTGCCCTGAAGCAAGTCATGTCACTGCTCTGTGCATCGCTTCCCCATCATAAAATGGAAAGAATGCCCTTCATCTCCTTTGTAAACTCTGCAGATTGACAGATGTATGTATCTGTCTGTGAGCTTTCCCACTAAAAAACATCCCTTGAAAGAAAATATTTAGATACTGAAATACAAGCTAAAAAAAAAAAAAAAAGACTATTCAATGTTTAAGCAGTCCATGGTTCAGAGTTAAGGTGATTGTGTTGTAGTGAAATACATTTCTTTGTACTTATTAACATAATGTGTTTGTTTATTATGGGCTTGATCAGGCAATGGGAGTTTTGCCACAGACTTAACAGAAGCAGGAAGTGCATTGTGCATGGTGATTTTGTGTTACAGAAGTGCCTACTGAGGAGCTGTGCCCATTGGATAAAATGCACTATATATACATAGTAAGAGACATTTCCTGCCCCCAAAGTACTTTGTGTTAGGATTTTAAAGGTATTTAGGTATTTAAGATGCAGACTGCCACCTTGGAAGTTTTGAAAATCCCACTAGCTGCCTTTTCTGGCATCTTTAACTTACCTTTAACAATCTGACCCAAAATAAGCAAGAAGTGGGAGGAGAAATTAAGGCACAGCATAATGAAATGACATGCCCAAGATTACCCAGATAGTCAGTGGCAGAGCTGGGAACCAGACCCAGGCTGACAGCCTTTTAGAGTCTGGAAAAAGCAGCAATTCAGGTGCTTATGTGAAGGTTTCCCCAGCTTTTATAGGTGGAATCTCCTGTTCGGTGGATTGGCCCCCCTGTGTACACTCCTTGTGTGCCGGTGCTCCATGATTTGGCACAGTTGCGGCCATATCTATTTTCATTCTTGCTCTCTCTCAGTTCTCTTTTGTGCCTCAGTTACCTTCGTTCTCTGTGTTTCTTTGCTACCCTTGCTGCCCAGCAGTCAGAGGAAGTGTCTGTCCAAGAGGGGCTCTGAGTGATTTGGCCATTTGCCTTCCTGCAGCTGACCTGATGCTGCATGAGCCAGGAAAAGAAACTTGGGCTGTTGAGCCTTGGACAGGAGCATGAGGATCTGCTGCAGGAGCAGAGAAGGCAGGAGGCAGTCCTGAGTGATGCAGCTTTCTCCACTCACACAGCTGCATTCCTGTGGTTTGTTCCCCTAATCTGGTCTGTCATCTGCCCCACTCCGCCTACGAAATAGAGACCTATGTTGCTCAAGGCCCAGGGTGCCTATTGTGCAAGGTGTGGTGTGACTAGTTCTGGCAGGCGTGAAGAAAGAGGTCTCATGAAGGCAACACTCTGATTTTCTTTCCAGGCCAGTTCAACAATGGAAGTGATTCTCACATTTCTGTGGGATGTGATTTCTCTGGCTTCATGGCTGAGCTGAGTCCGTCACTTCTCAGGTCTCATCCCAGGGCTATCCCTTGGTGGGAGGCAGGGGGCAAGCAGGGCAATTGTCCTGCCAGCGGGGCAGAGTGGGGTCCACACCACTGCTCCCGCACTGCCCCTGTGCTGTCTTTTGCAGCAAGCCAAAGGCAAGCCTCTGGGTCAGCCTGCAGCGCCCCCCAAACACAGTGAGTGAGGTCAGGGAGCAGGGGCCCCAACAGGCAAATTGGTCCTGGCTCCTGCCCCTCCCTCAGGACAGCCCTGCTCCTTACCAACAGCTTTAATGGAGCCAACACCAAACTAGCAATTCTGAATACAGGCGAAGTAGTAGAGAACACTCTAAAAAATGTCCTTCACTCAGCAACGGGCTTCATTCCATAGACAAGATTTCAGCCCTCAGCCGAATTTTAGATAGTCCTGTCTTTAAATGGGAAAGAGCTTATAAATTCACTAGGCCAGATTCTGCCATGCCATCTTCCTTCACAGATGTGAAATTCATCCCACATCACGGAACAGCCAAAAGCTAAAGAATATTTTTGTGAATACTAGGAATAAAGAGACCCTAACGATGATATTGGTCCACTGATAGCTAGAAATGGTAGAGCTATTGCAAATTATATAGAAAACCCAGATGTGGTCAATAAATATTTCTGTTCTGTATTTGGAAACAAAAATCATGTCACATCCTACGTTAACACACTTTCCATGCCACTAGTCTTTCTGGAGGATAGTAAACTACAGATTCTAAAGACAAATCAGCAGGTCTAGGTCACTCGTATTAAAGAGTTTTAAAAGAGCTAGCTGAGAAGCAGGGTGGATTGTCAGTATGGATTTTCAGTAAGTTTTTGGAACAACAAGGAAGTTGCAGAAGACTGGTAGAAACCTAATGTTGTACCAGTCGTTTAAAAGGCTAAATAGGGTGAAAGGGGTGTTTATGGGCTTGTCAGACTGAACATAGGTACAGGGGGTACTACCGCATCCCCTGGCATAAAGGGATTTCCCTTATGCAAAGGGTTTCTGGTTTACGGTTTGGTTCAGTGGCTGTCAGCACTCCCACTATAAAAATTGTTCTGGTACCCCTGATTCTGACATCAGTCTCAGGCAGGATACTGGAACAGCTGATAGAGGAGTTGATTAATAAAGAAGTAAAGGAGAGTAATGTCATTAATGCCAGTGAACATAGGTTTGCAGAAAGTAGATCCTGTCAGTCTAACTTTATTTCTTTTATTAGATGACTGATGTAGTTGATAAAGGTTGTAGTGTTGATGTAATGCACTTAGGCTTCTGTAAGACGGTGGTTTTCAACCAGTGTGCCGTGAGAACTGTCCAAGTATGCTGTGAAATTGTGTACGAAGGTAACGAAAATCAATGTAAAACAAACATTGTTTCATCTTAAAACAACATTGTAGCCAACCAAAATTGCAACTCATAAAACCTGTGAAAATTAATCATCAAATTAAAAGCAAGATATTGCTCTTTTGAGTCTAAAATGTGAACATTCAAAATGGAGGTGGCCAAAGGGCAAAATTGAGATGATGTGTATTTTTTCCAGGGGATTTGACACACTAATTCTTTTGATCCTTCTTAGCTTGTTGAATGTACCATGTTGTAAACCTCTCTAGTAGAGTGTAATTATAGTAAATATAAGTAAATGTTATGTTTATGAGCAATCAATTCAGCTGAAAAAAATGTGTGTGTTTGTCTCACTGAGGTGTGCCATGTTACTGAGAAGGTTGGGAACCACTGCTGCAAGGCGTTTGACTTGGTACTAGATGACATTTTGGTTAAAAAAAAAAAAACCATAAAATTCACCCTGGCATATATTAAATGGATTAAAAATTAGCTGCTAGAAAGGTCTCATAATGTGATTGGAAATGAGCAACTCTCATCAAGTAGGCTTGTTTCTAGTGTGGTCCCACAGGGATCTCGTCTTGGCTCTCCACTGTTTAACATTTTTGTCTGTGATCTGGAGGAGGAATATAAAATCATCACTGATCAAGTTTGCAGATGGCCCAAAAATTGGGGGAGTGATAAAAAATGAAAAAGACAGGTCGCTGATACAGAGCTATTATATGTCCCAGGATGTTTGGAGGTGCTTTCCCCAGAGCAAACTCCAAAATCCACCCAACGGTGGAGGGCAGAAGTTATTAATTTTCACTTATATAGGTACATCTGTTTAGAGAAAGCCTTTGAAAACAAACAGGATGAGATAGTCTATGCATCCAGCTGTGGACTTGGTCTCAGACATCCATGAATGAGTGATTCTTAGACTGCTCGGTGATTCCATCTGATGGAGAAGTGTGGCCACTACAGCTGATGAGCAAATGGGAGAAGAAGGAAATGATAAAAAGTCCCTTATAGTTTTAATCAAAACATTCCTTTATCCAAATTGTACAGTCTCTGATGTTCAGGGACTGCAGGCATTTTACAAGATTGTCTGTTTCTGAGCATGGGCCACAGCTACTAAATTCATAAACATTTTTGAAACTCACTGGCTTCTGTTCACCCGTCTGCTGTCAAAGGCCAACATGGAAAATTAAAACAAAGATGTGTCTGAAGCTGCTCTTCCCATTGGAGGTCATCAGAAGTGTTAAACCAAATTAAGATCCAGTCTTACAGTCTGAAACCAACTCTTCTATGGACAAGCAGCTTTGGCTATGGGGGGTTGTTTTTTAAGGATGCTGTGAGCTTGCCTGTTTGTTCTGGGTTCACCACATAGATCTGCTGCACTGTCATCATTGTGGCACCATGTTCCATGGAGAGCCAGGTTGCTGCATGTCTCACCTCTACAGTTTTTCCAGGTGGCAACACAGGTAAGGGTGACAGTGGAGAGACGAGAGCAATATTTGAACATGTAACTTTCTCACTCTTCCTTTTTCCTAAGTTCCAAAGGGGCAGCTGTGTTAGTCTAGTTCAGTAAAACAAACAAGGAGTTCTTTATTGCAAGAACTTTTGCATGGGAGAAAATCCTGCTTCATCAGGCACTTTAAAGATGGGGGAACTTACAGAATGGGAGGAAATAAAATTTATTTCCTCCCATTCTGTAAGTTCCCCCATCTTCAAAGTGTCTGATGAAGCGGGATTTTCTCCCACGAAAGTTCATGCAAAAAGTAAATTTGTTAGTCTTTAAGTACCACAGGCCTCCTTGTTTGTTTTCCTATTTCCTGAGCTCTGACCTTCCTTTGAAAAATCAAACCTTGTTTCTGTACCATTGATGTCACTTTTCCATCTGTGTCCAGATGAAGCACACTTGTGCTGAACACTTATTTCTGTTTGAGTCCAAATGGATAATAACTGGTGACAACAACAGTCTGGCAGTTGGTTTAACCCAGGCCTTTTCTATCCAGGAACATCCAGGAAAACTAAGCCAAATTAACTAAAACCATGAATATGAAGTGGCTTAGTTAAACTGCATTAAACCCTGTTTGAATACCAGAGATCTGCTCTTCAGCAGACCTGCTCCCTTCTGTGCCCCAGGCTCCCTGTGTGATCTTGGGCAGGCCACTTAGCATCTATTAGGCACTTCAACAGGCCACGAAAGACAGCAGTTTGGTCTTTTGGGAAGCCAAAGAGAAAAATAAAAGAATTAGCCTGTCTTCTCCCTGAGAGAGCTGGGCAGCCAAGGCCCTCTAGTCCTTTAAAGCTGGGAACACTGAGGTGCTATTCTGTCCTAAACAAGAATCTTCCCTGATAGGGACCAGCCCATCTCCAGATGTGACAGGCCCCACAGATGTGCTTAGCGGGGGCTGATTTTGCCCAGAGGGATCTCTTTACCTCTTCCCTGGCTGGGGTGAAGCAAACAAGGAGTCCTATGGCACTTAAAAGACTAACAAGTTTGTTTATTGCATGAGCTTTAGCTTTTTTATTTTAAATACATAAATAAATAAACCTGTTAGTCTTAAAGTGCCACAGAGCTTCTTGTTTGTTTTACTGAACCAGACTAACACCGCTGCCCCTTTGGAGCCTGACTGGGGTGGGGTCTGCCCCACCACATTCACTCTCACACACATGCAGGTACATGTTTAATTTGATAGTCAAAGAGCTTGGTTTTTGTGTTTCTTTTCCATATTCATTCAATGGCTCCTGTATCAAGAGACAATACTGCCCTATGCTATCAGTAAATTAAGAAGTATGGTACTGCAGATTTCTCCGAATTATCCTCCATGTGCCTCCTGGCTCCTTGCATTTTGTTCTGCACATCCTCTTACCCATTGCTGGACTGAGCAGGGAGCAATCTAGCCTGCAACTTCTCCCCAGCTTTTTCCCTCTTTGCCTGGTCAGGTATCCACTAATCACACCCAAACCCCTCTAAGTCCTGGAACTCAGTGAGCTCTTTCAGGGCCTTGCTTTCTGGTTCCCAGGGGCTCCAGGTATCCTAACTGTGAAGGCAGTGAAAATCCTGCCTCTCTTCACCACCAGTTTCTCTGCACCCAGCCTCTTCAGCACAAGTGGGTCAAGGTTTTTCACATTTGGATAACCAGACAAAAGCCCCAGTTCAGGGAACCACCAAGTCACATACCTTCCCCTTGATTGCAATGGAACTGACATGCACGCTTGAGAACTGTCCCTTGTAAGGGATGCTTTTCTGAACTGAGTTTGAAATGACTATACGCTATTTAAGGTTGGGATTGTCACTGTGCTATAGAGTCAGTTGCCCTGATTCCATTGACCTTCCAAGTTCTATTGACAGCAGTTGGGTGCCTTTGATCCCAGCCTCAATAAATAAGTTTTTTTTTGTTTTGTTTTGTTTTTTTAACACATTCTGCATCATAAGCTTTGCAGAAGGTGACCTCAGGGTCATTGAGGGGAAATGTCTTCTGACTCTCAGACACTGGGATATAACTAGATCTTGAACTTAATGACATTTAAACTATAAGAGTTCACTGTTGCAGCATCTCTAAAGTTATTTAGTTAAAACTTTCCTGTGTGTATGTTTCCTTTTGCATAAATCTGTTAAATGAATGTCGTGTTGCTATGATCAATTAGCAGCCTGCTGGGAGGAGCTATTTGGGATGTTTCAATGGAGCTGAAGTGGCCAGCAACGCAGCAGGGGCTGAAGTGACATACTTGAGATAATGGGTGTACAGCAGATCCATTGCACCTTGGACCTACCTGAAACAGGTCAGCACAGCAGGTATGTTCACCTGGATGCACTTACAATGGTGAGTAGCTGTGAACGACATATCACCCGGGGGGTCGGAACAAAGCATTTGGTGTAGGCAGACTTGACTGATGTAATGAGAAATAGCAGCTGTGTTTTACAAAGACCCATGAGATGTTCGAATGTCATTGGTGTCACCTCTGTCCTTCCCTTTCCCAATGCTGTCAGTTCAGATAGATGAGCCCCCAAATCCCCTGCATCTCCCCAAATTGAAAGCACAGGCTTCTTGGGCTGCGTGAAAGGTAAAGGATGAGCAGTTTGGTGGTAAATTACCTGTAGGGACTTGGAATAGAGCCAGTGCCCCCAAACTAATCCACTCTGAGGCATTGCCTTAAACAGGTGGTCTGTTTTCTCATTGACAGCCCTTTCATAGCAAAGTTTGGTTTATGGGGAGACTTTAAAATACGATCTGTCTCCTCTCTAGTCTCCTGTGAATCAATGTAAAGGGTCCCTCTGCCTTCAATGCACAAATCCCTCTTGCCTTTCAGCAGGAAACACTGTATTATTAATTAACTCTAAGAGCAGTTTTCTGTTTAAAGCTGGGATCTTCTAAGTTACTCTGATTACACTGAAATTTGGTACCCCTCATGGAAACAAAGGGTTCTGTTAGCAATCCAAATTTGGGGCCTTTGGGCCAAGGTTTTCATGAGATGCAGCCCCTGGGGGTGGCAGGGGGCAGTTTTTCTTGAAGTTGACAGATTCTAGCAAGCTATTTTTGCTTGCAGATAGACCTCAAACCAGGCTTCAAGCAATCACACCAGAGTCTCACATATAAAAGGGGCATCACCACAGAGCACCTGACTGGTGCACCCCCGAGTCCTTTGGGGGAAATCAAATTAAAATGTTATTTCAAAAAGAGCTCGCTTCTCCAGTTAGGTGCATGCATAGGCCCACGAGACATATGGGATTCAAGTGAGCAGGTGCAGAGGGGTTAGTTATCTGTAAAGCCCTGCAAATATGCATATCCACGGATATCTGCATTATATCTGCGTCCGCAGATACAACACAGATATCCGTGGACCATTTCTTGCGGATGCAGATTGGATACAGGTCCACGTGTGTTTATCTGCACAGAGCTAGAGCCCTGCAAATATGCAGACATCCGCATTATATCCGCATCCGCGGATACAACATGGATATCCGCGAACCATTTCTTGTGGATGCAGATCAGATACAGATCCACATATTTGTACACGTGCAGGGCTCTAGTTATCTGGAAAAAACTCTTTATCCTAGTGACTCAGCAGCAATATTGTGGTCAGTTAAACTGAAGCACCCCTGGGTTAAATAGGGCACTGTGGTTTTACAGCCAACCCAGGGAAGAAGTCTGAAGGAATAAATGAATAAATAAAAGTCTCAGGTGCATAGCTCCAGTCTGCCTCTAGCAAAGGGGGATTTTATTAGGGAGAAAACGTAATCTGAGTACAGCAGGATGTTCATAAGATGCTAAAACTATTTTTTGGAAAGAAATCAAAGTACTCTAGCAAAGGCCCTCTGAGAGGAGTGGATTGTTAGAGGGGAAGAGTAGGTGGGGAGAGGGAGGGAGGCTGGAGGATCTGGATGGGGATTAGTGGGTTGCAGGGGGAAGGGTACAACTTTGAGAAGGAGAGATGTGGCTATGAGGTACAGGGTGACTGGAGTAGAGACATGGACATCTGTGCGCCCCATGTTGCCCACCGATGGGAGTGACATGGCAAGGGATTGTTGCCCATCTGTGGTGGTCTGGCCCCTCTTCTTGCATGACTGAGTTTCTGGAGGCCCTGCTCTTCCAAGATGGAGGGGTCCGAGCCCTTCTCCTACCCATTATGGAATCTGGTCATGTGTGCCCCCCACCAGTGGTGTCTGAGCCCCATGCTCTGTGTGTGTGCCAGATCTCGAGGGAGAGGCTACAGACAGGGGCCCCCAAGTATGGGCATGTTTTGGTCTGGGAGCACTTCAGTAGCCACTGCGGGGACTGGGCAGAGTGTAGGGGGTCACAGTCTGGTGGGCTGAATAGACCTGGGGCATGGCTAGGGAAGCCTGAGTCCCAGCCAGGACTGGGTAGCACGAGGCAGGGCCCAGCTCCATGCAGCTTGATTACAAAACCAAGGTAGCATGTGGCCCTCCAGTAAGCTGCTGTCTATGATATGTGTACACAGCAGCAGAAGGCAGGAGACGGCAAGGGGTAACTTCTTGCATGTTTTTGGCTTTTACCAAGCAGTGCCAGGTAATGGCTTAATGGGCTGAGCAGGGGAGAGGGAGCCGGAAATGTTGCAGGAAGAACCTACATGTTTCAGGGAACAGTGGGGCAGGGATAAGCAAGGAGAGGGACACACCAATCTTCTCTCTCATGCTTAGATACTGTCATGACTGTAATGATACTGTCAAAGTTTTGGTACGTAGACCAGGGATGGGATTTCTCTCATTGGCCCTGTTAGCAACTGCACATTGCACACATTTCAAAGCCCAACCATTATGCCCATTCCATTATGACAAAGCGTACAAGAGTAGTTAAGGGCACTGAGAAATCGTATAGCAACTAAATCCTAGTGCACTGACCACTGGACTGGGATGATCAGTGCGTGGCCAGTTGTGTGATGATGTGCAAGTGACTTCACCTCTCTGTGCCTTTGACATAATGAGGATAATGATGTAAAGTTCTTTGAGATCTACTGGGGAAAAGCATTCTATAAAGGCCAGGTCTTTTGATTGTTGCCTAGCCACAGTTGCATATCCCCTGCAAATCTAGGTGAGAATTGCAACTGCCTAAACAACCACTAACTTCTCCTAACAAATATTTCCCCTTATGTTAGAAAGCTAGGCAATTAAATGGCAAAAATTTAGTAAGCCCAAGATTGCTTAGCCGTAGCTTGTGCCCTTCCAGAACACTGAGGTCAGCAAAACTTAAATTTCTGAAAGCTGTGTTTTCCTCTGCCTATTAGTGAACCCAGACTGCTGTCATGCCCCACCTCCCTACTGACAACACCCACTGCAAGATGACCCCCAGTGCCCTGATGTGGCCTACGTAAATCTGCGTGGAAATGATGCAGACTGGAACCTCCAGGTACACATGCACCTTTTTCTTCCACATGGGGTTGACTCAAACTCAAATGTTCTCATATCACAATCACAGCTCTCCCATGCTGCTCTCATTTCTCTCCATCATTCAACACAGCTATGTCTATCAGAGTGAATGCAGAAAATTCATAGTGCCTGTTGCCTTCACAGTTATGGCTGGGTGTGAATTTACCTTAATTCTATATTTCCTGGAAGGGCATGAGCTATCATGGGATTAATGTCATTTTTCACCATTTAATAGTTGTAAAAATGCATTGAGCTTTATCACACCAGGGCATGGCTCTCCTTAAAATATGATGCACTGGGTTAGACTGAGTATGACAAACCTTTCTTGAATATTTCTTATAAAAGGGGTAGGCTCTTGGCAGCAATAGAAACAAATACTGCCTCCAACCTCATAAAGAACATGTTCTCAGAGAGGCAGTTGTGACGCTGCATGACTTGAGTCCCAGTTTCATCCACCGCTATTTAAGTCATTCAATCAGCAAAACTGTTGCAGTCCTCCTGGCTTTAATATTGCAGAATACCCAGTGATGACAGTCTCCTAAAGAAAACAAATGGATGTTAATCAGTGTCAAGGATTTTGATGGTGACTCACCACATATGATCTGTTGTTGAAGAAATGCTACACCAGGCCCCTTCCCCTCTCCCCAATGGGATCAGGGAAGGATATGGTTTTCCAATACTGGGAGAAGTTTTGAGATTGCAAAAAAATCTCCTGTCCTCGTTCTGGATGGAAAGTCAAATTTCCTGCCTAGGAAAACCTCCAAAAGTTTTCAGCTTGTGCTGATCAAAACATTTTATTTTGATGCTACCATTTTTAATTTTTTTAATGCAAGTAAATTTTCAAACAAAGAGCTATCTTGAACCAAAATGCAAGGCATTTCATTGTAGAAATGTTGAAATGGGACAATTTTTTTCTTCCCCCAATTTTTTTCCCTAAACAATTGGTCAAAATTGATGCATTCCTACAGGATGTTCCAGTTTCAATGAATCAATGTTTTCTGATGAAAAAAGTTTGTGAAAAATTCCCAACCAACTCAAACTAACACCCCTCATTCTGAGAGTGATGGACCAGACCCTTCTGCTGCTTTGTTTAAAATCATGTGTTCCCTATGGAACAAGAGAGATGGAGTATTATGAGTCAGTGGAGTTTTTCAACCTCATTATAGTCCTATTGAAATCAGTGAAATTACTCTCTCATTGATTTCTATGGGCTTTGGATCAGGCCCTAAGTGCAAAAATCAAAATCTTTAAACTGAAAAAAGAGGACTCTATGAAGCTAGAGACCAGACTGGACAAAGCATTGCTGACATTATCATACGGACCCATAGGGCATGAACCGAGGGAAGGCATTACAGTAAAGATGGGCTATTTGTCCAGTTGGTCTAAGATCTATGAAGTGATGCTGGGGCATCTCACTAAAGGATGCCAAAGTCCATCTTCTCCCTGTTTAGATATGTCTCTATAGCATTGCAGAGCCCCAAAATTTTCATACCTTAAAATTAGCCACCTAAGTAGTCTGATTTTCTCTGAGTTGGAACACTCACAAAAGTCAATGACCACTGCAGGCACCCAGTATCTCAGAGAAAGAGGCCACTTTTATTTCAGAACCTTGTTCTAGAGCAGTGCTTCTCAACCACTGTATCAGAACACATTACTGTGTCACCACACAGTGGTATGTGTGTTGCGGAGAACCAGGGAAATGGCTGGATTTGGCCTCAGGTGGGTGGGCTGGTGTATCTTGTAGGGTCACGATATGCTGCCAGGCATGTCATAACCCACAAAAGGTTGAGAACAGGCTTGTAAATTGTAGCCAAAGTATTTAGGCCTTTCCTGCGGAGGTGACTCCTCTCTCAGGGGTGAGGCTCTGTGGGGGAGATTGCCAAAGGCACAGATGGTTGTTAGGCAAAGAACTCACCTTGGCTTTCAATGGAAGCAAGAACCTCAGGGATATTTTGGTGCTTAGCTCCTATTCAAACCAATTGGGATTAGACACTGAAAGATCTTTGAGGGTCTGATCTTAGGTGCTTTTGCCACTGAATATCTCCTCCTCATGCCCCTTCCTTCTCAGTAGATCCCACTCCATTCAGGTTGTAAAGCAACAGAACCTCTTACCTCTCTGGCATCACTCTGTTTGACAAACCAGCCACAATGCCTCTGAGCAGTCGCCCAATCCTTTTGAACTGTTGTGCAATCCAGTAGACCTCTTCCAGCAACAAGCCCCAGAGCTGTTCTATCCTTTAAAAGACAAGACATGGACCAGGCTTATTGTTATGTGAATGCAGAGCCCAGCTTCTAAGGGAGATTGGGGACATGAGGAAAATGAACTACAATTCTCATGAGCCATTCCAGTGGGTTATCCAAATTGAAATATTTAGGTTTGGGCCATAATATCTTTGTTTCCAGAAGTTGGGGGGCAGGAATGAATGGATGGAAGAAAAAAATCAAAATTGTCCTAGAATGCAGATACTTTTAATTTAATTGAAAATCTGGTTTTCCATTAAATAGTTTCAACAGAAAAGTCTTGGCCAGACCTAAGAATGAGGAACAGAGCAACAAGGCTTCTGACTCCCACTCCCTTGCATTAGACCAGAGGTCGCCAGACTTTTGAAACTCAAGAGCCACACAAGCTGATTATTAAACCTTCAAGAGCCACACTGAGGCCTATAGCCATATACTTTTAGCTACTCCAAAATTACTAAGTTTAAAATTAATTGCCCACTTTAATTTTAGTGTAAAAAGAGGACAAATATGGATCCTACTAATGTCTGATTCTAATAATTCCTTAAGCTTACCATGAAAATTAGGCCTATACAGTAAAATCTTGGCTGCTGCTCAATGTAGAAGACTGCAGGCTAGTGGCACCAGAAATTCTCATTCAACCCAAACTCACCTCTGACTAAGAGGAAACAGCATCTTGGTAGGAAGCTTATATGATATGAGATACTGTGATATCCAAGCCACTGAGTCCAGAAATCCCGATGCTTGCCTCCCCTGGGCAGCTGGAGTGACAGCCAAAAGCAGACAGGTGTGAAACATGTAAACAAGCACAAGTCTTTTAAAAAATTACAATTTATGGAGCAAATTGAACTAAAGGAAAGCCCAAAATGAATAGCTTCCTCAAAATCATGCTGAGTCTGAACACCCAATGCTCACCAAACAAGAGTTAGAATTTCCTTTAAAAGACTGAAATACACTGAGTCAAATTGTCAAAGGGAAGTAAAAAAAAATCAGACACCTGAATACCATTGGAATCCAGTGAGAGTTGAACACACACCATCAGTGCCCTTTGCAAATCCTAGCTTTGCCCCAGTTTTGGCTATAGTTCTATCCACATGATGATCTTTCACTTCTCCATGGCTTATAGCGACAGATGTTAGTTTTATACTTTAGCTTACTTTGCTATGGGCATTGACTAGGTCTTTTGTTTTCTCAGAAAGTCTCGGAAATAAAAATGAAGGGAAAATGCACCAAAATATGAATGGAATTTTAAATCTGGTGCTACAACACACTTTCCATTTATATGCATGCATGTCTGTACATACATGGGGACACACACACTCTTACAACTACCATTCACCATCAAGCATCCACCAGTGTAGCTCCCCTACAGTGTAACCAACATATTCCCAACACACATCTACCCCAACTGCAACACCAATCCCAGATACAAAGGGGACTGAATCAGTTGCATATCTAGAATAAGGAATGTAATAATAAAATGAGTGCTGTCACTGTAGCATCACCCTTCCCCATTGTTCCTGACCCCACCAGGCTCCTCCCCTGGATGACCATAATATGTAAGTTGAGTGGGGCTAAAGATCAGGAACCAGAGGCCACTTGTCTCTTCCTTTGTTGGCCCTGGAATAACTATGCATGCATCCATTACTTACTGAGACTTTTGCTGAAGTGTGACACACAGACTCCTTGGCAAAGGGCCTCCTCTTCTTTGCAAACAGCTGTCACAGCCCACCTGGCAAACTCTTTACACCGAACCCACGTCTTACAGGATATTTATCCATCAAGAATAACATGTAAGGTAGCTATGGAAAGCTCATTGCTTGCCAATGCTCATGAGCTTTTTGAGATGTATGTACAAGTGATATTTAAAGAATAGTGTATTTTATATTGAAAGTCAGCTTTATGGACTTGGAGTGAAAGTTAGGTTATGTGTACACTTCCGCTTATGTTGGTATAACTTGCGTTGCTCAGGGGTGTAAATATTCCACACCGTTGAGAGAGATGTTACGCTGACGTAAGCACTAGTATGTGCTACATTACGTTAGCAGGAAAGCTTCTTCCTGCAACATAGCTTACACCACATGCAGGGATGGGTTCTTTATATGCCAGCTGTCATGGCACATCTTCACCTGACATGCTGGAGTGATGCTCATGGTTGTATCAGTGCCACTGAAGTGCAGTATCTAGGTATGGCCCAAGTCATGAGGAGATAATTTATCTCAGCAATGGCCCGTTGAGCCAGGAGAGAGCTGTCTCCTCACCCTACTCAGCCAGAAATGCAGTGCCTGGCTAGATTGTTCAACCCTACTAACTACCAAGACTTTCAATGGAAAACCCGCAAAACTCTTTCCTGCATTATGGGGCTTTGTATGTTATAGAATAGAAAACGATCAAAACCACTGGAAGGTGAAAAAGGAACATTACAAGAAGACAGAGCTGATTCTGTCTATGAACAGAAAAAAAAAAAGATATTCCAGTATAACAGAGGGTAGAAAAAGCCTCACTCTCTTCATTCACTGAAGAAAACCTCTTCAGGAGAAGGGGCCTTTCCTGAATGTTTGGATCTCGGCGATTGTGAAAACAGCCCAGTCTGCCGACAGACTGAACAGAGCAGGAAAAACTTCCTTTACAAATTAAAAGAGGGAACTGTTGGTAAGTGTAGACCCAAGTTTGCATTTTATGGTTTTGTTTTGTATTGTAACCATTGGTTTCCTTTGTTTTCTCTTGTTTCTTGTACTCTTAAATGAACCCACTTTTATTTTGTTCTACATACTCGCAAGTGCTGTGTGTTTTAAGGTAAAACTGGAACATACTGCACCTTTGGGGGGAAAAGATCTGGAATTTCTGTAAGCATCCAGTGTCAGGGACTGCATAGCACCAGGGAATGAGAAAAAGCGTGTCAGGGACTTGGATGTGCCTACAGTTAATTTGAAGGGTTAAGTTAGGACTGGCGTAACCCAGAGGAGAGTGCTCAAGGGATAGAAAGATGGATGGTGTTAGAAAGCAAACACCCAGTCCCTACAAGAAAGATCCCTTCTGTGTAGAGGAAAGGGATAACAGTGGCTCTCATTCCAGGGTGCTGCAAAAACTGTCGTGGTAAATATTTCTGGTTCTAACTGATATTTATTAGAGATCTATCAAATGCTGGATGCCTTATGTCAAGCACCACAAAACAGAAATAAAAGATGCAGTAAACCATAAAATCCTACTGGAGTTCTGGACTGAAAGGCTTTCAATTCACTGCCTGGGATCTGGTATCCCTTCCCACCCAGTCAGGCTTATCAGTGTGATGCTGAAAGGTTTGCAAACTTCCCTTTTCTTCTTGCAGTGCCCCCGAGAGAACCCAAGGTAACTGGAGGAAAGAAATCTGACTCTTCTACCTTTGTGATGGCATGGAGGCAGCTGCTGCAGCATTTTCTGGTCTGTTCCATTCATTGTCATGCTCACAGCTGGAGTTCGCTTGCGGAGGCCCCTGGGAGTTGGCCCATTCGATTCCGGCCTGCCTGTCTCTGGGCTCTGGCGTGAGGGCTCTTCATTGGCTCGAGGCAAGTCATTTTTACTAAGCAAACTGGCAAATCGGAAGGTCACCGTGTTGGCAGGATAACTTATACCAAAGGCATCTATGAGATGTGATGACAAAGGTCAAACTGTTTATAAATACTCAGGTACAACTAGGTGTTGTTTCACAGGGGATTATGTGGATGAGCCTGGCAACACTACATGGCAATTGGCAACATTAAATTCCCACTGACTTTCATGACTCGTTGACTTTAAATAGAAGGCGCTTAGCTGCCCATCTGCCATGGCTTTCGTTAACTTCTCCCTCCTAGCCTAAATGCAGCTGGCTGACAGGTTTGTCTGAGCTTCTGACCCACATGCCCTGGGGCTTTAGCAAAACCATGGTTCGTGTTCCATGGTTTTGATCGGGCCCTGTGGAAGGTCTGTTGTCTGTAGATACAATCCTTCTTTTGTTGCTGGACAGCTCTACTGTTCCAGAGGAACACAGCTGTCATGGAAAGCCACGGTCACAGGGAGAAAGGTGTTTTGACCAACAGCAAATTGACCTTGTAGTTTTTGTAGGATAGGAAGTTTGGGGTATGGAGGGTTTGGTTGTTTTCATTTTCTTTCTGTGAGCTTTACCTAAGTCATAAGTAATTTCTTGTTTTGAAGTTTTCAATTAGTAAACGTGAATAGAGAGAGGTGTCTCCAGTAACCTAGTGAGAAACAAGTCATTTAGATGCATCGTTTCCTTTGTTACTCAGTAGTAGGAAGTGCAGGGGTTTGGGAGCCATGTGTTTTATCACTCCTCCTTCCTATCAGTGCCAGACAGAGAAGGCCTCCTGTCTGCTTTCAGACTCAAGGTAACACTTACCGTTCCTGTGTAAGAAAAGGACAGCATCCTGATACCCTCGAAAATAAAATTCATGCAGGACCTGTGGAGAATCATCTCTGGCATCAGAAACAATTCAGTTGCAGGAAGTAATATTCTAGGGGACAGGAGTCAGATCATCTCTAATTCTGTTTGATACACCATGTGGGATGTTACCCATCTAGAGGATCTAGCTAGATCCTCAGCTGACATCATGCTTTAAGGGTCCCTGGTCAAAAGAGGTAACAGACCCAGCAAATAAAATATCTACAATTTAAGCTGGTCACCAAGGGGCATGTGACCTGAAGAAGAACACCCTCTGATTGCTCATCCTCCCCGCTTCCCAGCCTCCTAGGGTAGACCAGTCAATGAGACTGGCAATTTCAGGTTTTCTTCTTGCTGCAGGAAACAGGCAACACTCCCCCCGACCCCAGCTCTCTTTGCACAGGCGAGGAGGATGGAGCAGAAAAGTCCCACCAACTCAGGGCAGCTGCGCTCTCCTCCAGTGACCAGCAGGGCCATTTCTCTGCTACTCCTTGGCCTCCCCCGCCACCACAATACCTGGCCTGGGAAAGTTTGCAGGAGAAGGAAACCACCTACAACCACCAGTAGCCTAGAACAAGGGGAAATGGGACTCCAGCTGGGAAGGGGATGGCAGACAAAGAACCCCAGGAGAAGCAGGAAGAGCAGAGGTGAGCCTGGAGGCAGGGATGGGGTAAATGAAAGTGAGCACAGAACTGATGGGGGGGCAAAGGAACAGGATGATGTGGTGTTGCTATAAGCTATGCCAGTCTACCCCAGCTGATGATCTGGCCCATCATGCTCTGACCTGGATGTGCACATGAATCCCAGGACTCTGTGGGACAGTCCTGGTTGGGTGGCTCATCAATAGATGTGTGTTGGGCCAGATCCTCAGGTGGTGTGATCCAGCATTTCAGTAGGACTGAGCTCCTCCTATGAGCTGAGATTCTAGCCCATCGTCTCCAGCATAGGGACATAAGGCTCTGTGGACTGGAGCAGAGCCAAGATCTGCCCACTCCAATATCCACCTCTGACAGGGGCCAGTACCAAATGCTGGAGAGGAAAGTGTGAGAACCTCGCAATAGCAGACTAATCTGCCCTCATTTTGAGGGTTTCACCCAAATCCGTAATAGTCTGATTTAAGCCCTGAAAGTCCTTAGTTCATTGACTTTGAGAAAAGCAGGCACAGGTAGGGTTGCTAACTCTAAGCTGTAAAAGACCAGGGTACCCAAACTATTCCATCTGGGACAGCCATCTCCAAAAGCAGGTGATCCAGGGAAAACCTGGGCAGGTGGGAACCCTAACTGAGAGTAAGACATCTGAGAAGCACTGGGGTACATTGGAAGGACCACTTACCAGGTAGCTCGGTGGAAAGAGAGCATAACTAATCCTGCACAGGTTTTCCACTGAGATCTGAATGCTGCTATTAAAGATCTGAAAAGAATAGAAGATAGCAGGGCAGTCCCGGGGGCAGATGTCAAGCTCTCCCGTGAATGGGGAAACTGTGATCACCGCCTCTAGATCCGTGCAAGGCTGCAAGTTAGTGAAACCTCCATCAACGTAGCGCTGCGAGAGAAAATAAGCAGGGGTTTTATTTGGGGAAAAATTAAAAATAGGCGGGAGAGTCACAGCAACCAGAATGGGTGATCACGTGACCAAAGCAGGCCTGGTTCTTTACATGGGGATGTCTGAAGAGGGTACATGCAACCTCTGTTGGGATTTCCAAACTAGTAACATACATACATAATCCCCGGTTTTTATCTGATCTCTTATTTGGTAGTGAGTGAGCATGCGCATGATGACACACTACAGTGATTCATAAAGGCTTGTCATCTAGATTATATCAAGACCATAGGGTGGTTAATGAAGGTTTTAGTTTAGCCTGTGTGGGACAGAAGAGCCCAGCTACTCCCACAGGCCTGTCTGTCAAGTTTGTAAATACTATACTTGGGGCCGAGCACTATGCAATCATTGAATTTAAGGTGCTATTTAAAGTCAACATCCTTTGTCTTGTGCTTTTTTGTAAAAGAGCACATACTGGTTCTAGGTGGAGGAGTTTATGTATGAAGCAATCACTTGTCCAGCCCCCTTGGGAACTCTGTACAAGCTGCACTGAGCTGAATTCAATTCCGTGGTTACATCTGGACTTTCATCCTCTCCTTGCTGGGTTCAAGGGATGCTGAAATTTACAGGCAAACTCAGAGACACAAAGCTGCATGGACTGAAATGCAGCAAATTAAGTTGTTGAATGAGCACTAATCAAAATGAAACCCAAGCAGCAAGATGCCCACAGCTCTAGGTCAGTGTTTCACAACCAGTTTGCCATGGCGCATGGGTGCACCCTCACGCCCAAGCAGGTGTGCCACAAAATTTTTTGGAAAACTAGAGTTCTGAATTGGCTCATGAATGTTCATGAGTTCATTTGGAGACTCTATGTTGGTGTGCCTCAAAATAATTAAAAGGCATGAAGGTGCGCCCAGCAGAGAGAAGGTTGGGAACCACTGCTATAGGTCACACAACTGCTTGGAATTCATGGTCATACTTGACACCAGACCTGATGGCCCATTGGAGCCTTACTATTACAAATTGGCAAAAATCTGTAGAACAAGACCCATTTGCACGAGCGGAGGATCTGGCCCTATGAATCTATATCTGAGAACAGTGTCTGGCTATAGATTTGTGAGAGTAGAAATCCTAGCCCCTGGAATATTTGCTGATGAGTACTCACCACGCCTCGGAAGGAGGGAGGGATGAATCCACAATAAATAGGAACAAAACAGCTGCAGATCAGTGCCTGGGAGGAGAAGAGAAGCACAGAATGGTTATAGAAATGTACTTCACCAAGTTGAGAGGCTACTGGATTTTTTGCGGAGAGATTCAGGCTTGTTAACAGGGATAAACTGGGGCTGATATGTTGCAATCTAGTTTCACACTAAAGCTGGCCAAAACTTGGATTTTCATGCTGCGGGAAATTCTGATGTTTCAAAATATGTTTTCATCTCAAAACCAAAAAGTTAAAATTTCAAATTTTCCGTGAACCAAAATTTCGAAAACTTTAGTTTCAGAAATATCAAAATGATCTTATTGAAGTAAAACATTCCAGTCCATTCAAAACATTTAATTTCTAATATGAAAATTAATATAGCAATAGTGGAAACAATAAAGTCTAAACCAAGCACTTCAGCCATATCATAATGCAACATTTTGATGATTTTGCACTGAAAATTTGGCTAAAGCTGTATGTTCACACACGCGTTTGTTTTGTCACATCAGCATTTTCCAACAGAAAATGTTCATTGGAAAATTTTTGACCAGCTGTTAACCTGTCTTTTGAATGTGGGAGTGGATCTTGTCGGTGATGCTTCACTCCATATTTAAATCAGAACGGGTATCACTTTTAGCACTGTTAAATCCCAATATCTCAGTGTTCTCAGCTTTTCTCCTATCATGACACCATGAAGTAGTTAAGATGTGCTTCTGGCCAGCTGCACTAGGGTTTTAACAGCAAATATTTCTATAAACTAGGAGATGCTCTCTGTGATTTTGTAACACTCTTCCATCTGGAAAATAGCTGATAACATTTATAGTGACAGGAGTGGCTGAGGGACAGGTATAGCCAGAAGGTTTTGAAATAATTTTGGGTTAACATGCCTCATTACATGCAAGCACTAAGGAACAGTTTACCTGCACAAGCCCTCCTGGTAACTGCAAGCCAACCCCTCCACCCTCTTACCACATCTCACACCATCCCATCTGTGGAACTCACATTATCTCCTCCAGTCCCTTTCCATCCCCATTTTGTTCCTACCAGCTGAGCTGGGGACCCTGCTCTGAGCTTATTGGAATCAGTGATGTGCTCTTGTATCCTGAGTAGCTTTGGAGTCTCTCAATCTTAGAGCAGGATTTGTATCATTTGTGAAACTTCCTGGCAGTAGCCAGCTTTGTGAGGTGCCTTGCTACCACCTGCCCTTAGTTTGAGAGTGCTTTGTCTGTTCACACCGGCGTCAGCTCCCTGGCTCCACCAGCCATGGGTTGCATGCACACTGCCCTCAAAACCTACACAGGCTCCACTGTCCCTCTACACGCTGACACGCTCCAACCCTCAAACCCTCCAAATGTCCCCCTGGAGTGCCCAGTCCTTGCCCCACTGGGCACTCACTGAATTCACAGATCTGCTACTCACTAAAGCAGGGGTTCTCAACCCTTTGAGTGTTGCCACATGATTGCAAACCCTCTCAACTGTGTGTGACACAGGATGCACCTCTCTGAGAAAACTGCCACCAGTGGTCCCACCCCTACACCCAACTCTTGGCAGTGTTGGTGGCAGCTCAAAAAAAAAAAAAAGGTAGCTCCTGGTGCTGTAAAAAAAAAAAAAAAAAAAAAAAAAAAATGCCACCACAGGTTCTTTCAGCAGCAGCTCTTACAGGAGCTACAGTCCCTACCATTGCAAAAAGCTGCCACCATGCACAATTTTGGTGGCAGCTCTTAAAGCAGGGGTCAGCAACCCAAAAGCTAAGAAGACCATTTTTAAAAACTCCTTCAATAACCAAGTGTTTTGAGAGCCACAATGGGATTAGCCTCTTGGTGGGGGGAGCTGGGCCAGGGCATCTGCTGCAGGGTCCTCTGGTGTCAATGGAGAGCCCAGAACCAGGAGCGGACCATCTGCAGGCTCCCCTGATGGCAGGAGGGGCCCCAGAGGCAAAAGGAGGCAGCCAAAGAGCCACATGTGGCTTTGGAGCTACAGGTTGCAGACTCTTGTCTTAAAAGACAGCACCCTCCTACCAAAGCATGCCTTGCCACCGAAAGATGCCTCACACGACCAAAAGAAAGGTTTGTTTCGGCTAGGGGGTGGGAGGGAGCTGCCTTGTAGCAACGTTCAGCCACATGCTGTGACACAGATCTGTGTCACACCACCGGTTGAAAGCCACTGCCTTAAGAAATAATCCATGCCAGTTTACCATTTACACCTCAAGATCCCTGCTCTGCTCAATTTACAGAACTGATAGAGGAGACAGACGAGGTGCGTGAGGTAATATTTTTTTATTGAACCAACTTCCGTTGGCGAGAGAGTCATTCTTTCAAGTTCCACAGAGTTCTTCAAGTTCTGAAGAAGTTTGTCTCTTCCACCAATAGAAGTTGGGCTGATTAAAAAATATTCTCTCTCATCTTGTTTCTCATATATCCTGGGACCAACAAGGTCACAACAGCATGACAATCATTGAGTAGTGAAAACTAGCCTATGTTTATTTAACAAAGATTAGAGGTTTGAAAAGAAGCAAGTGGAATTAAAGGAAACCAGATGGCTGCATATCACATAAAATCATATCATGCAATGGAGAACTTAGACTTGCATAACCAGTTATAAGAGAGATGAGGTAACATCTTTTATTGGAGCAACTTATGCTGGGCAGAGACAAAATTGGTCAAGTAAAAGATATGACCTCACCCACCTTGTCTTGCTAGTGTCCTGGGACCAACACAGCTACAATAATGCAACATTATTTAGTTATTGTTGTGTCATACAGATTAAATGCTTGCCCTAAATCTTTCCAGAGTATTACACCTAGGCGTGCCTGTGAGCTTTCATTCATGACAGAGATGAGCAAATTGGCCTCTTTCCTGCCTTCCCTGTGTCCCTTTGCAGTCCCAGATACATCAAAACAATCCTTGAACCTTACTCAACAGGAATCCCTTTCCCACTGCCTGTTCTTCTCTTGGGCCTTCCTTCCCTTTTCAACCTTGCTTTCTTTCAGCCAGCGATACGTGAAGATAGGGTGACATTTCCAGGGACACAATGCTCAATACATGCCTGACCAAACAAAGAAGATGAGAATCTCCTATCAGAACAGAATCTGTCCAAGGCCTGTCACCTCCTGGTGATCTGCTTTTAATGTCAAGTCTTTAAGAATGTAAGTTCCAGAAGGGATACATCTCTACTTAAATATTACTGCACATACTTTTGCAATGATCAGTATGTTACTGGCTGTTGGTAGAGAGATTGCATGCTATCCTTTTGGCTCACTATTATGTAGACATCAACCCTTGGGTAGCTCTTTAAACCCTTATGTACCACCTTTTGCCAACTGGCAGTATGAGGTTCCTGGCTCACATCACCCCATTCTCCAGTAACTGTTGGAATCTGGCTCAATATAAATCTAGCTGGGCCCCCCCATGTTCATCTTTCAAAGCAGAGAGGAAGACAGGGGTTCTCAATGAACTGAGTGCCACAACATTTGGGTGCTGGGGGCTGTTGCGTTTTGAAAGTGACTCACACACAGCTGAGTGCCATGGGGATTTACAGCACTAGCTCTGATACAGATAACACCACCCGTTCTTTTGAGGCTTCTGGCTGCACCCCAGGCGAGAACAGGTTTGGCACTGCCCGGATCTTGCCTTGACAGGAGAATTCCAGAGAAACTGATCGTGAATCCAGCCCACCAGCTCTACATGCTGCCAGTAATGGTAAAAGAACTGGTTTTTGGGCTCCTGAGCACACTCTTTGCCACCCAGGACATTGGTCACAAGCATCAGAAAACGTGGCACATGCGACTCATGAAAGGGCTAGTGGACATGGGGTTGTGTGGCAGGCTTAGAATAGTAAGGCCCAGGGAGACCATTCAGCCTCACCCTTTTAAGAGCTGGGGACGTGTGACATAGGCAAAGATCTGTGAAGTGGGAGATATGGATAGAGAAAGTGGTCCTGTGGGCAAACAGGGGATGGATAAACTGTTTAAGGACTTGCGATCAGGAATGGGCTGGGCAATGCCCCCCTCCTACCTAACCTGTTGGGGATGAGCTAGGGAAAGGGGCTATCATAAAGGCTGGTTTGTGCCCCCTTGTGGGAATACAGCAAAACTGGGGGTCTGCTGGAGTCTCCAGGCCAAAAGATGAAAGGGCCAGTTGGGCCAGCTGGGACAGAGACTAGCTGAGAGCCTGCAGCTGTCCTGAATCTCTTGCCTTAGGGAGGGCTGGAATAAGTGCCTGAACAGCAGCCCAGCTCCAAGAGAAGAGGCTGAGGATTCATATCCTACGGAGACACAGGGCAACTCTATCCAGCACAAGCTAGCAGCCAGAAAGATTTGAAGACGCTCAATCGCTGAAGTGGAAGGAGTTCCCCAAGATGACTGAACCACAGACCAGGAGCTATGTGATCTTCAGTCCGGATGCTGGGGAAAGGTAGGAGCAGCCCAGGAAAGTGGCAAAGGAATGGGGGCAGCAGTCTGTAACTGCCTTACACAGGGTCCCTGGGTAGGCAGCCTGGGGAGAGGGCGGGCTGGGGTTCCCTATCTCCTCCCTAGCAGAGGAAATGGTGCAAACTTCAGGACTGAGAGAAGCAGCCTGGCAGTTTTGGAAGGGGACTGAATCATAGACTTTGGGACCTGGTTTGTTTAGGCTTCAGTCACCATGGAAGAGGGACCAGGTCTGAAAAGTTAGGTGGCTCGGATACAGAGGCTGTAGCCTGCGGGTAAGCTTAAACCCTGACAATGGGAGGCTAGGAAGAACCTCTACAATGCCTAAATCAGAATAGGCTCTTTGCCATTTCCCAAAGAGAGCAATGTCTAGTGGCCACGTCTGGTGCTCATAGCTTACTGTGCTGTTCCTGAGCCCAGGATCAAGGAGAAATCACTGGAACAGAACAAAAGTGGAATCCTCTCTTCCCTCTTCCTACTCAACCTCTTTGTGCTGCACTCAGTGACATTTGCCTGTCTCTCATGAACTCAGTTTGTGATTTCTTTTCCTCAATTAATTTCACCTGCAGGCACAACAGAGAGGAAGCCCCCCGTTACCTGGATGAGGTCCTCTTTTGACGTGAACTCCGAAACCATGACGTTCTGTCCATCTATCACCCGAGTGAGGGAAATGTGCAGCCTCCCCGAAGCTACCCGGTGAGAGTTGTCTGGCAGCATCCTGTACAGTCCCTTCTGCACAATGCGGAGCATGTTGCATCCAGGAGACAGGGGGCCAAGAATGGTTTTCCTGGCATCTTTCGCAGCTTCATGCAAAGATTCTTTTAGGTCCTCTGATAGAGGGAGGGGAGAAAAATAAGTCATTTATCACCAGCTCGCTTAAAGGCACAGTAAGATTGCCCGATGTTATGCCTTGAATTTTGGGTCACTTATTTTGGCGAGCAATAATCTTTTGGGTGGAAATTTCCCCCTTCCTGTCTCTGCCCTAGCAGGAATGTTTCAGAAAGTTTAATCAACTGTGGTCCAAATGTTTTTGAGAAAGAAATTGGGGGTAAAACAGGCAGTTTGGTCAAAGTTAATTATTTGTTTTGTGTCCTTTTGAGCAGCTGTAGCAAGTTACGGTATGTTTACACTTTACGCTTTGAGCTGGAGAGGCCAGGGCATTCCCAAGAATCTCAGTCAGGGAGACATAGCCACACTGCCGCACTTGCTTGACCATGGCAACCCAAGTGCTCTGAGTACATATGTAGCACCGCTGGCAGGCATGTGGGGCAGCTGCCATGACTATGCTCTCATTTTAGCACTTGAGCTCAGTGAGTGAGAATTGTGGTTACGTCTCCCCAGCCTGGGACTCTGTGACAGCCTCAAAGCCCCAGAGCTGAGAGTGACCATGCCATCCCCTGCCTCCACTAAGACAGTGTCATTTCTGTGTCATCTCATGACACTGCCTGATTTTCAGCCACTTGAGCACCCTCCTATGGGCTTTGCCAGGCCCAGCTTAACAATAGATGCACCTGTCCCTGAGTCCCTTTGCCATGTTTCCCCTGTGTGAGATCCAACCAGTGACACTGGCTACTCAGACCTCTGTCCCCAAGAGGTGCTGCATTACCCCAGTTTACCCAGTTCACTTTAGACCACCCTTTCTGTACAACCTGTAGAACTGGTGAGCACTTACATAAAGTAACAGTAAGTGCGTTTAAGAAGGAGTAAAGCTGTAAAGAGATGTAGGGGAAATCAGCAGTTACAATACCAAAACACATCATAAAATACGACCCTGAGTTTACACCTATCAATCGTTCCCTTTCCTATCTAGTGAAGTTGGCTCTTTTCTCTGATGTTCAGGCTATTGCAGTGCTGGCTGGTTTCACAAGAACGAGGATTTAAATGTTCATGAAAACACCCCTTCTCCACAAGGGGATTCCTTGGTGCATTGACTCAGAGAACGTCTCCTTGCTCTGTGTTGTACTGAAACATGCTTTTGCGTGTCTTCACAAGAAGGGTGATCTTCTGTCTTGTAATTATCCTTTTTCACCTCCCAGTGGTTTTGATGGTTCACAGTTGCCTCTGACTTTCCATTGAAGTTTGTGGTACTGAGAAAGCTAAACAACTGAGTCTTCCATTGCATCATCGGCTAAACAAGGTAAGGAGACAACTCCTTTCTGCTGAACTGGGCTGTCACCAAGATGCATTGTGACTAATTTCTACTCCTACCACTTAAAGCATACATTCAGTATTAATGCATTATTGTGTTATTACCCATACATGCTTCTTGCAATGATTGAATCTTGATGAGCGATGAGCTTTCTGTGGATACCTTATGTGTTACTACTTATAGATAAATAGCCTGAGTTTCAGGTCAGAGGTGAGGGTTGTTTCTGCGGAACAGGGGCCTGTAGCTAAAGAGTCTCTGCATCACAGAATCACACCCCCAGCTCAAAATGTAGCCTTAGTCTTAGCAGCTTGAGGAAGGAAGGTGAACGTTGGCAGGGAGGAAATCCTGAGGTTGCAGGAGTGCCTTTGTGCTCTCCCAGTCCATCCGGATTTGGTCAAGTCATAAACCACAGAAAATAGTCCCTTTGAATGATAATCAAAGGCCCATTGGAGTTTGCGCAATAACTGAGTGTTTTATCAAAATGCAGACTCTTGTCTTGGTGGATAATGCTTTCTGCCAGGCCCTTTGGAGCCTCTGTATCACCTCAAAGCAGTCACATGGATCTATAGCTTTCCACAATGCATAGGCACAACGGATCTGCCTCCTCCTCCACAAGACCCTTTGGCCTAGCCGCAGGACACTAGGCTAGCCACCGGGAGAAAGTGAAGGCTAGCTTGACCTCTTGCACTGCCTGGCCTTTGGTTAACTGTATTTCACATCCCTTCTTGGGGAGCAAAGTCTCACACCTTTGCCCAAATCTCAGCCTAAAGACAGGGAAACTGAGGACCACAGAAGTTGTACGGGGCTGTTTCTGGTACAACTGGGATGGGAATAGTGTAGGAAAATCTCACTGAGCCTTGTTGTTTAGTGGGATGGTTGGATGGCTCCTGGCCTTGGAGAGGGTTTGGCAGAGGGAGCTGAGTGGACATGGGAAACAGGTTGTACCAGTGCTACAATCTGTCTTAATTCAGATCATCCTGTTTTATGGTAAAAGCCTGACATGAGTGGCTTAGACAGTAGAAATCTCTAAGAGGATCCTCCCATGACTCCCTCATGTCACTCCATTGCAGGGAGAGATGGAATCCATTCTGTTCATCATCACATCCCAGTGAGGGTAGATAAATATCATCTTGTACTTAGCATTGGCATAAACAAAGTGCAATTAATAATTACATTTTGCCTCTGCTTAAAACAAGACCCCAGGTCTCATTGGCATCTTTGGTTCAACCGGAAGGAGCAACCTCTGAGTGACATGTCTATCTCTAGGTGTTGGTTTTAGTATAGAGATTAATAGTGTGATGTTAAAGTGGACTAGGGAACTTTTAGTTTGTACCAGGAAGATCTGCACGCAGACTGATTAATACACAACACGTGTGCACTCTTTAGAAATCACACTCACGCAGGGAGCAGCACTACCTTGTGTACACGCACCCCGAATCTTGTTGCTTTAAAAGAATTACTTAATGCAGAAAAGTTCCAAAGAGGTAGCCATGTTAGTCTAGTTCAGTAAAACAAACAAGGAGTCTGGTGGCACTTAAGACTAACAAACTTATTTATCGCATGAGCTTTCGTAGGAGAAAATCACATTTCATCAGATGGTTAAAGAAGCTTCAAGCATCTGACGATGTGGGATTTCCTCCCACAGAGGCTCATGTGATAGATTAATGTGTTAGTCTTTTAAGTGCCACCTGACTCCTTGTTTGTTAATACAGAAAAAAATTCATACCCATCGATGGACCAAGATCTTAGCTGCCACTGATAGGACAGTGATTTCTGTCTGGCATATTCCTGTGCTTGCAAGTGAAAAGGTAACTCTAGAAATTTGTGGAGGTGAGGGAGTTGTAACGGTGCAGTCCAACAGCATCCTCCAGCCCCAAGGGACATCTTTCTCTTGAGCAGCCTCAGCCAGCAGCTCTGTGTCTCATTTTGGAACCCTCTAGTTTCTTTAGGCCACAGACCAAAGAAAGGTCGAAGCCAGTTTGGTTTATTATGGTAAAACAACAAACATTTATAGTTTATTTTTTTTCAGGCAACTTTGATTTGAAGTTCAGCCCCCTGTTCACCTCACTCGACCCCACAAGGCATTAGTTGTTGCGTCACATGCCCAGAATAGCTGCTCAAACATTTATAACTGCTCTTAATTCCTGGGTTGCTCCAGTGCCTTCAGATGCTAAGATATTTTTGTTCTATCTAATCCGTCTGCCCCTCTTTCTGGAACAATCTCATGGGTTACTGCCCTGCTCTAGCCAGAACACAAGCCCAAGTGAGCTATTCTCCTGGCAGGTTAAGCCCGAGTCCTGCAAAATCTTGTGCAAGTGAGGAGCTGTTCTGAAGTCAGTGGCCCTACCACATGTCCAACCTTTGGCACATGCAGAAATCTCTGCAGGATCAAGGATAGAATGTGCTTCCAAGCACATGTTAAATCATCTATGGCTTGCCTGTGGGCCCAAGGGTTTGTTTAATTCTAAATGATTTTGCTTTTCCATCAGCCTTTCATTTATCCACTGCATGATGGCTTCAACAGAAGAGACTGAGGGATGCCCTACATTAGCCTATCCCAGGGGTTGGCGTGCTCACCTGAGAAGTGGCAGACCTCTATTCAAGTCCCTTCTTCTTCCCCCTTAATGGAGTAGGGAATTGAGCAGCAGTCTCCTATCATTGCCCAGTTGAGTCCCCTACCCCCCTAGGCTAAAAGTGCTGACGAAGGCTCTCCTCTTCCCCAGTTGTTTTGCGTGAGCTTGCCTATGAGGGCCTGCTCTGGCAGGCAGACTCTGAGCAGGCTCACTGGATGGGGCCCTTCAAGTGACTTAGGCAGCCAAACACACGCGTGCCTTCCCTGGCTTATGACACGCTCTGGAGCTTAGGCAGGAGATAGGCATCCAGATGACACAAAGAGGCAGTGCTTAGAGGCAGAAACTTAGGTACCCAGGAATCTTATACTGCAAAAATGGAGGGCTTCGGAGGGAGTTTTGTGCACCACAATGCCTCTGATCCTGGGACTGAGGTTCCTAATTCCTTTGGAGTACCCAGGCCCTCCTGAATAGTCCAAGGGACAGCTGAAACCTGACCACTGAATATGATGGCACCAGGCCCTTGATGTCAGTTGCATCGGTCCATTCATTGGAAGGACCTTGCTTTATAACAGCGGAAGCTGTGGATCTCTGAGCAGGCGCAACAATCTAGATGGAGATCCCGGTCTAGATTTCCAGCTGGTCTAAAACAGCACAGTTCTACTGACTTTGATGTCGTTGCACTGATTTACACCAGTTGAAGGTCAGGATCACTGGTCGAGCAGGTGCATCAATATATTAATATATGTTGGTCTAGATCAAAGGTGGTATTGAACTGCATTTCCTGGCAGGCTGAGTAAGATGATGTCCAGACCTGGACAAGTCAAAGGGTGCTTTTCAGGGTTCTTCTGGCATTTGTTTTCTCTTGACATTGCCAGCAGCCAAGAGTCACAACCTTTCAGGAGTGCTGTGCTGCTTTGTGTTTAGTGATCTCAAATTGAAAAGTTGGGTGTCCATAGACCAGGGGTCTCAAACTCAAATCACCATGAGGACAAGTATAGTAGCCCAAGGGCCGCACCACTAAAACCTTTTCATACAACGTAATAGCAAAGGTTGATAGTGATAGTGTCACTGCAAGTTGCAAGAAATAACTTTAGGGGACATATGTGGCCAATAGGCCATGAGTTTGAGACCACTACCCTAGACAATACTCCAGTGAAATCTTGCAAACCAGTAAGTCTACAGATGGACCACAGTGCTATTAAAATAACATGCTCTCAGTATTCGTTCTACTTGAACACTAAGAAATTAAAACAACTTTAAACACACCAGAAAGGAAAGGGTTCCCAGATTACCTGAAAATTTTGCCAGCTCGCTCATGCCATCTTTTTTTACGGAAAAATACTAATGATAAAAGAAATTGGCCTCCTATGGAAAGCACCTCTATCACTGTACTTTATGTTGTGTATGCCTTTGAGGGACCACCTGATTAGACGCGTGCTGCTGTAAGTCAAAATATATCAACACAGACTAACTCCAAGGTTTCTAAATGTAAATGAAAAGGTTTTAAATTAAATATACGGCATGATGGTAAACAGAAGGAAATAGATTGAAGTGTATTCACTCACTCCCTAACAGTACATTTCCACAGTCCCCATCAGTCCAACCCTTAGCCTGCCATCTGCCCAGCCCCTCATCACTTGTGGGCCCCCACAGCCTCACCTGTGCTCCCAATGGGGTTTTTCACTTCACCCCTCCAGATGGGGGAGAGATAGTGGTTGAGAACCACTGGTCAAGCCTGTATCGGGACACGTTATATAGCAGTAAATGTGTCACGGAGAGCTGTGGAGATGGCTGGATTTGGCTTGTGAGCAGTGGGCTGGTGAGTCCTGCAGGATGGCAATATGCCACCAAGCATGTGGCAACCCGTAAAAGGTTAAGAACTACTGGGCTAGGCTCCTGAGGAGATAAGGAGGGAGCTCTGCTTCTTCGCAGGGGGCAAGAACAAACAATGGAAAAGGAAAGCCTTGAGAGCAAATCTGGCCCATGAGTTCCCACTGAAGAACAATGGTCTAGGTCCTCAGTTGACATAAATCAAGGTACCACTACAGACTTAAATACAGCTAGTCCAATTTACACCAGCTAAAGATCTGGCTCAATAGTTACCATGATCATTGTATAATTAGGTTAATAGGAATAATTTGTATAATAATATCATAAATTTCTAGTGCTATCATGGCATTCATTCACAACCACGTTTTCATTACTATTTAGCATTATAATAAAAGACTTGCATACAGAATAAATCCAATCAAAACATTCCTTACCCAGGCTAGATTCACACACCACGGCTGCAGCTATAAGTGATCCAGCTGATGCTCCGTAAACTTTGGATGCTGATTTTAGTATTTCAGGTGCCAATTCCAACAGTGACTGGACCACCCCTATCTGGTAAATCGCAAGAAAACCACTGCCTGAAAAAGAGATAGAGAAGGGGGTGCCAGCCCCCTTTAGATCTGCTTCAGCCATCCCAGCTGCCCCTTCTGCCATGAGACGGTTTTCTTATTGGGTAGAAGCTCTGTAACTTTGTTAGCCAATTTTGCTGTTCCTAGATAAACTCCAAGTCTGTTCTTTGTCAGCCCTTCGCTGACACAGTCACTACTTCTTTCATGCTTTACACAAATGTGTAAGATGCACTTTTTGCCTTTTTCTTGCGAGGTTTCCAGTTTTGATGCCTGCTTTAATTACCTCTTGGGCTAAAAATAAACCTCTCCCCCCATCAAAGCAGCTCTAGCTAGATTATATGTTAAATAGCTATCTCACTCATGGCTTAAGTAAGGAGCTCCGTTTAAGACAATGTCTCATAAATCTTCCCACACTGCCCACACTTTTAGAGTGAGTGAAGTCTCCTGCACCTCGCTGCCCTAACTTGTCTTTTTCAGAGCATCCCTTGCAAATTTTCCTCTTTGCATTCTTCAGTCTTTCTTTACGGTGTTTTTCTAAATTGGATTCTCCCTCAATCCCATTTTAGGAACAGCTCAATGCCGAAAGAGCACAGATTTGTTCAAGGAGCTCAGAGCTAGTGGGTGTTACACAATGGATTACATGGAAGGTTGGGCTATGTTGTATTTTAAAACTTGCTAAATTAACCCTATCTTGCAATGCCTGTATCCTGGGGAAGATAAACTTTGTGCCAGTCACTTAATTCTTACCAAGACAAAACCTTCAAAGATTTCCATTTTCTTAGAATTCATCACCAACCTGTGTGAAGTACTTATCAACAAGTGTCTGTCAGGTTTAAATACCGACCCTCCATTGCCTGCGTTACCATCAGCACAGTAGTGTATGAAAGCTGCAAGGACTGTTCAAACCTCACCGTCTGATCACTGGTTAGGTTGGTTCTTTTTAATACCCGCGTGTGCACCATTGACAATGAAAATAGATTAGTCAGTTTCAGAGTTTATTTCTAAGCTCTGATCTGACTGTCATTGCAGGTAATGGCCTACATCAGGGGTACTCAAACTTTTTGCGAGCCGGTCCACATTCAGCCTTCCACAATTCATCGGGGTCCACAAGCAACTAGGGGAGGCCTACTGCTGGGAGCAGGGGAGGGGGGTGATGCCACGAGCAGGGGGCATGTTCTGGGACCGGGGAGGGGGGCTAGCGGGAGCGGGGAGGTGATTCCGCGAGCGGGGGGCATGTGCCGGGAGCAGGGGCGGCGCAGTGAGCAACTGGAGTTGCTCAGCTGCCCTCTCCACTTAGAGGGAACATTGCCGTGGTCCACCAGAAACGTCTTTGCGGTCCGGATTGTGGACCTCGGGCCGCCGTTTGAGTACCCCTGGCCTACATCCTGGAGCCTGGCACTTCTGCAGTCAGAACAGCTTGAGACTTCTGATGCTAGTGCAGTTGGTCGATGGGCCACTTCCCCCAGTGCAATTTAGAGCAGCTTCCAGACTGCCCTAACTTGCACTGACCACCAGGGAACCTCTAAGGGGCCGTTGAGACAGCCTATACGTGGACAGAGTTAGAACTCCCTGGCCAGCTTGTCTTTCTCCAACTATAAAGCCCTGTGTTTGGAGATAACATAGGAACTACTAAGCTGGATCTAAAGGGGTAGCCGGGTTAGTCTAGTCCAGCAAAACAAACGAGGAGCCTGTGGTACTTTTAAAGACTAACAAATTTATTTATCACATGAGCTTTCATGGGAGAGAATCCCACTTTGTCAGACTCTTGAAGAACCTCAAGCGTCTGGTGAAGTGGGATTCTCTCCTATGAAAGCTCATGTGATAAACCAATGTGTTAGTCTTTAAAGTACCACCGAATTCCTTGTTTGTTAAGCTGGCTCTGTGGCACATGAAGATTCCTACTGTGCCCTTTCAGACGGTGCAGATACCAGGGTCATGAGTGTGGCAGAATAGCCTAGTATAGAATAGAAAATAGTCTTTCTGTTTGTTCCCTGATTGCTCTGTTCTGTTCCTGCAGTCGCATGGCACAAAAATCAGATCTTGAGAGATCCTGGACCCCTGCAGATTGGAGTACAAGTAGGTATTTGGAATTGTGAGGTTTCTGGGTAAGATGTCGGGCCCCTAAGGTACTGAACCCTCTCAACCTCTGTAAACATCAATGGGAGTTTGAGATGCTAAGCACATCATAAAATGACTTCCACAAAGCTTAGCCATAGGAGTATAAATCCAGAGAGAGCCTTTCTTGTGCAGATTGCAGGCACTTGCCTCTTTAAACCTCAAACCAGCCTAGCTATCGCGTGCTTCATCTTGCAAAGCTGCATGTACCATTTTAAATGGACTTTTATGATGAGAAAATGAAATTGGAAGCAAGTTTACAATCGATAAGTTTTGAATCAGATCAGCACATTGTAAGTAATGTCTTTAACCTGGCCTGAACTGCTTGCTGTGTTGGTTAGTTACTGCGTACAAATTCTGTTTCACATTAGGGCCACTGGCATGTTTTTGCTCTTAAACAAGTTTAAGCTGGGAGGGAAAACTTATTCTTGTCTTGTGTTTCTCTGGAACCTACTGACCTAGAAGAAGGAGATTACATGTCAAGGAGCTGTGTTGGGGGTACAGTTTGAGGTCAGTTTATCACACCCTTACATGGATCACTTAAGTATGTAAAGTACACAATGTCATGTGCTAAGCTAAATTTAGATTTGAAACATTTGGATGGATGTGGTAGTGTTCATGATTCTACAGAGATGAAATTCAGTCTCATGCAATGAGCCACCTTAAGGCCAATGCAACATTTAAATCCCCAATTAAATCCTCGGGTTGTAATTTAAGTGGGACTTTGAAGTGGCCTCTGCTCCAGGATGAATGAATTCCATCCTATCAGAGCTAGGCTCTAGAAATTTTGATCTGAGTGACACTGACTGTTCTGGTGATGCAATCTGTAAGTTGACTATGGGGTACATTGAGGCAGTCTGGCCTAATGGGGGGTGCGGGATTTGGTGTTAAGACTTGTGGGTTCTGGTCCTAGCTCTGTCATTGACTGCTGTGTGGCCTGAGGTAAGCTATTTCACCTCTGTCTCAGCTTTCCCATCTGTGAGGATGATCTTATTTGCAGACAGACAGTAGGTCAAGTTAATCCCTCATCTGCTCCATAGGAGGTTTCACATCCTGATTCTAAACCTGTTGTTTATTATTTGTGCTGCAGTAGCCACTATGATCCCCAGTCATTGGCCAGAACAAAAAGATAGCCTTGCCCCAAAAAGTTTGTTGATGGGAAACTTTCTGTTGGCTTCAATGGGCTCCTTAGCAGGCCCCTAATGGACTCATGCTGGGGTCTCAGAGCTACATTAGTAGTAACAGTACAGCAATGGCACATTTGTAACAGAAGCTTTGCTCCTTGACTGGGGATTTGGAGCATTGAAATTTTCAGGCGATTAACTTGAGAAGCCTAAAAAAGAGCCAAACATTCAGACTGCACACCCCTACATTTCTATGAGTCTGTATTTCATAAGGGCGAGTAAGACCCCAAGAAGCACAACAGTTTCCCTAGTAGTTCAAAGCTTTGGAGCAAAAGAATGTATTTGCACATTATGTTCTTTTTGCTTGTAATTGCCATGAAGAAAAATATTAAATGGAATGTCACTCTTTTCCATTCCGTGAACCAGAGGGTGGAGGGTCTTGTGATTTCAGTGAAAAAACGCTGATCTTTCTACCACGTACATGAGTAGTTTGTAAAGGAAATGCACATTGCATTTGACATGCTATGCTAGGAACTGAATATTGCCAAAGAGGCTCATAATTCTGCCCCAGGATCATGATGTCCTAACTGTATCTAATATTTGTGGAAATCCTATTCCTAGTCCGTATAAAATGCTACATCAGGGTCATGCTTTTCTCCAACATGACTTTCATGGGACAGCTGGCATTCATGGGGGATTAGGGTTCAGGATGTTTGTGACTGCTTTAGGAAGGCCCCACCTGGGGGTGGCTGATGATGGCTGTTTCTTAAATGAGCACCTGGACCTAATAAAGGTTGCTTGAGCTCTGTTAGAGAGGAACCCCTAAAGGAGACAGGAAGCTGCAATAGAGCAGTGCTCCAGGGAGTGGGCTGTGTCACCAAGCTAAACAAGAAGCCTAAAGGATGCACTCTGGGAACCCACTAGAAGAGCTCTGAGAAGGGGAGACTGCTAGATGGAGAATGCAGTTGGCAGGCGGGCAAGAAGGCCTGGTCTCGGCCACAGGGTTTCCTAGACACTGGTTAGAAGACCATCCTGGTGAGGTCTACCTGCTGTGCCTTGAGAAGAGACACAGAAAGCAGACTTCCCTGGACTCTAGAGAAGGCTGTTACTCCAGCAGAGGCAAGAAGTCTAATACCAGGGGCAAAGGTGTGAACTGAGAGAACCCCTGGGGAAGAGCCTGGGGGAAGGCAGACCTTGACCTCAGGTTAGGGACAGACTAAGAACAGCCAGGTGACCCCGTTGAGAAGTTAGGGTGAAAATTTTATTTATGATCTGTGTTGAATTTTCTGCTAATAATTAACTTTTCCTTCCCCTGTTGTCCATCCCTACAAAACGTACTCTAGCATCTAAAGGTTTATTGTTACTCTGGGTAAGGGAAATATCCAGTAAGGGCTCACCACATCGCCATGCCCATCTGCCAGGGGGCACGCTGGGTCAGCCAGGGATGGTGACAGTGACCATTCTGAATCTAATCCAAAGTGTCCTTTGCTGTGCCTCCTACCTTTTTCAGGGAGGTACACTGGGACATTTGTGGCAGGGAAAGCAAAGATGGAGTTGCGTCGGGTGTGTATGTTCCATGCCGACAAAAGATGCTGGGTTCGATAGCCCAGACAGCTGGACTCTTCCATCTGCAAACCCACCTACACAGTACCCTGCAAGGACACTTCAGTCCTGATCGGTAGGGGCTGCTTTGATTATGAATCAGACACGCAGTCTTGGTTTATTTCCCTGCTTTGCCCCTGATTCTGTGTTACCTTAACCATTCTGTTCTTCTGCTGTAAAGCAAGAGTAATTATACAGACTTTGTTTGTCTTCTCTCTCTGAATTCTGAGCTCTCCAGGGAAAGAGTCATCTTTTACAAGGGATTTGTTGTGTGGTGCTAATCCCATCTGGGGTCTCAGGGCACTAGTGTAAGACACATAATGATGGTGAATAGATCATTGGGGCTTCCTGCCAGTTCAGCCCCTGGGCTCCGGGAGGAGGCTGCCAGTGAAGTGGTGTTTTTGTGACATGGGCATCTGTCCACCCTCTCAGTTCTATAAGTTCCTCAACAGCCACCATATAGGTGCAGCTTCCAGCCATTAGCAGCCTGGGCTAGCTTCAGAGTGGGGACTTCAAGGTGAAAAAGACAGTTTGCACGGATGTTTGAATTGCTTCCCATGCCCTCCTCCTCCCATTCTCCACTCACTGCACCCAGTACCTGTTTATATCCAAAACCTCTTCCCCATGTCCCAGCCTGTTGCTGCCTCTTTTTTTTCTCCCGTCACTGGAACTGTCCTCCCTCTAAATTCCCTCCAACATGACTGCGCTTTATCTTCCCTTAGATTCTCACTGACATCAGTGGCCATTGCAACAAGAAGCTACCTGAATGGATTGATGGATGAATGGATGGATGAGAATATTGATTGACAGGTAGGTGTGTATGTATGTGTGTGTAGGGGGATGATGGGTGGATGGCCTTGTATATGGGGATGATAGATACAAAATTATTCTTGCCAAGTTCCAAAGGGGCGCCCGTGTTAGTCTAGTTCAGTAAAACAAACAAGGAGTCCAGTGGCATTTAGACTAACAAATTTGTTTATTGCATGAGCTTTCATGGGAGAAAATCCCACTTCGTCAGACACTTTGAAGATGAGGGAACTTACAGAATGGCAGGAAATATATGCAGGGAAGTGTAAGTCATGGAATCAGGTCACTCTGTAACAGCAAATCAAAACAGTTGTAAAGATTCAAACACTAAGAAACAGCACACAGAGAAAGATGAGGTCAAATCGCCAGTTGTAATGAGAAAAAAATCCAATGTCCCATGCAACCGAATTTGCAAATAAATTCAATCTCAGCAGCTTCTCTTTGAAGTCTTGATCTGGTATTCATCTGTCTTAGCACCACAATTAGCAAATCGTTAATGGAGTGATCACAAAGATTGAAATGCTGACCCACTGGTTTTAGAATGTTGTAATTTCTGATGTCAGATTTGTGCCCCCTTATTCTTTTGTTCAGAGACTATCTGTCTTGTCCAATATATAATCATTCTTCTGTTCTCTCTTCACTCTTCTCTCCACTCTCACTTACATTTTCTGTTCTCCTCTTCCATCTTCTTCCCATTTTTCCATGTTATCACCCGACTCTCCTTCCTGGATAGCTACACATTATGTGCAGCATGTTAATCCTGTCACTAAAAGGTTAAAATTGCATGTCTCTTTTCCCCTTCTGTCTCTTTCTTTCCCATTTCTGCCTACAGTGGTTTGACTGTCTGCAGACTATTTTGTTATGCTTTATACCACACCATATCAAAATGAACTGAATGGTTTGGAAGTGTATCTGCTGTTCCTGGAAAGAGTTATAATTACTGGCAAGGGCTGCTAGGGAAAATCCTACAGGGTAGCATTGTCAAATCTAGGCTTGGTTCAATGCCATCATGTACATAAGACAAAAGTTTATTATCATCCTTGTGCCAGCATGGAATTTGGAATTAATTGGTTCATTAATGCCGGACTGACTTTGTAATCTAGCCCCACCACCCTGAAAAACAGAATTAGTGAGGGCAAACATTCATTGAAATAAGAGAGTCATCAGGCCCCTTGTGACACTTTAAGAATAATAAATTCTTTGCTCTTGTAAAGCACTAAGAGAAACCAGAGCTTGTGCAAGTGATATGGGTAAAAGGGGCTTTTCTCTTGGGTCCATTTGGTGGTAACATCACAGATGTCCTGCCCCAATAACCCTGCACGGTACTCATTTCAGGGTGAAGCAAATCTCTTATCTGGTTGCAACTGTGATGGGGAATTTAGGTGGGATAAAGGTAATACCCTGAATTGGAAACTGACCAGGACATCAGAGCTAATAATCTGCCTGTCCATAACAGCATGGGATCTTTAATGACCACAAGTGACCGGGCCTCAATTTTATATCCAGGAGATCATCTCAAGATGTCCACCTTGGCTGGTCTAGTGCCAGTTAGGCCCACGCTGTGAGGCAGAGCAATATTCAGATGCACCCCAGCCATACATTCAGTGTAAATGACTCCCTCCTCAGCTCAGTTTCTTCTCACATGTTGTCAGTCACTGAAATGCACCCCCCCCACCTGCTACCAAGACCCAGGTCTCATGCCAGAAGGGACCACTGTAATCTGCCAGCCTGACCTTCCAGATCACACAGGCCATGGGATGTCCTGTCAGAATTAATTCCTGGTTGAACTAAAGCAGAGCTTACGGTAAAACATCTCATCTTGATTTATAAAGTGCCAACGATGGACAATCCACCACAATTCTCGGTAAGTTGCTCTGCTGGTTAATTACTCTCATTGTTAATATGTACACCTGACTTCCATTCTAAAAGTGTCTAGTTTCAAATTCTAGCCACTAGATCTTTTTACATTTTTGTCTGCTAGATTGAAAATATTACCAAATTTGTGTTCCCTTGGAATTCACTAGTGCTGTGAGATTGCTTTAGAGGTGGGGAAAATACAATTAAGAGTACACTGAGAGCTAAGGATGAGGTCTGGGCACAGAGGCTTTTCCAACTAGGAGTAGAAATGGGTGATGATCAGGCATTTCTTTGATGCAGTTTTGTTGGTTTGCAAAGAACGTAAGTCTTGTATCTCTGAACACAAAAGGAATCAAATGGTAGAAAAGGGCTTCTTTTATCTATATTCCTTTTCTCTTAAGTAGGGCTTCTAGTTTTAGTGATGTTAATTAAAAAGCGTGTGCTCGCCTATCAATCTCAGTGAGCTTTTACTTCACCCCATAACGAGGTTTCTTCCAGCTCATAAAATTTCTTTCCCCTGCAGAGGCTGGGAGCTGTCTTTTCCCACACCCCTGCCTCCAGCACTTCTCATTAATCAGGCTCCTCTGCCCCACCTCCTCCCCGTCCCTTCTCTCAGCTCTCCTCTTTAGCAGGGCAGCCAAAGAAAACAGCTGGAAAGGGCTGAATTTTAAGAGGGGGAAGCCTCGTGCCAGCCAGGATCCTGAATAGCAGCCTGAGAGCGGCTCTGCTTGACCCCTGCAGTTGCAGCAGTCAACCCTGGCCATAGTCAGTCCCTTGGTTTTCCTCCATGTGGGACTCCTCAGGTGAGTGGGAAGGAGGCAGTGGTTCCCAACCTTTTTCAGGCTGGGGACCCCTTTTTAACGAAAAAAAAAATTTGCAGCGCCCCCCCCCCCCCCGGGCTGATTATGTAATCTGGCCTGTGTGGGCAGACTCTAGCAATGCCACTGGGACAGCCGGTGAGCAGCGCTGCCACCACCATGGCCCACACCACTGGGGAGCCGAGCCGCAGCAGCTATGGCCCCCTGGCCTTGCCCCTGACGGGGAGCCGCCACAGCCCCATCCCCCTGCCAGGATCGGCCACGGGAGGGGAAAGGCAGCCCTGGCAGGGAGCATCGGGACTGTAGTGGGATTCCAGCCCCAGTAGGGAGAGGCTCTGCAGACCCCTGGGGGTCCCCGGACCATAGGTTGGGAGCCACTGGAGTAGAGCTGTGACAGAACCAGAACAGCGGGTTCAGGTGTGGTGCTGGAGAAAGCCTGTTGGTAGGGAATGGGAGAGACGCTTTGTTATGCAAACATTCATTTGCCTGCTTGGGAAAGTCCCGAATGCACCAAGAACAGGGCCCCACAGACCAGCATGCAAAGCACGCAGCCTCCTAACCTGTGCGATCCTCGACCTTCCTGTTCCCACATCACCTCTTGAGCCTCAATTGTCAACTCAGTCAAATGCCACATTTACAGAGGGGGTTATGCAAATAACATCATGTTACCATCATGTTTTTCCACCTGGTGTGACGGGTCTTGGTTTCGCCCTCGTCAGTCTACTTCAGTTACCAGAATAAAATAATAGCACCTAGCTCTAACAGGGTCCTGTTGAGCAGTGGATCTCCAAGCACTTGACAAAAGACAGTTGGTGTCATTATTCCCATTTTACAGAGTGGGAAGTTGAGGCATAGAGCAGAGTCTGAGGTCACCCACTAGGCCAGTGGTTGAGCCAGGAATAGAATCCAACTCTCCTAAGTCCCAGTCCAGTGCTCTATCAATCAGAGCAGACTAGGGAAATCAGAAATGATCATAGATTATTTCCATAAATCCAGTGGATTAAAAAGATAAGGGAGTGTGTTAGTTTGTAGTCAAATCTCTGCTCAGTTCAATCTTAAGGAAAAGGCTGCTGGGTCTTCTTGCAGAGTAAGATAGAATGGCAGGTGGCTAAAGATACCAGGATCTGGCCCTTACTCTTTATTTAGCCACAGCTCACATCAGCATCAGGGGGAGTTTTGCCTGAAAAAGGCTCAGTAATGGCTGCGCCAAAATCCTCACACAAAGGGTAGCACAAAATGACCAAGACATCCCCATCTGCCATACATTTCCCCCTGTTCTATGGAGTGGAGGGACATACCTTGTGCCAACCTTGTTCAGCACATCACCTACCTCTTCATGCCAACTCCTGTCCTCGTGCATGTGGGGAATGAGCAACCGTATGGAGGCTGCTTTTCCCCACTCCTCAGATACACAGGGTATGGGTAGGTGGTACAGGACAACAAGGGATAACCAATGACTTCATGGGCATTGGATCCAACCCCCTGAAAGGAGCTCAGCCTTAGCCATCAGGAAGTATATGATCTGGAGCTATAAACAATCCTGGGAAATGAGGAAGGAAAGGAAAGGAAAGGAAGATCAACGAGTGACTAATTTATCCCTTGCTTTGACATCTGTTTACACACTAGGCATTTCCTACCAGCTAAACACATTGCTTTGCCCTTGGCACATCAAAAAGTGGGAAAGTAGAACATCAGTCAACGTGCAACATAATATTTCTTCATAGTTCTGTCAGTTGCTCTTCCTTTTTCTAGGCATAAAGCCAACCTTGCTCAGTTGGAACAAGAACCTGTTAGCGTGAGGATGGGTCCCTCGATGAAGGTCACAGATCCTAGCTGAGAGAATTCAGTAAAGACCTCTGACAGGAATAGTTTTGGAAGGTCCCTGTGCAGGGGGTATGTTTTGGTTAATGCAGATGTAACTGGTTGAAATTCTCTGGCCTGTGTTGCACAGGTCACCCTTGGAGAGCCTGTGATCCCTGCTGGCCTTAAACAATAAATAAATAACTCTGTGAAAGAGCCCATTGGTGTGAAGAACACATCCTCCTCCCTGTGAGGGTACGTCTACACTGCAAGAAGAGAAAATCATGCCACTGCACCTCAGAGCCTGTGTCAAGTGATCAGGCCTCAGGCTGCAAAGTCTAAAAATAACAGCATAGATGTTTGGGCTCAGACTGGAGCCTGGGCTGTGAGACCCACCTGTCACGTAGAGTTTCAGAGCCTTGGCTTCAGCCCGAACACCTACACCGCCATTGTTAGCCCCTCAGTCTGAGCACTGCAAGCGTGATTCAGCTGGGCTGGACCAGCTACAGCTGTGCCGCAGATCTCTAGTTGCAGTGGAGCCAGATGCCGAGTGACCTGATGAGACTGCCCTGGTGTGTTTGCGTGAAAGTGCCATACAATGTCATATCTTCATTCTAAGGAGTCAAAATTTTATCCTGGGTGTAAATTCCACCATGATAAGCAGGTCTTTGGAGGCAAGAATTTTCCTTTAATCACTGACTTTCTCAGCCTGTAGAATAGTGGGGGGGAGGCGATTTCTCCTCAAATCCCCTGATATCTAGACAGCACATTCCATTGCTGTTAGGCTGTGTGCTAGGAAATCCATCTTCCAGGTCCAATGTAAATCTAGTCCATTCCTTCCAAGACAATATATCCCATTACCTAGCCGATATGTGAACCACCTTTCTCTGGTCTTTGGTGTCAGGTCAACCATCTTCTGTTTACTGATGTAACCTTGTGATCATTACGCTGGAATTTGTGTCTACATCCTTCTCCTAGGAGCAGAGGCAGCTATGATCATGGGCTAAAATAGACACCAGTGTTCATCTACCAAAATATTATGCTTTGTTCTTGTTCTTTATCTAACTTAAAAGAACTGGCACAGGGCCCACATTAGGTATATTAAGGCACACTTACTCAGCCTGTAATACGATATTCACTTATATTTCTGCACCACCTCACCCTGTTGCAAGGCGCTTGCTATGAGTAATGTGAGCGACTAGCGAGATAAGGTATGCCAAATTTACAGATTAGTAAGGTTTAAGTGCAAGGATATTTTAGATAGTTGAATACAAAGTTAAAAATTAAGTATGACATTTATATGTATTAGATTAAAAGAGTTCTGTGTTGATAGGAATGACTTGCTTTAGGATACCTGCCAAGTCATTAGTTCGACAGCATCACCTGTGAAATCAGTTCACAATGACGTAGTTTTTTGCCTGGGTGGTGGCTTTTGTACACATGCACGCACACACAAACACTCTTAAAGTAATTTACATTTTTATGATGATACACTACAGTAAACAAAACTTTTGGCCACAGGAACAGCTGTGGGGAAGATCACCCAAGATGATGGGAAAGGTTGTTCTTTCCCATAAAATGTATGAACCACTCCCCACCCTCCACGTGTCGCTTGATGTCTGTGAGGGAGGTGCGCTCAAATCCATGCTCCTCGCAATATTCATACCTTCACTTGGGAATGTTTATTACACTCTGTGTTGATTAATGTACTAGGAGAAATCATAGATCTGTGAATCATTGGGCAGAAAACCTGATTGCTCAGTACAATCCATTTGTCAGTTCGTGTGCACCCAATCTGTTACCCGCTCCAAAATCTGATCGGAAACTGTAGCTTAGTAGAATTTATGGTTTTGCTGTCTATGCTGGTAAAATGACTCATAGTTTAAACAGGTTCTCCTTTGGACTCTCAACCAGGGTTGAGAATGGTTTCATTGCTGGTGTAAACAGGGTCAAACTATTTCCAGTAGCTATTACAGAATGGTGACATCACAGTCCTCTGCTGGGGCAATGGGACTCTCAAACATCCTTCCTTCTGAAGTGCTTCACCCATTTTTGTCCCAAAAGTTTCCTTTACTCCACAGACAATGTGATGCCCTTCACATCTGTGTTTGGAAGTAGCACATTCTACTGAAAATAACAATTCTCAACCTTCAGTGGACCGGGAACACCTCCAGGTGTTAATTACTTTACATGGAAGACCTGATGAAAATGTTCTCCAAAGAGCCTGTAAAATTGGCAAGAGATTTAAAATACCCCAGTCACAGCAAAGCTTCCAGGTGTGTGTCAACATCCATCACTGAGTGCCTGGAAATTTTGCTGTGACTGGAGCATTTTAAATTGCTCCTTCCTTCCTCCCCACTCAGTCATCCCACCCCAACTGGGAGGCGCAGTGTGGGTCACAGGACCCCTGCACTGCCTCTGCAGGGCACCTGTGTTGCACTCAACACCATTTGAGAAACACTGCTGTAGAGGAAAATGTAAGAACTCTTATCCTTTTCATCCCATTCTCTAACACTTGGAGATTGTCTTAAACCCAGAAACATTAAATATTCTTTCCAGAATTTTAATACAATTAATTATGATAAATAAAAGGACTGAAACCCAATTTATTAAAGCCTATTCATGAAGGGCACTTGAGCACATGTTCCAAATTAATCATGTGTTTAAATAATTTTCATAGCAGGCTCTTGAATGATGGGAAAATTAAATATATTTTTATATGCAGGGGTTTAAATAATAAATTCATATATGCAAAGATTTGGTTGCCAGAGATCCATGATGAATTATTAAGATGTAGGTTGCATTTGCGTTAGATAGCATCCAGTCATCCCTAATTAGCGTTCTTTGATGTTCTGCATGTTTGCCACAAGTTCCAAAGGGGTGGCTGTGTTAGTCTAATTCAGCAAAACAAACAAGGAGTCTGGTAGCACTTAGAAAGAAGTTCCCCATCTTCAAGCATCTGACAAAGTGGGATTTTCTCCCATGAAAGCACATACAATGAATAAATTTGTTAGTCTTTGTAAATGCCACCAGACTCCTTGTATGTTTTTACCACAAGTTTCTTCCAAGATTTTTAATCCACGCTCCATGAAATTGTACCAAATGCAGGAGTCACAGTCAGCTGCTCCCTCCCAGACTGCAGTGGTGGAGCTAAAGCTGCCTCAGTTCTGCAGCAGCCAACAGTTCAGAAAGAGGACTCTTGGGTAGCAGTTTTCAGTCTGGGCTTTCACAGCTGGTCACGCTGAACTTTTCACCATCCTGTTGCGACAGAATAAAACACAAGTGAGACTCTCTTCCACAAACAGGAAGCATGTGTAACACTGGTGAGCGCACACCTGGGTATATAATGAGGAGCATATGAGAAATGAGGGCAAGCCAAGTGGCATAAGCCAGCCTCAAACTATTGAGGAGGAAGAGGAGAATTTCCAAGGGGCAGGATTATCTCATTACTGCCTCCTGCAGGGTCTCTCTCCTCTGGAGGTGTTGGTACAGGACACTGCTGAAGACAGGAACTCGACTAGATTGCCTAATTCAGTGCCCAGCTGAAAGACTGGGCAAGGCACTGGCAGATCTGCAGAGACTAGAGGAAAAAGGACTCCAGTGGCAGCTGCAAAGATGTTTCTTGGCAGCATCTGTAGGGTTGGTACCCAAGGACTGATGCAGCCAGCACCTCAGGAGAAAAGGATTGAGAAACCAATGGAGTCACAGCTTCCCCAGTCCCACCTCTGCTCAACCCCTGGTGTGCAGCACCAGAGGCAGTTTCACAAGTCCCCAGAGAGGCTACACCCCCTGCTTGAGCTCCCAGAATCCTCTCAGGGGAGTCCTGCACCCTCCAGGGATTTGGTACGTCAAGCCCATCTCATGAGGTCCCTTCCAGCCCTATGATCTGATTTGATTTGATTTGATTTGATTAGACCGGTGATGCATTAACCCTTTCTGTTACTTTGGACCAGGAGCTAACACGTTCGACCCTCTGTCCCTGCCCTGTCCACTCAAGGACAAGAAGTGAAAAGCTCACTCACGTTGGTCTGCCCTTTGGAGGCAAGTGACACTAAATTTGGCAATGTAGGAAAAAGATAGTGTCTTTTTAAATAGTGGTGTTTATCATGTTCTGTATTTTAGACATCACCAGAAACCCAACCAGTGCAGTGCTATGTGCTGCTGGGCCAGGAGTGTCTGTGCTTACTTATGTGGGACCCAACTGCAGCCATGTAGTTTCTTCATATTGGTGTGTAAAGAGCAAGAGACAGAAGAGGCATACAGACAAGACTTCAGGAAGATATTTGCAGAGGGATAAATAACATCCCAGGAGCCCTTAGCCACAGTGTCTTAATGATCAGAGAGCAGTCAAGGGACCACACAGAAAACCACAGCTAAGTCAAATGGAAGTATTTCATAGGAAGTAGTTGTGTCTCCTGGTGTTCTCATTCCCTTTTGATGGCTGTTACTCAAGGTCTTAGTTTATCTGTCTGGCAATGATCTATTTTATAGGCCTAATAATATAAACCACCACTGTGACATGGGGAGAGCTGGACAAAATGTTTTTCACAAAAAGTTTCTTAAATCAAAAAATGGGCTTTTGCTGAAAACAATGGTTTTCATTTTTTCTTTAAAAATAATTTTAGGTGAAAATAGTGGGGGGGGGGAAACCCTGAGAACCCAAAAATAAAAAGAATGGGGATGCCAAAAGCAGAACACATTTTGATTTTTCTGATAAAATCCTGAAATGTTTCACCAAAAACATTTAAAGAGAACAAACAATTTTGGTTTCATCGAAGGCTATGTCTCCATCTCCAATTCTAGTTCGGAGTTGTTAGTCTGAAGTAAAGAAGTCCGAGGTTAGTCAAAACTTACCTCAGCCTAGTTTTGAACTGACCATGGACTTTTTAGTTTGAACTAATCGCACGTTTTAGTTCAAACTAACGCTTAGTTCAAATTAGAACACAGGGTTAGTTCGAACTAAGCCTTAGTTCATGTATTGCATGTGCTTAGTTTGAACTTTAGTTCAAACTAAGCAAGTAAGTCTGGACTAGTGCTGAGTTTTACTAGTTCAGATTAAGCTTTGCCTAGTTCAAACTAAGAAATTTCTTAGCCGTGGACTAAATTAGTCCAAACTAAGGTTTCTTAGTCTGGACTAATTTGCCAATATAGACATAGCCAAAGTGTTTTGTGTGGGACCAAAATCATTTTTCAGCCAGCTCCCAATGCCAGCCATTGACACTGAACTGAGTGGTATTGGAGGGGTCTAAAGCCATAAATCAGGACCAACAAGCGGAGCCTAAGAAATAGAGGATGGTTTTAGGATTAAGGCACTGGACAGGGACTCAGGAGATTTGAGTTCAATTCTGATCTCTACTATGAACTCCCTGTGTGACTTTAGGCAATTCACTTCATTTCTGTGCCTCAGTTTCCCCATATATAATAATCTATTTCTGTTTCTCTCTTACCAGTTCAAATAGTGAGTTCTTCAAGGCAAAAACTGTTTCTCACTAAGTGATCGTACAGCACCTGGTGCAATGGAGCCCCTATCTCAATGGGGGGTCACTACATGTGACAATAATAAAAATAACAGTGAGTGAGACCAGATCCTCAGCTGGTGTAATCTGGCATAATTCCACTGATGTAAACTAGTGAGGCTCCATAGACACCACCTGAAGATCTGCCCCATGCTTTCCTGGGTTGTGTAACACACACATTTCTTCCTCTCCCTCTTACCTTGACATTCTTGCTGTAGGAAAACTCTGTGAAAGTGTCCTGAAGATACTGGTTTCCAAAGCCCATGATCCTGTTCACTGCATGGTTGCAGATGCCTGCCACCTTGGCGGTTAAATGAACAGCGAACGCAAACTTTATCTCCTCAGGATTCATCTCAGGCACTTCAGGTGTCGCTTCTTTGTTGACGTAGACATCAGCTAAGTGCTTGAAGGAGCTATAGGAGATATCTTTGAAGAACATGCTGAGACTTGTGTCTTCGTTTATCTGTTTTAGAAGGGAAACAGTAGTACTCACAATGATGATTAGAGCACGTATTTCCCCTGAGCTATTCATCATCACCAACTTTGCAAGCTGACCTCCTCCCACAATCATACTGGCTTCTACCCATTTGATCCATTCCTTTCAACTCCCAGACAAAAATCTCTGTCCCTAGCCTGAAATTCATCCTTGCACAGAAAACCAGTGCCAGGTCAATGCACTTCTAGGTCCCATTTTAAGTGGCACATCACCTCTGTGCTGGTCCCTTTCACAGAGGTGAATTCCACGATTAGTCTGTCATATTCTGTTAGCACTTATCCATCACCTCATCCCTCCGACCACTACTAAGGTCTGATCTAAGGTTTTCAACTGACTACTGTGATCTGTGGATCAGCCCTAAATGATAAGATGGGGTGAGAAGCCCTGAACACCTTTGAAACAAACAAGGAGTCTGGTGGCACTTTTAAAGACTAGCAAATTTATTTTTTTCATGAGCTTTTGTGGGAGAAAATCCTATTTAGTCAGACACTTGATGAAGTGACATTTTCTCCCACAAAAGCTCATGCAATAAATACATTTGTTAGTCTTCAAAAGTGCCACAAGATTCCTTATTTGTTTTGCTGAACTAGACTAACACGGCTGCCCCTTTGGAACTTGAGCACTTTTGGTGGTGCCTCTGGATGGAAAGTCGTAATCTAGGTTGGCTGGGCTTTCAGTAACCTCCTGTGGCATGTACAGTGAGTCACTCAGCTATTGCGAAAGGGTGGGAGACAGAGCTGAAGTTCAGGGGTAGCTTGGGAGAGGAGGCATGGTGTCAGACCACGGTCCTTAACAGATAACATTATGTGAGACTGCATTTTTTGTATGGGGCAACTATGTAATATGCTGACAGGCACATCCAAAGACAGAGAGGCAAGATCATAGTGTAGAAAGTATGGAAGCAGTTGCCTAAATTTAACCCATGTCAAACTAGAATTGTTCAAAGTTACAGAAAGTGGTCATATTCTCCAAAACACTTATAGTTCACCAGACCAAGTCCTCCCCTTACCTGCTTATCCAAGTGATCCCCCGTACTCTTGAGCAGGGCCACTATTTTTCTTATGATGGTTTCCTCTGCAGACAGATAAAGAGAATTACTTCCAGAATTTCAAATGCTCTCTTCTGCAAGCTCAAGTCCCTAGCAGCTGAGGACTAGATTTTCAATGCAGGTGCATGGGTGTTATTTTCAGAAAAGCAACAGAAAATTACCCTCCGTTCTGACCAACTATGGCCCTGGTCCCAGCGTTAGCTCTGTGAAGATGGACCCTGGCATGGAGCTAATAGTAAGACTGGGAATTGGGGCCTTGCTGTCCAGTCATGGGTGTAACCCGTGCAACCACAATGTAACTCTGAGTTCCCCCTCGGTAATGCCACTGTTTTTCCAGGGGTCTTTGAACAATATGTATTATGTGGGGAGCTGAAAGCCATTGAACAAAACTATAAAATTTGTAAATGACGGAAATTAGGTTAAGCCCTGACCCAGCACACCAATGTTCAGCACCACTGGTATTTTATAGATTCCCCACAAAGGACCTGCGGTAGCCAACTCCAATCACACTGACTAATATTGTCTGTTTCCTTATACTCCTCAGTCCATCTGTCCGGGTCCCCATCTGTCTCTTGTCTAATCCTTAGATTGTCAACTCTTCGCTAGTCATTGGTCACCCAGCAGTCAATGTTCAGCCCCAGGCACTCGTAAAGGGACTTTAAAACGTTCCAAATATCCTGCATTGTCATAAAATCGCATGTTGGCACTACCACAGCTCAATCAACAAGTGTTTCTTTCCTTGCTCAGAGCCAGCTGCCTTATTTGCAACAGCCACATGCTGTGCCCAGTCTGTGTAGGCAGTTTGTACCAGGGTGAAATTCAAGCCTGGTGGGGAAAGGCCAGGCTCCAGTAACGTAACCTGAGCCCACTCAGAGTGCTGCTCTGTTTTCCAGGCCACACAGAGTATTTGATGAGCCTATAACAGCATCGATGACCCATGGTTTTAGACCTCACGAGTCCCAGGTTCTAGCCTTGCAGCTGACAACACAACCAGCGGTATCACACTACAGCTAGAGCCACTGAGGCCTCAAAACGGGGCTTATAAGGTGCCTGGGCTTTGGACTGGCTCTCAGCATGGGGACGAATCTCACTCCACTGAGGTTCATTTGGGTTTTTTGGCGCACAGATCGAGGCAGCCCGTAATCCTAAATGTCGTGGAATGGGATGATACTGACCAGATACAGGAGTGCCAGCAGGCTCTTCGTAACTTTGTTTCCTGTTTCCCTTAGATTCATTGCCCTGGATTATCAACTCTATCTCTTCAGAGACCTGCGTACAGTAAAGTTCATGCTCTTCCCCATCTGCAGAGATGAGAAGAAGAGGCTGTTAATTCATGTTGCCTTGTTGACCAAAACTCTGAGGTGCCACTTCTCAGTAATAAAATTCCAGCTGATGTTTGCATAGTGCTCCCACTGGTCTCAACTCAGGAATTAGTGTGAAATTGTGGCCAACACCTGACTAACAATCCCGTGGTGCTTTTCAAACCATGGCTACTGCTTCAAAGTGATGCTGCAAACAATATCATTAAGCTTCACAAACCCATGCTACAAAACAGTTGCACACTAGCCCTGTAAGCAATGCCCAGGAAGCAATGATTCTCAAAATATGTCCATAAACAATGGTCTAGTCTACTCTTAAAAACCGTACGCTCATAAGTATATATAAGTTGGGCTGATTTTTAACTGATAAAATTATTCCAGGAAATACCCTATGGCAGACCCAGTTATCTCAGTATAGAGGTAACTTCTACCAATTTGGTTTTTGAATATCCCAATCAGAGTAAGTAATACCAATATAAACACATTTATGCTGGCATAGGTGCATCCACAGTAGTGGAGTTTGTCATTTTAACTATACCAGGATAGCCAAAGAGCTGCACCTTTCCATGTAGGAAACCCTGGAGGGGGGGGATGTTTCCACCAACACTCAGAAGACCTTCAAAGGCACCTAACTACCGTGGAAATCACAGAACACTCTAAGCCAGTAGAAATATGACCTGGTCTACCCTAGAAATTTTTGTCTCTGTAATAATGTGTGTTTGGGATATGATGCTTTAGGACTTCATGGCAGCAAAAAGTCTTCATGCAGATGAAGTTATACCAGCAAAAAAGCTCCTTTACCTCTATAAGCTGTATCTACACCTACAGGTTTTGTAGATATAGCTGTACCTGTATACAAGTAACCCCCTTCTAATGAGAACTAGGTCTTTGGCATCTACTGTGCCTCTGCAAATTTCCCCTTCAGGTACCCAATATGTGTCACCATCAGTCACTTTTCAAAACACAATCCCACTTTCAAATTCTGCCCATAGTCCCATGAGGGAATGCAGAGCTATTTAGCCAGAAACATGATATGTTCCCACCTGGTGAGGACGGCCTATGAATGTTTTGTATTGGAAGAAAGCTGGGTCTTTTTGCTTTAATTCCTCCTTCCGTCCTTGCTCTCTTTTCCTCTTCAGTGGCATGTTTCTTGAAGGAGAAAGCTCTCCTGAGGGTTGACCTCTTTTTAATGCTTTTCCCAGACCGTGGCGGTGAAGTGAAATCTGATTTCACTGTCAGACCTGCTTCGTCTTCCATGCAGCTGGGAGCACACGGCACATTGGCATCTTTTTCCTTTGTCTTTTTATGGGAGTGTTCTTTACAGTCATCAGTGTTTTTCCTGGTAAGGAAATTCAGAAGTGACTTGATCCATGTATGTTGACTCTTCCCTGTGGACAAACTCTTTATGCCCTTCTTCCCCTTTGGCTTCTGCTCATCTTCCGTAGTATTCCCACAAGCCATCAGTTTGCTCTTCTCGCTGAGAGCATCTTCCACTCTCAGTAGTGCGACTCGGTTTGCTTGACTCTTCCCGGTGATTATCTTGGAACCTGAGTACCTGCAGAAGTCACTTGCTGATCTTTGGAGCTTAGTAACCTTCTTCACTTGTGTTTCTTTGGCTTCCTCCAACCTCTTCTTCGCAACAAGGGAATCCTCGCAGTTGCTCAGTGTGCGCTTGACATAAATTTCCAAGACCCTCTTTGCTTCTGCCCTGTCTAGAGACAGGATCTTTGCCCTGTGCAGGCTCTCTGTTTTCCATGGTATCCTTTGGGCTTCCATGGCTTAGACACTACAGGAAAGGAAAAGAATGTTTCAGGAAGCCACATAGCTGAATTAGACTCAGTGGGACAAATCCGCGTCTGGGCAAATCAGAATGGCTCCATTGAAGGCCATTAGCAGAAGCTCAGCCCTCTGACACTGTTCTGATCTTTGGTCAATGATCACCAGTCTTTATTGCTGTTATTCAAACAAATTCTTACCTAGGTTGTATACATGTTTCTTGTGCAGCTTTAGCACGCAAACCAGGATAAAGATTCAGAAAGACAGATGGAGTCAGGAGTTAAGTCTGAAGCTTTTTCACTTTTCAGTTCAAGCCCGTATGTTTCTATCCCATGAGCAGTTCCCAGAAGTCAGACTGGCTGGATCACAAGCCAAGATGCTATTCAGGACACAACGGATTTGCAAGAGTATAATCCAAATAATGTGATTTTAAGGCCCAATAGCTCAGAAACCACCACAGCTAAAAGAACACTCCATGCTGGCAATCTCAATTTTCTAATGGTAAATTGCACGGTTCCTAGCTCCAGTGGTTAATGAGCTATCTGACTTTGACATACCAGTAACTCCTTCAAACCAGACAATAGACAAGCCATTGAACAGACAGGTCAGGCTGCTTTCTACTCCTGTCAGGTCTGAGACTGGAGCAAAAGTGTCTTCCACCTGTTCACTAGAGTTAATGGTCTGATCTCAACCTACTTCCTGGTGGACAGGAGGTTACACAGCAAAATTCATGACCAACACAGCTGAAAGGTTTTACAGAGACCCCTACTTTTCCCAGGGGATGGCTGGGGACAGTGGGAATAGTACAGATTCTGCAGAGAGACCCTCGACTTCTCCCAGGGGATGGCTAGGGACAGTGGGACTGTTACAACCTCTCTTACGTTATAATGACTAGCTGCTGATAATGACTAGTACTCAGACCAACTGATCCATGACTTATTCCCCTTTCTCGTACCTTCAATGTGAAACTGCAACTAAAAAAAAAATTCCTGATTTTTCTCTGACACTAGTTGTAGAGCAGAGCAACTGCATTACCTTAGTGGAGTAACTGCTGATTTACACATCATAAGGTGAAATTCAGTCCTGCACTGGGATGCAGCACAAAGCCTTTGCACCATTTAAGCCCTATTTTGAGAACTCAAGTGGGACTGAAATGCTTTGTATTAGCTTTCTTCCTTGGCTATGAGGTCAGTTTCACTCTCATGGAGAAGTGAATCAGGCCCCAAGCATGGTGTCCTCGCTCAAAACTAAAGGCACAGGATGCAAAAACCAAAATCACAAACACTACAGACAGCACAGAAAAGATACAGCTAAAAGAAAAGCATGATTCTGCTCTCACAGATGCAAACAAGAATGAGCCCCACTAACATCAGTGGCATTGTGCCAGGGTAAGTTTTAGATCAGAGCTGGACCCAGCAGCTGTACAGCCACCCAGCCGTCAGAAAGTCAACACTTTCTCTAAGAAAGGGAGACATGGTGACCTTGCAGGCCACTCTAAAAGCATCAATCAATCACTAGACAGCTTGTCTCACCCACAAATTTAACAAAACAAGCTCATTTTGTTTCTATTGATTCTGATACATGGAAAATAAATCATTTTAAATTTTAGGGTATTTTATTTACCTTTTCATTAGCAATCCTGCCTTTCTTGGCCTGTTTCAAGACAGGTGCCTTACCCACGAAGTTTAAAGAACCACCAGGAACTAGTGCAGCTCTTTTTATAGAGCTGACTTACACTGAGCAAACATTTATTTTTAACAACCACTCAGGTATCAGAAAGGTTGATAACACCAGTAGTTCGACTATCAGCCAATACCTCCTCCTGCAGGTGCGTGTCAGCACTAGGTAGGGAAATCCATATTTGGCATCCTGGTGCTGGTAAGTTTCACTGAGAGAAAACATTTCCTTATACCACGCAACCACAATAAAAACAACCACCTTACGAATTCCAGTCAATGCAGCGGAAAAGAATACAACATGCACTTTGAAACCTAGATGATCTACTGATCATGATGTTTACTCTGTTGCTCATTTTAGTTGGAGTAGTTAGCCAGTATTTGAGGCCTTGCCAGGTGTCTTCCATCAGATTTATTCTTTGGTGGAATCTAATTCATTTCCAAAAAGAAGTAAGTTCCAGAGGGGTAGCTGTGTTAGTCTGCATATAGCAAGAACAACAAGAGTCCTGTGGAACCTTAAAGACTAACTAACACTTTTCTTCAGGTATAAGCTTTCATGAACTGCAACCCACTTTGTCAGAGGCCCACAATGTAATGTGCCTAGGAAGAAGCCAAGAGACAGAGCTTCTTATAGGCACATTACTCATTGGAGATGCACTCTTGGATTTCTGAGAACATCAACTGCCTGTTGTTGTTTGCTCCTGCTGTGTTCAGGGAAACATTTCCTTTTTGCAAAACCGAGAAAAGCTCTGTGGCACCTTAAAGACATAGTGCGTACTGTAGAGCATAGCTGCAGTCAACGACAGGTGCAGGGATCCGCCAACACATAGATCATTGCAGGGCCAGGGATTTCAATTTCTGCATGCTTCTGCTCTACGTAGGTGGTGATGGCATTTCTTTTCCCAACACAAAAGGTGCTCTCTGCACTGCCCGCTGGAGTACCAAATGGGCTGCTCGCAGAGCAAATACATTGATCTATTTTTATAAATGCAATAAAACACTGGACTTTTTGGACCAGCAGAGATGCATCCCTTGCTTTCATTCCCCCAGTATAATTTCCTCAGTGGTGGAGACAGTTCAGTTATTGAAACCAAGAGCGTAACAAGATGCAAAAAGGGATTTTATATAGTCATTGAAAACAGGCACAATTGCAATACCCTGGATAAACTCCTCCTTTGGGGCACAATCTATCCACTAATTGCTGAGGGATCAGCAAGGAACTTTCCCTTTGGCAGATCAGTCCATTATGGGCAGTTTACACCGCCCTGTTGAAAAGACCAAACACCAGACTGAACGGGTTGCTAGTTTCATTAGCGCTGGCAATGCCTGCCTTCGAAGGATTGTTTATTTCTCACACTGGTGTTGATCTCAGTCTGTCTGTATATGGTCATAGGTTTTCAACAGAGACAGGTACAATAAAACCTCACCCAGAGTCTACGCCCAGCTTTGCTAAAACAAACAGCACGATTATTGTCAAGCCAGGCTGGGGAGGAAAGAAAGAATGAGAATTTCCCCCTATTATTAGCTATACTCTAGTCGTTAGTGCTGGAATATAATACATATGTAGCCATGTAGCAGAGCCTGTTTATGCAAAACTTAAATGGAAGTAGAAATAGAAGCTAGACCATTAGCTGCACAAATATTCCATTACTTTGAAAATGTTGCTGGTTTTCATTTGCAGAGCCTGATGATGGAGTAAGGCTATTTCTAAAAAAACACAGCCAAAATATTCATCAATGAAGTTAATTACCTCCTGGACAAGGATGAATTTGAACTAAGCTGTTTATCTTCCCAGTAAGGTTGTTCCATGCTAAAGGCTGTTGTTGGCTATGCTAAATGTTTTCATGCCACCTTGTGGTGCTACTGTGCACTGGCCCTTGAAACTTACTTGTGTAGGGTTGGCAGAATTTAGTTGGAGCTAGGTATTTAGGTAGCAGCTGCCACGCAGGCAAAAACTTCCACATTGTACAGCCTTTGAGGCCACAGACCTATGCCTTGCAGAATATTCATAAGAATGACCACACAGAATCAGAGCATGGGCCATCTAGTCCCATTGCCTGTCTTCTGATAGTGGCCAGTGCCAGATATTACAGAGGGCATGAACAGGCCAGGGCATCTGGTCCCAGTTTCTGGCCATCAGAGGTTCAAGGGCACCAAGAACATGGGGGTGTGGCCCCTTGGCTACTAGCCACTGATAGCCCTAGCCTCAATAAATGCTTGATTCAATTCCTCCCACTAGGTAATGAAGGGGGGGGGGTGTTGAACAGGGAGCATCTTCAATTTTTCCTGCTACAGTTGGGCTAGCTGAATTAAATTTTAATTAGGCTAAAGCAAAGGTTAACTGTAAAAAAGCTGTTTGTGGCTCAGTGGTTATGCTGCTCCTGGGAGATGCTGAAGAATGGGGTTCAAAATAAACATCTTTCTAACAAAGAAAGTGAATTCCGGTAGGGTATATAAACAACTTTTCCCATTAAAACACATACTTTAATTGGCTATTAACTGAACCAAAGAAAAACCTGAGCCTGAGAATCCTGAACCATTAAAGGACTTACCTAGGTGTCTGTAGAGTTTCTCAAACTTTCCCTCTACCCAGAGAGGGTGTGGGCTCTTAGTATGGCAATTACTGAAAATTTTCCTTTTGAAGCTGTGCCACTTTAACTAAATATCTGTGGGAGTAAAGAAAAACTCACTCATAAAGCTCCCTCTGTAGCCTACTGCTTAGGTTTGTGGCTGGGGTGCTGGTGAACCTAGTTCAATTCTTTGTATAGGCCTGTGGAAAAGAAGAGGTTGCAAGAGGGAGCTTATAGAGTTTTTCCTGTTGAAGTTCCATTTTAATCACATATTAATAGGGACAAAGGTAGAGGCTGCTACAAGACGTCCTACTTTAGCTCTCTGGTGATGGCACTCTGCCAGGCTGGTGAATTCATCCCCTTGGCCTGAGGAGGGGAGAGGGTTTTGCTGCCTCAGGTTCCACTTATTAATTAAATATTAATTGGCCGCAGCAAAAATGCAAAATGCACTTTGGTACCAGATTCCAGGTCCAATCCCTCCTCTGCAAAGGAGTTGGACCCAGGAGATCCCACGTCCCAGAGACCACCCCCGTAATCAACAGCTGCAAGACCCCTGTTAAAGCCTCCTCCCTTTCCCAGGAAAGCAATGGCCTGCTGCAAAGAAGAAGAAATTGTAACAGGGAGCTCCAGTCTCAGAGGCAGGAAGTCTCTGTCCCAACACCTTCTTACTAGCAGGGGTGAAACTTACCCACAGTTCTTCCACACTACACAAAAGGACCTAATCACCCAACTAACATCCATGTGGGTCCAAATAATATGTAATGAGAGTGGAACAGCTTCCATGGAAAAGCCTGAGGGAGCCTCCTGCTCTTGCACTACCTCATAGGCTAGTAGCAGTTATTAGAGGCAGGGGGGGGGGTAAATGTACATAGTTCAAATCCTACCCTTGTCAAGCTAAAGAACAGTGAGCTAGTTTTTCCCATGCCCTAGTTGAGGACCTGGCTCAGGGGGTGCTAAAACTATTCTCAGATTTCATGGGCCGATTATTATTTCAGTAAAGTGGAGCAGTTTGGAAAGAGATGAAGAGCAAGCCTCATAAGAACATACCTGAGTGCGGTAGTGAACATGCTCACTTGCAAGACAGCACAGCCCTGTCCAAATCCCTCCCGTTAATTTAAGAGGGACTTGAAGCACCTAATTCAGACTTTGGTGTCCCAATATTGTGCCAACCGCTGTTTTAGGCATCTAGAAGTTAGGGATGGTGAGGCTGAGCAGTGCCACATCAAAGTCCATTTAGCTCTGGGCTGAAGTGCTGAGACAGAATTTCTGAGAGCTGAACCCAGCTAAACTTGGGCCATATCACAGGCTAACAGCGCTGTGACTGTGATGGTGCTGAATGTGGACGCATACCACGGGCATCTCACCCTGAGATCAGAGCAGAGGAGTTGCTGAAACTGTGAAGGCTTGGTTCGTAGCCTATGACCCAGGGGGCTGAGAATGCACATGCTTCATAAATGCCAGACGCACTAGGGTCCAGGTAGGGAATGCAGACTAGACACACCATCAGTGCTGGCCCCAGCCTGGCATCCGAGACCTGATCTGCACACAGTATTCTTGGTGTTGGAGCACTATGGATTTTTCAAAGATTTTTCTCTCTCTCATACTTAAACTTTCACTTTCCTAAAGGGTCCTAACTTTCCGTTAGCTTTTTTTTGACTGCCATTGCCGCTTGAGAGGCTGTTTCCAGAGAATTATCTGCAGACCCTGAGATAGCATGTCTCAAACCTGTGCAGCTGCACCCACAGTGACTTTCACCTGTTGTGCTAGGGCTTGTGGTCTAGCCTGAAGGCGCAGTGGGTCTAAACCAAGACTCACCAGCCCCCAAACCCTTGCATGGATTTGAAATCCAAACCTGGCTTGCATAGGTAGCCTCCAACCTTTCAACCCAAAGCCCCAGTTCCCTGAATGTGAGGGATGTTCAGAAGCCTCAGCTGCGTGTTTATCCAACTTTCACACCTGGCTTTAAACCAAGCCAGCTCATCTTCTGTCGCCAAAACACCTACCATTTAGTGGGTAGGTAGGAGGGACAGGCCTGGTCAGCATCTGGATCCAAACATAGTGGTTTGAGCCTATCTCTGCTTAATATTAACAGCAGAAAGAATGATTAAACTAATGGAGGAAATGGATATAATGCACAGAGATGAGTTCATTATATAGGCTGATGACTGCAGGAGAAGCACTCTAAAGCATTCAGAGAGGACCCTGATTAGACAGAAATGAGTTTGTTTAGAAGAGCTCATGAGGGAGAAGAAGGGAAGCTAACAGCCTGGCGTGTAAAAGAGGATGAACCTGCTCAGAAGGAGGGGGTGGCATCCTGGCCCCACTGAGCTGATGAGATTACATCGGAGTTGAACTGGAATGAAAGGCAGCCAGCCACAAGATAGGGATTGTTTAGTGGCAAGCTAGGACCCATGATGGCAGTAGAGGCACTGCTCTGGGATGGATGCATACAGCCCACAAGTCAGCAGCAGGTGGGAGAAAGCACCAGTGTTGTGCAATTATTTACCATATCATGAGTCTAGGGTAGTAGAGATATGCTATGGTTAGGTGTTCAAGCTTGTGCTAGCGTACTACTTCATTTGGTTTTGTTTTTTTTTTTTAAGGCAGCAGGTTTAAAACAAACAAAAGGAAGTATTTGTGCTCACCAGGTACAATCAAGCTGCAGACCTTGCCAAGGGCTGGTATGAAAGCTAAAACTATAACAGGCTTTTTCGTAAAGAGCTAGATAAGTGCATGGAGGATGTATCCATCAATGGCTGTTAATCAGGATGGGCAGGGATGCACATTCTCCCCTCGAGTGTGCTTAACCTCTGTTTGCCGAAAGCTGGGGTTGAACAACACGGACAGGATCACACAATGATTGCCCTGCTCTGTTTATTCCCTCTGAAACACCTGGCACTTGCCACTGTCAGAAGACAGGGAACTAGGCTAGCAGGATCCTTGGTCTGACCCGCTATGGCCATTCCTATGCCTTTGACCACCGGGGCGTGTCAGTACACAACAGCCTTGATACAGAGTCCGCTACGTGGTCACTGCATCATTGTTCTGTCTTTAGAGTTAGGGTAGACCATTGTTTAATGTAAACCTCTTTCCTTTTGGGTCTACTTGTTTTCTTTCTTACACTCCCCATCTACCACTCAGACCTAGGAAAGCCAAGGGAGGAAAGCCAACCTACTGTATCCCTTCCAAAATGTGACACCAGCTACAATTGAAACCACAGGCTACTAAATGCGCACCCATCCACCCACACAAACGTAATGGATGTCACAATCACAGCCAGCAGTTAGTTTTTATTTCATATAGGGCCTGGGCCCAACTTCCAGGAAAGCAGCTGGTTTCTTATCTTCCCTTCCCCCGCCGTTCATTGATTTTGCATGGAAAGAGTGGCCCCTTGTGAAACTGGGCGGGGATTTCCTAAAAAGGAAAGCATGGTTTATCGAGCGTATGCCAGGAAAGCAAATAGACTAGTTGTAATCTTGGCACTTGGGCCATAAAAAGGCATTGGACTGTGGTAGGTACGAGGGGCACAGCAAAGCCGCCAGTCAGAACAAGGACTGGCAGCCAGACAGGCTGGCACGCTCTTTGGGTCATTACAAAGAGGCTGCTACTTCTGAGCCCTGGTTTTTGAACAGAGGAGGTTGCTTGCACTGTTTCCAGACTTTTTTTCTCATCACTTAGTTACAAAAAACAGAATTGCATAGGTCCTGGGAGTGCTTAGTGTAAAGAGGCTACGACTGCTCCCTGGTCACGCAAGGAAATCCCCGCACTGTGCTCAGTCACCATGATCCACAGTCACCTTTGGAGCAAGGGAGGTAAACAAGCAGCTTGCAGGCTCATATGATGTTGACACCTGCCACATACAGTCCTGCTGAGACTGAGCACCAATGTAACTGCTGTGCTTGGAGCTTTACTCAAGGCTGGCTTTACCCCTGCTGTAACTCCAGCAAGAAACCTGGCCCTTGACAGTGTATCCTGCTCCCTGATCGGTTGAATGGGGGAGAGAGGTGGCTGGGGTGGGGAGGGCAGGAATATTTTTTTGTAAGCAGCTATGTTCTTTGCTTTATGCCCACCAGGGCCTAAGGCAGAAACCAGCACTTGCCCAGCCAGGCGGGCTTAGGGGAATGTTTCTAAATAATGGTGGGGGGCAGGCTGAGCAATGGTTCCAGGTTGTAGGTGGCTGCACCACTGGGTCCCAATGCATAAAAAGAGTGTAAGACGTGGGGTCCCCACATGGACTGTGTGCCTACAAGACCCAGAGTGACCAATCCCACTGTTTTAGTGGTTGGGTCCACCCACAGCAGACCACTGGCTGTCCAGACAGTGGGACCACCCCAGGTTGTGACAATGTCTGTGTGACTTTTCCATGAGGGCAGAACAATAGGCTCTGCTCTGACCATTAGACAACACTGCCCTCATGCCTCTTATGTTCACTCTTTTCCTCCTGTTGCACTAACATATGGTAGCGGTGCATATTTGACAGCTGGCCTTTCATAGGCTCGTTTGAAAATGTAGCCCTGCCTCAGACCGGTTGGCTGTTTGAGGGTAGTTGAGCTCAGATACACCTGTGCCAGATTAGCGACCATCCCCCTTCCAACAAGCTGGGCCTGATCAGCTGAGTGAGTCCTTTAAAAAGCTGAAGCGGCAGGTCACCTCTAGTAGCAAAGTTGCTGCAAGGATCTAAAGCACCAGGGGAGGTAGCTGGGTGGTACATAGTAGGGGAGGTTTGTCTGTTGACTGTTTATGCTACAGAAACTTGGATGAGCAAACAGATGGCTGTGGAAGGTTTCCAGGTAGGAGGAACCAGGGAATGGCTGTTTGAATTAGTTTGACTTTGATGTTAAACTAGCTCCCTGGGAAAACTATATCTGTTGGCTTTATGAAAGCCTTTATGTGCTACTAATGAACCCAAAAGGGGGAACTGAGGTAGGGTGCTGCAGAGCTGGCTCTGGCTAGAAGTGGGTTTTTGGGAGGTGGCTGTCCCTGTTTCAGGTCTGCAGTGACTAAGTAATGTTATGAGGCATCTTGCATCTTTCTCACCCTTGGATTAGGGTATGGATTTCTGATACAGCTATCTGGTGTGAATGGCTTGTTACCTCTAAAAAGCTATTAAGAATAAATAAATACAAAGCATGGGACAGCCATTCATTTCAGGCAAAGCAGGAGCTACTGAAACCACATCCTTCAGAAATGGTGGGAAAGTCCTCTGAGAGACGAGGCCAAATGCTCCTAGCCACATGCATCTTACAGCATTACCGGGAAGGTACAGAAAGGGATAAAAGCCTCCTTCAGGCAAAACCTGAGTGCTGTTCAAGCCTCAGCAGTTGGACTTAAGTGTAGCATAACCACTGAGCCTCTTTGTAGGGATGGATTTCACCCTAAAAGGAATTTTTTGAATACTTTCCTCTAAGATGATCCTCATTCCTGCACAGAGGAACCCAAACTTGAGCATGTTGTAATACCTAGGCCCTATGCAGATGTGTGAACTTCAGGACTGGATTGCAAGCTAAGAAGGGGGGGGGGGGGAGAAAAAAAATTTTTTGGCCTGTTAGGAGCTGGAGGAGTAGGCCCATGCTCCTCTCTCATCACATGGTGTATGTTGAGGGTGCTCTGGTGACATACCATAGCTGAGGATCTGGCCTTTCACTTCCTTCTCTCCCTACCAGAGGGCTCCAGTGATTTGTTTAGAACGCACACATTAGTTATGACTGAGCCATTAATTTTCTGGAAGCGAAACCTCCCAAGCTGTGTTTATGGAGAACACATCAGGTCTTGCTGCTACATAGCACGAGCTACTGGTGGGTGGAAAAAATATGTCTCGTGTTGATCCAAAATACAACATTTCTAAATCTCTGGACTGTATCCCAGGTCTTATGTCAGAAAGCTGACATGCGGCTGAGCATCAACTTCCTGGTTCTAACAAATGCTGCAAACAACGTTGCAGCTAATCAAAATGAAAGGGCAACAAAGGGATGGTTTGCTTGCTGTGAGGAAAAGGAGACTTTTGCATGTGACTAGATCTCTAGTCCTTTCCCTTGTAGTGGTTCAGCTTCATTCTGGCTTTAGCTTACACTGGTTATATTCCACTGACTACAATGGAGTCAGCCTTAATTCATCCCAGCAAATGAATGAATCATGCCCTTTGGAACAGATTCTCAACTGGCATGAATTAGCTTGAAGGGAGCTAGGCCAATTTACAGGTACAGAGGAGCACTTGGGGCCTCTGGTCTATTAGCAGAGACCAAGTGTAGCATGATCTCTTTCGTATGTAATTTTTTTGTCCAAAGAGGAGGAAAGAACTGGCTGACATTCATAAGCCCTCTCTCCAGTGTCCTATCTTTTATCCCTCAAAACCTCACTCTCGAGGTATCTTCACAAACTGTACAGTTATCTTGAAAAAGTCATAATGATTTACAGGCAGTTCATTAAAGATTTCCTTCTTCCCCCTCTTCCCTGCTGCAAGATGTTTCATTAATCTGATGCACACAGTGATTCGGGGGGCACTCATTCTCATCACTCTTCTTGAAAAATTCAGCTCAAATGAAAACCACTCTAATTGCCTTGGAATTATGCAACCCCTGGGGCATGTAGGGCTTTTTTTCTCATCCTTGGCGCTTGCGCACAGTTGTTGCGTTAGGCCTCAGGACAGCTTTGCAAGCTATGATACAAGCTGGGGAAACCATAATACTTTCTGTCTGGAGGATCTCAGGGCATTTTCTGTCTCAATGTGACACTTATTAGGAGGGTGTGGCTCTTGGACTGGCCTCCAGCTCAGGGGTGAAATTGAAAGATGGACCCTGACCCAGAAACTCCTATGACCATAAGTAACTTTACAAAGAGTGGGTCAAATCCCTAGCTCGTGCACTTTGAGCCACATTCCATTTCCATACATACGCGTGGGCAGATTCTTGCCATGCTCCCGGGAGATTACTATCCCCAAGTTATGCACAGGGAAAACTGAGGAGAAGTGACTTGCCTAAGACTACATAAGGAGTCAGTAGCACAGCCCCCAGACACTGAACTCAGCTGACTTTGACACTAGCTCATATATTCTCTCCTAACCATGGAACGGTCTCCAGAACTGGAGAGCAACAAAAATGATCAGAGATCCAGCAAACAAGTAAACATGCCAGGTTCTTTCTAATGTAGAGAAGAAAGAGTTAGCAGGGATGTGAGGGTGCGGGATGAACCTGGCAGCCTTGAAATAGATAAAGGGCTGTTTGAGAACGACTGATCAGTCATCCTGACAATGTCCATATAGGACAGAAAGGAATAGTACAGTCCACGGTATGGGACACCCCAGTGAGATATTGGGGAAAGCTTTCTAACAATGACAATACGTCAGCACTGAAACAAGTTACCGAGGGAAGAGGTGGATCCCTTGCCATTGGTGGCTTTTAAGAACAGGTTAAACACATGTCTGGGGTGATCTGTGTTTATCTGGCCCTGCCTCAGAACAGGGGATGGACTAGATGCCCTCAATGTCCTGTCCAGCCCTGTAATGATGCATTACACAGGGCTCATTTTACTGTGACTGAAATCCAAGGCAAAGATCCTATTGACTTCAATGTGAGCAAGACTAGGCCTTTATTTCGTACACTTTTTTTAATTTAAAAACTTGATAGCAGACACTCTAGAACTGAGCTACATGGGCCTTGACAGCATGCTTAGGCTATACTGTACCTGTTCTGTGCGTAAACTGAGAAGCCTGCAGACTTGTCAGTCTCGCACCACTCACCACCAATAAACAGCATTTATGTGAGACAGAATCACTGCCGTTTATTCAGTCAAGAAAAATCTAAAAATATATATGGAGACTGTCAGATTAAAATCCATCTTGACTGTGCACATCCTCCTTGCCTCTCTATTGAAAAGGAATGAATTTGTAAAACCTAAATTAGCTTCTCCTGTTAAGTTCTGCATTGAAATCAGTCAGTTTCACTTCTAGGTGCTTGTGCCTGAGTGCAGAGTTGCAGCTTCTCAGCCACAAACACTAAACTTTTTGCATGGACATCTAACATGAGAACATCTCTTGTAAGTGTGTGAAAACATTTTGGGCCAAATGCTCAGTTAGTGTAAATCAACACAGTTCCCCTGGAGCTATGGCAATTAATGTACAGCAACTGAAGATCTGGCCCACTGTTTTAAAGAGAGGCAACAAATCAAAACCAACGCTTTTATAGCAGTCCAGCTTCAGGGTGGTGGCGGCTTTCTGCCTACAGATGAGGATCTCCATTGGAGACAGAAGGCAATGTACTATATCAGGTAAATTTCAGCCCACTGGGAATTTTGCTTTTGGCACAAACACCAAGAGGAAAGCATTCCAGCTAGCATTTTTGTTGGTATAAATCAGCATAGCTCTATTGACTTCAGTAAATAAATGCAGGTTCACACCAGCTGAGGATCTGCCCTAGTAACCTTGCCTTGTGTCAGATTGGTCTTCTGTTAAGCTAGTTATTTGCACAGGGTGTGTCTGTAATTAATTCCTGTATTGTCTTCCTTGCATTACACCATGGTCTAACTACAAATGCAGTAATACAGTAAAATTAGTCAACTTAAAGACCCCTCCTTTAATTTAAAACTACCCAAATATTTTCACTCGCTCCCTGATTCAGCAAGCTGTGCACACATCTGACTAAGCATGTGAGCAACTTCAGTGAAGCCAACAAAACTATCACAAGCATGGAGACACATGCCAGTCTGTGCCCAAATCAAGGACAATGACCCTGATTCAGGAAAACGCATGAGCACATGCTGAAAATCATCTCTATTCCTGTGCTTTACTTAACAGGAGAGATCTTGCTTATTGAGGGCTGTGAAGAAAATGAACAGTTCTGAAACTGAAAGAATGAGCATTGTCCATCATGTACCAAACTGGATCACTTAAAAATACAACAAAACAAAAAACGTGTAAGGAAAAATACCAAGCAAAAGGCTAGCCCATAAGTTGATATCAGGTTATGGAGAACTGAGACCAGTTTCTATGTATGACGCTTACTGGAAATGTTCCAGTGGCAGGCATAGTCTTTGACTAGAAAATGTATTGAAGCCCTTAAGTGCAGCCCCATTTAAAAAAAAAAAATCAGTCTTTTTATGTCTGAGAGCACTAGGCCCCCTGACTTCTTCACAGTAGAATCAGAGCTTCTCTATGGCATAATGTGTTCCCACGCTGCAGATGCAGTGCTGCGGACTTCCTAGGGTGAGATTTCCAGTGTGTCCTCCTTAAAATCCAGCCCTTCCTGCTCTTCACTCTCCAGCTGCTCTAGTTTGCTCGATTTGTCCTGCACTATCTCCCCATGAGTCTTCAAAAACCTGTAATAAAACAAACTTGGAATGAGAATCACTAGATGGGGAGTAGCCAAAATGCCCACTGTGCTTGAGGGGCCTGGGAATCTTTGTATTGATTTCAGTGGGCTTTGGAGGGCAGCTCCAGGCCTTTCTCAGAAGATACCGAACCCCTTACATGGTGCCTGATTCTGCAAAGTGCTTGATGCTGTCACCTCTACACAAGGAGCTGAGGGAGCACAGTGTGTTGAAGGATTGGGTCCCCATGAGACTAGTATGGGGATCAAAGTCAGAACCTCTTAGCTCCTAGACAACTTGGTTTTGGGAAAAATGGAACCTAGGTATTGGCTTTGCAGAACCAAAAAGCTCATGACTGAGGCTTTGCAAAATTAAAACCACCTCCTACATTTAACTTAACCCAAAGGCCAACTTCTCAAAAACCTGTATAGCTTTAGTGGGAAATGTATATGCAGAAGGGCGGAACTCCAAGCTGTAAGCTAAAGAAATGAGGCCTGTGGCACTTTTAAAGACTAACAAATTTATCACGTGCTTTTGTGGGTCAAATCCCACTTACTCAGATGCATGAAATGGAAACGACACTACAGAGGGGGATGTATAAAAGCAGAAAACGGTAAGTCACAAGGTCAGTTCAGATTTTTTCAGCGAACCAAGCAAGTTGTCTTGATTCAAACAGTGTAGAACAATAGATAAGTTGGGAAAATTAAATGGCCTTGCAACTTACCCGTCTGCATGTATATATCCCCTTCCATACTGTCGTTTCCACTTCATGTGTCTGAAGTGGGATTCTACCCACAAAAGCTCATGTGATAGATAAACTGTAGTCTTTAAAAGTGCCACAGAACTCCTTGCTTATTTTGCTGAACTAGACCTAAACGGCTAATCCTTTGAAGCCTTTGCTTCATTCTGATCTTAGTTACAGTGGTGTAAATCTAAAGCAATTCCATCTATTCCTGTGTAATTACTGGTGCATATCCAGAGTGTAACTGAGATCAGAATTTGGCTCAGTTTCTGGGGTGGCTTCAGACCTACTTGGATGACACAACACTCAATACACAGAACAGAGCAATTTTTCCCTTCATTAGTAACATCTAATTTTACATGGCCATTTTAGCTAGCAGACTTCTCACCTAAATAACAGCTTCTGTCCCGGTTCCTTTTTGATAATGTTGAGTTTGTAGTAATGTCTTAAAGCTCTCGACATCTTCTCATAAGTCATGTTCACACGGTTCTATAAGACATTTTTATTTTTCAGTGTAAAGCATCTCGTAAGATCAGGCTTTAAGGGAGGTGAGGTACTCCTGCTTTAAACCAGCCTAGGGAGGACCTCATAGTCAAGAATTAAAGAATCCCAAACCTAGTCTCACCCAAATTTACCTTATGGTTTCCCCAGAGCCTGGCAAGTCCATTAGGATCAACAACCCGGAAAATCTTGGCTTCTTTATCCTCCCATTTGATGTACGGCTCATACCGGCTGTCTGAGAGGAGCTGATAGATGTAATCCCAGAGTAACCTGCAGTCTGCACATGAACATAGATGGAAACAGTCAGTTTTCAAGTTTGTCTGTAAATTGTGTGGATGCCTCCTGTCAGCAGGCACTGTTTTAATACCTACCTCTTGTAGCGTTTTTCATTAGTAAATCTCAGTGTTTTATCAAGGAGGTGGGTATTGTATCCCAATCTTGCTGATGAGGAAACTGAGGCACAGATGCATTACTCTGGACCTCTGAAGTGTGGGACAAGTTTCTCCACTCAGGCAGAGTGTGCAACACCCAGCAGTCTGTCCCCTTCTGCAAGTAACTGGGCCATGTACTGAGGATGATAAACCTACTAACTTGGCTAATTAAGATGGGCCTTTAACCTGGGCAGTAAAGGCTCATACTCCTAGGAAAAAAAAACAAGGAGTCATGTGGCACTTTAAGAGTAACAGATTTATTTTTTGCATAAGCTTTCGTGGGAGAAAATCCCACTTTGTCTTTTTTGCTGGACTAGACTAACACGGCTATCCCTTTGGAAATAATATTCTTAGAACCTGAGATCCTGGGTTCAATCCCATCCACACAAACAGAGTGGTCACTCTTCTCTAAGTAGGGCAGCACGATGCAGGTAAGCCTCACGCTGTGCTCTCCCCTAGAGATCTTGCTTTTGTTTGTTCTTGTTTTCTTCAGCCTAACCTAAAGGTTCCTTTAGATAGAAGATGTTTGGGCAAGGTCCTAGACAGGAGGTGACAGAAGCTGCAAGGATGGCCTGAGGCTAACTTGGCTGCTCTCGTTAGACAGCAAGCCATGTTTTGTAGATGTTCAAGCGTAGATGAAAGTAGAGCCCTGCAAATATGCAGATATCCGTGAATAGCTGCAATATATCCGCATCCACGGACCATTTCTTGCAGATGCAGATTGAATATGGATCCACATATTTGTATCCGTGCAGGGCTCTAGACAAAAGTGCATCAGACTCACTACTGAGTTGTGGAAGCACAGAAACAAGTTACCCAGTGAAACTGGTCTTGAGTGAACCTTGATAGGCAGAAACTGTATGTTTACACTCCAGAGTTTTATTTTTCAGACAGCACCGCTTTCAATTCCTGAGAGCTGATCTGACATGTCCAACATAGGTCAAGGCTCTAAAACTTAGTACTCACCTGCAATTTTACCATCCACTGGGGCTGGTGGTGTAGTGGGAAAAGAACAGAGGATCTCTGCCCTGTAGCTGACTTCTGGGCTGTGATGAGAGAGGTTAAGTGGCTCCGCTCTACAGGCAGCTTTGCTGGGGGACCTGGCTTGTTCCGCGTGGCCCACTTCTCTTGTTGCCAGTGAAGAGACTGCAACTGGGGAAATGTCTAACCTGCAATTCACCCCTGAAAGGAAACCAATAAATCCTTGTTTATTACAATGTTTCCAAAAAGACACTGACAATTTAACAGCATGATATAGAGCACAGATTGGCTAGGATGGACCTTCTAGGCCAAGTCCGTACCCTGTGTCTGCTCCAAGCAGATAACTCAATTCACCTGTCGCTAATCCCAGTGTAACTCCACTGACTTCAGAGCATGCAAGTGGAGAATGGTATCTATTGAGATATTCTGAGAGAGGGAAGCTGTTGTGGAAGGAAGCAGCAGGGAACTGAAGGGACGGTGAGGGAAACTACTGGCTGGCAGAAGAATAGAGGGTGAATCTTCACTTTCCCTTCCTACCTTCCCTTATCCCTCTGAGTATCAGATTAGGCTAGGAGGAAACATCACTTAAGGCCCCTGTGGCATCTAAAACTGGGTTTTCAAAACCTGAGGTCCTGGCTGAAGAGGTCCCTCTTGGTGACTTCCTGAAGGAGGGTGCAGTCTTTGTTAGAGCTGGGATTAGAACCAAGGACTGCCTGCCCCCTGTGCTCACCCGGCTGTGCCTCCCTCAGACAGAAAGGTTCGGTTTGTTTCCTTGACTGACCCCACCTGCACACACCGACAGGGCACCGTACCTTCTGGCAGGTTCTGGATCTGCCTGTGCTTTGCCTCTGTAAAGGGTGAGTTAAATAAAGGGCTGCAGATGAGGGCTTTTCTCTGGGTTTTAATGTACTGGAGTAACTCGTACAAAACATCACCTGCAGGGAAAAGAAAGAAAACTGGGTCTGTCTGGACTAGCGTGGTCCGAAGTGTATTGATCGCAGTAGCCTACCTGGGCAAGGGGTTACCCACGTAGAGAAACCTACACTGGGGGCCTTTTTCCAGCTTTTTTTTTCCCCCAGTAAGCCACATGCCCAGCTAAAGCATGGTCCATCATGGGTTAAGTGGGAAAGTGTGCCCTTTGAAAAGGATTTGTCTTGTAGATAAGAAACTAGTCTGGGGTACAGATTTCATAAATGCATAGGAGTTTTTTTTAAGACCAAAAGGGACCGTTAGCACATCTACTTTGACCTCGTGTGTAACACACCCACATTAACAAACTCGCTGTGTGTCCTTATACAAGTGACTGCTCTCTGCCTTAGTTCCCCACCTGCAAAATATGGATGCTGCTGCCTTTGCTAGTCTTTCTTTCAGCTTTTTGGAGTAGGGTCAACCTCTTACTACAGGTGCAATGTACTATGCTCTGAGCTGGGTGCAAGCCTCCTGCTGCTACAGTAAGGAAAACAGTTATGAAGGGCTTTTCCATGGGCAGTAGCAGAATTCAAGTAGCCAGTGCCTGCTCTCTCTCCACTTGTCTTTCTTAGTAGGTGTGTCCCACACTTAGCACCTGGCACCCCAAAGGGCTTCAGTTTTTTTTTTTACAAACCTGCATGTAAATGACAACGGGTCATTTCACCCACCGTTGAAACTGCAGCCACTTCTGGAGTGGAAAACAGCTGTCTTAAACAGTGCTTTACACAACAGTTTAGTGTAGTAACAAATTCACTATGCCCAGTTGAAATTGTAGGGGAAGTTTGTCCTCTATCTGGTGCTGGCAGACCAAGAGCCAGCTCATGCCAGGGTCTCCGAGTCTAACTAAACATTGATGAATACATAGCTGGACCCGATCTGACTTGTCTGTGTTAGCATTGTCAAAACAGGTTATAGGATTAGAATGTACTTGAGTTGCTATATCCATTAATCTCTTAACAACTTTATCCCATATTGTAAGGGAATATCCTTAAGCAGTTGTGCTGTAAGTCTGTCTGTAAATCAGACAGGAGAGGGACCGTTAACTAGCGTGAGATGCTGGGCTCCCCCCCTGCCCAGTAAGGAAGACCCAGTAACATCAGATGAACTAGAGTGGAACCTTATAGGTCAAAAGACTGTCCTTTACTCTCCCTACCCTGTGAAGACGTGCATTCCTCTCATCTGCTGACTTTGCAGCTCGGAGCAGAAAGGGGCAGAGAACAAAATGCTTAACAAGGAGGAATGAGATCTGAGGAACAACATTTTCTAAGCATAAGCAAAAGAACCCCAGTGTTTATCCTGGGCTAGTCCTAAAATTGAGCTTGCTTATATTATAGAAGTTTCTATTACCTTTAAAATTGTAAGATTGTATATTCTCCTGATTTAACCATGTAAATAACTCTTTCCTTTTCCTATCTTTAGATAGTTTATAGCCAATCCCAAAAGTGTTGTCTTTAGTGTGAGATTTTAGTGCAACTAAGATGGGGTAAATAAGGCTATGTCTACACTGGCGATTTGGTTCAAATTAAGGAGGATTAATTCGAACCAAATTAACGCATGGCCACACTGGCTTTCATTACTTTGAACTAAGGAGTTCCTTAGTTCAAAAGTAATGAATGCTTACTTCGAAGTTATAAAACCTCCCTTTACTTTGACGTAACGATCAGTTAGATCTCATTAGTGCCAACTAACCCAATAGAGCTGCATTAATTCGAACTAACTGTTAGTTTGAATTAAATGCAGTTTGACCTTCTCCCTCCCAGGGTGCATGGCACAAAGAAGGAAGTGCCTGGGACTGGGTGGGGGAATGGTCCTTCTCAGGTGCCATGTTGCCACTCTTCCCGTGGTGCCCCCCCCTAAGCTGAACTAGCAAGTCCTGTGCATGGACATGCTAGCTGGATTTAGGTTTCTAGTGTGGACACACTAGTTTGAACTGTTAATTCAAATTAATCAAAATTAATTCACACTAATTAATTCAAACTAACTTAGTTCAAACTAGCATTCTTAAATGTAGGCATAGACTAACTGATTAGTCCCAGTCTCACAAAACCAAACTATTGCTGTGATCCTAGGTGTATCGAAGCATCTACCATGGAGGTACACCTGATTGGTTGTCAGACAGATGGCAGAATCCAAGGGGACCGTCTGTACCATGTCAATGCTGTAATAATGCACGAGGATGAGGTATTTATACTTGAATAGCTGGTGAAATTTAAGGATGGGCATTTCTGGCCAATTTTGGGGGTTTGTGGCATGTTTCCTCATTCAGCCCTGAGGTTTGTACTCAAGCTCCTGAGTCGCAGCATGACAGCTTCTCAGTGTAAGAGAATGTGAGGTAGGATTCAAATCAGGGCTAGACGTGGATATGAATGAGACTATCCAGTTACCTTTGATAGTAAAGGATATATATTCTTATGCCTTGAGGTATGTTATCTTCTACAGACTGGCCAGGAAGAAACTTTCCCCATAGGCTTATCACATGATTCCTCACTCCCATCTTATTTCATGTGTCTCAGAAGCATCCCACACTGGATGCTGCCCAGAGCAGGATATTGAACGATACAGACCGTTGGTCTAACCTAGCGTGACAGCTCCTGAAATCCTGCCTAATGCAAGTTTAGACAGATATGTTTGAAAGGGAGGGGCAGGATGTTCCCTGTATTGTGATTTTTTTGCTTCTCCTCTGCGCACCCTCACACAGCTGCCTGGTTTCCTCAGGACACCCAAACAAGACAGGGCAGAAAGTCAGTACTCCTGCAAAGAGGCCCTAAATAAGAGCAGGGTGCCATGGCACTCACTGCTGTGCAGGCATGGTGAGATGAGCCATCCCTGAAAGGTTTACAGTCTAATCAGACAGAAAGTGAGTAGGAAAACAACTTGTCCCAGTCAATGGCCAAGGGATGAATTTAAATCCCAGCCCAGTGTCCTGACCCTTGGACTGCATAGTACCACACATTGAGCTGTCATTTTACAAAAAATGACTCCCTTTCTACTGACCTGAGCTAGGCGCCCTGTATCTGAAGTCCTCCTTGGTGAGGATGCAGAGGGCTTTTCCGTTCATTTCAAACTTGCTTTCATCCGTTTGCCGGAGTGAATATTCTTTCTCTGCCCATCTTAACCAGTGAATCACATCATCCTTGCTCCACAGTGAGGGCTGGATTCCTGAAACCAAGCAAGAACAATGAGAACACAGGCAGGATGGGATGCTGGTTTTGTCCAGCACCAAACTTCCGTTCTAAAGGAACAACTTCTTAGCATCACAATAAATCCAAGAAGAAAATGCCTGAGAGAGAAAATAAACAGATGATCTTGATGTGTAAAATTTGGCTCGGGAATCACTCACTTAGTCCTACTAACATCACTGGCTGCCTTTTGTAAGGGGACTATGGGAGGTACGTGCACAGTTGCAATAGGAGTTAGGCTACCGTTCCACTACTGCCTAGGTCAACAAGATGTATCACTCAGGATGTGAATAGTCCCCCTACCCCACAAGCAACATGGGCACAGCACTACGTCAGCAGGAGGACCTCTCCTGCTGAAATAGTTTGCCTCTTCCAGGGGTGCCTACTGATGCCAAGGGGGGAGTGCTCTCTGGTTAGCATAGTGCAGGGATAGGCAAATCTGCTGACTCTCCCTTCCTGCTGGGCAGAGTCTGGGGCTGTTGCAGCCCCTGACTAGATTACGCTCCCTCCTTGAGCTGAAAGGGGAAATCCATGACTCCTGACTCATTGTTGTGTGCTTTAACCTTTAGACTATACCCTTCCCCAGAGCTGAAAACAAAATAAAACCAAAGAATCCTGACTCACAATCTAATCTAACCACACTCTTCCATATTGCATTAAGTGTGCTCTACTTGGGAAAAATGCAAAATCTGTTCATGTTTGCTGTTCATCACATTGAATTTTCCCTCCTCTCTCCTGCCCAGGTTTGAATGCCCCAAAAGGTATCTCTTCTCCAGGAACACATCTGCAAATCCAAGAAGTTAGAAAAGAAGCCCTGTGCAAAAGCAACAGCCCTCTACATAGATCAGGAGTACAGTTTATCTTCTGAATCTTCAGGCCTGGTTAGTTTTACAATGAATTAATATGCTACCACAAATGTGCTTAAAAGCCTTCTCTGTACAAAGGTGACTACTTCTAAGCCTTGCATGTCCATTTAATGCATGAAACTGCAGGCTCTACAGTCATCTAAATAGTAAGTTACAACTGAGATCCTGGTCCCATTTTATTTGTTCTGTAGAAACAATGAGTAAGAGAATCCCTAGCTCAAAGACCTCGTGTAACCTTTTTATTCAGTGTGTATTACGTGCCAGAGTGTGGGGACTAGGGGGAATAAAAGGTAACATGAAGTTTGTCCAGCACCCAGGCTTGCAGGGGCAAGCAAAAGGCAATCAAGGCAGGAGGAACTAATGAGTCTCTCTTACTTTTTTTAAAATAAAACTTACCTGCTCTGTGCCTCAGTTTCCATTTGTGAATTGAAAAGGATGGTGCTTGCCCACCTCTAAGGTAACTCGTTAATGCTTGTGAGACCAACTTGAGCACAGTGTGTACTATCCTCCCTTCTACCGACTAATCCAATGGAGAACAGCCTACTAGTGCTATTTGTTAATGGAGCTGCTCCTTTAGCTTCGCTAGAGGTCTTCAGTACAGTACTGAAGATTCAGAAAACGAACGGTCCTACTAAGCTAAATAGTGTGCTGTTGCTTTTGCACCAGACTTTGTAAAGTACCTCCTTGGTAATGCTAACGTGTAGCTCATTAAACAAGGCACCCTCTACTCACTGAGCCTGCCTGGTAATGTGAAGATTTCGCCTTCACCGATTGGTTGCCGAGATGCCACACATCTGGACTGCGACTGCTGAGGTAAGCAAGCTGCTGTTACAGAGCTGGCCGAAGAATTGACTGTCACTTCACCCTGGGGAAGAGAGGTCAACACATCAACCTGAGATAAATCGCACCAGCTGTAAGTACCCCCTGCAGTGCACAGCCAGGGAGTTTTAAGCGGTCTCCGCCTGTAGCACTATTCTGTTTAATGAAGGTATCCTTGCAACTTCCTCTGAAAAATCTAAACCAGCTTGAGCCTGGTTGAGGTGGAGGGGACAATAGCTGGGAAAATCCACTGCAGGAACCAGTGCTGATTCAATTGAGGGGACTCTTCTGAGTCAAAACAAAGAAGGAGTCTGGTGGCACTTCTAATGAATGTATTTATGACTTGAGCTTTCAGCAGTTCTCCAACACAGTGATGATGTTGGGTTCCAGGAAATGCCATCTCACACCCAAGATGCAGCAGACCTGCTAACCGTGGTTGTCAAAGATTCTCTCTCCCTTACTGCAAGACCAGTGCTGGGAAAAGATTGTTTTGGTTTTTTAACCCTGACGTACTGACCAAAAGTCACTTGAGCAATTGCTTCATCTCCATAATTTCTCCCTTGGCTTTAACACTAGATCTGTAATTTTTCTGTTCCTCTCCTAAATGCACCATGTTCCCAGACCAAAAGAAGTGTTCCTTTGTTTGTAGATGGGATGAAAGGAGCTATAAAAGATGCCTAGATCTAGGAGGGATGGTCTAGATGGATCAGGGTGCTGGGCTGAGTTCAATTCCCAGATAACAGGCTGCCTGAGTGGTTTGTTTTGTTCTTTTTCAAGCAGATCAGTTAATCTACCTTATACTTAAAAATAATAAAAGAGAGCTATAGTTCCTGATCTCACAGGGTTGTCTGAAGATTAATTCTGTTAATGATTTTATGATGCTGAGGTCCATCCTACAGTTTATTTTCCCAGCCCCCCACATCAATGACTTCAACATAAATGGCCCCGATTACCATAGTGTTCAAGTATCTCTCACCCTTTAATGGATTTTATCTTTCCAGTAGCCTGTGAGGTAGGGCTGCCCCCATGCTATACACAGGTTCACTGCGTGGGGTCACCAGCTCCCACAGATTAAATCACCCAAGGGGCCATGCGGGTGGAGGGGGCACTGTGGCAGAGTGGAGTTAAGTCCCTGTCCACCCAGGTGCCCGTTAACATCATAGCCCCAGACTCTCCAGCCTGCTCATCTGTTGAATGAGTCACCTCTGTAGTCACGGGGAATTGATCATAAGGAGGTATGAACACAAGAGTCTAATAATGGATAACCTTTGTTATTGAAGGAGGAGGTGGGGGAAAGTTAATGTGCTTTTGGGACAATACCATCCCAACCGTGTGTCTGTCACTCATTTTAATCAAGAGCATGGTTTACTGGCCCAGTGGATGGAGGGGAAGTTGTAGGCATGATATAGCTTGTTTTTTTCAGTAATGCTTTTGACTCAGTCGCATGACAGTCTTGTAAGCAACTAGGGGAACTGTCACCTAGATGAACTTTCTTTGGGTGGATTCAAAACTGGTTGAAAGGTCATGCTCAGTAGTTATCAATAAGTTGCTGTCTAACAAAGGAATGTATTTAAAAAGGGTGCCTCAGGCATCTGTCCTGGGTCCCGCATTAATCAATATTTTCATTAATGACTTGGATAATGGAGTGTAGTGTCTGCTCCTAAAATGTGCAGATAACACCAAGCTGGGAGGGGTTGCTAGCACTTTGGAAGACAGGGTCAGAATTCAAAGCAGCCTTGGAAGCTGGAGAACTGGTCTGAATTAAGATGAAATTCAATAAGACAAATGCAAAGTGCTACCTTTGAAAACAAAAAATCCAGTGCCCAACTGTAAAATGGGGAGTAACAGTCTGTACTGAAAGGGATCTGGGGGGTACGGTGGATCAGACTGAATGAGTCAATTGGATTGCAGTTGTGGAAAAAGGCTAATACTTTTGGGGATGTATTAACAGGTGCATCTTATGTGACACATGGGAGGAATCTTCCTGCTCTGTTTGCTACTGGTGAGATCTCAGATGGAGTTCTATGTCCAGTTCTGGGTGCCACATTTTAAGATGTGGACAAATTGGAGCTGGTTCAGAACATAGCAAAGAATAAGTTTTGAAAACGTGGTCAGAGAGTGATTTAAAAAAATAACTGGGCATGTTTAACCTCCAGAAAAAGACGGGACGTGATACTTTTCAAATACATGAAGATGTGTTAAGAGGACAATGTCCTTTGGAGTTAGGACAATGAATAATGATCTTAATCATAAGCAAAGTTAGGTTTAGGTATTAAGAGACATTCTAACTATAAAACAAGGTAGGAGTCCTGTGGCACTTAGACTAACAAATTTATTTATTGCATGAGCTTTCATAGGAGAAAATCCCACTTCATCAGACGCTTTGGAGGTCTGACAAAATGGGAGTTTTCTCCTGCAAAAGCTCATGTGATAAATAAACTTGTTAATCTTTAAACCTCCTTGTTTGTTTTGCTGAACTAGACTAACACAGCTGCCCCTTCGGGACGTTCTAACTATAAGGCTAATTAAACATTGGCATAGACTCCAAGAGAGGTTGTGAAATCAAGCACCTGTCAAGGATGATCTAGAGCTGCTTGGTGCTACTCTTCCAACCCTACATTTCTATGCTTCTATGTAAGCAAGAATCACCAGTGTCTGTATGTAATCCCATTTATATTGTGAGATGTTTGAGGAAGTAATCTCCTCCCCCACGCCACCCCCTTTCAATTCCAGTAACCAAATTCTGAGCTGCTTTTTTTACCCTGGAAAAGATCTCACTCCCTAGGAACTTCACGACCCATCCTGCAAACAAAATGTAGCCAAATTTTCTAAAGGAACCACTGATACTGGGCATCTCAATTTCCATGAGCCCAGCCCCTGTTTGATTATAAGGATGCAGCACTTCTAGCAGCTCCCATTCTCTTTGTTTAGAGATGTGGGTCCTCAGCACCTCTGAAAAGTGGGTGCAAAGACCACCAGATTGGACAGCCACAAATCAAGGCAACCAAAACCACCAGCCACTTTTTAAAATTTGGTCACGCATGTTTCTAGCCATCCCAAGCTGCTAAGGAACATTAACAGTCTTTACAGCAAGGATCCTCAACCAGGTGCAGTTCCTTTGAAAAGCCGTACGTGTCACTCCAGTTGAGCCCAGGGGTGAGATGACAACCTGGTCTCAGCCAGAAAAAGTGGAGCATTGCTGGGAAGGATGACTGGCAGTGTGAATCTTCTAATTTATGTGCATAGTTGTCTTTCCTGGCTCACTGTCATCATAAATCCCAAGGCAGCCACACCATTACATAGGAACAGCAGTTTATTACCTTAGTAGGATACCACAATATTCAACTTTTATGGCATGATTGTGCATTATGAAAGTAGCAAGTATCAAACTTATGTGGACAGATGTCTTTAAAGTCTAATGTTAACTGTCTCCAAAGGCAGAAGAAAGCCTTCCAAAATGCCTTAATTAGCTGAATCCTTCCAAAATTACTCTGCACTTCCTTCAGCAGCTTGTTAACTTTAACTGGTTTTCATCATCTCAGAACATGTATTAAAATTACTAGGAGACAAACTGGCATAAACTCTTGACTCTTAGAGTAACATGAGGCATGTTTCAGATTGATTCTACAACAGGCTACAGGAAAAATAAAAGTGAAAGAGTTTAGAAGGGGAAACTATATTTTTTTTCTCTTCTAGAAAAAACATTTTCTGGCTTTGTATCATTCTCCCATCAGCTCAACCATATTGCTGCTAGATTTACCCTCTTTTAAAAAAAAAAAAAATCCACAAACAAGGTGCTAGATATTCTGCCAGCTCACAGATACTCCCAGGAGAGAAGGTCCAAAGGGATAGCTGTTAGTCTAGCTCAGCAAAGCAAGCAAGGAGTGCTGTGACCCTTTTAAAGACTACAAATTAGTTTTGTTCCATTTGTTGTCTTGTCAAGTGTTCGAGTCGTAGGTTATTTAGTTCTTTTGGGTCCTCCTGGAAGGCGCTGGAGAGGCTTGTGGGAGAGTTACATTTCATAAAGTTTGCCTTGAAGTAAAAACTAAATCATGGAGTATTCCTCCAGCTCTCAGGGGACCCCTTTTAGAGGTAAATTTGTAAAACTTAGGGGCAGGGATGACTAAAAAAATTAGTCTTCCTTGCCAAATGCTAGTTATTGGTCCACATTCAATCTGTGATATTGAAGCAGGAGCAGCTTCTCCTCCTTCCCCTTATGAAATGACCAAGGAAGGAAGGGGAATTCCTGAGTGTGTTAATAATCACAGGCTGCTGTTGACAGGCGCAGGATCATCAGCTTGTTTCAGGGAGATGGGGCATGCCAGCAAAATTGGGGGTGTATGGGGGGGGCAGAGTAGCAGCTATGACCGGTTAGGATTTGAGGGTGCAGGAGCAAGAGCTGGGTGGGGACAGCTGGGGTGTGGAGGTGTGAGGAAGGTGGCTGCGGGGGAGGGTTGCGAAAGGGGGTGCATGGCTGGGGGGTGAGTTAGCAAAGCGGGGTGAGGGGATTTGGCCATGGGGGGCGAGCTGCCCCCCAGGGCTGAGTGCAGCCGGCTGGGGCCAGCCTGAGCTCTTACCTTCATCCCAGGGGGGCGGCGGGGACGATGCAGCTCCGGCCCCGGGGGGCTCCGCTCTCTGCCCCCAGCCCTGCCCGCCCCACCGCCGGGCAGGGAGCGCTCCGTCTCCTCGCTCCCGAGCGCCGACTGCGGTCTCTGGGCTTATCCTTCCGGGAAACGAAAACGAAACAAACCGGATCGGAGAGGAGCAGGCGTGCAGCCCCGGGCCCAGCCCGAGCGCCCTGCAAGGTGTCATAGCGCCTGTACTGCTAGCAGCTGGGAGTCGCTTTTCAGCTTAAGATGCATGATTGGTGGGTTGGGTGGGCGTCAGTTATTTCACCTGGGTCCCCAGGGAAGAGGTGGAAAACCACTGGTTGAAGGGGTGGGGGCTTGCAGGGCGTACTTTAGCAGCCGCAGATAAGCAGATCCGTATCCAACCTGCATCCGCAAGAAATGGTCCGCAGATATCCGTGTTGGATCCGCTCATGCGGATATTTGCAGGGCTCTAGCCGTGTGCAGATAAAAACAGGTGGATCCGTATCCGATTTGCATCCGCAAGAAATGATCCGCGGACATCCGTGGATGCAGATGTAATGTGGATATCCGCACATTTGCAGGGTTCTAGCTCTGTGCAGATAAAAACAGGTGGATCC